>CM063735.1:8498064-9758628 GCA_032441825.1 Chaetogeoica ovagalla | reverse complement strand
AAGATAATGAGCTGCAAGAGATAACCGCGTCAGAACAAGAGATGTGTGTGTGTGTGTGTGTGTGTAAACGTACGATGTTTTCTTATTCACTCTAACAAACGAAACCGGCAATAAATAAGTTCCGTAAAAATAACTCTATATTTTATTTAATATATATTTATTGTTTTTCTTTATTATTATATATTTCGAATAATTATTAGGCAACGAACTGCGGTTAAAAATCTTTTTTTTTTTTTTTTTGTTTTTAAATTCAATTTGATTATTTTATATATATGCGAATATAAGAATTAAACGTCAAATGTTTTTTTGTTGTGGTGCTCCACCCGATTCCGGTTAGACGGAATGAATTCGAAAACAATCTACGAGAAACAGATTCGTACGTATTTCTATATAAAATCATCAATGTCATCCCGATAAAGTACGAGGGAAAAAAAAGAAACAAAATTATGAAAAGCGAATAAAAATATCTCTCTTCTTTTATGTAAATGTATAAATCCCGTACGATTCTGTTTTTACGCATAATAATTATTATCGCCGGATTTTTATCCGGACGAAATTTTCAGCGTCGCCAACGTTGTGCTATGTCCCTGGTACTTCTTTTGGCCGCCAGTGACGCAACTGACACGCTCGTGTCAAACCTCGCGGATATATATGTATGTTTTCTTTTCTCGATTTTTAAATAACACTTGTTCGCGTTATAAGCGTTGACAATTAATACCAAATTACTACTACTGGTAGTCAATAAATTAATAACGATTTGATTTTATTGCTGCGAACGTTATACGGTTACATACACTATCGTCGGTAAAGTAGAGGAAAAAAAAAATCCTGTCTTGTTATTCCTATTGAATGTTACAAGCGCGGATTGACAAATTGAATGGTTCTTCTTTTTAATACAAAGACCATGGAATAACTAGGTGCGTTATCGACGGTTTTTGGAAATTGTCGCGAAAATCGGTCTTTTATTTCGGAATGAATCCCTAAAACGGGTTCGCCTCAATAGCAATAATAATACGTTTGTATTTATTAAACGCTTATATTTTTTAGATTCGTGGCGAAGCGAGGAAGCATTTGGTTTTACGAAAACGTTTATTTCGTTTCATGCTTTTTTTTTTTTTTTTTAATTATTATTCATGTGCACAAATTTTCGACAAGAAAACACCATGTGCAATGATCTAATCGTCATGCGGTTCCGGTAACTAATTGTCTACCGTCCATAGTTGATAATAATTTATTTGAAACGTTTTTCCTATTGTCTCGCGGCCAATTTTTAAGTAATGAAGAAAAACTCTAAACAGTTATTTAAGTAATAAGGATCGGGTTTTTTTTTTTATTATTAATACTAATATTTTAGAAATGTTATATATATATATTTTTTTTACTTACTTCAATGTATTATAACTCGCTGATTGGTCGTTGTTGGTTGTGTTAGAATATTAAAATATCTCTTATTGATTTACGCAATTTTCGTTTCGGTATAATTATTTTTCGTACTCCTATTTAGGAGAAAAAGATAACTGTTTTTCTGCGTAAGATGTAAAACGTATTATCGTTTTGAATTCCTAGGGCCATACACACACACACACGAGTTTTTCTCAGTTGGCACCATCAAGTATTCGGTATAGAAATAAATAAAAAAACGAACCACGACGACGATAAAATTATTATTATTATGATTGATATGAAATGATCTTATGATCTTATTTATCCGATTGGGAGACAAGCGAAATCGTCAATTAACAACGCGCCGCGTGCCAATGACCGCGCGACTTTTTTTTTATTATTTCTATATATACGCGCGTATAATAAATTCTGTGCTCGCGCCTTACTTGTATTATCGTGCAGACCGAGTAAACTTATAATACTAAAATCGTTTATTTATTCGTTCGTTTGTATTAAATTTTTGCATCCAAGAAACTTTAAAGGTAACGCCACGACATAGGTTGTGTCATAATTAAAATAATAATAATAATAATGAGAGGAATTATTAGTGTGAAAATAAAATTTTATTTTTTCTTTCGATACTGCGAGCTGAGGCTATTATAATATTATATACAGTTCGAATAAAATATATAAGTATCATTACGCGTGTTAAACGTCCTACGATGTAAATATAATAACAAATAACGTTATACGCGTTTTTGTTCGGTCCAATGATTTTTTCTTTCTTTCTTTAGTGCGATATAATTTCGTGTTAAAAAAGAAAAAAAAATCAACAAGTCTACAATGACGGGTTATATCAAACAGAAATGTAAATTTTACTGTGTATATATATATATATATATTACTATGCGTATTCATCGACAATCGATTCGTTTGAGTTTTTACAACGCGTTTGTTTACTGCGATAAAAAACGTTATATCGATATATAGTTATTGAATTACTGTTGTTTCGATGATAATAATTTAAAGCTATTACTAGTACATTTTTTATTTGTCAAAATCGATTCCTAACACCCCTGTAATACAATCAGTGAATTACGTGATTATTTACCCATCTTAAGTAATTTGCTAATATAAAACGCGTTTTTAGGTTGAGTAAAAAAAAAGAACTTATAAAAAAAGTGTACACAACGACAAATAATAAATCGTAAGTCGTACAATAAAAACTAGCTAATACGAGAGGAATGAAATACCGAAATCGTTACAGAAATAAATTGGAAAACAAAAGTTTTGCCGTTGTTTCTGAAAACAATGGCGAGATGGATAAAAAAAAAAATGTAACAATAATTCTTCTATAGACGAAAACGAGTAGGAAATAAATACCGTCTGATCGTTTTAATTATATTTCTTCTGTTATACAGGATTACAGTTTAGAAGATCTATGAAAAAGATGTAACGTATAGTTTTATGTGGCGAAACATGTATCCATCATCGAGACGAAAATTATTTAAAATTTAATTCCACTTGTGTGGGTGACACGACGATGTTTGCCATTTCAATTCGTGGGACAATAATTGCAGTATAACGATCGAAACGATATCATTGATTATTACGTCATTTAAATATAATATTATATATATATATATTGTAAAAGTGCTGGATAATTAAATGGTTTAAAAAATATAATTAAATTTTACTACACGAATTCATTTGAAATTGATATACCTAAATCAATGCAAAATGAACGCGAACGTTCAACAATAACCGTGTTAAACTCGAGCGAAACCGGATAACTAATGTATTGTGGAAAATATATTTAAAACATTTACACTCAACCTACGAAATTTGTGTAGTTAAGTATAAATTCAAAATAGAACATTGAATATATAATAAATAACAATAATAATAATTATAATAATAATAATGATATTATTATTATTATTATACTGATATACTTCGCGTACTGCAGTATAACGATATAGATACGTCGCGGTCATTCACATTTTATATTTTATAAACTGGACAACAATAATAAAACGCATATATCGAGTGTCAAGTATACAAGTCCGGATCGTATTTTTTTTTTTTTTATAACATTACATTTTTATATCTATACGAGTTGTTCTTGACATTTTCTAACATCGCTTTGTATATAATATAATATAGACCGTTCACGGTAGGATTTAGTCAAATATTTTTTATATACCTGTGCGACATCAGTGCTGGTCTGAAGTAAGAGCTTAACCTAAAGAGTTCCAAAAAAAAAAACATAAAAAAATCACGAGACTTCAAAATTTTTGTTTTTTGAAATAATTGCGAGATCGTGTAACTAATTAGTGATGTACGTTTAAATGCGTATCTACCGAATTAAGATAATACCAAACGAAACCAATAAACGTGCATGTTTTAGTAAAACGAAATATACGTAATACGACGTTAAATTAATAAATATAATTTATATTTAATCGTACAAAAGTTCATTATTTATGCATTATTTAATTCGTGTTTCTTACTGATTTGATAAAATATTTTTTTTATGAAAAACCTCAAGAGTCAAAAAAATTCAAACGTGAAATTCCTAAAGAACTGACAAATTCGATCGGAGTATTTGTAATTCGTAAGAGATCTTCAGAATCGTTTTTCGAACAACAAATAGCGTGTAGTCGACGATTCGAGAAAGACTACACTTTTCTGACAATATATTATCAATCGAAAAAGAGGCAACTTCGAATTTTGACTACGAAGAAGTAAAGTAAATGCATAAATCATTGAAATCCTACAATATCGATGCCTACAATGATATTGTCTGTGTAAAAGCATTTTTCCATTTAAAATTCGAACAATGTTCTAAAATAATTTTCATTTATTTGTTATAGAATATAGAAGAAAAAAAAACTGTCAAGAAAATTTATTTCTTTACGATTCGTATACTAATCATAAACTTGTATCGAAAAAACTACGTACATTTCCTGCGCCCTCGTAGGACATTATAGACAAAGTATATAGAAAAAATTTTCGATATTTTACATTATGTATTTCATTTTATTATTATTATTATTATTATTATTAAATATTTTATTCATAACATTTGCCTGTCAAAAAAATCCAAATAATTTTTTTGTCTTTTCTCATTATTCCAAATGGTTTTTTCATTTTCGGAAATGAGTAATATTTATATGAATTATTTTTTCGCTGTTTATTCTCGAAGAATACGCACGTTTTGAATACGAACCATTCGTTATACGTCAGTTAGCGGGGGAAAAGTATTCGTAGGATTTAAAAAAATCGACATGTGCGAATTCCTATAAGAATACGTATACTTCAATGACGTGTGTATCGAACATCGGCGACCTAGTTAGACGAATGCATTTCTTTACACGCGGACGACATCCATATTATATTATACACGTTATCCGCGTGTAAATCCAAACAAAAGGGTTTGCTCGATATTCTACAACAGCCAATAATTCTCCGAATCAAATTCGGATGCGCGCTACATCGTTACATTATAAATGTATATTGAATCATTTTTTTTTTTTTTTTTACACGCGAGTTTCTCGGTCACACGACCGCGTTTTCCCGACAAGGCTATCTTCGCTACTAGCGGTTGTATTGTATTGTAACGAACGGAGGCCATATTTTGATTTGTCGAACATTACACGAAAATCGCGTTCACGAACTCGAACTTTTAACGCGACCACACGCGCATACGGTTTTTGTTGTTTCTAATTTGGCCGACGCGTATACAGCTATAAAGCGCACGAACGCGGCAACGATATCGAACACCATATCCATTTCGCTCACATTACACGTACGGTCAGTTGTAAGCCGGACACAAACCCATGTGCGCTCTAGCACGCCCGAAACATAAATTCACCTAAGCCCTTCGTAAAAAGCGCTTGGAATGGCGCTTTGTCCGTCCATTCGTGCAGGATTAAATCGAACGGCACGAGAGAACGGTGTAAATGTAAATGTGGGGGGGAATGAACAACGACGAACAATCCCCACGGCCGTTGTAGTCGTATATAATCGAAGAACAAAATCCTCGTTTAAATTGGGAAGGAGGGGGGGGGGAAGGAACAGAAAATCCAGAGAAGTTTATCGAAGTAATTCGCTATGGACGCTGATCTAGCCTAACCCAATATATCATATAGTATCGGATGACGTGACGAATGCGCGTTTAATGTCAAACACTTTGTATAACTCCTTAGTATTTATTCCTCATTGATGTTATCGACCCGAAAACGTTATATTTTTTTATTTATTGTGTTATCGATTGTGCATGTATTTATAATATAACGTGAGAAAACAGAAAAACGTACACCGATACAACATAGTTTTGACGTTTCAATACGAAATATATTTCTCTCGAATAACTGATATTCTCGGATCGTTTTTTATTATTCGTTATATATATTATCGAAATTCCGATCGTTGTTATGTAATATGTTTATTTCAAAAATGGTGCTAAACAAAAGTTATTGCGTTCGTCAGATCTTCGCGTGACGATACCCGGAAAAATATTTTACGCGCTCGTACACGATATTACGATATATACGCGAATAACAATAAAACAAACCCTGTTCGATTACGAAAAAGAATTCGAACCAAACGCATCTTCGTTGAACGAATCATTAAAATTCATTAAAAAAAAAAAAACAAACAGCGGTCGATTAAACAAAATAAATAACACTTACCTGTTCGTTTATCGTTTTATAATACCACACTCGAGACGATTCCAATAAATATAAAATATATACAGTGTGCGTAAAAAAAATAATGCGCGAAAAAAGAATCGAAAAGAGTCGACTCGAATGAATTATTTTACGAACGACTTTAAAAACAAAAAAAATAAATACTATTTTTCTTTTAACGTCCAGGTTCAGCGACACGACAGCACTGAGTGTTCGAGTGTTTTGCGGACTGTGCGCGGACGGACCGACGTTGTATCCTATCTGGATCGGTCGTCGCCATTATTGAGTAGGGGGAGGCTTAATATACGAGTAATATATATATATAATATAGTGTCAAAAATGTAATTCCAGTTGTGGAGGGCGTGAGAGATTTGTACGTTATATTTTTTCGACTTTATTCCCCCTTTTTTCTTGTCAATACAATAAAGGATAACGTCTTCGTTGATCCTGTTCAGTATAGCGCTTTACACGTCATTTTTTTTTTTTTAATTTAACGTCTCGACAATTGTATTCGTCTTATATTGTATTATGTATATTGCAATGAGGTAATGATCCCGTCTCGTCTCTCATCGTCGGAAAAATAGAAATTCTCAAACACCGTTCACGTTCAATTGAACGTCACACGGAATGCCGTTGACTCGCTACGACAGAAATTATAACGTGACCTGTTGTTTGTGCGATATTACAACAGATTTTTAATTATATACACTTGTAATATAACGCGCAGAGTACGCTAATTTAACGCGTCTAAAACATAATTGACTGCAAATTTGCCTGCGAATCGTCTCTATTATTGCCCCCGGTATCGTTTTCGAAATTCGTTGGTTATGAAATTTCAACTTTCGAACGAAACCCGCGAGAACGCACACTGTTGTTACGACGCGAACGCGTTTTTCATTGCATTTAATTTTAAAAGCGATCTCCGCGTTATGCGCTATAATCGGCGTAACCATAGTGTCGATACTTAATTATTGTTTTTCGATTTTTTTCCGAATATTCTCATTATAATAACTACGTAAAAAGAAGAAACAAAAATTTGCAAAAACCCGGTAGAATTTCTCAACGCTCCATATACGATTTTCACTAAACCGTCATTTTATTATAATTCCAAAAACAAATATTTCGAAAATTGTCATCAGTTCTTTTAGTAATACATACATAATATTTGTTTGCTTTTTTTTCTTTGAAATATTCCATCAGTTTCGCGCTTAATATTGTGTTTTGAAAATTTCAGTATAATTTTCCGTGCCTCGGTTTTTTCGAATGCTTAAAAATTAATAAGAATTTCGAACGGTCGAGAACAAAATAAAAAAAAAAAGTTTTTTTCAAATCGTAAAACTGCGATTGTCGGAATTTTCGTTTCCGAATTGACAAAAACGTGTTTTGCGCGAAATCGCGATTTAATGAAAAAACGGTAAATACAATTTCTAACGTTATTCGCGATCGAAATCCAGAATTTTCCCAATATAAATTATTCAAAATAAAATCAACGCTGTTGTCGAGAATATAACATTCGCCGCGCGTTGTGTGGCACGACGATTGGTTCCGGACGACGATGGAAACGAGCGCGTCAAATCTTCCGTCAAAACCGCTAAGCTGATGTGGCCATTAAACATTGACGATCGAATATAAAATGCATCAAACGATTTTCGTTGATCATTGAACAAAAGCAGTAATTATAACGCGGTGGAAAAAATAAGGAAAAGAAGTTACCGTAATGTAACTCGGAAATTCTACCGCCGAAACTAGTACTTCTCGACGTGTATCGCATTTAATCGGTACTTTAAAAGTGTCTTTTTTGGTTCGATTTTCTCAATACCTTTTTTTTTTTTGAGCGTGACAAAAAAAAAAAAAACTATCGAATATCGGATGAAACCGCTAAAAACGCAATTTCGTCAAAATCGATTATATCGATATTTCTTCGTAACTATTATTGACGGTAGAACCATGAAATGAAATGTTCACCGAATGTTTAGACTTCGGACAACTGTATGGAACAGACGAATTTCGGGCTATTCGTGGAGATCGTAATAGGTGATTTATTCGTAAAAAAAAGTTGATTTTAACGCTTGAAAAGTTAAAACAATGTCGGACGTTTGTGTAGACTTCGACTATATAGTGAAAATAAAAAAAAATCTTGAAAATCGTTTAGTCGCAATTTCTTTTCGCAACCGTTTAAACGTTTTTTCGACAAAGTTTTTTCGACACCGAAACTTCGGTCGGCCAACCGTTTAATCGAAATGATTTTATCATTGCTTTCTACTTTATAGCAATAATAAAAAGATCAAAACCAACACCCAAAAAATCTTTATCTCAGCAATTCGCTTAATTGGCGTCGTCCACAGCATCCCGCGGGGCTCGTTACCATTATTTTTCTACTTTTTTTTTTTTCCAAACAGTTCCGGCGATTCCATCGGCTTCTTACGGCGTATACTAATTAGAGCCGGGATCGTTGAAATGATAGTAATGCGAAGCGCATATCGTTTGGTTTTATTATTATTACTCTTTTTTTTTTTTGCTTATATAAAAAACAAAATATGTATAAATAGTACCGACCACGCGGGGTGTGGTTCAGGTCATTACCGCAATACGAGTGCTGTATACGCGTTATTACGCCTCTTTTATTTTATTGTACACGCATAAAATATTGTCTCTTGCATATATATATATATATATATATAATATATATAATACACGCGTATTTCACCTTATTTTTTTTCTATCTCTCGGTCTCGGTTTACTGCCAATTTGGTATTTATGCGCGCGAACGCGTATTATTATTATTTTTTACTTTTAACGAACGAGACAAAAACCTCATCACGTCACGCGCGTAATTAATGCACGCGAGCAGTCCTGTTTTGTACATCCGACTGGCGTATGTCATAGCTTAATAATTTATCGTAAAAGAAACAAAAAAATTCGCGTTAAATTCTGAGCGGTACGAGTAACCGAAAATGTCTGTATCCCAGAAAATTCTACCAGAAGGACTGCTCACAGTTTCTTTCCGGTAACAATTGATGGCGTTTCCAGTTAGTATATACTTTAGAGAGGTCAAGTTTTTTAATTCTCAAAAGCGCCTACAAAATAAAACTGGAAAAAAACTACGGATAAATTACAGAAAAACGGTTATTTCCCTACGAATATTGAAACTATAATTCGGCATAGAGACTTTGAGACATTCATCAAATGTATGTAACTTCGTAATACATTGAAGAAAACGAAAAATACTTTCTATTAATTTTGCACCATTTATAGCAATTATATGTATTTGATTTATATATATAAAAAAAAAGGTTTTCGTCAAATATTACACCGAAGTTACGATACAATACGGATAGAACGCAATAGTCTATCGATCGCTTTTGAATTTATAACAATAATACACTCTAAAATCTTTATCCCTAATAACTCGCTTAAGCGACACTCGCAACATCTCGTTACCATTTTTTTTTTTTTTTAATATTATTTCAAATTCAACAGACGACTGCCGCGTGTACTGATGAAAAATCGACTGTTTCTTTTTGAAAAAAAAAAAAAAAGTCGCGCAGTAATTCGTAGTGCGCCAAAGTAATAATAATTATTATTTTTTTATGATGCCCTTTATGGAACATAACAACCGCGTGTCATACGCTCGTATAATTTCGTACTGGAAACACGGGTCATCGCAATCCGACGTTTTTGCGTAAACGTTACTAACGCATTCTTCGTCAACGTACTCCCAATTGGAAATGAGGAGACGTTTTTGTCGATTGAAAAACATCGAAGTGTCCTCGAACAATAATCGAGAGCCTTGGCGGCCGTCGATCAAAGAAGTCCGAGAGAAACCGTAACGAACGAGCGACCGGCGGGGACGAAAAAGTATTATGGAAATACAAGAGGAACGAGAGGTAGAAAAAAAAATTAAAAAAATACTGATATAACGAAAATTATTTACGTTTCTCGACATTTTATAATACGCGTGTTCCACCGGTTCGCAGCGAAATTTGTTTATTGTTTTTTTTTTTTTATATTACTACAGTACGCGCGCACGACGCTAATCTCGACCGGAAGCTTGCGGTTGTAGTTGTTTTACCCGCACGGCTGATGATTACCCGTGCGCGCGCGGTGCCGAGGAGAGAAAGAAAATTATTATAAATATACTTAACGCGATAAATCTAAAAGTTAGAAGCGCCGCCGTCGTACACGGCGGAGGAGAGAGATTGCATACAGTACGTGAGAAATCGCGCGTTCAAGGATCGTCGGTACCGACGTTTTCGACACGATTACTGCAAGTATTCGTGTATTATAATGTCATAACGGTATATTATACCACGCGTGTTACTTTCCGGCCCTCGTGCGATTTTTGAAAAAAAAAAATAATAATAATAAAATCGTAATTACTAGAACGCTCCGCGCCACAATTGCATTGTATTTTCACATTATTTTTTTTTTCGCGATTAAAAACAATAATCTTACACGTTCTTCCGAAATTCCAAACGTTTTACGAATGTAACGTATACGTCGCACGGCGATAACGGTTTCGCGCAAGGAGTTGTTCGTTTCGGACGGCTCTATAGTCAGCTCTATTGGAATACGTGGTTTTTCTTCTGATGAAAGTGGGATTGCATTTTCGGGGAAAACTATATCGTGTTTCAAAGAATTCTCGCGCGTAAGACGAACGCTACGAAAATCCTGGTCCGCGTGCTAGAGAAAATAACGTATAAGAACAATGATAGGGCTGAAAGGTAGACGAATTCGGATATTTGAGGAGCGGTCTATACATAGCTCGGATAGGAAAAGGAAACGATAAAGAGAAAAATAAAACGTTTAGAAATGACAACGTGTTGGCAGCGGGAGCGCGGTTACGACGAGACGTTTGTATTGCGAGACATTAGAAATGCGCGTGACGGTTAGGTTAGAGCGCAAAACGAGTGTAAAGCGGACGGATAGGATTGACTTTAATGAAGTATATAATAGCGCGGTGTAAAGAAGACAGTTGTGGAAGAGTATGGAGATAACGCGAAAATAATGGACAGATCGTAATACGTATATGGTCGGACACGGAGGGCGACACGTACGAGCACACTAATCTCGGAACGAACGATGGTTGATGGTGGTCGAAAATCGTCGAGGGACGGACCACGATTACGCGCACGGACATAAAATCGGATTGTATGAAAAGAACAAGAACGTGATCTTGCCGATGCCGATGAATGCAGATTGAGTCATTGGAAATGTGCAGAATCCGCATGGCCTACGCGTATGTGGCAAGCGTCTTGAAACCGTTTCGGGAGAAAAAAAAGCAAATTCTAGACACGCGCGCGTCTGGAACGAAGAAATACGTGCGTATAAATTGTTGCGGGCGAGCGGGTTAATCGTCGCGTTATTTACTCTCGTCGATATTATTTATTTTTTTTTGTTTTTTTTTACAATCATTTCCCCCTTCTTACCCGTTTTTCTGAAGAAGAAAAAAAATATATATATTTTTCGTTATACATTTTATCGTTTTAATCTTCCGCGATAGTTAAGTCGGCGGCTATACGAAACGATAATATCATCAATTGTGGTATAACGATCGTTTTAGAGGGGAATTTTTTAACGTTATCGTTTTTTTTTTCCTCTCTCGTTATATTATACCATTTGACCGGAGACGGGGTTTTTGCACAGTTCACCGAATTCACGAGTGTATATTATATATAGCGGTAAATTTCGTGTCGCGAACGCGGATCCGCTGCGAGCGGCGAAGAAGATCTATTTTTTTTTTATTATTATTATTATTCTAATTACGCTAAGACTACCGTTTCACGTGCAATTCGCATTGTCTGTATATTTTCTACAATGAATATATTGTTATTAAAAAAATAATAATAATAATAAATAATAAAACAAAATCGCCCGCGTTAGCGTGAGAAATTAGGGCTTTTTCGAAATTACTTGTATTTTTTATTATTATTTCTTCTCGTAGCAGAGAGAATACGCGTCAAATTATTATTATTATTTTAATATTACAACGCGTTTGAATTAACAATATTTTGATTCCGAATACTTTAACTGCCGGATACAGCGAAACGCCTGGACTGCAGCGTATACAGTTGAGATTATGTCACGATGACGACGGTCAACGGCAATTAACCTAGAAAAATAATAACAATACACGCGTTGATTCCATTGTAAGCTTTACGCGTACAATGGAGTACGGTGTTTTATTTTTTGTTTTTCATACACAACCCGTTTTCGGCAAATCTGAATGACGACCAAAACAGAAAAATGTAATTAATTAATTTATTATTATTATTATTATTATTGTTTTTTTTTTTGCATTTTATCGCTGTTTCTTATACGCCGAATATTTGACGACAACGACATTTGATTCTTTAAGTGGTAACCTACGATTTTATACACGTTATTAACGTATACGTTTTCATAGTTAATATTTATATACGTGGATTCTTTTTTAAGAATATTTGTCGAAAAAATATTAATTTATTTTTCAGACACGGTATATATATATATATATATAAAATAATTTTTCCCGAGAGAATTATACAATAATTGTGTCGCCTGCAGTGTAATGTAGAGAGGTCCCCCCCAAGTACTTTTGTTTTCTTTCTCAAATATCCAATATTAGGGGGACTCGATTTGCCTATATAGAATTCACTGTTTACCACATCCGATATCGTGTTATAAAATGTCACCGAAAGCAAAAAAAAAAGAATAAAAATGTAAAACGTAAAGTGTACTCCGGATAATATAATAAGAAAAATATGTATTATTATTATTAATACGAACGAGAATGAATCGATTGTTTATTCTAAGGCTCGGTGATTGATTATGAGATGATTCAAAACGAGGTAGCTGACCTCGACAAGTATCCAATTGAAGTAGTAAATAGTCATACTATACAGAAACCGATAATATAGCCGCGAATGATTTTGATATATATATATATATATATTTTTTTTTTTTTTTGTTAAAATATTATTTAAACGGATGGTTACAAAAAAATAAATAAATAAATAAAAAGAAAAAAATTGAAAAACAGCGAACAAATAGAAATACGAGTATATTGAACTCGGGACGAAAAACAAGTTTCCACGGTTGAACAACGATAACCTACACCGATGTGGTGTCCGCCATCGGCTCGTTTACGATTTTTAGCTCGCATATAATATAAGTTACATGTACAGAAAGATTTTTTTTTCTTTCCTTTTTTTCCTTTTAATTGATTTTCTCTACGCTCGAGTACGTTTATTTTATACGCTATATAAATATAATAAAAATACGCACGAAACATCCCGTACCGAATACGATATATTACTATATTAGAAGTAATATAATATAAAATATACTGTTGAAATACGCGTTGTATGAATACTATAACAACGCGGACGGTCGCGTTTGTTTTACACGCGGTTTTAACAACAAACGAGGCGGAAGCAAGTTGCGTTTTGAAATTTAAAAAAAAATTACTAAATTAAAATAATTACTTTTGAAAACAGAGAAAAAATTTGTTTTCTGTTTTACTTATTCGTTAAGAGTGTTGTTCGATTTGAACGGAAAAAATAGGTAAATACAACGACGCCGTTGGAGACGCGTTATTTTCAACACGTTTCATTCATAAAATTATATTCTACTCGAGAGTACAGGACGCGATTACCACCGATGATAATATCATAATTTTAGAATATCGCGTTTGACAGTCTATTAAATCGTTTTGAAACGACCGAATAAACGTTATAATAGTATATAAATCTTTTTCTATACACACACACACACACACGTATATACGAGGTACGTTAAGGTCGTTTTTTTTCTAAAACTAAACAACAATTGATCGCCTAGCTCGTATGTTAACCGAAAACGAATTACGTTTTATCATTTTAGGATTTTTATATGAACTACACAGCGGGAAATAAACTATCCACGAATTGCGTAGTACAATATGAAAACGCGGTGTCTATGATATATAATATAATGCCGTGCGAGTATTTAGCGGGTATTTTCTTTCATTCTTTTCTACGGCATTGTCTAGTAAATGGTGTTAAATTTTAATCGACCGTCAAACAGTTGGCTGAAAATCAAATATCGTTCGTGTCGATATGACTTTCTTCTCTAGCCCATATCCGCGTGTTGGCCCGGCAAAATTCGAGGCAATTCTATTTTTTACAGCCGACTGTAATACAAAATACATACGTCGTCGTGCTGCGGAATAAATATCATAAGGGCCGGAGAACAAATCGCTTCTTTCCAGAATCGAAACAGATCGATTAATATTAAACGGTTATTAGACAATTAAACGCCAAAAATAAAAAATAAATCTCCTGCCAAACACAAGATATCACATCGCGTGTACAACGGTGTTTGCAGAAAATATTCATTCCGGAGTTTTTACAACCCCGTTTTTCCATTTTCCGTCAAAACGGTTCTTTCTACATTGTGTCCAACGCCGAAGTTAGGAAAATTCTTTTTATTTCGGTTTGGATAACATTACGGTCTGATTTAGCGAAAGACCCAACGGAACGCGTTTCACCGTTTGGCAGACGTGCTAAAAAGTGTAAAACATTAAGAATCATAATAAAAACACATTGACCGGTATTTTTTATAATTTCTCCAATAATATCTAAACAATAATAGTAAATCTAAAGTCTACTACATTTCCAGCGTCTCTGGAGATTAGGTAAATTTAACGCGTCTTGGAAAATGCATTAAAATGTTACGTGTTTGATTACCAATATTCTTGTCGTAGTGTTTTGCGTTTTATAATTGAAATTAAAAAAAAAAAAAAAAAAACATAGTCGCTAGTGTCAACATACACTCACTTATATAACTCGTGTAAAATATTCGAAAAGACGAAAAAGTAAAAAATATAATACGCGTTGACGTATAAAACGCAATAAATTACACACAGTAACGGGGCGGAGAAAACGACGACCTACAAATCGGATAGTGTCAAATAAGAAGAGTTTTCTTCCGAACTCTTCTTGCTGCGCAGCGATACCGGATTTTCTAATGAGAATAACACCACGACGAGCATTTCGCTATAAATTCGCAGTCACCTAGTTATTATTATAATAATAATAATAATAATCGATATTTAATATACGTATTGTCACACTTAAAATAGGATATGCGACGTTGATGGATATCGCGTCCTATAAATTCCGGTCGGTACAATATGTCGGCGAAATGGTTTTTCTAGCCTAGCAGCTGGGTATCCGCCGATAATGTTCTTCCGAAGACAATTTCGTATCGAAACGGAAACCGTTGGTGGTCATCGTTTCGCGGTTTATCTAAGAAATCAAACCGAAATACATACACAGACGCCCCACAGAGATCTGACATGTGCCAAATAAATTTGTCTTCCCATTCACTCATTTTTTTAAGTTTACTTTAGTTTCTTTTTTTTTTTTTGAAATATTACAATTTTTTTTTTTTACAAAATCTAAAATAATCATTAAATGAATCTATTATTATTATTATTATTATTATTATTAATGTTTTTAATTCGATGTTTTGAAGTTCTTGTTAGAGATAAGTTGTTGATAAAAATAAATGTCGTGCAAAAAAAATAAATGTCGTTAAACACTTTTGGACTAGTCAAAAAATCGTAAAAACAATAAATCTGCAAATTAATTCCACAAATTTAATACCAGGAAAAAGTATATTTTTATTTCGGAAATAGTTTTTTCTTTTTTTTTAAATTTTGAACGATATTTTTTTTTATAATACCATTGATTTTATAGTACCCATATAAAGTATGGTATATAATATTATTATACTATAAAATCAATCCGTCGGAAAATGTATGACTACAGCAATCAACAAAAAAGAAAAAAAAACACGAGATACAAACAATACGAGTATTTGATCGTACGATTTTTTTTGGTTGAAAGAAAAATGTGTTTTTGAATCGGAGTCTAGCGAACACATTGCGGTACGTGCTATACACCGACCAAAATAAAAAAACCTGTAACATGTGATGAATTTAATACAAAACATAAAATTATTTACACTTTGTATGTATTTAAGACTTTTAGTTACATTAGCTAATTTTATTATTTAATAAATTATTAAGTGTATCAACGAATAATTATTATTATACAATAATTTGAATTTTTTTTTCTCTCTATTTTTTTTCTTCTCTTTTTCTCTATTTTGTTTTTTTTTTTTTTTTTTTTTTTTGAAATGTAAAATCTTTATTCAACTCGGAACTGAACAGTTTTTCGGCAAAAAACAAAATACACATTATAGTCATTATTAAACGATTGTAAATTATTATTATACCATTATTATAATTGAACAAGAAAAGTTATTATAGGTAATTAAATAGCCCGTACTTCCTGTAGAGCAAATTTTATTTCATTTTAATATAAATTTGTTGCGGTATATGTTGTACCCGTGACGGCGAAGGAAAATAATAAGAAAGAACAAAGAGATAGGCGACAAGTTTGGTTTTTAATCGGAAAAAATAAATAAATAAATAAAACAAAATAGAGGAAAAGAGAAGAAAAAAATAGAGAGAAAAAAAAAACAAGAGAAAAATGACAGAGTGAGAAAAAACAATATGAGGGAGCACGGGCAGTGGTATGGCACGTCGTTGCTGTGAAGCGTCGAGAGCAGGGGAGTCACCGCATTCGCGCGCAACGGTCCGGCTCCCGCCCTTACCACCTCGTCCATTGCTGAGCAAGGTAGTGGGGACGAGAGCGGCGCAGTCCCGCCACACCACCTCGGTAGCGGTCGGATCAGAGAATAGAAGCGGACCCAGAAAGCACTAGTGTTATTGCACGTGCGCTGTCATGGGACCGCGTCAAGTTTTACACAAGTGCAGTTATTATTATTATTAATTATAACTAATTGTTTACAATTTGTTTACAATTTGTTTGCTAATTGCTTTGCTAATTGTTTACTAATTTTTACTAATTGTTTACAATGTGTATACAATTTGTTTGCTAATTGTTTACTAATTTTTACTAATTGTTTACAATTTGTTTGCTAATTGCTTTGCTAATTGTTTACTAATTGTTTACAATTTGTTTGCTAATTGCTTTGCTAATTGTTTACTAATTTTTACTAATTGTTTACAATTTGTATACAATTTGTTTGCTAATTGTATTTGCTAATTGTTTACTAATTGTTTACAATTTGTTTGCTAATTGTTTACTCAATTTTTTGCTAATTTATGCTAATTTTTACTAATTGTTTACAATTTGTTTGCTAATTGCTTTGCTAATTGTTTACAATTTGTTTGCTAATTGTTTACTAATTTTTAATAATTGTTTACAATTTGTATACAATTTGTTTGCTAATTGTATTTGCTAATTGTTTACTAATTTTTACTAATTGTTTACAATTTGTTTGCTAATTGTTTACTAATGTATGCTAATTTTTACTAATTGTTTACAATTTGTTTGCTAATTGCTTTGCTAATTTTTTGCTAATTTTTACTAATTTTTACTAATTGTTTACAATTTGTTTGCTAATTGCTTTGCTAATTATTTTGCTAATTTTTTTGCTAATTGTTTCCTTATTGTTTGCTAATTATTATTAATTATTATTATTAAATTTATTTATTATCAAGTTCATTCCAAAATGTATCAAAATCATATCCTTTTGATTTTTGTTTTTAATTTTAATTTCATAAATTCCTCCCTATTTTCACTACTTTTATATATTTATATATATATATATATATTTATTTATTTATTTATCTTTCAGTATAGAATTAATATTCTGAAAGAAATCATAATCAATTACAATTTATATTTAGGTAAATGAAAATTGAAAACTCACCAAATATAATGGAATTTTTTCAATGTTTTCGATATAATTTGTAAAAACAAAAACAAAAATATAAAATATAAAAATACAAATATGTAAAAATAAAAACAAAAATCAACTATTGTCTTCGAGATTTTAAAATTTTTATTTTTCTATTGACCAGAGTAAGAAGATAAAACATTAACATGTTACGGTCAATACGGCCATAGAAAAACGCAGAAGACGGAGACATAAGTGCAAATAGTGGGTCGTAAATTATTAAACATTGTGTAATAATAAAAGTTATAAGCATAATATCCGTGTACAACAGTATTGAAATATTTTATAAACGTACCTCGGTCCACGTGTTTAGAGGCAGGACCGCAAACACTTCTTTCGACGATTTAGGGCCCAAAGTCATCGTGCACCGATATCCGAATGTTTCAATTGAAACAAAAAAAGACGGGTGTGTTTAAACTAAAAAAAAAAAAAAAAAAAAACCGTGTCCGTCCACAACGTAAAACGATCATTACCGTACAAATGACCGACAAAAATTGAGAAAGTACCGCGGAAATACACACGAGAGACGCCAGAAACGCCGAAATTCCGGAAAAAACGACACGGTGACGACAATGCGATGACCACAATTCGGACCACTGACGACGGCAAAACAATTTTAAATCGACGTATTGGAATAACAAAATGGAGTTTTACGATTATCGTTATATATAAATATTTTTTTTTATTTATGGATTTGGCGATATACTTTTTCTTCTCATTTTCAAAAATATCGAATACCTACTACAAGATCTATAAATGTTATTCTGCGCTGCAGAACGCGACGGCGGGGTACCGATCGTGATTATATTATGTCCTGTGTTCTTTCGGTCTATTTTTTTTTTTTTTTTTAACACAACAACATCAGTAACAATACTGATCGTATAAGTATTGTAATAAAAAAAATAAAAATACGTTCAGCTCTTTAAAAAAAAAAAAAAAAACGTTTTCTTTTTGCGCCAGTCCGATTACCGGTTCACGATTATAACGCGCGCGTTTATAAATGGTAAAACTGTACACAAAACGATTGTCCATTGCGTTTATTTCGCGTTTTCGGATCGTACGGATTTTAAACGTCGCGGTATATTCAAACTCTCGTTGTTCCCAAAGCAACTAAAAAAATGTATTTTATTTAAGAATTAAAAAAAAAAAAAAAATTATATACTATAAGCAATGTTCGTTATGAAGTTTTCCAACGTTTGAAATTACACCATCAATTTTTTTTTTTACGCTAAGATCCTTATTTTACGTTGTATCCAAAAATCATCACGACGATTCGATATTATTCACGCACGATTCTACGGATTTACAGCGGTCCAAGTCGATAAGTTGTTTCGCGCGTTAAATAAGTTAAATCGTCGATACGGTTATGTTTGTTAACGACAAAAAAGAAAGAAAAAAATTATACGTTCGTAAATACACGAATCGACATTACGTGTCGGAATAATGTCGTGTATTGTGTATTTCGAGAAGAAATTGCACTTTTACAAAATTCGATTACCGTTCGGAGAAGGAAAAAAAACGAAATCACAGTCTTTTTTTAAAAGAAAAAAAGAAAGAAGAAAATCAAAACGTCATAAAATGCTTTTTGAATATATCGGCGCGTACAATAGTATAGACTTCATTACGGACTTAAATGCACACGTTTTATTTATTTATTATTTTTTTTTTTTTGTACAATTATGTAGGCGAATAAAAATCATTCATGTCTTGAAATCTCGTCTCGTAAATATATTTATTATACGTACATTCATTCACGTTGGAAACACACGGATTCGTAATTATTTCCTATCTTATTATATTTCTGTTCTAACACGGTCAACGCGCGTTGACTTGATTTTGTTTCCCGTTTTTTTCTTTCTTTATTCACATCCATCAGTCGTAATGAGTTTTTTTTATAGAAAATTGCTTTTCAAATAATTAAAACCAGTGGCCGCCGACAAACGGCGCTGTTTATTGTGTGTGTATACGTAGGGATAAATTTCACGCGGAACCGAATACAAATGACGATGTTAAATTATAATTTTTTTAATTGTATTTTTTCGCATTATTATACGTATACGTATATTTTTTAATAAATGAATAATAATGTTTTTCATTATACTCCGCGTTACGATTGAAATGATTACGCGTTATACAGAGAAGAAAAAAAAATTATTATCGACAAGACTTCGAAAAGAAAATGCCCGAAAATTATATTTTCCTAGCGCCCGAAGTATTTTGAAAACCAGAAATATATATTTTTTAATGTGTTTTTACTGATTTATTCGTATTACTATATACAAATGAACGAATATGTACGGGAATGTTTTTTAAACGTAATTAAAAAATTTTTTTTTCTTATTGACAATACTTATACAAAAAACTACTCTTGATGCGTTCTCGGTAGTTGTCTGGATTTTACATAATATCAATTAATTATCTTATGACGACATTTGTTTCGCGCAAAGTCGTATTCCGCATTTTATTGTTCCAACCGGATTCGTATTGTATTAAGTCTGTTTTTGGGAAACCGGGTCATTCTGGCCAGTCGTGGCGATATACTTATACACGTTCTAGCCTTTTCATTTCTGAAATCGGTTCTCCTGCCACGTCCAGTACCTATCGAGTACAAGGCGATTTCGGTACGTGTTCCTATCGCCATGCCACTATGCGGCTTATAACTATTTTGCAAAACATTCGTATACAATTGTTTAATACGATATAATGACGTATCTGAAATGTGCACGGAAAATAAACCTACACAAAATGACGTACGTTTTGTAAACGTATAATAAATAAACGTATATAATCGATTTCCTATTGATTATATTGAAACGCACACGCGACGGTATTATATTTGTTTTTTTTTTTTTATCACAATAATACATTTTAAATTCCAAAATACTATCGATAACACAAAACGTTATTGTTTTTACTCGTCGTAATAATATTATATTATATTATACACGATCATTGTTTGAACGCCACATTTCCTAAGGAGTATTGTACAGGCAACTCATTATACACATAACCCCGTACGTTGTGTGAGAAAATGAGTGCGTTACACTCGATTATTCTTCGAATATTCCAAACAAATTATTAAACTATGCCGGTAACACTGCGAGTATATACATATGTATATTTTTTTTTTCAATTTTTCATCATTAAAATAATCGTTAAAAAAAAAAGAAAAATACATTCAACGCAATACACCATAAAAACAATCATATTGATAATTTGTGAACAAAAAACATAATACGAGTTTTAATGTCCGTGTTCTCTTATTCGCTATTTCCGTACAAGATATTGGGAAAAAATTCAAATAAAACATAATAATAGAACAAAATTAAACAAATATTTGAAAAAAAAACCATTTTTAACATTTTCGTCGTTTTGAATACCCTGAGAAACGTTTGGAGGATCGCGTGGTGACGCCTGGTACACATTATACAGACAATATTGTCATCGTTATGTCTTTTATATTTCTCGTATCAGGCGACATCGTGAAAAGAATCGCGTTTTAAACGAATTGGTCAGCAGCCCGCATAAATAATAAAATTAATAGTAAAAAACAAGCTAATAAGTAGAATGGAAATCTAATAACGATTTCCGTCATACGTCGGTCCACCAATATGTTCAGTGTCGATTTCATTACTGTAAAAACGACCGGATGATCCGTTCGAGAACTCTTTTGGAGAACGTGTTAGTCCACTGCGTTAATACCAAAACAATTTTTATTTTTTTTCAAAATCGAATTTTATATTTCGGATACTGATAATGTAAAAAAAAAAAATCGTCAAATCCTACAAATGGCGCATTTAAAAACGCGTGTTATTCGAAGAGGAACAATACTTTCTCGCCATTTTGAATAATGGTCATGATAATATATATTGTTCAAAAGTCCCTCGCGGTTAGGGAAAGGACGAAAATTCCCTATATCGCAAACGTTTATAACTTTGATTTTAAATATACAATTTACTATAGCGGTCTGTCTTTTCAGTGCGTCTAGAAGAATTAAAAAAAAAGTACCGTCTTCTGACGAAAAAATCCAATTATCGCTGCGTTGTCCGGTATACGAGATGTATCGGCGGGGGCGAAGAAAAAAACGCGAGTTGTCATATACGTTTTTTTTATTATTATTATTATTTAAATTTTTCTAACAAAATCGGAATAAAAATGATCTTTTTTTCTTTTACTCGTAACTCTGTAGAGATGTTTCGAATCCCAGAGATACTCTTAACGTACGCCGCTGACAAAAAAACGGTTGTGTGCCGTTGCTGTACAAAGTCGGCGTGGCGTCGCGACCTCGGCGTGTATACACACAGTCGCGATGCACGCGCGTAGAATTTTTCTTTTTTCACGTCCCGTCGACGCGATTGGACACGGCCTCCGGCCCGGATATATACCGTCGAAATTGGCCCTCGATTATTAATAATATATTATACGTTTTTATTATATAAATAAATAATAATAATAAAAAAAAGCATATAAATCCTTAATCCGCCGTGCAAAGCGAATCGCGTTTTCCGCAGTATTGTGCACCACCGCGGTTACTATATCGCCAAAGACGTGCGTAGAGACCCGGTTGGAGGACGAAACAAAAATAATTGCCTCACAACCGTCAAAGAGGTTTGATTTTTTAAAAAGAGAAATTCTCCATTAAAAAAAAAAAATGTTTAATTCTCTTACGTATCCAAAAACGTTTTACCAATAAATCTTATATTTTCAATTTTATTTCGCTTGACGTCTGTGTTGATTATTGAATGAGTGTATTTATTTACAAACCGGATGGATATTTAATAATCATTCGTCGATACGCATAGCGCTTAGAACGCTTTTGAATTTTCCGCCTTCTATAAACGCTCTTCGGAAATATTTTCTTAGAAGCCTAAACAGATTTTAGGTGCGTATGTGAGATGTACAATGACAGATGATCTTCTCAACAGTTTACCGATACCCGCGGTACGTTTTGAAATTTAAAGTCAGAATCAACCATTAACGTCGTACAAAACATAACGAAATAATTGGAGAATGTTCGGTGAACAGAAATCAATGAAACGAATGGTGTCGGTTTATGTGCGCATTTTGTATATTAAAATAATTTTTTTTTATCGAATAAGAGTAGTGTAGGATCGGCTTTAAATTAAAATCTTTACCCAATGTAGGCTAAATACGGTTTACCGCGGTAGTGGCATACCAGGCAAATGTGGCAAATAGTTAACTAGTTAAAAAAATTAATGTATTTTAATTAACAAATTAACTGGTTTAAATCACCGTTAGCGTGCAGAATCGTTAATTCATATAATCTCACTCGAGTTGTGTCAACAGATTTTTAACGTTGTCCACTCGTGATTTTTATTATTAATACATTTGGTTTCAATTTCAGTATGTCGTCACGACGAGTTACGTAATTGTTATTATCCCCGAAAAGGCCAAACGTCTCGATAAAAATTTATGAGGAAATTTCGAGGAAAAGTTTTTCTTTAAAACGAAAAATCTTCAAATCCGAGTTGTAAACGTGGTGAAATTAAACTTTTCTGTTTAAGTCGTTAACATTAAATCGTCCAATGGAAGGAAAAACAGAGGGAAGAGGGAAGAAAAAAATTCGAGGGAGACCGCGTGAATTCTTCTTCGAAGAAATTTTCCTTTGGATGGGTTTTACCTCTTACCAAGAACTCAAGAAGACCTAACAGTGACCTAACACATGAACGGCTACAACGACAACGCTTGGCCTTCAGACGCCGCTGATGATTAAAAATTTATTTTCCTTTTAACTCTTAACAGCGAACGAATTTACGCAGAGTTAATATTTTTTTCCTTTGCCGTTAATTCGTCCGCGTTCGACAATAGTTAGGTTAGGTGTACACCAAGCGCGTAGTGTCAGGTACCCACCGCCGCCGTCACCGCGGGTCCGACACGACGTTCACGTCATACACCAGCAGCAGTTACAGTAGTCTTCTCGAGGCGCTCGTGAAAAACGTACGCGTTTTGTTATTCGTCACACCACAAATGATATATAAATATTATTTTATTTTTTTTTTTTTTTAAGGTGTCACTTACGGATCGTATTATTTACTAAATAATAATAATAATATTATATTCGATATAAATATTATTCGTATAATGTCTGTCGGCGACTTGAACTTGACAACGGTAAGCGTCGTATTCATTGACGAGTGTCACGAAAACACTGTATCACGTATTTTTAGTAAATAGTAGCACTCAAAAAAACATTATTTTTCAAACATTTTTATATACAATATTATATTTCGTGCGAGTTCGATACAATCAATTTTTTTCTTCCTTTTTTTTTCAACCAGATTATCGTCCAACTGGTATTTACGAGATAAAAATTGCAATTATCTACACTGTAACACTGTTTTACAATATTAATATGCACGCTCAAAATTAAAATAAATATTTACAAAAATAACATAACTCCAGTTCTCACGTATTATATACATACGAGTATATATACTTAAACAATATGATCTACATACGGCTAGAATAGATTCTGTTTCCGCACTATTCACTTAAATATACTTTAAAAAAAACATATGTTTGTTTTTTTTTCAAATTGATAATATAATTTTTTGAAACTCGTACGATACACGATTTCGATTTTTCGATTGAACACCGCGGATATCGTCTGATAGATGTTTTGTCTATACAAATGTATATGAAATGTAATTGAAAAAAAAAAACGAAATCGACCGCGAAACGTCGGAATAAGAAGAAAAAACGCAATCGGACACGATAATATTGTGTAGGAAAATAATATAATATAAAAATCCGCGTTTAATTCACCACGCGTACATGTTTTGTAACACAAAATCGCGAAATAAGGAACTACACGAATTTTAAACAGTGTATTTTCTATATACTCAAATATTCCCAAAATCCTCGGTAATATTATGTTACTGCATTCCAGGCGTTCCTTTCTTTTTTTTTCAAGTACCGTCGTCACTTTTTTTTCCACTGCACTCGCTGTAGGTATAGATTTGCGATTTTTCAAATTATTTAATATTTTTCAAATGTTTCTATTCAATGAGTAAGGGAAAAAACATAAAATATGTTCGACGGCGAACGTATTAGATAAAAAGAAAAAACATTTTTTTTTTTACTCCGTTAAAATTTCAAAAACCGCGTCCTGTACGTAGTACGTTCTTCTCTCAGCCTCTCGCAACACCCACCGACAGCAGTTTGCGAACCTCTGCGGTTGTGTTCAATGGAAAACGGTGTACACAACAATGGAATAGTGAAGGACGCTTAAAAATCGTCACTTTTTTTTTCTGTCGATAGTTTTATATATATATATAAAAAAAAAGGAATTATTTAACCCTCTGTTATATTATTATTATTATTATTATTGTTATTATTATTATTATTACTTTGTTTACGTGCGTAGGTTTGTTTTGGTTTCTACGCAACGAAATCACAATAATCCCCTCGGCCCGAATACTGTGCACCAAAATCAAACGAAAATTTTTTTTTATGTTTTTTCAGTACTACGCGGAAATAGTTTTTTTTATTTTTAATTGAATTAACGCGATATACACACGTCCTACGACGCGGACTAATGCGTCGTAGAAACGAGAAAAATAATATTTATATATTTTTGTCCAATCTTAATAGTAAACACGCGTAGAATTCGTTGAATTTCGAAAGTTTTCTGAAAATTCTAACGCACAAATACAATTTTCATGTTCCGTGTGTTTATTCGAGTCATCGCAGCGATTGCTCAAAATGTTATTTGCTAAGCTTGACGTTGACCAATTATTCAGTTTCATTTTAATATGTATATACGTGAAATCGTCGAATTGTATTATTCAAAATTACTTGTGAATTACTCGAAAAGTTTAACGTCGTTTCACGTATCAATAACGAGAAACGCACAATTTACCAACATCGAATTTTCAACTAATAAATTAGCTTTCTTTAAAAAAAATAAATAAATTTCTAACTCGAAAGAATTACATTTTTTTTTCGATTTTAAAAGCGTTTAACGCGATTGGTTCACAAAAAAA
Source organism: Chaetogeoica ovagalla (assembly GCA_032441825.1). NCBI lineage: Eukaryota > Metazoa > Arthropoda > Insecta > Hemiptera > Aphididae > Chaetogeoica > Chaetogeoica ovagalla. The sequence continues at coordinate 9,732,749 of CM063735.1, read as the reverse complement.
TAAAAAGTAAAATTTGTTCGTATCGATTTTAGTTTACAAATTATAAAAAACAATGCGTGTACGCGTGATGGATATTCGTGACTGGAGTTCCTTTCACAGTAAAAAAAAAAAAAAAACACCGCGTTTCTCTCTCAAATATTCTCTACAAATTAGTACTCTTATAAAATTGTATTATTTATAAAAGTCGTTATTGTAAGAATAGAATTTTTAAGAAGTTTGTAACTTTTTAATAATTAAAGAAATAATGTTTGTGATATTATACGAGTACATATAATATTATGTCGTTTTTTTTTCTGTGAACGTTTCGTGTCTTATACGTATAACAAGTGGAGAAGAAGAAAATAAACGATTATATTTTCGATTTTTATAAATTTTTCTTAATTATCGCGAACGCGGCAATTGTGTTGATATTCGTAATTTTTTTTATTTTATTTTTTTACATAATTAGTTGTAAAAACACACGATTCCTCGCAACACAGAGATTATTATATAATAGCTTCAGTAGTATTTAGTGCGTGAACTACGTATAACGTAACATCGACTCTTCTCAAACGAAACGCTCTCGGTTACGAATCGTCGTGCCTTCACGCAATAACTAACAACAATAATAACGTAATGGAACCAAAATTATTACAGACTTCAAGTCATGTTTTCTTTATTCGGTTTAATCCTATACCTATAAGTTGATTTATTTATGTGTTCCTATGGTAACCGCGTTATTGTAAGTATCCAGTGTATAGTTTGATTTTATGGTTTTCGTCGGACCGGTATAAAAATATCTATATTTTGGATTTATTTTATAACGTAACTTATTCCGTAAGTAGGCGAACGGACTATACCTAATACCAAATTAGGCGGTAAAACAATTATTGTTGTTTTTTTTTTTTTTTTTTACAATTCGAACGCAAAAAAAAACAATTAAATCGTTAAAAATTTACATAACGATGTATATAATTATTCGAAATCGAAAATATCCGTAAAAAGTGTGTCGTTAATATACACGTATAAGCGAACAGTTGTAAAAAAAAAAAAAAAAGAAATATTTACTAAACGAAATACTCCGCAGCGACGTTTTGTATAAGACACTTGGGATTTTTATTTTTGAAATACATTTTAGCCGATTACAGCGTATGACATAATTATCTTATAAGTCTACACAATATTATGGTACGTACGAATCTACGTGTTACGTATGGGAAATAGCGGTGAAAAAAAAATGTTCGATGGTGTTTTATTTAGATATCGAAATTTCTCCTCGAAATTGTAATGCGCGTTTTGTTTTTAAGGCCAAACCGTTGGACGTCAACCGGTACGCGACCAAAAAGACAATCGCTCAGGGGATGTTGGACATCGCACTGTTGACGGCCAACGCCAACCAATTGAAATACATCCTCCAAGTGGGCGAGAAACACGAGTTCTACAAACCGCTATTGGTACTGATCGCTACGTCGATATTTTTACAAGTGAGTTGAAGAAAGACACATCGGTTTACTCTATCTTTACATTTCGTATAGTATGATATGACCACTGGACCTGGTTAGGCTTTTCTACAACGATACGAAAAAATACCGCACTGCATGTGGTATCGTCTGCACTACGTTTACGAGGGGTGTTTGAATAGTTCGGTAAACAGACTGGAAATGAAGAAAAACGCATTGTTTTTTTTTTAGTTTCTGGCTACGCTGTACACACTTGTACAAACCACGAGCATCACCTTATAGTTTTATTCTTTTAATAATGTTTTTCTTTTTAATTCGGGTACAAAAATAAGTCGTTCCAGCTAGTAATTCGTAAAATATTCTCTTTCACTGCGACTTTTGATTTGTGGAAAGGTCTGCAGCGTTCCGCTTATCCTGATGGAAGAGTACCTTTTTTTTTTTTTTTTTTTTTATTTCAATCTTGGCCGTTTTTTCGGTAACGCCGCTTTTAAACGAGCGATTTTTTTTCTATAATATTCTTCTCTTTTCCAAATCTCGGATTATTCTTTAGAAATCGCCATCCCAAAACAAAAAAATAGGTATCGTAATAACAAAATGACCTTCCACCATTGCCGGCGTGTAGTTGATAATGTGTATCCTCCTCCTTTGTTTCGTCGTCAACAGTAGAAATGTCCCTTCAATCGCGTTGTTTCTGATCGTATTACAATGGTTGAGACGACGCAACCAAATGAAAAACAGAGCGACGACGGGGTTTGTAAAGCGCGGCCAAACTCGTCCTAACAAATTCATCGTTATAACCTGGACAGACGGCGGGGGTCGGGGGAAAGAAATAATAAATGATCCTAGTTACATAACGGATGTGCTAATAAATATAATTTGTATATATATATATATAATATTGCACGCACAAGGTGTTCATGGGAATAATATTCTTGTCGCTAAACTTGCTCCGAGATTGTCGTTTCCATCTGATCGAATACAAGACGTCGTCGCTGTTCATTAACCAAGTGCCGGTCGTGTGCACGTTCATTGTGTTCACGATCAACATAATAATAGGAGCCTTCGATTCCGGGTTGTCCAGCATCGTACCGACGACTTCGACGACGCTCAACACGCCCACGGTACCGTTCTTCGGCGTCACTAAATGAAGTCACCAACTCAGCAGCAGCCATTTCCGGGGGAATATTACGCGCGTTTTTATTATTTTTTTTTTCTTCGATTAAACTTAAATATAATACAGTTGTGTTTGTAAAAAAACAAAAAGAAATTGTCGATTCGTACGCGTAGGACGCACAAAATGTATATAGAACGTAAAATATTTTAATATTTTTTTTGTAATGTACTTTACCGGACACGGTAATCATTTCCTCGTCGTTTGTGTCTTTTTGAACGAAAAGAGAAAACCGAAATCGGTGCGATCGGAATTCATCGGACGAAATCGGTGTTTAGAAGTAATTTTTTAAAACGTTCATTTGCTCGAGTGCTTTTTTTTTTAATAAAAAATTTTTTTTTTATTAAAATTCGACTTAAAAAGAAATATATATTCAAAAATAGCGAGTGTCTCTTTTTTCGTTTAAGCAAAAACTATAACAAAACGAACAAAAAAATACGTATTATGTGTATATATAAAAAAAAAAAATCGTGTCCGGTAAATCTTGTTCCGAAAATTTCCACCGCTCATTACGACACTTCTTATATACAAACTTTTTTTTTTCATATTTAATGTTTTAATTTTTTTTAACGTTTCATGTTCATTTCGAACACTCTACGCGTGCGCGTGTATGTACGAAACGTATTAAAATACAAAAAAATAAAAATTATGTAAGAAAAGGTGTGAGACGGGGTGACCGACTTGGCACACAATATATATTGAAACAAAAAAACATAAAACCGCACACGCGTACCGTTTTTATTATATTGTATACGCTTATTAGTCGTATAATTAACATTCATTAGTATTCAATTGATCATTGATTTAATAATTGACCAATATTAATCCATAGTAATTCAACGGTTTTAATAAGGGAATAAAATAACTGCGCGGTGTTTGGTTATTACTCATTAACGCAACGACTTTAATTCGCGTATTTAAATACCTGCTTATATAATATAATATATATATAGCGATTTGTTTATCATGCACCAGGTTACGTTTTGGAAAATACGAATAATAATTTTTTTTATAAATAAATATAATGTATTGGGGATATGAGCAGTTTTCGGTACTTCTACGGGGGACCGCGTTGTCGCTGTGTTAGACTTAGAAGTAATCGATTATTACGCTATGTGTGAATGTATTATTATATATTTGTATATAATAATACATTATATTGTATATTATAATATATGTAACACTTGACTGGCGTCATATACATATATACATAAATAATGCGATCATTTAGAACGAATAAAATTTATAATTACGTGACAACAGATACTCTTGTTTATTCGATATATTGTCGAAAAAATCTAAGTCGTCATTTTTTTTTTTTTTTAACATAATATTTATATGAGAATAGCGAGACACGATTTTGAAAATATTCTACAGCTCTATTGTATATTCGCTCTCTCGACAACCGACGTGGAAATGTATAACAATCGGTTACACTGCAGACGTACGACATGTAAGTGTAAATAAAATAAAAAAAAATGTACGAATCAAAACAAATTTCAATTATTTTTTATTCAACACGCATTCGATAAATTAAAATACAAATATTTTTTTCGTAAAAAAAAAACTGTATTATACATTAATTGATTTAAGAAAACAAAAAAAGAATATAAAAAAAATCGTTTTCACTTCTTAAAATTCGATGTGAACTCGCGGATATTGCCCGTAGAGTATTCCGACGAATACTATGGCCTGAAACAAAAAATACAAACAAAAAATCATTCCGTACAATAATATACGATATACAATAATTATTTACAACACACGTACACGAACGGAATGGATTTTTTGTTTTTTCTTTTCATTTTATAGGTGATCGTTGGTGGTATATTCTTGGTGATCGGAGGGCTCGACATCAAAAAGGAAAAAGACCAGAGGAAATGTACGATTTTAAACGACGTTTCCGTCATCGTTGTATTCCTCATCACCACCATCAACATAACAATATCGGGTTTCGGGTTTGACGTGAGTTCGTCGTCGGCGGACGTATTAAAAAAACTACGCTAAGTCCAGTCACTGAGTCCGGTGCCTTTTCACGCCTTTTCGCACAGCGAAACAAACGCCAATTCCTTTTTTTCCCCACCCTTTTTTCTTTAAATCGTCAAAAAAAAAAATTATATTACCGATTATCGCGACGCATTTCGAAATAAATAAAATTATTATTATTATTTTACGTATTATTAATTATATCTATTCGTTTATACAATTAATGCGAAAAGAAGAAAAAAACGTTATGCGCACGGGATTTTTAGTCTTTTTTTTTTTGTTTTTTTTTACAGGTCTTTCATATAATATAATCTATCGGTATTTGTGTAAAGAGTACACTTATTTAAATTCAGCGTTATTCAATACTTTTAAACGACCGTGTGCAGCAGAGTAGTGAATCTCGAAACGTACATTTTGTTTGCGAGTTATACTCGCCTCCCATGTACTACGGGATAATATAATAATATAGTGTTTATGCAGAACAAAAAATAAAACGCATGCGCGCCGTTGTAAAACAGTCGCTTGAAAACGAATTTCGACGTGGATTCTGTGCAAATGGAATCCGAGATTGAAAATTAAAATCGGAAACACTCCTTATAAGAATTTCTGGGAAAAAAAACGTTTTAAATCTATTTTGACGAATATTCGCGCACGAAATTGTACGCGAAAACGATTAAATCTGAATACACCGAGCGCCGCCCCATACTCGCCGCGATAAACATTCAAAGCCGTCTTTTCGTTTAACAACAGTACGAGTTCCCTGGAGGACTTTAATCGACTAACGAATATGTGCAACGACACGCGCATTTCAATAAAGTCGACGTCCGAACTGTATTTTATTTTATTTTATATTAAAAACAGAAAATTTACCGATCTAACTAGAGACGCGACGGAGTGAGAGAAGAGAAACACAATAATTCCAGTTATGAATAACGCATAGACGATCAACCACGTGATGACCACTTCTTAATGGTTCGATACGACGGTGAGGGTTATCGGGATATTGCGTAACAGAAACTAAACTTGAAACCGTTCCCATGTGGAATTCAATAATAATAATAATAATAATAATAATAATAATAATAATAATACGTTGGTATGACTATGATATTATGTAAGACTGACGTACCAGGGAGCACATTCAGAATACGTTTGAGTTAGAAGTTTTCGTGAGAATTGAATACCGGTATAACGTATCGATTGTTTATAGGTGAAAAGTTATTTGTTGTTTTATTGAGATTTTCGATGATTCGTCTTGATTTATGAGGTTTAGAGATTTCTTTTTTTTTTTCAAATTATTTATAGACGAATTTTACCACGCCCGACACACGTTAACATACGTTTTATATCGTTTATAAACGGATAAAAATATTCATTTTAATATTAACTTTAAACATTCCATTATAATATCAATTGAAATTCTTTTATTATTATTGTAATTAATATTATATTATTTTATTAATATATCGAAAAAAAAAACCGTTTGCCTTGATCAGTCAGGCGCAACTACAAAATAACACACGGTGCCCTAGTAACGAAAATCACTTGTGCTCTATAAACAAAACTATTTTACACCGCGCCCCCCCTTCCTCAAAAAAAAAGGCATACTCTGGTGCCACTGGCCAACGCCACTAACCTAACCTAACCCCCCCGGATCCCGTGTTATCCAGTATATCGTGTATTGTTAGTTAACCGCGCGGCACATTTCATTATATAACACAATTCGACTCGCGGTTAGTTAATAAATTATTTTTGTTTTGTCTTGCCGCGCGTATTACAGTACTTCAAAAAATCAAAAAAAAAAAAAAATCCTCGCAATGTCGAAGATAAAATTAATAATAAACAGAAAAATCGACATCGTTCCAATAATATTATTATTATTATTATTTCCACACAAACACGCGGCGTGTGTATTATATATTCATATCGACTTTTGCGGTGTCCCGCACGTCCTGTTTTGATTTTCACGCGTAATATCGTAAAAAAAACAAATCACATTTATTTATAATCGCCGCGAGTGTACTGCTGCAGTGTAGACACGACGAGGTCGTATTTACTCGTTTGTTTATTGTTGTGCGCGCGTTTCTCGATACGGGAAAAATCAATTATTGTTGTGGAGGAGAGAGTTTGACGGAATTTGAAAAAGAAAAATAAATAAATAAACAAGTATTGTACTCTACTGGCGGAGCGAACGAAACGATGGCGGTGCAACAGGCGACGGCCGTATTGAACGTGGACGACGGCGGCGGCGGCGGCGGCGGCTGTCAGTCGGACAACGACGACACCAAGTGTTCCGCGACCCTGTTGTCCAGGTCGTTGAGCAAAGTCAGCAACGCCACGTACAACACGAAAAAGACAATGGCCCAGGGCATGATGGACATTGCGCTGTTGACGGCCAACGCCAATCAGCTGCGGTACATATTGGAATTTCGGCACGAAAAGTCCGCAAACTTTCTGATACTTTTGGTGCTGATCGCGTGCAGTCTCGTATTACAAGTGCGTGGTGTATTACAATGAAACCTGGGGGTAGTCAAGTAGTGAGAAGAGTAAGCCCCGCAGGACACACGGGTTTTCTTTTTCCAATGAGAAAGTATTCGCGAGAATATACAAAACCCCGGATCGTGAAAGAAATAACCGTTTAAAAACGTCCACTATTCCTGTACGTCAGAACCAAACGAACGTAAGTTCTTTTAACGTAAGTTCTTAACAAAAGTTACGCAAACTTTTCATAAGAGTTTAATAACTGAAAATTAGGAAGGTGTTGCTTGCGCTACGTCGGACTTACGTTCATTTATCCCTAGTAAAATGATAATAGAAGAATTTTTAACGGGCATCCATCATTATGGTTCGACGAAAAACAGATTATACGTGCCAAAAATGTAATAATCTGAAAACCGTTAATTTTGGACTTACGTTCGTCTGGTTCTGAGGTACAGATTTTATTTCGTTACGACTATTATACGCCGATAATGACGAGTGTCCTGCGGGACACACTCACTCGTACATCGATTTTGACATCCACACACATTTACGTTGTACGCATTTAATCAATAAGATCAGTGCAAACTACGTAGTCGTATAACGTAATAACTAATACTAATTTACCGAATTCGTGGTTACGCATCTCGTCTTTTCATCGCGGCAAGGTAAAATGAAATTTTTGAACACCTAACCATTGCGTACGTAAAGTTTTATTTTACACATTTCGGAGGTTTTCGCATTTGTCTTCTTCGAAACGTTCCGTTTTAACGAAACAGAAAAAAAAAATTTTTTTTTATAACTTACGAAGGATCATTGTTATAACAAAAAAAAAAAAAAACAATAAATACCGTCTATACGGAATATAGATAATACGTCGATACATGGCGTTCAAAATGTATGAAACGTTTGGAAAAAGATAAATTTTTAAAAAAAAAAAAAAAAAAAAAACAGTGTTTAAAATATTATAATTGATGTGTAGATATTATACCTGTAATTGTGCCATATCGACAGGTGTTTGTGGGAACTATGTTGATATTCAAAGGCCGATTGGATTGTAGGAGTAACGGCAGTAACGCGTCCAATATCGACGCCGTTCAACTCAATAACTACGTGGTCCTCGGAGTATTCCTCATCACCGTCATCAACATATTTATCGCTGCGTTCACGGTAGCACCAACCTAACAGTTACACTGTGGCGCATCACGATTTTGTTTTCCACAAATTTCATATTTACAAAAAAGAATATTCGATTCACATTCTCGAAAGTTCCATATTATAAAATATATTAAATAATTATTATTATTGTTATTTATATCAAACTAAAAGACTTATATTATGTGAAACAAAAATTAAAGTATACTAAACGTAACAAAATTATACCTTAATAAAATATAAAATGCTATCATTATGAATTGCTTATTTTATTACACAAAAATTAATTTTACTAAAGCTTAACGCGCTCAGATAGAATTAATTAATTGTTTCTTTAATTTCAAAAACATATTATATAAATTTAAATAAAAATATAAGTAGTGAACAGATATGATAATGATATTTGTATGTTCATCAGTATTTCGAATGTAGAATTATAAAAGTAAATTCGTTCGTTTTATAGACAAACATACATTATCATTAATTTGATCGCGTATAAATTGTATCATCGTACGAATTGCTACAATTTTCATATTTAATATTCTGGGCAATGTCATTTTCATTTGGAATACTCTTCTTTTTCACAATGAAATTTTTAGTACGTTCTAATTCAGTTTTGATAGTTGTCAAATCATTGTTAACGAAACTTTCTTCGTATTGAGTTAGTACCAATGCATTAAACGGCGTATTGTTTTCTGCGAGAGATTTATCAAAATGTTTGAAACCATCCTCAAAATCGTTTATCGTTTTTTCACGTTGCACAGAATTTTTATCGAGTTTCTTTTTGGTCGTTTGTAAAAATGAACGTATTTTCGGTATTTTTACATCATCTAAATCTAATGATTTTCCATATTTTTTATGGTGCGCGTAACTGTTTGAACTGCTAGGAAGTATTTGCGGTTGGTCTAATATTTTTATATTATAGGGACAATCAAAGTTACGTATGTCAAACACATTTCTATTTCGATTTTCTGAAACATTTGGACATTTTCGATCGATTTTACTTGCAGTCAACGTTTTGGTACCATGGTAAACATATGGAGTTAAAGGTTTTAAAAGATCAAAATCTCTTACTCTCAAGTCTAAAGTTCTCGTGCAATTGATTTTTCTATCGTCAGTATCCATTGTTTCGGATTTAACGTTTTCAACATTCTTTTGATCAGTGTCGAGCTTTACTTCATTGTCCGTATTGTCAACGTAAACAGGTTCCGTCTGCTCGGCTTCATTGTTTGTGAACACATTTTCTTCCGTCATCCATTGGGATTCGATTTTAAAATCTTCGATTTTTGTTTGGACATCACTTTTAACTTCTGGGATCGAAGAGTCCATTTCGGTTTTAATTTCTTTTAATAACACATTATCTTCCAGTTTCACAAATTTCCCACTCGCCGAACTCTCTTCTCCCGGTTCCTGTTTAATAACATATTGATTTTTAATTTTAGGGTTGAGCAACATACGTTCAATGAATTGATCAATGATTTTCTTCAAATGTTGACATTTCTTTATCAGTTTGCTTCGCCTAACATAAACATCGTTTTCATAATGTCTGATCAGTTCTCTTATACCGTCGTTCACGCCAATCTGAAATAAACCATAAATATTGAATGAATTTTTTTAAATAAACCATTTAAATTTAATGTGTAATTTATGTTAATTTCAAATAAAAATACAAAAGACATTTTTCAGAATTACAAATTCATTGATTGTATTATATAATAATATCAATGAAAAATTACGATACTGCGACTAGTGACAACGGAATATTTTACAGTACTCGAATATACTGTTAAGGTAAAATTTATTGTTTATTATACTCCATTACCGAATTTGAAGTGGAGAATATTTTTCAACACAGGAGTTACGATGGTTATTTAAAAAAACAAAAAGAAAAGGAAATGAAGATTTGACACGCTGTAAAACGCTTTTATCAAACATTATTCTGTAAAAAGAATACATTGCTACATTGAAAATAATTTATTTTTTTTTAAAACTTTGTAACAAGTGTTATAAATTTAACCTAAACGTAGCAATTTAATTTATACTCGACATGATTTTGTTTAATTATACGTTATATAGGCAAATACAAGAGTAAATGAGTCCCTCTAAACAGTATGTTATACCTATTATATGAAACACACTAAAGATTAAACTTACTTCTTGAAGGCTATTATTAATGGGATCAATAACATCAGGATAAGAACTGTTTGATTGAATATCGAAATTTCTCTTCATAATAATTGCCAACTTTTTTATGTAATCTATTGCTACGTCTGCTAAAACGTATAAGCTTTCTTCATTTGCTATACTAAATCCAGCATGAGCCGTGAAAACTACAGCGCGTTTAACCATGATTTTATTCCAGTCATCACCATCAATGTCATATTCCCATTCGGAAATACCATTTAAAAAATTTAAACGTTCTTCCAAGGTAAACGTTTTTTGCTCGTGTGTAACCTGAGGAATAGACATTAATTGTATGCATTCGTCCAAAATCAACAGGCCTTGGTCATCGGTTACTTTAGAAATTTTTTGAACCAAAAGATCCATTTGTTTGTAATGTTCATTAAGACTGATATTGTACGATATATCGGGGTTAACAAAATCTTTGTCTTCTACAAAACATTCAGAATCTTCTGAAACTTGAGAATCGGTAACTTTATTACTTGTAAATTTCGAGTTTTTTGACAATTGTTTAATTAGATGACATTTTTCTATAGGAAATACCGAAACTTCTTGACTTGATTCGTTATTATTATTCGTTGATATTGTTATTGGTTTCTGATAACCATATGATTTATTATAGAAATCGAATAAAAATCCTGGTGCTTGTTGTTCGTTCATATTCGATTTGGACGAATCAGGTGAATAATGTGATTTAAATGCTGAACCAGACTTATCGGTTATGTCTGTTGAACAAGATGGACCAGTTAGACTTGATGAAGAAGTGAGATCACGTAAATCAGGCAAAACTTTATTCGCTTCACTATAATCTTGACTATCATTAATATTTTTACACAACATTAATTGTTCACTAGAATCGCCAGCTTTTACGTTAACTCCTAACTGTTCATTATTCGTAGACATTTGATCCGTTTCGCAATTGCATTCTAACTTGATCTGAGTGGATTTCAAATCTTTACCGTCTGCATTATTGCCTTGAGAGTATTTACACTTTTTTGCAGTCGGTGATAAATTCGATTCGTCTTTTACTTTTTGTTTTTCGCATTCCTCATCACTGAAAGTCATTAGATTTGAACAACTAGAGTTTTTCGAATTTCTATCATCAATTGACATTGCCTTTTCCGTTTCTTGTGTTTTTGGACTATCTGCTCGGAATACTTTGGACCATGTTGGGAAATCAGGATCATTGTCATCGGACGAGGAACTATAATCTTCAATTGCCCACGGTTCATCGTCATCAACACAATATTTTGATACTATTAAGGATATATTAGCAGGCATCAAGTGTTTTTTTCCATAATTGTCGCCGACATCGACATTAATATAATCGTCTTCATTTACGTCGTCCACAATATCATCAACATCTTTCTGGTTTGACATGCTTTCAAAACTATACACTACCAGCAGAACGATAATCCATCAGGTATGACATAATATTATCACTCTACAATGCAAAACAAATGTATAATTTTTCATTGACTTTTATCACTTATACACAATTAAAAGAGTACGCATAAATAGATATTATAACTGTAATAATTTAATTAATATTAAAATTTAAACACAAGGTGTTTTTTTTTTTAATATGAAAGAGAAAGAAAATCGACTTACAATTATTTGGCGTTATTAAGATAATGATACTAAAAAGGAAATGTTTATTACAAAAAAACAGAAAAGAAATAATAAGTTTTTGAAACGAATATATACGCGGAATAAACGATAATTTTTATTTTTAAGAAAGCAGCGCTGTTGAAAAAATAAAATTTACCTGTATTATTACACATTATTACAACAAATCGACGAATTATGTAAATAAATAAAATTCGAAATTACTTTCACAACTTGAACAGCACGGGTCTCTACGATAAATCCAATGATTCCATTTAACTGCTTACGCGCGAAATCAAAATGAAATAGAAAAAACGCGGAGTATTTTTGATATTAGAGGCTTGTAGTATTGAAAATCACAAAATATGGAAAAAAATGTTAATATTATCATTATTTTTTTGTTATTATCGTATTTTGTTATCATTGTTTTGATAAGTACGAACATTGATTAAATATACCTAGGTAACCGATGGTAATGGTTGAATTGGTAATCGAATATTCAGTTAGTTAAATGAACGATAGATGGCGCATGTATCTAGTAGTTGCTTCAAATTGCTTGCTCGAGGATTGTGAAAATACTTTTTGTAAGCAACTACATAATATTATATTTTTCTTAATAATTACTTAATTTTAATATTGATTTTTATATTTACGTGTATATGTTTATGAGCATGTAAATAAAAAATAAATGTATTTTAATAGATGTAGACATTCCAATGTTATTTTTTATTTCAAATATTCAAATTACAAGAATAATACACTTTACTGCGCATACGTATTTCAACAATTTATGTTGTCGTCTTCAACGCGAATCAACTTTGCTGACCTAAGGGCATTAAAGTGTATTATTTTTGTGATTTTGGATTTATTATATTAGTATAAACAGTCACGAGTGCTCAAGTACCCAATTAATTTTATAACAATTTAACTATTATTACTATAACATTTAACACATCCAACATACCTATGTGGAATAAGTCTTAAATAAGTATAATAATATATAAGTTGATGACATTATTATACACACAACACATATATATATTATAGATATATAGGTTTTTAATATATAAAAGTAGGACAGATGTGTCTTAAAAAAAATTTAAAAATTATATATAGGTAGTACCATTGATACGATCAATGGTACTACTAATATACACGTTTAATACTAATTATTATTTTTATTTACTCTCAGGGCGAGGAATATAGGATTATAAATTTGTCAACCAATCCATTGTGCTCTATGGTCAAGACAGAGATTTGTTTTCACCACCAATTTATCAACAAACTGTCACTCTCAAAGGAATTGCAACAGGAGTTTGTCACAAGATGTGGCACTTAAAAGGAGTTCATAATACAATATAATAAATACTGTTTTTAATTATGTTATTTTGCGTTATAACAACAATATAATTTTTACTATATTTCAATTAATATTAATTTTAAAATGAAATATCTACTATTCACGTATTTTATGTAAGCGCAGAATAGATATAGATATAATGTGTAACCACGTTCTCATAATTACATCACAATTTATTTGTGTTGAAATATCCTTAAATTTGGTTGTTGTTTTATAGAATTCGATTTTTCTTTCAGCCACTCGCATTCTTTGTAAATACGTGTATTCAGTAACAGTTTAATTATGTAAAATACGTGTCCTTTGCACTCAAATTGATCTATCTTTACGTTATTTTTTTTTCTAATTTGCCAATTATTATTTTCGATAAATACTTTTCGGTAACTACTATAAATATCGTTTAAGGATATTATTTATCGACCGCTTTCAGCATCTGTCATCGTAAACCACTCGAATCGCCTGCATTATATAACTCGCGTCGTACGAATGTTATGATTTTCGATTTCAAAACGCCGACTTCGTCTTCTACACCGTCGTATCTCATAATAATAAAATAAATGTTTTTTTTTTTTTTTTTTAATGATTTTTCAATTTCAATATTTTTATAAGAGCCGCTTTCCGTTTATTCCGGCCGAAACGGTATAAAAATATCCTATCCGTATAATATTTATTTCAAACAATACGTCATCATTTTTGTATTCGATGGGCGCTATACAGATAGTGGTCATAACTACCACGCGGTGTCACAACTACAGTTTTGGAGGTCGCGGTGCCCTATTTTTTTTTTTTTTTACATATGTTTTAATGAGTGGTTAATAATGCGTTCAGGAAACTTCAACTTGTAACGTTTGAATGTACGATTATAAATTTTTTGTTCTAATTTCATTTTACTGTATGGAAATGTACATATATTATGTTACCCGCCGACAATACGAATAGTCCCATGCATGCAAGTCGATCTGTAATGATTAAAACTCATAATTAACAAAATTGTAGAAAATCCCTGAAAAATTTGCTTTTCGTCGTTATTTAAAAATCGGTTGAGTTTTTCACGCGGTAATTCGAGTTTTAACCCGCGCATTATGAACGGAAAAAGTCAATTTATTATATATTTATAATGTATTAAATATTAATTTTAACCCATCGATTGTTTTAGTCATTCATCGTGTACAGCCGTATAATAAATACGAAAAAGTCCTTTTTTTTTTAAAAAAAAAAATCATTATCCGATAGTTTAAACCAGAGACGGCAAATAGGATTTTTTCAACGTGTCAACTTATGACAGAATTTAAAAAAAAAATATTTCAGCCGTGCCACAAATTATTTTTAATTAATTTTAAATATAAATTATTAATTACCTATATGTGCAATTGATAATTAATTTATTATAAATTACTTAAAGATTTATAAATATATGTATATGGACAAATGAAAGTTTTTCGAGTGCCGTCGAAAAGCTCCTGCGTGCCACTTATTTGCCATCCCATTGGTTTAAACCAATGAAACTAAACCGCAGAGCGTTTCGTTTTTATTGATTATCGTTATTGTAAATACAATTTATTTATTTATTTTTTTTTTTAACCTAATAAAATAAACCAAAAAAAAAACAATATATTTTATTAAGTCCGTCACTTGTTTCCTAAACGATGCTATTAATTAATAATAATAATAATAAAACAATATATTTATAATTTCTATTACATGTTTCTATAATTTGTAATATTTGTACATATAAATTACGTATTAATCGAAAATAAGTATTCGCGCTGTTATTTGTATAATACACATACAAGCCGAGCTCAATTAATATTTTAGCAGTTTACTAAATAACAATGACTTATGGTTGCACTAGACTGAACAGATGATTTAATGCGTGTTTTCACAATGTATATAATTTTTTTTGTACAAAAAGTTTTTCAAATTTCTGCAAGATGAAAACGTTTGCACCCCTTGAACACGAAGTCTCCGACTATAGATGTATCCTAGTGGATAAAAGTAACAAAAAAAAAAAAAAGAAAATCACCCGGTTATAAAAATTATCAATTAATTAAACTATTATACGTATAACAACACATCAGAGGCAAAAACAAAAAATGTCGAAAATCAAACACACTCACTGCATTTGCGTGTTCAATAGGTATGTCGTAACAAGTGGTCGCCTATAACACCCCGTAATCAATAAAATAATTATTTTTAAACTATTCACGATGTCATATGATACGCCATACCGCGTGTATTATACGGCGAAAAATCTAAAATGTATTTCAACGTCCACTATAATAAATTATTCAAAACGAAAATCACACACGGTCAGCTGCAATAAAACGCGTACGGTATTTTATATGTATATAAGCCCTGGTGTCACTCGTCATCTCAGTTCGGTGTGAGTACGATAGTTTGTCCGTTATATATATATACAATTAGCAGCTGCTGATATATAAAGAAGAAAAAATGTATTGGAACGAATTGAATCCGACAAAACGCGATGTTTCCTTTAAATTCGACGGTTCGGATTTGAAAAAAAACAAAGACCCGATACTGGTACAGTTCAAAACGTACACGGTTAATTTCATCTGTTTGTTTTTTTCATCGTCCAACGTCCATGGCTTTAGATATCTGACCGACGAAACGAGACATTTTACAGAAAAGTACGTATATAATAAATAGACGATCATCGATACTTCTTCTTCTCCTTCTTATTTTGGGTTTGTCGGCCATTAAGACCATCCCGTCACACATCCAATTCTCCAGCCTTCCCTATCCAGCGCTCGTACTTTCCAATCAGGTCCTCCGTTCAGCGCCTCCACGTCTTTTTTTACCATAGCTTCTCACCTCAACCGCGGTCTCCCCAGTGGTCTTTTACCAACTGGGTTCTCGTCCATGGTCATGGTTTGATTGATAATCAAAATTACCTATTAATCATATATACGTGTAACAGACTTATTTGGGCGATAGCGATATGTATGAGTATCTACGGTTCCGTGATACTTGGCTCGTCTACTTGGACCCGCTACCAAGAGAATCCAACGGTGATATCGATGGAAAGAGATTACAAAGAATGGGCTACAACATTACCCGCAGTCACATTGTGTCCAATCGAAAAAATCGACGATCAACGTTTCGACGAATTAATAGCGAACAAGTGAGTTCAACTGTGAAAATAAACATTGCAGTAGGTACGCAACATTTATCGGCGAAAATCCGCCGTGGCAAGACTGAGTGGTCCGCTGGTTACGGACCACTATTTATACGTGTTTTTCTGTGCTGCGTGGCCACGTCCTCTTTGCTGTATCGTAACTCTATTTGGTGACTATTTTCATTTTTGGTTTTTTCGCGGTCGACTGACGCGCTGTGTCTGAATACGCGAGTGTTTAGTTTGACGCTGACCGGGCGATCAAACGCGTGCGCGTTTGCTATATCTATTATTATTAGTAATAATAATATTATTATTATTTTGCGTTTCAATGAAATAAAATTTACGCAATGATTCATTTTTCCTCGTTGTACACTCGTTTACACGTTTACTCGTTTATTCTACACTCTTTACTATATTAATAACTTTTACTGATTTACTCACGTTTCCTCGATTGACCGAGTTCGCTGTCAGCTAAGCTCTAAACTAAACGCTCGATCACGACCGTTGATCAGCGCGTACCGTACGCACTGATCGTCAGTCAAGCACCAATTCCAGCATTATACATGATGTTCAAATGACATTGGATTGGGAAATGAAAATGGATCATAATCATAACACAATTGGACCGACTTGCATGTTAGTGATGTCTGGGTCAGAGGTATACTAAATTGAAAAATATCAAATCCCAATTGGGGGGGGGGGCGATTTACCTGTCACCCCCTTATAACTGCAACCGTTTAATACCTATCTGCTATCCGTATTTTATAATTCAAATAAGGCTGCAAATTTTTTCGCTTGTTATTTTATATTTCAATTTAATATAAATTTATATATACGTTCGAGTCTACAAAAAAAATAGAGTTAAAAAAAATACAATTTTTAGTATGATTATAATTAAATTTTATTTATTGTTATATAAAAATACAATTTTCGGTTTTTTGATTAATACGCATTTTATGCATAAAAATGTTTGCACTTAATTTTTTTTCCACAAGGATTTCTTTTCTGTGGGCACACAAACACAACATTTACCTCGTCTGACACACATATTCATGCCATATTATTATTTATAAATAATAATTATATGATAGATAAAAAAAACCACCGTGAAAAAATTCAAAACACAAAATATCGATTGAGCGTTAATAAATCGGTGATAAACGACCGAAACACTTCAACGCGACATATTGTGTATACATTTTGAGATTGCACTGTATAGCGTTAAGAAATATTTGTGTGTAAATGTTCCGAGAACTAATCAGGAGACAATTGTTAGGCTACTGTCGTTAAAACAGTCCGCCGCCGAGTCATACGACTGACTCTAAGCCCGATTCACACGCGTACACGACACGACAAACGAAAATCATGTCCAATTCACATACGAGCGACAAGTCGTGACAAGAGACGACAGACACGTACTCTATAGTTGATTCTAATTTTCGTTTCGAACGGTCGGGAATTGTTAATTCTCAACATGTTTCGAAATTTGAAATTTGAAGATTTGGCCGTGATAGCAATAATAATAATAATAATAATAATAATAAAAATAATAATATTAATATAAGTATTTTATGGTCCAATATAATGTAAAGGCTGTATCTACGTACTATGTCTATATAATTATATTATCATATAAATAATATTAATAATAACTGTTGTGATCGGTGCAAAAATGTTCGTTTACGAATATAATTTATAAATTAATTTAAATACATGAGTACGTAAAAATATATGTAGTTTTTAAATAAATTGATTCCGACAAGCACCGACAAAACATTTATTGTTCGAACGTGTTCTGTCATGTCGTGTCTTGTACTGTCGTGTCATTACGGAGTATGTCGAATCGGTGTGAATTATCGTAATCAATTATTTATATAATGATAGAATATTTTATCATGTCCGCGTCGTGTTGTACGAGCGTGAATCGGGTTTTATACGTGCGCCAACTATCTATATTCTATACAATTTATATATCTCCGATGACGTCACCACAAAACGGCCGCGTCGATTGGTCGCGTGCGTCAGCGACCACACCCACCGCAAGTCTACGCTGTCGACATCTAGTTTACGTTCAATTAACTATAATAATGCATTTTGCAAATGGACTACTTATTAGTTTAACAAGTTATTTCGATTTTCTTTTTGACGTTTTTATTGCTTCACTTAACGCTTGATTTTCATTATAATTATAAACATTTTCTAAAAGTGTTTTGCCGATTATATGCGGTTAGTATAGTAGTATTCAATAATCAACGTTCCGCGACAGGAGATTTTTTTTTCTTTTAATATTTCTCAAATGTACTTTGAACGTAATTTCTTTTTGTTTGGCTTACATAGGCATTTATCGCATTTCTCGCGTTGAATTAAATAAATACCCGATTTCCCTCTTTCTTTTCAACACAATTTTTGAAAAAATTTGTGAGTAAAAATTACTTAAGTCAACATAGTCATTATAATGGTAAAACAACGGTGTCTGGTAGCGTATATACTTCGTAAAAACAAAATTTGGCAAAAGTAAAAATAAAAAAAAATCTCAATACGCGTTATCGAAACACTAGTTACTTATTGTTTGGTTTATAAAAATGTTTTTTCTCTCTCTTTAAATCGTGAATAACGATTTGAAAACCGCAATACGATTTGTAAAAAAATAATAATAATCTGCGATTTCGTCGACGTATAAAAAAATAATAATAATAATAATTTTCTTTTTAGGTTTTCGAAATATTCCGACGAAGAAAAAGAAGACTTGCGATCGTTTTTCGTACTGTTGGCGAACGCTACGTACGGCACGTTTAAACACGTGCCCGAGGACAACCGAATACCGCCGGGCGATTACTTGGAATACATACATTTCCTGCACGGCAACGTGTCGTACACAATCAGCACAAGTCACGCGGAAATGTTTTTCCTGCCCGATTTAATGCCCACAATGACGGAATTGGGTTTTTGTTATTCGTACAACGGAGAAATCGGACCTTATAACGAATACAGGTTTGGCGAATTTTTTTTGTAACAAATGGCATAAAAAAAAATGTATAAAATATTACATATCGTAGTGATGAGAACGAAATGTTTTGCATTATTCCTCGCACTCCTCGCCGTCACCTCGGTCACGTAGCATATGCAAAACCTAGGCCGAAACCGTAATTCTCCAGGTCCACTTTGAACGTTTTTCAAACAAAATTATCAATTTCAAATCAAAATAATTAGAAAAACTACGGACAACAATAGGCGGTTTGGTGAAAGTGAAACGAATTTGATACGCGTATCAAATCCATATTTGAATCATACGGGGAAACAAAAAGTAAATTAATTATTACACTGACCATATTTACCGTGTATTTAAAGCAAAACGGTTATTTTAAAACACACTCGGTGCTACTCGCGATAAGTTTAAATGTTTAATGCGACTGTTTCTTTTTTTTTTTTTTTAACCAATATAAATGACTAAAAGAAATGTGTTTCGCTTTGTTTTGAGAACACTATATGGAATACGCGTAACAAAATCGTCTATCATTATTTATGAATATATAGGACTGGAATTTTAATGTTTTAAGACGTAGCTTTGTACATTAAAAAAAAAATGGCTCTTTGACATTTAAACGCGACAATCTACTTTAAATATTAATATTAATTCCTATTAATATTCTAAGACGTTTTTCATAAATTTCAATACGCATTTTGTTTTTTGTGGGGGTTTTTTTTTACATGATTAAAATCTCAATTACTCGTATATTTATAAATTTATTAACAACTATATGACAAAATTGCAACAATCTTGCAGTAAGACCAAGTCTTGCACGATTGAATTTTCAATAAAGACCAACATTTTCACGTATACTCTCACGTATAATGTTTTCGAGTGTCATAAGGAAATCCTATAATGATACATTAATATTGTTCGCAGTTATTGGAGGTCGCGTAACACGAGCGTATTGCCGAAAATGGGAGTCTTGGCCGGCACCCCGTTGGACGGTGATATTTTCGTTCAAATCACGTCTATGGATTTCGGATACATGGTATAATAGGATGGTTATCAATTATTTTCTATTACCTACGTAGTAATAGACGAGTTAAAAAAAAAATTGTTATAGTTATTATGCGACTATATAAGTAGTTAGGATATCAACTGTGAACAAAACGTTAGGTTAAGTTGTTTTCATAAAAAGTTTAAACAATTAAATATATATATATTTTTTAAATCAATGTGTACTCAACAAAATAAAAAACAAAAAATTTATTAAAAAAATATTATTCAATTTATTCGTTTCGTATTCATTATGTTCAGTTAATATTATTCGCAAATCTTCTTTGTGGGGTATTTTCTTATTTTTGTCTAAATCAACACTTCTCGTTCGATTCTCAACGAAACAATAATTTCGTTTGTTATACGTAGTATATGTGAAATTAAAAACAAAAACTTTCGAACGAACCCAATACAATTACGTCGGTTAATTAACTTTTAACTAAAAAGAACTCATAATAATAATACTCATTGGCTTTCTTGAATATTAAATATACATTTTAATATATATATATATATGTATATATGTGTATTTATTTATTTTATATATATATTTTATTTATTATCACGAGTATTAACTTATAATTTTTGATTTCTATCTTTTTGATTATTTATTTTTAAATATCCTTTTGATTTTTGTTTTTAATTTTATTTCATAAATTCCTCACTATTTTCACTACTTTTTTATTTAAAAAGAACTCTCGTCGTCAACTCAACATTACCTACCCGTGTACAGTTTATTTTATCAAAGACTCTGCATAATGCGCCTATAATAACGGCATTTAAATTTTTTAATGTACGGGGTGTCTCGCGTGCACGTATTTCGCGTGTTCCTGCATGTACCACTCCCCCACGTCAATATTATGTCCAATAATAATTTATTCGCGTAACAGGGATTCGTGCACTCGTCATACGAGGCCCCCGACGTGGCTAGTCGCATATACCCTTCGCCGGAGAGTTTCTACAAATCGTTAGAAGTGACCGCGCTGAGCATATACAGCGCGCCGGAGGTCCGATACCTCACGCCCAAACAGAGAGGCTGCAGGTTTATGCACGAGAGCAACTTGGACATAAGTCCCATTTACACGTACAACACGTGCCGAATCCAGTGCCGGATGAATCAAGCGAGAAAACTCTGCGGATGCGTCCCGTACTTTTACAAGCCACTCAGTGAGCAAACGTATATCATCGCGTATGTATGCGCACGCGCGTCGCAATAGACGGGAGTCATCCGGAAAGTTTGAACATTTTTTTCTTTTTATTATTATTATTATTATTATAAAATTATACTCCACGTTATTGTAAATATCTTTTATACACACGCGCGCGCGAGAGAGAGAGGATTTATACTTGGTTTCCTTTTTTTTTCTTTTTTTTTTTTTTACCTCTAATCCGACGTGTCAAACTACAACGTCAATCTTTTTTTCTTCTTTTTTTTTTTACACGCGATAATTATTATAGTTTTTGATTTCAGAAAATTATAAAATATGCAACGTCAAGGGTATGCATTGTTTGGATGAATACAGAGGTAAAAACTAATCTAACTCGACAGTTTTTTTTTTTTTTTTTTTGCTTTTTCTTCTACACACACAGTGTTCCGTTCGGTTGAAATACGAAAATACCGTTTTGACATTATTGTTATCGTAGAGTTTCTCGTAAAGCTCAGAAACACGACGGGAGACGACACGAAAGTGAACTGCGGTTGTTATCCGCCTTGCGACGACACCAATTACATCGTGGAATCAGACAACACGATACAATGGTAATAAAATAAATCAGTTATTCTCTCTTGCGTCGGCGCAACGTGCAGTATTTTAACGGTATTGAGAATAATAATAACAACTCGTTTTTTTTTTTCTTTTCGTCGAAATCTTGGAGTCATTCCACTCGCATACGTTTCTCATTATCAACATGTTATATTATATTGTGATCAAATTTTTCGACACCTTTTCCCTTTATTCGCGTTTTGTTGCGATAGAAATCTCGCGGTATCGTATTCATGTAGGCAACGATGTGAAGTGCTCGCGAGAAACGCGTAACACATTATTAATAGCGTGTTCTCGTGCAATTCGTTTAAACGATTATTTGAATTTTTCTCTTTTTGTAATTAAAACGATTCTCTCCAAATTTCGAAACATAGCCGGCGTAGATAAATAAATAAATAATATATATATATATATTGTTTCGTACCACATCCTTATAACGTAATCACAAGAAAGATGGGTTACGGGAAATAATAGAACTGTGTACAGGACTAATGGGAAAGAATAATAATTACAAACGTAAGATTGTATATGACAAATAATACTATCGATAAAAACAATTAAATAAATAACGTATGGAATAACGAATAATAATTTATAGCATAGGTAATTAAGTAATAAATAATAATACGCGGTGACGTATATTGTAAACATATTATACGATACGAAATAAATATTAAAATTAACGACCACAACCATAACAAAGACAACGGATTTTGCTCGTTTTGCGTATTTTTTTAAGAAAAAAAAAATATGATTATCGTGGTTTATGATATTCCTCGTACAGACTGTGTAACACACGACGACGACTTTTGAATCCATCGACCGACGGACACGATGATAGACTGGTCCCCCACTAATGAGTCGGAAACCGAACACGTTTATCGTTCAGAACGGACACACATATATTTATATAATATGACGACATATCGTTTAATTTTATCAGGTTTCTCGGAACGAATTTAAAATGGGAACTGATCAAGTATCCTCGAATGCGTTTGAAAAGAAACGTTCTTTTCGGTTTCACCGACGTATTGGGTAAAATCTTATTTTACACGTTCAAACGAAAATTTCTTTTGTAAAATAAGTATAATAATATTGTACTTATTTCACTTATTTTACAATCGTCTAATGTGTGTGTTTTTTTCATCATCGCTTTTCAGTTTCGATCGGAGGCACTGCAGGCCTGTTCCTTGGTTGTTCCGTATTGAGTTTTTTGGAGATAATCTATTTCTTCACGTTTCGCCTGGGCGTCAATTTGTTGTGTGAAAAAAAATAATAGTAACAAGTAATTAATATCTATTATAGTGGTATTTAGTCCAGTGTTACAATAATGTGAATAGGAAAATTAAACGTACATATATGCGATGTATAACGCAATATTACGTAATATATATATATACGATGCCGTATCAACGATATCATCACGCGTATTATTATTATTATTATTATTGTTAAATAAAACAAAAATGTATTAAGCGATGGAATAATAATAATAAAAAAAAATTAAATGCTTGTAACTCTTACGTAATATAATACATATTTCTTTATTTCAAAAATTCATTGTGATTCATACGGAAACACTGTATGCATTTAACCGTTTTGGATTGGCGATGATCAATCGCACAAATCGTATATGTCGATACACTGTATTTTATAATAATACATAATGTTTATAGGATACCGAAAACTTTACTATTATTATTATTATTACGTCGTTATTCGATAAAAAGCTTTGATAAACTCGTATGAAATGTATCACGCGCCAATTACAACAATAATCCTATTCGCGCGCGCGTTTACGAGCAAATGGACACACACCTACTACTGTACATTGATTTTCCGCCATGAGCAGAATATGGACGTATTTCAGCAACAGCACGGTGCACGGATTCAACTACATCGCAGACAAACGTCGTCACTGGTCAGAGAGGTGAGGGAAATTCGTACGATATTACCTAACACAATGATGATGATGTACGTTTCGGGGATGAGGGGGAAGGGCAGTAAGTTGGCGAGGAGACGACAAATCCGTTGTGGATTTTACGTAGTAAAAAAATATATCTCTCATAATTTCGAACAAAAATATTAATTAGGTACATATTCTAATGGAAAGACTAATAAATCAAACAAAATAAAATCGAGAACTCAATATTAATTGTTATTTTGATGACAATATTGTTGTCGTTATTGTCGATCGATAATGATGCGCACAGATTTTTTTCTCCGCTCCTGTATACCGCAACACACTAAAGATATTTTCTTTGTGAGTATTGAACATTAACGAAAATGTTTTCTTTTTTTTTTTTTTTTTACACTAACAAAGTACTAACGATCCGATCTCGAAACTCTCTAATTGGTAAACGCTATCACGTCGCCGATTTCTCCCTATTGGATTTTGAAAATTAAGACCAAAAACGACGGAGCACTAACGGACACACCGAGCATCATCTAGTAGTCCGATCCGAAATCTCTTGATGACCAACTGCACAGTGTTTAGTTTCGCTACAGCCACGTGAAAGTAGACTCAACTTCACGAGTAGTTCAAACTTCATTATAAAATATATTAATTTTAAAAATTAAATAACAACTTATTTTGTCTTTGCCATTAATTAAATTATGGCGACAAAACTACGAGAGTGGACCGAACAATTTATAAATTATAATTTATAATTTTTTAAAATACACATTAGTCCGATAATTGCAACATCATCATCTGCCGTCTCCTGCACCATAGCTCGACTACTAATAGCGATTTATTCCGATTGTACAGTCAAATCGTTCAGTTTTAACTGAAGGTGTGTGTTTTAGCCATTAAAACGATTCATCGTATGGATAAAACTGTTCAGTCGGATCGCACAGTTTTAACTGAACGTGTGTGGCCCCCTTTAGTTGGATGTGCTGGCGACACGAAGGGTTTTGATGATTTCCCGTACGCCTATACTTATAATTCCTTTCCGCAATCCTTATTTTCCCTCGAATGTTATTACCTCGTCGACTCTCCGATTATCTTCGTCTTGTGCGCGTATATTTTATTGTTAATCACGAAAACTACACGCTCGTGTATTATACACCCGCCGCGGGAAATGAAAAATGTTTATTTTAAAACAAACCAAAAAAAAAAAAAATCGTTTGATCATCATCTATGTCGAGATTGTTTTGGATCGCGACGTGTTTCGTATCCGGTCTGGCCACTTGGCAATACCTTCAAGCCACCTGGTACGCTTACAACAACAACGCCGTCAGTTTCGTCGCCGACACCACGTACTTGGACTGGAACACGAGTTTCCTATCGTTGTCCGTTTGCGAACAAGAGTCGCCGGACAAGTTGTTCGATTCGGCTGCCAGGTATATATATATCTGTACCCCGGAGGTAAAGGACACCATGTCCATTTTTGATGGAATTTAGTTAGCTTCGTGTCCTTGTTGTACATTTTAAGCTCTATATTAACGTATAGGGAATTATGTCTAGTCATCAAGAGCAAGGGAAATAAGGCGATGGAAAACCATCAACTCATTTTCTTAGAGCGTAAAATGTACAACAAGGACATGAAGCTAACTAAATTTTATCAAAAATGGACATGGTGTCCTTTACCTCCGAGGTACAGATATATATATTAATTTTCGTATAATCGTTGCGATTCCCCGGCAAACAAATAACGAACGTTCGACTTCAAAGGGTATACGGCGTCAATCGAGATTCAAACATCGACTTCTATCTGCGGGACATCGCGTTCTACGACGGCACGTGTTACTCGTGCGTTACACACTGTCAAAAAGACAAGATCAACTGTACTACAGATTTCGACACGATAATACGCGAAGTATGTCTCAAACACTTATACATTATTATCACTGTAAATAATCGTATCACGGGTCTTCCCGATTCGCCCACCCGTTCCTTCATCCCTTCTGTATGTTTTATGTTCTCGCGACTCTCATCGCGAAGTCGCACATTGCGTTGGAAACGTTTTTGAAATCGTACAATTGACGTTAATAATTTTTCACCGGCCAATATTTCTCTCGGGTACTATACAAAAGAAATAAATCTGCTCGCGTCTAACGTCTACGCACAATTAACATAATAAATACGCACGTGATTGTCCTCAGATCCGGGCAAAGTGTCATGACATAATCGGTAACTGCTATTGGAACGACGAACCGTTCGAATGTTGCGATCAATTTTTACCGATAATGACAGAAAACGGCGTTTGTTTCAGTATCAACAATTTACACACAGTCGAGTGAGTATGACAATAATTTTTATAATACAATAGTTAAGTTTAAGTCATACAGTAGTAGTTAATAAAAATATAGTCGGAGAGGTATACCTACTTCCGAGTCTAAAGCATAATATTTTAAGGTTATTAAGATAAAGCTGGTTATAATTCATTTGTGTGTGTATGTATGTTTTTCAGAAAAAACGGAGAGAAATTGAAAATGATATCGAATCGAAAATTAGGACCTGGAAGCCTTTCTTTTTTATCGTACGAGTCTATAAAAGTACTTTTCTTTTTTTTCAATTCATTCGTTAATTTACGTGCAATACAATAAATTAACTATTTAAATAATTATATAGCTATACATACACTCGCCGGAAGACTTGCCGTACGTAAACCATCCGCAAGAAGAAAAATTCCTATTGAGTTGGGGCGTATCGCTGCTCATGAAATACCAGGTGAGAGCTACAGCTAGTGATTATAAAGCACAATGTTACGAAGAAATATCGTTTTGGAATTTAAATCGAAATTTGAACGCGAAAATAATATACTTCGTTGACAGATCAAAGAGATCGAGAACGATCCGTTGTTGAAACAAGTGTCGATTAAACAGAGGAATTGCCGATTCCCGGACGAAAACAATTTAAGAGTGTACAACGTTTACAGTAATTCTGCGTGTATCGTCAACTGTAGAGCAGAAGCTCAGCTGAAACAGTGTAACTGTACGCCGCATTATTTGAGAATTCGTACGTTTAACCGAATGAATACATACGACGATTTTTGTTAAAAAAATATTTATTTCGATTTCTATATTCAAAACATATACGATTTCCGTTATAATAATATTACCGTTTTTTTGACGAATTAAACGTTCAAAAAAAAAAATCGTTTATATTCTGTCGCCACAAAACGTTATTATCACATAAAATATTGCAAAACGTATAATAATAATAATAAACCTATGTAAATTAATATAGTTTTCGAGTTTCCTAATAAAATCCGCAAGTATAAAATATTGTCGCTTATAAAACAAATTTTTTTTTCATATAGCGGGAACGCCGATGTGCGGAATCGAAGGACTCGGTTGTATAACTGAACACTCGGGTAACACATTTATATACAGTAGCGTTATTATACTATTATAAGTGTAACTGATATTGATTGCGCGTAATTTTCCTCTATCCAAAATTAGAAGTATTCAGAGCTCTGAAAACGTACGATTTCAACAAGTTAGGATTGGTTTGCGATTGTGTGTCTAGTTGTACAGAACCGGAATACAACGTGTTGACCGCCGAAATCGGCTCGTAAGTCTAAAAAAAAAGAAAAAAAAACGCGTCATAATAATTATTATAATAGCGCGTTATATTTTTTTGAACCGTACGGTTTTTTTTTTTTTGGCTTTTTCTTTCTTCTTAGCATAACCACCGAAGAACAAACGAACGACAACGAATCGAAATACGGATCGAAAATAGTCGTTTCGCTGGACAGGTTGCCGAACGAGAGACTCAAAAGGAACGTAGTGAGATCTCGCATGGACCTCATCGGTAAAACTATTATTCACAATCGAAAATATATAAACATCGTTATAATATTATATTGTTTTCGCGACGCAGTATCCATAGGAGGAACGCTGAGTTTATTCCTGGGAGTTAGCGTGTTGAGTATCGTCGAAATAATTTACTATTTTATCGTGTGGACTCGCTGGAGACCTATGCGGGCCGTGATGAATAACGCGCAGCAGAGCGCGGTGAAAATCAAAAAGCGACAAGTCAAAAACGTTAATAGATTACCGTTTTTGCATTGAATCGCGCCCGCTACCGTGCAGAGATATACACACATGGTAGCGTCGATAATAAAAGTAATTTCACAAGATCTACACGGCCGTTGCACTATAATCGTTACAAAATAGACGAAAAGGAATTCGAGATCGGATTTATTATTATTATTATTCGGTTTAATGGTAGAATAAACGCGTCTGCTCACAACATTCGTATTCCGATGAATAGCACAACTAGACTCCAGATTTTACTTACCGCACACTGTTGGAGAATTTCACGCGAAACGCTCATCTTATAAGAATGATGCTGCTTATTGGATGCTAATCCCGTCATTCACTTTTACTCGATTGTATTCATTTCATTCCCCGTTATTATTATCTCTTTGCTTGCCTTCAAATCACCTACACCACTGTATATTGCCTTACTGTATGTGGTTTGTTTCGCGTGTACCACATCGTACACGTCAAAAAAGCCGATTGGCGTTTACATGTTTTAAAAAAATGAATGAAATATAGGACAAATTGTAAACATAATAAAGTCAAATAATAAACGTAAAAATATTATATTTATTACCGATACATCATCGTATTATTATAGTTAATGTTTTATTTTTTTTTAATTTAACGACTTGTATATTAATTATCTTCTAAACGACCATTTGTCGACGTCTGCAGTTCCATGTTATAACAACTCTCCGTGTCCGTTTCCACGAAACACGCGTTCATTTCATCGTTTTTAGGCGCCTCGGTGTACCGTTTGACGAACGACAAAATGTATTTGAACGTGACCAGTACGACTCCGATGGCGGCCAAATATTTTATTACGGTAATCGTGTGGAACGCGGAAGAAGCCTGGGCGTTCTCTGTAAAGAAAAATCGTGTTTCGAATGAAAATCCATATGAACGTTTCAAATTTTCCGTTACATAATATTTAAAAATAAAAATGTATACACCCGTTTCTATTACCGCGATATTTTTTAATTTATTTTAAAATAATTTTTTTGTTTTTTTTTTTTTTTGTACATTTTAAAACATAAAACGCTATGTGACGTATGTGCAGGTCGTTTACAAAATCGAAAGAACCGGATACGATTACTTTTTTTTTTTTTTTTGTTTAACAGAAAAATATAATATTTATATTTTACACGTATTTAGGATAATGCCGTTGAATTCGGAAATACGGCATGGAAAACTATGAAACAGATTATAATATATAAAAACGAAGAACTCGACAACAGTAATTCGGAATTATTTATTTTATTATCTATCCACAAAACGGTCAAATTTCGATTTTTACGTTTTCGTATGTACCTCGTAATTTTCGTGTCGCGCGTTTAACGTTAAAAATCAAATCCCGTTTCAACACAAAACAGTTACGAAAATTCGTTTCGTTTCAAATATATTTGAAAATTATTTCAGTGTGTATAAAAATAAAATAAAAATATTTTCTAGTTTTAATGAACGTCGAATTAGTAATAGTGTTGTTTAAATGGTACAATTATTTCTTTTTTCCTATACGTTAAAAGATGTCACTTACTTTTTTTTTTTTTTTTTTAAAAAAAACGAAGCATGAGAAAAAAAACGCCCAATTACCGATTTCGCGAGGAGATTTTCAGGGAATTTCGTAGGGAAACACACAGAGCTTGTAGTGAAAATATTAACCATCATACGATTAATCGGTTTCGCCGAATACTGTTAAAAAATACGACACACTTAACACCCGCCGTATCGGTTAACTATTTCTTTGAATTTAACTTCCGATTGAATTATGTGTAACACCATTACGCGTTCGTATTGTTAAATTCTATTTGTTTAGTTAACTAATTGGTCGGGTTACCAATTGATTCCGGACACGTTCTCTGCGCGGCGGTTATAATATTAAAAACAGGCGGTTAGTAGTAGTACTATCCAATGCACTGAATCTATAGAGCGTTTCTTTAAAAATCGCCGATCAAATTTTTCCAACTACTCGATTTCGTCGCCGATGATGATCGTCGACTCAACTAACGTATTATTATTATTATTATTATTATTATTATTATTATTATTAACAACGTGTTGTGATGATGGCTAACCGCGAACGTCGACGAATCGGCTAACTCAGAGGTTCTCAAACTTTTCAGGCCAGGCCCCCCCTATTTAGTTAACCCCAGACCTGAGCCCCCCCCCCTCATAAAAATAATTTTAATAGTCATGTTTAGAGTAAAAAAATGTTAAAAACAAACAACAAATATTGATATTAATATTAATATTACAAATTTATTTTAAAATAAAATGTATTTTTTATAAAATATTTTAATTAATAGGCCAATTTTTTTTTATTTTTTCTACCAATGCAATGTTGATTTTTAAAATTGTCTTGCGTCCCCCGGAGGGTCGCCGCTAACCGCTAATCGTTGACAAACGAGACCGACAGTGCCGTCTTAAGGCATGGGCCCGACGGGCCTCGAATTTTCAAGGGCCCCCAAAATTCATATAAATTACATAATATACAAAATATAATATTTTACATTTTTTGTTAAATTTTTATAATATATAAATCTTGAACGGAAAAATATTAAAATTACCTTTAAATAAAAGTTATACAATAAAAAGAATCAATGGAAATTTAATCCTATATTTTAAATTAAGACCCCCGGTAACACATACATTATTTTAACGTATGGTATAGCTACGTTATCGTAATTTCGATTATTTATTTTATTTTAAGGAAAATATTTCGAGGTACCTAATAAATTATGTATTAAAAATGTATGTATGTGTGTGTGTATATACAAGTACTCATATATGTATACACCTATATATCAAAATGTATGTATTTAAGGGCCCCAAAATATGTTGGGCCCTAGGGCCTCACATAACCTTAAGACGGCTCTGGAGACCGAATATACGTATTCTATTCTAACGCGAGTACTCACCGTATCGTTTCTCCGTCATCGACAAAAATAATTTGTCCACGCTCGGCGCGCTGCCGTTGTGTTGTTGGGAATGATTCGACGTCGTTTTGTTAGCGTCGCCGGCCGCTGTCCCGCCATTCCGTTGTTTCGCGTTCAGCTCCGTCAACCATTTGTCCACGTTCTGCAAGTGTTCCTTGTGTAGAGAATAATTCAATTCCGGCCCGTGCTGTCGCAATCGGACAACCGTCGTCGCGAACGGCTGCGAACGATTGGCGGCGGCCACGGCTGAATATTCCGTCGTCGTATTCGGCAAAACCGTTTTGTTCGCCGGCGCTCGTTTGCCGTCGAACGTCCCGTACTCGTAACGCGAGTGATTTTCGCGCGGCGCGTCGAAAACGATTAACGGTTTTTGTGCGGACGTGGAGGAGACGTTGAGCGCAACGCGGTCAGCCGGTTTACCGGTCGCGTTCGATGTACTGTTGCTGGTTGCGTTTCGTGGCCAAACCGTTTTTGTCACACCGGGTAAAACGATTCTGCCGAGAGAACCGGTGCCGTTATTCGCCGCCGTTGAGGGCGTAACGGCCGGATAATCCGTAGCGTTTATCGCCGCCGTGGAATTGGTGAGTTTGGACGACGTAGAAACGTTGAACACGCCGTTCGTCGCGTTCACGCGGCGCAACGACGGAGGCGGAATATCGATTTTTCTAGTAGAAACCATCGTCGTTGTCGTGACGGTAGTCGCGTTCGTCTGCACGATTGCGGTGGACCTGGTGGCAGGAGTGGTGTGCGACAACAACAGCACCGGATTATTGATCGCGCTAGTAGTAGCAGTAGTAGTAGCAGAACTGTTCGATTTCGCTGTACGAGTAGTAGTCGACGACGAAGAAATGTTGCCGTTACGAATCGAACCCTCGACGGTCGGGTTGAACGACGTTTTCGGAGTTTCAACGGTCGTCGTGGTTAACGGTTTTGACGTGAAACTCTGCACCGTGGTCGACGGTGTCGTAACGTTCGGCACAGCAGCCGCCGCCGGTTTGCTAACGTTATTATTATTATTATTATTATTGTAT
This sequence comes from Chaetogeoica ovagalla, assembly GCA_032441825.1. Lineage (NCBI taxonomy): Eukaryota > Metazoa > Arthropoda > Insecta > Hemiptera > Aphididae > Chaetogeoica > Chaetogeoica ovagalla. The sequence continues at coordinate 9,700,487 of CM063735.1, read as the reverse complement.
TCGATCGTTGTAGTAGCGATTGTGGTAGAATCGTTGGAGTAGGCGATGATCCGCCGCCGATCGGTCGTACCGGGAACGTCAGTGGAATTTTTACGCGTTTCCGGGCCGACATCCGCTGCAACAGTAGTCGTCGTGACAACGGCAGCGGCGGCGGCGGCGGACGAGTAGTAGAACGCGGCGATTTCTTCCGGCGATTTGACTGCGTGCGGGTGGTAAACACACGCGCGCGTGTTCGTTAATCTCGACGATTGGAAAATATGAAAAATAAATAAATAAATACTCACTATACGGACACGTTTGTCTTATGTCTGCGCAACAGTTGTCGTTACGACGGCATTCCCAGTCGCACGAACAGCCGCCGCCGCCGCCGGTCGTCGTTCTGCCGCAATTGTCCTGGCAACTTACAACGTCTAGAAAAAAATAATAATAATTGTTAAACGGCGCGGGTGTACTCGTATATATATAGTCGACCCCCCTCTCCCCCAATATGGAGGATTCTCGTCGTTTTTGCACCTTCTCCGTAAACTCGTACACAACTGTGGCCTTCCGTCAGCACGACGTTGTCGATTGCCGTTTCGCAGCTTTTCCCTTCGATTACGATCTGTATTACGGAAATGTCGAGACAAGAACGAAATTGACAGCAAAAAAAAAAAAAAAAATCGTCGGTAATTAACACGATGAGCTTGGCCATCGGGTCCGTCACTCACTTTGGCAGAGCCGACGAATTTGTACAAACCGATCACGGCTCTTCCTTCGCCGCCGAAACTCGTCCAATGTGGTACACCGCCGAAAATAACCGACAGGCTGGCGTTGCCGCGTGACGTCCCCGCCGACACTCTGTACGAAAATACCAAACACTTTTGTTTGTTATTGACCGGCGGCGAAACGGGCGGTGATACAAGACGTCCGGTTGTAGACGATCCGTAACCGCCGGCCGACAACGATACGTAATTGTCTAATACGCGTTTGTCAATAAACGAAAATAAAATCACATAGTGTTACGATAAAAGCGTGCGAGTCGGAAGAGACGAGGAGGATGAGGTGAAAAACAATACTGTACCGGCAAAATATTGCGAGGAACCGGGCGTTACGTGACGCCTGCTGGCGAACAATAAAAACGATAACGTTTTGTCCGCCAACCAGTCCACGTCGTTCAGAATATCGTTCGTCCAGCCGCACAATCTGTCGTCGGACGATTCAAAGTCGCACGACGTGTATATCCGATCGGTTTCTGTTATAGGTGTACGCGCGCGCGGCGTTTAGAACAAAACGAAAGAAAAAAAACGAATTCTCACTCGACGACAACAAATACTGGACTGCAATTATTTAATACTACCTTTACATCCCGACAGCACGTCGTTCCATTCCAAATGCTCGTTACAATAAACGAAACTCGGACCGTCCACCGCGTATCCGACGTCGCAAACGACTTGTAACTTAGCGCCTTCGTGCATCACGTCCAATCTCCCGTGATCCATTCGCTCGACTATAGGACAACCCGATCCTGTTCATCGTACAAACGCGTTGTAAAAACGCATTTATATATGTGTGTACAATTTCCACCGCCGAGACGATGTCGTAATACGGATGAGAAAAAAAAATAAAAATACTTTTTATACGCTATTATTAAATTAATAACCGCGCGTGCGTGAATCGATTATGCCGCATCACGATCGTACGAGTGTGGTCAGTTTTTTTTTTTTTGGCACGCATACAGTCGGTTTTTTCGGTATACGACCATCGGGAAAACACTGTGAAAACGGTCTATTGGAACGGGAAAAAGATTTATAGTAGTACACAATTATTAATATCGCGGCGAATGCGCCTGGCATAAAAATCGCAGATGAAAAGACATTTGCGTGTAATCCGGCGGTATCGTCGACCGTTTATTTCTTTATTATCGCGTCAAGTCGCTCGTAAAGTATCGACGTACGTGATTGATTCGAGAATAAGGATTCAGCGGTGACCCAAGAACTCCTCCTAGTTCGTGGTCCTGACCACCGATCGCGGAAAAAAGCACCGTACGAAAAGGGGACTCGAAGGCGAATTTTCCGCCTGCACTTTTTCGTTATCGAATCCCACTCGTTCGCGCTCACCATACTACCGTATAATCAAAAAAAATTAAAAAAATATATAAGGAACACGTGATAAAATCGTATTTTAAACGCGATATGTATTGATTTGATACGCGTTTTGTGTTTGTAACACAGGAAACAAATATTGACGGTGTTACACGTATACGTCATAAAACTAACGTTCGAACGTATTTATTTATTTTTTTTTTTTTTTAAACGTTAATAATAATTTTTCAATATCGGAAATTCGCTTTTTCTCCGCGACATCCCCGTCCTTTTACATAATAACACACACACACACACACACACACAGATTAAACGTGCGCACTTTGCACTAGTTCGCGTCAAACAATAACGTAATATTGTTTCGGTCGTCAAAACGTATTGGGAGGGTGGGTGGGAAATGTGCGTTATACAAAACGTAAATAATACGTAATCCGATAAAATCACTATTGACAAACGTACGACGGCGTTAAAAATCGATAATTTCGACAAGGAGTGTTTTTTTTTTTTTTTTTTTTGTCTCCAATGATTTTTAACCGAGTAAACGGTTTTAAAATATATTTTATTGACGAACGTTTGAACTTACTAGCGCATATCGGATTTTCACTGTCCCACGTTCTTCGGACACACGTCATCATCTCGTTGCCATTGACCAACTTGAACGGCCAATTGCACGTAACCTTTACCACGCGGCCAAACGATCGTGTTCTTACAACGCCGTTGTTTACGCGTACTTTTGGACATCGGTTCGTCAACGCCGACTCGCATTTAAATACTATATATATATTTGTAAATAAAACCCACGGAATAATTACAGGGATTTATGGAAAAGTCTCGGTAAACCTTATACAAAATAAATACGTAATTTTTAAATATAAATAAGAATAGAAAACGACCACGGGCCAATCGTGACGTTTGCGGAATTAAGCATTTTCACAATTTTTAGAAAAACGCGTGATTTTAAAAACCAAATTGGTTTAATCCATCGCGCGCGAACGTTATAATAATAATAATGATAATAATAATAATAATAATAATAATAATAATAATATGTAATAAAATATACTGACCTACGTTAAGATACAAAAACACGGTGAGAACGAGTATGAAATTGAATTTGACCATGGTGAACACGCGGAACGTATGTAATAACTCGTGGTGGACGTTCGATGAGCAGCTACACTGTAATGACACTACTGATTTGTATTATTCGTTATTATGTTGTGTCCGAAATAAAAAATGTAATACAAACACGACGACGACATCCTCGACGGTTTATCATCCGCAACAGCGGCAGCAACAGCTTTATCGTAAAACCGGAACACCGCCGCCGACGCGATGAACAGTAGAATAAACATCAAAGGTCGATGAGTATTTATTATTATTATTATTATTATTATTCAATATGTATATATTATAATGTACGTAGAAATTAAATGAACACTTCGCGAAAAGAAAATTAAAAAAGAAAAAAAAATCGGCGTATTTTTTCATATTTACAAACGAGAATGCGAACAAAAACAGAATTTTTTTTTTACAAAACATTACAATTAGTACTTGTATACTATGTGTACATAATAATAAAATACGTTTAGTAATATTATTATAACACGCTTTCGATATTTCGATTTCTTAAACACAACGAGTAAATAAAAATTTTTATACGTTTAATACACCGCCGCATATTATTAGTAGTGTATTATAAATGTTATTATTGATATCGAAATATTATATAAACAATGTCGTATTATATATATATATATATATATATATAAATATTGGATAACCCGAGTAAACCGATTCGATATTTGTGTAGAGACACGAATTATTACGATTATTGAAAACCGATAAAGCGCGACGTCGGTTTCGAATATGAACGGCTGCTACTGCGTTCCCATAGACGATACGTTTCTGGAGAAGAAAATTGTTCGTCGTTCAATTCCGCAATCGTCGAGTTTTCATTAAATAATAATTCCGGACTTGAACAAACAAAACTATCATCGGATAACGGGGTAAACGCGTAATTATCTGTAACGAAAATATCGTGTATTTATGTGTGTGTGTACATTCGTATATTAAGTAAATATAGTAGAATAATTTTATTTTATCTGCAAATTTAATTCACGAGTGAAGCTAAAAAAAAAAAAAAAAAAAAAAGGAAGAAATTTACTTTACAATAAATCTATATAATATTAGACTCCTAATGCGAATAGCGTGTGACGATTTAAATTCGATTAAAATACTTAAAAATATGACGTTATGATCATCACATATTCTCGTAAATGCTCTATATTTTATTATTGTTATTATTATTATTATTTGGTAGTTACCTGAAGTATTAGACAACTGAGTGACTGGTTGAGAAATAAAATTATTATTCGTACTAAAAATAGAATCTGATATGTTCTTAAAAGAATCATTGCCATCTTGATCCGGAGAATTATACGAATTTGAATCGTTTACGTTCCGTTTGTCCTGACTACAATGTATTAAAACAAAAAAAAAAATCTATTTACGTAATTATTATTAGTTTATAAAAAATAAAATATACCTATACAATACTCACTGCTTTAATTTAATTTGTAACAATTCTTTTCTCAAACGTGCGCTATTATCTAACAAAAAAACAAGAAAAAAAAGCGATCACTTAAACGAATATTTATAATTTATTATTGGTAGATCAATACAGTTACACAAACCGTTATCGGGATAAACATTTTGCATTACACTTTTTATTTCATTACACTGTGACATGACGAATTGCACGTACAGCGAAGAATTAGTTATACTCGAATTGTCTTTCTCGTCAACATTAATTGTACTTTTACGTTTTTTTATTTCTCGGCCCGACGATTCACTTGAAAATTCTCGTGTATTTCTATTAATAATCCTTAACGGTATCCGATTATGGACATTTCCCGATGGACTAAATGAACAGTTTATGCGTTTTATGAACATAGTAATACAAAATTAATATATTATTCGAAATTACAGTTTTTAACGCGAATTATTGTATAAACATATGTGTGTTTAACTTAGAATGATTAGATTCATCACCACATTCGTTTTTTTTTCTAAATAAAACTACTATGCATAAAAAAAAAAAGATATAAAATAAATTAAATATTTAACAACGAAATACGCGCGTCCTGTAAACGGGATTTTTATTATTTTTATACTACGTTGAGACGTACTGCACTCGTTGTTTTACCGTAGAAGTAACATTTGTAGGAACAATTTTGATTTCACTATCCGGCTCGCGATTCACGCGCATCCGCTTGGGATTTATGAAAGGACTGACGATGTCTGCAGAATCTTGTACACGCCGATCTGTATGAATAATTACGTCGGCATTGTCTGGGAAAATTTACGATATCAAACATTAATGGTATCGAAAATTGAGAATAGAAATACTGAAAAAAAAAAACGAGAGTACAAATCAATAATGTGCTGACTTTTATTTTCAACGTTCGACCGTAAACTGCGTTGATATTTCCCGACCTGAAATTATAATAATTACAATAATTGTCTAATGGCACGCCGTATAATCGCGTCGAATTATTATTATTTAAAAAAAAAAAAAAATCGTCGATATTTACAGTTAAACTGCCTTTTGTTACGTGAGACGATGGATTTGCTTTAATGTAACGCTGGACTTCGTTCTATAATTTTAAAAAAAGAAATAAATTTCAAATTTCGCGTTAGATATTAGCATTATTATTACACATTGTTTTACACTATATTTCACATAGGGAATAATTGAAATTAAAATACTCTATTGTTATTTATCATATTTTTATTGTCATTTTTGTTTAAAATAATAGATATTTCGTTAGAGTATAAATCAATCACTTATACGATATAGTATATAAATATATTATTATTGTACCAACAACACATTCTATAGACTTACCAACAAATTGTCTGGTTCACATTTAAGTTTGACGTACTGCGGATTACTTTCATTGAAACACGTTGAATCATTTACATTTTGGGTATTCTGTATAGGCACACATTTTATAGAACGTCAATAATTTTAATATTTTACTTGAGATTTATTATTAGCAAATGTAACGTTTGTATAGTAAAATTCCCGTGTACACTAAACGTTTAGAAACGTATGAAAATAAATGAGTAATTTCAGTATTGAGCCAAACCTCTCCTCCCGCATAATCAAAATTATAAATATAAAATTATTAATCGGTAAAAATGAAAAAAAATTGTTTAAGCGTTTATTAGTGACGATCATGAATTATTACAAAACAAATTTCTCGTTACACGGGCACTATTTAGTGTTTTTTTTTTTTTTTAAAACCCTAACTGAATAAATTGTAAGAAAATTTTTTAAAATTATGTTCGAACGTTGTTGGAATTTACAGCTAACGTAAAACATTGCTCTGAAATTGATTACGCGAATGTCTTTAAACTTTTGACGACCGTCTCACAAAATACAAAAATATGAACACTGCGAAAACGTTAAATTTCGACAACGTCGCAGAGATGTTTTAAAACGTATATACTCGAGAAACAAAGGAAAGCGTTTATAAACGGATTAAATATTCAAAAAAATAAAAAATATGAAATTTAGTTATAAACGAAACAATAATGAAAGCTATTTTAAGGAGGCGCGTGAAAAATGCAGTAATAACTCATAAGAATAATTCCAACACGCAATCGGACGTGTTCTTATATTGCCTATTCGGATGTCTTCCGCAGGAGAACTTTATTACGAAAAACGTGTTTGAGCGAAAAAAAAAAATGAAATACTTTCGGTAAATGCGAAATGTACTATGCATCAACTACTGTGTATTATTGTTTCGCCGAAATCCCGACACGGACTTGTGAGTTGAAACTGAAGACTTTAAATCCAAATACAGTGTTTATTATTTTTATATAAGTATCCGGTGTAACGTAGTAGGATCGTAGCACGCAGTCAACTGTGTGGTCAGTGGCGATTGCACGTGATGTTCAGGGGGACGAAATATAGAGTCAATGAGATATCCACATCGATGAATAATAACAAAAAAAAAACCGTTTGAGAATCTATTAAGACGAAATGCGGATGTAGAAAAAAAGAAGAGAAAGTAAATTGTTTATAAATGACGGTCAACGCGAACCATATCACGTATACACACACATGGTGAGTTTGCTTCGAGCGGAGGCGAACAACGCTGTTATCCACACAGATATTCCATCACTGGCTGTGGTGAATTAAAAGGTTTATATAAATATTAGGTGTACAGGTGGACGACATTCAGTCGCGTCTGTTTTTTTTGTACAACAGTCTTGTAAATATATTTTTGAAAATAAACTCACCGAAATTCCGAAATCGTTGTCGTTTTGAATTGCTGGTAATCCGATATTTTTCAATTTATCGAAATAATTTTTTTTTCTCTTTTCGTAATCCATGCCTATATATTATATTATAATATTATATAGCAGCAGATGACGACGATGATGACGATGAACACCGCACGCGTACCAGTGGTCCGCCGCACTCTCGTAGTAATAATAATTATAATAATAATAATAATATTCATATATTACATTTTAAAAATCCATTTTTATTTCGCGTTTTAGTCCTACTGCAGCCCGTGGTAATGGTTTCTCCCAATTATTATCGTCTTATCGAATTATTGTTATTGTCGTCTGTAAACGTAAACGATATTTCAATTCTTTCGTTTATATTTCGGTCCGAGAACCGAATTTCGATATTATTACGATTATTATTATTATTATTATTTCAACAATACGAACAAAACGTATAGTAAAACAATATTTATTAATTTTTTTGTTTCCTTCAAATCGCCCATATTTCGCCGAGCGATAGTACCCAGTCCGTCTCTGGGTCCGAGACATCGCGAACGACTGCTATAATATAATATTATATTCGTTCGTCAACACGATTCTCCGGACTCGAATTCAATATTAATTATACAAAAAATAATAATAAATAAATATATTTTAATTCTTCGCTTATTAAAAAGGACTATATTAAAAGGTGAACGCTTTTGGTAAACGCTGTTAATCCGCTCGACTGTCGTATTAACATATTATTTCGTCTTATGTAATAATACGCATTACTATTTACTATATGTCTCTTCATTTGGAAGGGACGGTTAGAGCCCTAATAGGTCAGTGTTTCTCAACCTTGGAGGTCGTCAACTAATTGTTCATGGTCGTTGGCATATGGATTTCAAATCAATCGAAAAATCTCAAATAATGAAATCAACGAATATTACAATATCACATAATATGTACTATGAGTATAATATACTTATTATCACCGTGAATAAATAATAGTTTTATAATTATATGTATTTTATGTGTAGTACGACCTCCACGGCTCCACCAAGTATTCATTAATTATAATAATAATATTATTATTAATAATCATTTATGCGCGAGTATATAGAAAATAACTATGTGTATTGTGGTCGTTAAAAAAATTTGAATTTAAAAAGGTGATCACAACTGTACAAAATGTTGAGAAACACTGCTAATTGGTACCTATTTTCAATACAATCACATCACTTTTTCGTAATAATTGTTAATAATTTTAATATATATATATATATATATATTAATCATAGTTTCATATCAAGAATTCTATTAGAACGTTAATACGAGAATAAAATGAATTATTCGTTTTAAATAATACAATTTAAGTTTGAACAGTACTTTTTTCCGGCAAATTTATTCTGGAATGTTTTCAGTAACAATTGATAAAAAAACAAGTGATAACCCGGGACTAATATCTTGTAAATAACGTTCGTCGTTTTACAATATTCGTTAAATATTATTATTTCGTTTAAAACCCGGTGACGTTTAAATTAAAAAAAAAAAAAACATCCCGAAAATAACGATGAACAATCCGGTTGTTAAATTGCTTGAAGATCGAAACAAAAAGTTTGTTAAAATATGCGCGCCCATGGTCCGTTATAGTAGGTGAGCGATATAACATAATATTCAATCGAAATGCAATCCCCAAGAACTAATATTGTGTCGAATCTCAATTAACGGCATATTACTAATTACAATTTTTTTTCTAGACTCCAATTCCGAAAACTGGTTCGCTTGTACGATTGTGATTTATGTTTTACACCAATGATAATGGCCGATTCGTACGTGAAATCAGCTAAAGCTAGAGCACACGAATTTCAAACCGATATAGGTCTGTGTAAAAAATTACTGTTGACTATCGATACGTATAAGGCGTATAACAAATCTAATTGATTATTATTTTCATAGACGATAGGCCTCTTATTGTTCAGTTTGGTGCAAATAATTCGTCCGATTTTATAAACGCTTCTAATTTGATAATTCCGTAAGTAGTACGTGACGTATATGTGATATATTATATTTTATACGTTTTATTTAGATATTGTGATGGAGTCGATCTGAATTGCGGTTGCCCACAAAGATGGGCTCTGAGTGATGGATACGGAGCACAATTATTGAAAAATCCAGAAATCATCAAAGATTGCGTACGTCAATTTCGAAATCGCCTACCTACTAACAAGAGTGTATCGGTTAAATTAAGATTACTCGACACTCATAGGCAGGTATAAGACTCATATAGTTTGTATCGATATAACTATATTTTAAAATGCCAATGTCTGTGTACTTTTTGATAATTGAATATTAAAATAGTTATCATTAATTATGTTCACAAACAGTCTTTTCGAATATAAATTAAATATATTTTATATTTTACTATTATAAATATTGATTTGCCACTTATATTTCGATTTCATAATAACTATCCAACTATGATTTGTCATAATATCATCGCGTATTGATTTTTTTTTCTTTTTTAATTAACGAAATAATTTTCTTAATATAATATATATATATATAACATACATAAATTTCTTATTGAATGTATCAGTTAACCATATGATTACATTTTAATTTAACATGTATAGGAATAGAAATATTTTTAGAGTTAGTGATTGTAAAATGTTTATTTAACTGAAAATTAATTATATTTATTACAATAATAACAATACACATTAATTAAACTTATATTATTTACAGAAAAAGTGTAGATCTTTGTCAACAAGTTGAAGCTGCTGGAGTGTCATTCATTACAGTTCATGGAAGGACAGCTCTTCAGAAACACGAACCAATCGACCAAGAGTGCATAAAAATCATAAACGAATCCGTTAATATTCCAGTAATTTTAAATGGTGACGTTAAAAGTTTACCAGATGCTGTTACAATGCAGGAGTACACGGGTTGCAAAGGTATTTAAATAATTTATATTCCAATATGATTATTTAATAATAATTTTTTGTTTTCTTTTAAGGCATGATGAGCGCTAGAGGTATACTACATAATCCAGGACTGTTTGCCGGTCATAAAACTACTCCACTCTCAGCTGTTCAAAATTGGCTAAATATTCGTCACGTTAACTTCTTGTGGTTTCATCATCATTTAGTATTCATGTGTGAACATTTACTTTCTAAAAGCGAAAGAAAAACATTCAATCATTTGCGTAAAGCTTCAGATGTGGTTTCATTTTTAGAAGACAAATTGCATATATTAAATGTACTCCCTAGTAATAGGACTTTGGGCAAGGAACATAGTGAAACAAATGGTGCGTATTATCAACATTTATCTGTTCAAGAAACAGTTTCTTCTCAATCCGAAGACGTTATGGACAGCTCAATTAATCTATTCGATTAATACCACATTTGTTTTACACATTTTATTTATTCGTGTACATCAGGCATGTCAAACACACTGATCATATTTTTGCGGCCCGTGGCTACCAATATTTATTGAACAATTTAATAAGTAAAATAAATTATAAAATTTTCATTTCGTGTTAGAACTATGTTTAAGAAAGGTATATATTTTTGTTTTATCTTTTCACCGATAAACTGTGATCGAATAAGTATTATTATTATTGTTGGTACTCGGTATAGGTATGCGTGCTTCTTCAAATGTTAACATCTAATTTAGTCTTTCATTAACCACTGTTCGAGTTCGATTTTAAATTTTGCCGTGCTTTTATACTTAATTTATATTATTATTGCTTACATTTACTATCAATTGTTGAATATGTCTGTATCAAAACCAAGTAGTAGTAAACGAAAAATAACCGACGAACATCGTACTTTTCAAGAACATTGAGAATTACATAATTTTTGCTGTGAAATAAATAATAAAATAATTTGTTTAATATGTAAAAATGTTATAAGTGTCCCAAAGGTGATTTTATAAAAACTTGTTTAATTGAAACTGCTGAAATTATTTGTCCCGGAAATCTTAAACTTTCCAGAACATTTCATTTACTCGAAATACAGTTGTTGAAGGAATCTGTATTTCGAATCAGTAATCTGAACTGATTTAGCTTGGAACTTAAATAATCAGATTAAAATTTAAATACCTAGCTTCGATTTTTTTTTCAATTGCTTGTGATCAGAGTACCGATATTGGTACTCTGTCAAATATCATCCAAAAATAATTATTAATATGATTTTCTTTTGTAATTTAAATAATACCTATCTGATAAATTATTAATATAATTTTTTTAAATGTTCATTTTTTTTAACCTTTTAAAATTTAAATGCATTTGTACCTGTTGTTTTTGTAAGGAATAAAATTGAAAATTTTGTATAAAATATTTTTTTTGTAAAATGTTTATGTGCGGCCCGCGCAGTAAATTATTCAATATATTTGGCCCATTTAATACTTTGAGTTTGACATGCCTGGTGTACATAATAAACTATTAACGAATTATGTTTATTGTTTTGTTTGTATTGCTCACATATGTATAATTTTTTACTTATCTAACCTAGCCCATACAACTCAATATACTCATATTGATTAAATCCTTATTGTAGTAGTACACACTGCTAATAGTTATTATTCGCTCAATAGACAAAAACATTTTTATATCATTTGAATGTAAAACAATGTTTATTCTCGTTCTTGTAGGTATTACTATGCAATAATTAAAAATATTTCATACTATTCAAAAGTAAATGTGAATTTATTTTTTATATTCTTAATGTAAATTCAATGTAATTTTATCAAACACATATGGTCATACGTTTTAATCTACTCTAGTAGTAAAGTTCAACATTGTACACTTATTAATAATAAATATTTGATTCAAACCTAATCATAAGTCATCGATTAATTACATTTATTATGTAGGAAATTATTTTTAGTGATTACACTGACTAAAGAACTATAGAATTACTGACTTAATTACACTAAGAATCTAAAACGTTCTTTCTTCGTGTAATGTTTTAAAGGAATAAAACTATGTGTGTATATATATACATATATAGACGCATACGAGTATATCTGTGAAATGTTAATTTTGTCGAAAAAAAACAAAATAAAATAACTTATACAGATTGAATATTAGTATTAGTATTTCATGTATTATAACAATCGCGAAAATTTAGAAGAAAAAAATAATAACAAACATAATATAATGCTATAAATAAAAATTCTTTTTTTTTCACGTATTTAATTATATATATATATATATGTTATGTAATATTTGTCTATAATATAACGTTATAATTATTTATAGATAAAAATTAACCTTTAAAATGTCAACAATTTTACAATATTTTTAATGTTCTTTTTTATTTCGACGCAATAATGAGATTTCCAATCATAAATGTATACGAAAACCAGTCGATTAAAAATTAAAAACCGTACGGATAATAACATAAATGTTACGCAGTCAAAACCGTCGCGATTTTATTATTCGCCCAATTCGTTGATATAAATGATGTCGAAAGACAAATTCACTCAAATTTCCTCCATGATATCAAAAAAAAAAAAAAAAAACACGTTTTATTCCGTCATCGTTTGGCACTCTTTCATCATTATTCGTATTCGGATCGATTTTTTGGTACGTCATCTTTTTTCTTTTTATATAACAGGAGTATTCCAAAACCCGAGTAGAATTTTTTTGTTTCGTAAAATAAAAACGAGGACAAAATTTCAACGCCCCCGGGTGGGCTCGAACCACCAACCTTTCGGTTAACAGCCGAACGCGCTAGCCAATTGCGCCACGGAGGCCGCTGTGAAACCGGATCGGAAACACATTAATTATACCTAACGCGAGTCGTCGTCGTCGCGTTTTCTCGTTAAAATAAAATTTTCGTGTTACGCGCGTTCTACGCCGCGTGGACAAGTGAATTTCCTACAGAAAAACGTGACGAATAACGTTTGCGGATATATTTTTTAGTCTTTTGATTACGAAATAAATTCTACTTTTTTTTTTTTTCTCAAAGTAATATTTTACTGCAAATAATATTAATATTCAAATATTACAAAGGTATATGACGAAAACGCCAAATCCTAACCGCCACGCGCGCAGTAGTCTCATATCTATAATGCGTACAAACGAAACGGCGGATGAAATAAAAAATAAAACTCGTCACCTATCGTTTTAAAACTGGATATGTAATTTGGATGATATTAAAATAATATATATATATAATAAATAAACATACATATATATAGGTATATATATAATATATATATATATTTTTTTTTTATTTATTATCACGAGCATTAACTTATAATTTTTTATTTCTATCTTTTTGATTATTTATTTTTACATACCTATCCTTTTGGTTTTTATTTTTAATTTTTGTAAATTCTTCTTTGTTTTCATTACTTTGTTAAATAATATGTGATACATATAAATCGTACGATAAAATGTCGGTTGTGTGTAGTGTGTACCACCGGCTCTAATAGTGTGTTTTTGTCGTGCAGGCATATATAATAATATATCGATTTTTCTCGTTTATATTTATTAATTATTATTATATAATATATTATATTATCTGATCAATCATAATATTATCGTGCCGTGACTAAACATCTTCTAATTATATTGTATATTTTTCGATTATTTATACGTTATATTATTATGTCAGTTTTCAATATTTATCTCTAATATGCATGACTTACTCGTCGGTGAATAGATTCAGAACATTAACGCGCTATAATATTATTATAGTCTCGGTATAATATAACGTTGACTTCGTTTTTGAACTTCTTCTTTTTTTTTATGAATTATTATTGTCGTATATAATCCACATTGCTTTCCTGAATATCACGTATGTTCAATATTATTGTGCTAATTACAAGGGGATGGACATTGGTCAAAGATATTTGTGTCTTTATTCTTTGCGAAATATTGCTAAGATAAGATTACATAATGCGCTATAAGAATTTCAATCGTTACATGTATAGCTGATGATCAAACAAAAAAACAAAGATTTCTGATTTCCAACAAGCTGATGCTCTTCCCGCTATATATATGTATAGCAACGCAAGCAGGTCTACCGGGTCGGACTCCTTCCTCGTGCAGATGTGCTCGCAAGACGTTCTGCAAAATTGATTTCAGTTTCTTATGTAAATAAAACGGTATTCGCCGCACTATTTTGTATTGTGGTAACCGGCATCTCATTTTAAAACGTTCTTATACATTATCTTGAAAAATAGAGCATTGCCGCTATTACCGCATGATTTTCTTGCAAATACTCATTTTTTAGGTGACTCGTTAATAGTAGCTTTTTTCTCTAAAACTTTCTCTTCGAATCCTTTGAACGTAATGGTTATAAACACTTCGCTTGTATTTTAAAATAAATTCCTTATCGTTTTTAATGAATATTCGGTGTACCCTACATGGTTTACAAAATTCCTTCTCGCCGACAGTGTACGTACCGGCGGCCCGACAATATTTTTGTTTCCGTTGTGTCTGTAATGGCGTTTTCAAACGATTTCGCAGAACGCTGCAGGATTACCTTCATTTTCAACGTTTTCCAATGAACTGGATTATAACAAATTGAATAAATAATTCGATGTGGACCGAACAACGGATAGAAAAAAAACCGTATAATATATATATATTTTTTTTAAATTAATTATTATATTGAAATGTATTAAACTAGCGGTGTATAGATGCGTATAGACACGATTTTATTGTATTTTTTATATATAATATATACATAACGCGGGCGATTAGCGATTATTATTTAATATGCAGATGTGTGTATACGACGCGCATTATATTATAAACTTCTAACGGTTAAGTCGGGCTTGAAGATAAAAAAAAAAAATATTAATATAAATAATGCGGCATATGCGTATTATTGGTATAATATAATGTATTATTATTAATATTATGATATATACACACTGTATTTACATTTTGTTGTTAGTATAAAAAAAAAACAACTTTTTAAAATATTTGTGTTTTATATATTATATATTGGATATTATATAGAATCGTATTTAAATTCTCTTTGTTCAGTTGGTATATAACACGCGTGTATAACATATTATGTATATATATATATAATATTTTTATATGTAAACATGCGTTTTTTTTTCAATTTTTCGTTGTCGTTGTTCTTTAAAATGAAATATAAGTATTATGAACAAATAGTTGTATTCATCGTTTGAATCATTATATTCAATATATTTTTCTCTACTATATAAAGTGTATCTCTCTGTATATATATATATATATATTTATACAGTGGTGTTCCCATAGGGTATACTCCATATACGCCGTATACTCTCATGATTTTTTTGAAAAATCATGGGTATACTGCGTATACTCTCATGATTTTCTGAAAAATCATGAGTATATTGTGTATATTTTCAAATCTCAAGTTATATGCAACGAAAAAAAAACATAATTACTGAAGAAAGGCCTCAAAAGTTTTAGTTTATTTTTTATTTTTTATGATTAATTTTATTATTGGAATTTATATTTATTAATTTTCCCACTGTATGCCTCTATACTGCCGGCACACACATCACAACTTATTACGCCTGTATAACATTGACGTTGATAGCCGAAATATTAGCCATTAGGTATAACGATAATAATAGTAGTCAGATAAAATCAGATATATTATCGTCATTAAAATGTTATCGGCGTCCGGCGACTAAACTTCCCCTGTATACAATTGATAAATTATGAGTGTTTAATTTTAGTATACTCGTATGTTCCGCAAGTCACCGTACATAATCTCTATATATTTTTAATTTTTCATTTACATTTGGTCGCCATAATATTCGTAAATAATCCTGTTCTGATTTATCCATCCAAATTTGACGATACATTTTAGTTATATTTTCGGAAAACGTGTATTTATGAGTACGGAAGCGTGCGATAATTTGTATCAAATCTTGTAGCTCCGGACTTTTCATTAGAACGTCGTTTAATGACACACCCGTATCTGATTTGCTTGATGCGTCAAACACCACTCTCAGTTTAATAGTACGACTATTTTCGTTTAATACGTAGGAATGTGGCAAGTAGAAATAATGCGTATCATCTGTGAGATTGTCGTTTACTTCTTGCATATGTCCTAATTCCAAATAAACTTTCATAAAATCTCGATAACGATCATATAAGTCTGCATTCTGTGTTAAATGTTTTTCTAACAATAAAAACCGACGAAGTGCAATTTGATACGATTTACCTAATTCAGTTATATTATTTTTGAATGGTAACCGAACTATGAATTTTCCATTTACGTCTCGCTTAACAGTTTCTTCAAAAATTTTTAAGCACAACGTCTATCCAGCTGTCCAGTTTTTCTTTGTTGTGATTTCTTCTATTTTCCAAAACTTTTCTATTTTCTCCGTTAAATCCGTGTAATAATTATCGTTTATTGCTACCATACAGTTACTTATCGTATCCCTTTCGTTTTGACTAACACGACCCGCCGACACGATCCATCCCAACTTCGTTTTCTGTAAGAATGGACCAGATGGGTATAATTGAATGATATTGGCACGCATAATTTCCCAATATAAGTCAGCTCCAATTAACATATCTATTTTTCCACTTTGGAAAAATGTAGGATCTGCTAAAACTATTTTTTCTGGCATCTTGGTTTTTAAAATACTACATGTGTTAATTGGTGAACAAGTTGTTATCTTCGGGAGTACTAAAAATGACCGCGTTGTTCGGAATGAATTTATACACACACGATTGAACCGATATATTTAATTTATACGTAACATTATGACTAACATTTGAGGGGGGGCTTAGTCCTCCTGGATGCAGAGTATACTCTTAACAAATTTGATGGGAACATCACTGTATATATATATACCACCTGCAATTATATAATATAGTTTATATATACTGTCGCACAGGCGTGTCTATAATATATATATATATATATATACACTCACCTCTCGGTAAAATAAATTTCGCTTCGCGGCTCTTAACGCCGGCAAACTAATAATATATAATATATGCACATTTATATAATATTTATACGTGTATGAAATGCAAGACGTAATATGTAAGAAAATTATACACGCGTATTGCGGAGAGAATATTATTTATGGTGGTGACTTTTGTTGTTTTTCGTCGCGGCTGTGCGCGCGTTGAATTCAGTTTAGAAAAAAAAAAAATTGTTTTCAAAGGGGGAGAAAGAACCGTGCGCGCGCGGACGAAAGCCACAGCAATCACGTATGCTTTCACTACTGAAAGACGCCGCGAATGCGTTTACACGAGATAAATTACGATATATTTTATTCTTGTATGAAGTTATTGAGAGGAAAAAAACAAATGGCAAGAAAATTGTATTTCCGAAACGTTTATTATAACGCTGTGATTTCGCCGCCGGGTTCAATCGCGACGTTATGCGCACGCATATTATTCGAACGAAAAACC
Organism: Chaetogeoica ovagalla; assembly: GCA_032441825.1. NCBI lineage: Eukaryota > Metazoa > Arthropoda > Insecta > Hemiptera > Aphididae > Chaetogeoica > Chaetogeoica ovagalla. The sequence goes on along the minus strand of CM063735.1, from coordinate 9,682,715 downwards.
GTTTAAACGAACGTTTTTATTATCGCATGGCGTTTTGTATTTCTAGACCATAGGTTCTCAAACATATTTCATACACCGCCCACTTTGGCACAATCAAAATTTTTTTAGTGCCCCCCAAAATGTCTAAACTCACCAATTGTTTATCTCTCAACAGTTATCGCAATTATTGTATTTAAACATGCCGTATTCTATTTCACAGTTCAAACTTACATTTTAAACGAGCATTTTTAATAAGAGCAATTAAAACGCATACTCAATCGAATTTCAATGTATTTTTATTAAAACTTAATCAAATCTTCGAATTTAAATTTATCGAGCTCACTTAATGTGATGGATGAACCTGATGTAGTTTAACGAGTTTTTTTTTATATCGGACTCGAATTTACTTAAATACAGTTAGCCACGTTCGGTAACAAGCAGCCGATTTCTTTTTTTTTAGTTATTAGTGTTGTTGTTACAGCACTAAATCCGCGTTCGGACAAATACGACGATGGAAACGCTATTAGATGTGTTTGAACAACCGACCATAATACAGGGTAAAGTTGCGGGATTACATAATTTTTCGCTTTTTTTAATCAGCTATCGCCCCCCAAAACTTCTTTGGGCCTTTTACACCGCACCCTCCCCCTAAAGGCCACTAACGCCCACAAGGGGGCGTTATCGCCCACTTTGAGAAAGAATGTTCTAGACCAGTGGTTCCCAATCTTTCTGACACTATGGACCACTCAGAGAACTTTCAATACGTCACGGACCACCATAATTTTTAGACTTTATTTTTTCTCATAAACAAGAATCATATTTTTCTCACATATTAGAATTTAGAATATTCAGATAATAAATAAATAAAATACTATGCAATTCCTTACAGTTAACTTATAATGTAATAATGTTTAAAATTGTTCAAGTTTGAAAAAATTGTATACAATATATCAATAATATATATTATTTGTATCACGCCCCAAAGGAAAAATGAAATATTTTTAAATTTTGTAGGTATGGCTCGCGGACCACCGGTGGTCCGCGGACCATAGGTTGGGAACCTCTGTTCTAGACAATACGATTTTATCGTGATTACGATTGACGAACGGAGGTTCGAATTTTCCGACTCTGACATTCCACCACGCGGGAGTTTCGAAATTATAATTATCCCCCCGTTAAAACAATATATCGTTTGCGTAATGTAAGTAAATGTACAAAAGGAAAAAAAAACAGTTTTCTACGCATAATTATATAGGATCGGGGACGTTATCCGTTTATGAATTAAAAATTTACGATAAACAAATTTTTTCAAGAATCGCACACGCGTACGATGTACAGCAACATACGGCGGCGTGTATTTTTCGGTTTTCGACAAAAAAAAAAAAAAAACGCGTATCGATTGTATCGATCGGTGCGATTGTATTTAAATATACAATTATAAAAAAAAAAGTTGTATTTTGTCTATACCATTCTTTCTCAAAGTGGGCGATAACGCCCCCTTGTGGGCGTTAGTGGCCTTCAGGGGGGCGGTAAAAGCCCCAAAGAAGTTTGGGGGGGGGCGACAGCTGATTAAAAAAAGCGAAAAATTATGTAATCCCGCCGCAACTTTACCCTGGATTATGGTCGATTGTTCAGAGATATCTAATAGCGTTTCCGTCATCGTATTTGTGGATACAAAATACGATTTATTCGAACGCGGATTTAGTGCTGTAACAACAACACTAATAACTAAAAAAAAAGAAATCGGCTGCTTGTTACCGAACGTGGTTAACTGTATTTAAGTAAATTCGAGCCGGATATAAAAAAACTGGTTAAACTACATCAGGTTCATCAATCACATTAAGTAAGCTCGATAAATTTGAATTCAAAGATTTGTTTAAGTTTTAATAAAAATACATTGAAATTCGATTGAGTATGCGTTTTAATTGCTCTTATTAAAAATGCTCGTTTAAAATGTAAGTTTGAAATCTAAAGCAGAATATACGGCATGTTCAAAATGTAATAATTTTAATAACTTTTTAAAGATAAGCAACAATTCGTGAGTTTAAACATTTTGGGGGGGGGCACTAAAAAAATTTTGATCGTGCCAAGGTGTATGAAATACGTTTGAGAACCTATGGTCTATGCGTATGACACGGTGGTAAATAATATATACGCGCGCGTTGCTTATACACACCGCGTTTGTTGTATGAAGGGCCACTGTGTGTCAAAAGAGGGGTGGGGATAACGGACGCGTCTGGACGGGGCGCGCACCACACGCGTATAATTTAAAATATAATAAATAATAAATTGTCCTTGGTCCTCCTGGCCCCGGGAAACTCGATTGCGGCGGAGGCGGCTGCGCGCGTCGCAAAAGAATAATAATAATGGAAAAAAAAATATTATTATTCGAACGGCCGTTAAAAACGCGAGACGGGACAGTGTGACCACGTCGCGCGAGCCGATCCGACGTGCCGCGGTGGCGACACTGCGCGCCGGGTCGCGGCGGATAACTGCCATTCGGAAACGCCGCCATCGTCGTCGTCGTCGTCGTCACCGCCGCCGGGTTGTGTTTACTCTTGTTTTATTCCGTCTGCAGTCCGGCGTTACGCGTCCCGATCGTGTCTTCTGCAATCGTACAGGTAAAAGCAAAAATGCAACAAAAAAAAAAAAACAAAAAAAATTATAATAATAAATTATTCGTTATTTTTACATTTATTCGTTTTGATTTTTACCGTTCCGCAGACGGTTCTTTTTATAAGAATACGAAAAAACAAAATTTACGTATTTTTTTCTATTTTTGTTCGCGCGCGCGTTCATAATTAATTTCAATATTTCCGTACCGATCCGGGGCAGAGGGGGGGGGAGGGTTTTTTTTATGAAAAATGGCGAATTTTTCTACGCTCGCGCGCATCCGTCGGAATGTTTTTATTAATTTTTTTCGTCGTTCGTTTTACGCGCGCGGGCGGACGCCGCCAAAAGACGTCACACACGCATTATCATTTTTGTACGCGACGACCGCGCGCGCCGCCGTCCCCCGGTACAATTGCGCGCGCACTTTGTACGTTTTTTTTTTTTCATTGCTCATAATACTTTTTCCCGTGTTGATATCGTACGTATTTTTATTTTTTTTTGTTTTCGACGGTTTCCGATTGAAAAAAAAAAATACGCTCACGTTTCTTACGTGGGTATTTTTTTTCGCGCGCGCACGCCGACTCTTTCCTCTGACGACGGCGTCGGCCGTAACGACCAAAATGGCCGTGCGCGCCGTATCACCGCGTCTCCCGGTGTTCACGCCTTTGTCCCATTAACTAATGCCGTTTCGCGGGTATTTATTTTTTTTCCGTTTTTCTCTCTCTCTCTCTCTCTCTCCGTCGGTTTACGGACGACTAAGACGCGCGCGCAGTTTTTTAACGGCTTTCAGCGCGCAGCGAGTGTTACCGGGGGAATTATTGTGGAGGGAACCGCCGCTCTTTCACCACGCGCGCGCGTATTTATTACCCGTGTGTGTGTGTGTGTGTGTGTACGCCATGTCCGCGTTTATTCCCCCTCGTCGTTCTCGCGTATTGATTTTGCCCGCGGGGGGGGGGGGTGTGTGTGTTGAAGGGCCGTTACATAAATTTGTTCGTGTGGTCGTCGTCACGTCTTATTCGCACGTTACTAATTCATCCGATAGGTTTTGGAAAATAAAAACAGTTTATCATCCCAAGTACGGGCTGTAGGGAGGAGAGGGTCAGGGGGGGGAAGAGGAGTTTTTCGATTAAAACGTCTTCGTCGCCGCGGGAAATCGTTTTTTTTTTTTTTTTGTTTGTTTCAGCGTGTTTAATTTACGTTTCGCGCGACACACGCGTCTACCGGCTGCTTGCTGTTGTTGTATCGTCGTCGTACATGGTGAGGGGGGGGTGGTGGTACTTATCGATTTTCTAATTATTTATTCTCGTCGTCTTCGTTTTTGTCGTGTGTGGGGTGGGAGAGGATGTATTATCTGAGAATGAGACACACACACACACACATTGTGTTGCTGCATATGCCTTTAATCGCGTCGCGCCATCGACACGGGCGCACAAAAAACGGTACGCGCGCGCGGCGACAACGGTGTGTCGTCTTCTCGCGTCCTTCCCCCCAACACAAAATATCGGTTCGTTAGTGGGTAAAACTGGGTCGTTTTTTTTTTTTTTTGCTCAATTTTCTCTCTCTCTCAAAAAAAAAAAGCGTTTATTTACGTTCGAGTTGTGAATATTGTCTCTCCGTTTTACCGTATAACAAATCCCTCCCGTCGGGCGGCGGCGCGTGTCCCCGGGTTAATTATGATGCGCGCGCGCACGCGCCACTAACTCTCCTCGTAATAACGTAAATTATTATTTACAAGAAGCGTTGCCATATCGTTTTATTCGTTATAAAACGTCGCATTTTTTTTTTTTATTATCCCTTTCAAAATATTAATTTTTTTTTTTTTGTTTGTTCGACAACAGAACCCAAGCGCTCGCGCGTTTCTCTAAAAATATTTGTCTTCGGTCGCGTAGAAAAATATAAACGCGTGACGTGTTAAAATTTACACGTCGTGTTCGTAACGTTTTTTTCAATTCGGCGGCGCGTTAATCGCGTTTCTCAACATCTCTTTTTGAAATTCTTTTCTTTTTTGTCTTTTGTTTTTTCCAAAACGTCCAAATACAACTCCCTCGTACACGTTAAAACCATTTTTTCTTTTTGGGAAAAAAAAATTATGTTTTCTCTCTCTCTCTCTCTTTCTGTTCACGTCAAAACGCTAACGGCGTGTTTTTTATTTAAATTTTATCGTTCAAAAAAAAAAGTAAAAATTTGCCGAGTTTCACAAGAGTAATTGCGTTGCGCGTGTAGGGGGAACAAAGACAAAGAAAACAAATGCGGGTGTTTTCGCCGCGTCCTTTGTGCGTGTTCGGTGGTGGTGGTGGTGGTCCCTACGGGGATGACGAGATGAGTAATAATAGTGTACAGTAGTAATAGTAATAACAATGTATGTAAGGGTCGAGAAATTTCATCACCACCCTACTGCTACTATTACTACTACTACTGCTTGTTGGCAATTGTTTTTTATTACACTTTCGAGAGATATCGTAAAATCGCGCGCAAATTCAGTGGCGCGTGTATCGATCGCGCGCGCCCATATACATAAATTTAGTACATTATTTTCTTCTCCCTCCTTTTTTTTCATATATATATATATATAAATCCGTCCCTGCGTACGATTGATAATGCACTTTCGACTTACCGAAAGCGTCCTTCGTTTTCGTATACGTATCGAGCTCAGTGGGTGAAAAATTATCTTTCATAGTGTGTGTGAACTTGTATCGTGCAGTGACTAAATCGTTGACTGTTTTTTTTTTTTTTTTTTTTAAATCGCATTCGACGAGTTTATAAAATTCTGATATTTTTTTCTAGTTTGGATTTTATTTTGTCAGTTAAAATTACGTATACCTACCTATGTTAAATACACGTACGCATTTTATTATTAATCGTTTTATCAATTTTTTTTCATTTTCTAAATGAACAACACCCCCCCTCCCCCCCCGGTCGCATATTGTAGAATAACAATACTGTTAGGATCCGTTTGATTTAACATCAGACGTTAGTGGCAACTGGTACGTTTAAAAGTCTCTCATTTCAAAATATTTGTGAATTGCGCACATTCAATATTTATATGAACAGTACCATTACGTTTATTATATGAATAAAATATGTATTCCATCTCGTATTATCGTTAAATTATTAACGGTTTTTTTTTTTTTTTTCAGAATAATTTTGTTGCCATTCGTACTTAAGATTTCTTAAGGCAAATATAAAAACAAAATGTCCGACGACGAAGTTGTTGCCGAAAAGAGGAGTCGCGGAAGACCTTCCAAACCGGTCGATGTATGTCTAAGCTCTAAAGTTATATTCTATTATTTTTGTATAAAAGCTAATGTAATAAACGTATGTGCGGTGTTGTGTTACAGGCAAACGATAAAGATGTGAAAGAAATCAAGAAGCGCGGCAGACCCGCTGGTAAAGTTGATAAGAAAATAGAAAAAGAAGACGAGAATGGTGAACCTGTAGTTAAAAGAGGACGAGGAAGGCCAAAGAAGAGTTTAAACAAAAAGCCTAAGGTAAAATTAATAATGTATGAATAGAGAACGTGTGCGCTCACTCGTTTCTGTGTATGCGTATTTAATTTTTATCATCATTGTTATTAATTTTTTAGGCTGTACCGTCGGGAAGAGGACGAGGCAGGCCACCTGGAAAGAAGGCAGAGAAGGAAGAGTCTGTCGATGAGTCCAGCGAGGAAGACAAAGTAGAAGACGATGACGAAGAAGATTGAACCAAGAATTAATCATGTCTCATAATAAAATACTTCGCCATTAATATAATTACTGTATTTCATAAGGATCAATATTTAATTTATATAATTATTTTTAATTTAATGATTTCAGAACAATTCATATATGATGGTAGGCTTTAGGTTAGGTTTATGTTTTTTTTTTTTCGGTTCCGTGTTAAGACTTGTAAGACTTTCCGTAAGAATTGGTATTTTTTCTTCTTCTTCTTATTATTATTATTGTATTGAAAATTAAAATTACATTCGCATATATTTAAATCATAAAAAAAGAACTCTTCAAATAAGCTATTACCATTTTTTACCTCACCACTCGAAAATGTATATTATTTTTTTTCATTTGTTTATCTCTTATTCCGTTATTGTATAACCACTCTGGTATTTTCTTTACATTATAAACAATTTTTACAGTTTTCATTTTTTTTTTTTTTTTTTTTTTTTGTACTTTTATTTATTCTTTCATTATAATTTTATCAACTATTTTATGTATTATAAAAACAAAATATTACAAAAGATCCTACAAAAAGTTAATTGGATGGCAAATCATATGATGTTCTCTTACATATTTTATTACGATTATTGTACCTGAAAATGTATGAATTTCTGGTAATAAAACAAAAACAACATTTTGATAAAAAAAATAATTTTTTTTTCTATGTAAAACAAAAAGCATAAAAACAGTTTTATATTTTTTAATTAGAAGTTTTGTCCAGTGATGGTAGACATTTTAAGATTTGAATTCGCGATATATATTTTTTCTTTTTTGAATTTACTTTTTTTTTCCAAAGTAGTTAGTAATAAAAGCTTGATGTTGCAAATGTCCTTTGTAAAATGGAAATTCTTGATTTTCATAAAAAAAAAATTTGTTTTAGATTTATCCGCGTTCTGTAAATAATAATTTCTATAGTATTGCAAAGACAATTGTTGATGAATTATCAATGTTGTATGTATTCTATATATGAATTCTATTCGGTGTGATGCAAAATGTCATATTTTATTTCTTGTATCATCGGCTTTCTCATTCATTGCCACAAAAGCAGCTCATACGCATATCCCTTAGATTAGCACAATGAAATGTGTTTAAATCGTTATTAGTCAGCCAATGAAAACTTGATTGCATGCACATTATTAATAACAAATTTCTTTCTTAAAAATATGTATTTTCAAAAAAAAATTACTAATTAAATGTATCGTTGTTTTTTCATAGTAAATTTAACATAAATTATATAATTTTTGACTAGAGTTTAATATTAAATGTGAAATAATTGAAACTCGTAAGAATTTTTTTTTTTAATACGAATATTTAGACTGGTTATCATTAAAGCATGTTAATGAATGCTATCTTTTACGGCAGTACATAACACTATACGTTTCACTCTTGTGTTGTTGTATGTACATTTCTTCACCAGTTCACGCAAAAAAAAAAAGAAAGGTACTAGTCTACAAAAACAATATTATAAGCTAATAATAATGCATTTTAATCAACAACAAAAAAAAAAATTTTATAAAACAAAAAATAATAAATACAACAGATTCGACTCCCTATGACTAATTCAGTCCGTTTTTTTTTTAAAATACATTTTAACTAATAACAATTTATCATTATTGTTCATTTTAAATAATCAAGTCAATATCTAACTTAAGTACATACTTTACATAAATAAATTAAAAAAGAAAAAAAAACAAAATTGTGTATCAAAGCGGACCTTGACTCGTTAATTTACAAAACGCTGTCAATTTCTAGAAACACTCGTCATATAATAATATTGTTCGAGTTTCCAAATAATATAACTTAATCTTTATAATAACAAATAACAAACACTTGGAGAAGTATACAAATTACTGCAGTGTGAGTATAGGTAACAGACTATGTATAAAATAAATAATAAATAACACAAATATTAACGACAACTTATGTGAGAGCACATGCACGGGTGTAGCCAAAAGCAACAAAATGATTAAAAAAATATTTGAGCATTAAGCTTGTGGTTGGCGCATGTGTGTATGTATATAAACTTGTATACAATTAAGTACATTAAAAAATAATGTAACAACATTAACACATTAAAAAATAGAAAATTCTATATAATCCATACAAAACCAAACGCAATGCGCATAAAATATTGTCCGATAAAATATTACGATTTCATGGAACATTATTGTTCAGAGATTAACTAAAAGGCCTTTAGGCGAGACACCAGTACGGTGATTGTCATTACAGCAAGTGGACGGAGAATGCGGATGAAAGCGAACACTTTCTGTTTACCGCGGACAGACAAGATGCTACTGCACAATATTTTTCGTTAACATTAATGAAAAAATTCGCAATGTGAACGGCAACAGCAGCAGTGACGGCGTTTTCTTCATGGACACGATCTTGTTTTGATATCTGTGATCATAACGTTCAGTTCGACCGATCCATAGCTCTGTGAAAATTATCGTATGTTATTATAAGCACATAAAGTACTTAAAAAAAAAAAAAATGTTTTCGTATCAAATAATATGCCAAATTAAAAACGAAACTACAAGCAAAAACAATACGAAGTTCTTGTATTTTTTTTAAAATTTCATTTAGATTTTATTTGGATAAAACTACAATATCTAAAATTATTATTTAACAGGTATTCTCATTTTGTTAGGCAATGTTTTGATATAAACTTACAAAAAAAAAAATATATATATACAACCAATACAATAACATAAAGATACGGAATTTGAAGCAAAACCGAACAAAACTACAAAGACAGCATTTAATCATGAGGATGTTTATGTTATCTTGATCTTTTTAACAAACAACACATCAATATCTACAGTACGCGATTCTTACTTATATTATGGTGCTTGGGTTGAATTTAAACACAAATTATCAAATTTAAAGAGAAGAATATTTTTGAAGACATCACATTCCCCTAACCCCCTCCCATATAAAATATCAATCGATAATGAAATTACAGCTATTTAAAACAAAATCGTTTAAACGACTTTAAATTTCACCCAAACATCACAATTTAAGAACTACGTATTGTGTATTTCGTTATGTTGTCCATTAGATAATATAAGACAACAAATGCGGTTGTGTGACGTCATCTTAATTACTGGAGGTGGTTGAATTTACTATAGTGGTGAAGAAATCGAAATAATGTACACTATAATTTATATTGTATTTTGTTTTGTCTATGGGCGATTCTACAGGAAAAAAAAATTGTCGAGTAAACAGTTAAATAATTAATTTCAAATTCGTGATCTATAAACATAAAATTAAAATACATTATATGGTTAATCGATACCACAGTACAGGGCAGAGCAATACCAAGCGCAATAATTATTATTATTATCTTATTCTGTTGGATAAAGGTAACCTTTGAATTGGACTAAATCTCTCATGCCAGCTGTGGAAACTGCCCTCGTGTCTAAACGTCTGACCATGCTGCTAAAAGATATCGAATAAAGATAAAGCATTATACACAACAGTATATAATATTATGTTATAACGACGGTTAGGTTTTTGGCAAAAATGTATGAGTAACATTTGAGTAAGTGCAAGAATGTTATATATGTATCATAATCTAGACGCATCTGAACGGGCGGCTCAGACACACTAAAATATAAAAGGAATTCAAATTACCATCATGATCAGGCCTTTATGCGTCAAAATATCTAATTGAATTAATTTTCATTGAAACGTTTTGACTAATATTATCTTCTCATACATCAAAAGAGATTCTTAATCATTTTTATGAATCATTGAATACCTTTAGGATATAAAATATAGTTATATATCCCCAAATAAAAACAACAGTCATGTTTTTTAAAGAAATTATTCTTACTTTCTCAGTCATAAAAGAACAGTTTGAAATATTTTATTATTATTGTTATTGTTAAATTATTAAAAGCTTTCCCTCTCGAGTATTCATCTATGGAGCCCTTATGGGTGTATGGATCACCGGTTAAGAATATATGTAAATTATTCGCAATATTTTAAGAGCATTGTAAAATGTACAATAAAATCGCCCAAATGTTTTTTGAAAATATGCATAAAGTCCTGAGAGCCCGATACACATAGTGTTTAAATTAATAATAGTTTTTTTTTATATACCGAAAATAAACAAGATCTAATACGAATAATATGTTTCTACAGAAAAACAAAAAAATAGAAGGAATATAGAGATCATTCTTACCAAAATCAAAATTGCTACGAGATGAAATCAAAATCAGTATAATATCATATAGTAAATCAATCAAATACAGCTTATAAACATTTAAATTTCACTAAATATTATGTAACGGTAAAATTTTGTACAGTGTTTGGAAATTTATTTCAAAGACTAGTCTTAACAACGTTTATCCTATAAAAAATATATTTGATATTTATATGAATATAAAAGAACGTGTAGTACAAGTGTAAAAATATTGGTAAAAAAGGCGGCTTACTCGAATTGTCGGAGTGCCGTTTTCGTGTTGTAACAGATCCGAGTCCCAGTCTTCCTCTTCATTGGCGTCAAACGAATAGAAGGGTATCAGCGAGTGTCGCAGCCTGTCGAGTCTCCTTTTCCTTCGTATAGCAATTATTATCTGCAAGTATAACGATACGTGGTCATAAAAGTTATTCGTCACTGTAGGATTTATACACGCGACATAGGGCACATTTATTTTCGTGTCACACCGTATATTTTTCAATGTTTTTACAATGGTGACGCTGATAAAAGTCGGAAGTAAGTTTTGAAATGTAGACAATTATTACACGATAAGTAATTTTTTCTCGTTTGGTTTAAAAAATTGGAAAAAAGTTTCATTTTCATTCTCACGCGATACGACGGTTTGGAGATTACACTGAAAAAGTCGGGGACACACAATACAGACCAGTCGAGAAACGTCAAAACGCCACCACACATTTAACGGCCGACGGATATGTTACGAAATCATATGGCTTGTACTTACGCCGAGCAGCGTAAGGCAGATGACGACCACGACGATGACGATAGTGAGCGGGCTCAACATGACGGCAGGCTGATGAGGGGCGGCGGCCAATGATTCGACGGGCGCCGGAGCTGTGGACGTAGCAGCAACAGCATCGGTAGTAAGGTTGGTCACCAATACGGTCATCACCATCTGTAAGTGTATATACACGGGCAAACGTCAACGGCGGTGACTGTATACGTACGACTGTCGACAAAGCGCTACGCACGATTACCGCGAACGAAGGGTTCGGTGTGCCGTGTACGGACAGGCGGACAATTATTGTAGAACGACGACGTGATGCGCCGCTCGCAGCTCACGCGGGACGGTGGCGGCGGCGAATTTCCCTGCGTCCCTTTCTCCTCGTTCGCACATGGAAAACGAGCGAAAAATCAAAAACGAATTACTCACTAAGACGTCATCGCGTTTTCCAATAACGACGACGACTATCGTACATGGTATTACACACACACACACACACTCTGTGATGTCTTTAAACAAAAAAAACCCAACACACACAGAAAAAAAAATATACTATATTATCGAATCGTTTTTAACGTAAGACGAAAAAAAAAAAATAACACCGTTGTTGTATACGGCACACACTATTGCGTCTCGCATTTAATTTCATTATCGAATGCCATATGGGAAAATGTATTCGTACGGATTTTTATTACGAACGTACACTTATCTTTATCGATTGCCAATGATAATATTATTATTATTATTATTTATCATTTCCTCCCCTTGCCAAAGAATATTTTCGTTATCACGTCCACCGCGGGCACGTCGTCGTTATCTCATCGACCGACGCGCTACTCGGGCCCGGCTCGAGTGTTTAAACACGCCTGGGCAAACATACGTTTTGCCGCCCGTCGCGCATAAATGCTGCGTCAAATATTTTTTTACAAAAACAACACTAAGATAGACTTTATTCTGAGCCCATAATAATTATTTACGTAAAGTTAACAATTAATTAGATCAATACATTTACGGACAAGTAAAACCCCCTACCGATTTGAATGAAATCCGGGAGGACGACACCGGGCACACCGCCGACTTACTGCAGTGGACCATTAGGAGGAGGCGTAACCAGAGACGGACTTACACAATTGTCGCCCCTAGGCAAATTTTATTTTTTTTTTGCCGCCCCATTAAACTTGTCAACGAGAAAACATATTTTTAAATACTTATTTAACATAACTACTAAAAAAATAAATCATAAAGACTGATACTAAACAATAATTAATGGCGGTTACGTTAATAAACTAGAGTTAAAACTAGGTTAAAAAACCTAGAGTATTCTCAATAAAATATTGGCCTAAAATTGCCGCCCCTAAAAATTTGCCGCCCCAGGCAAATGCCTACTTTGCCTGACGCTAAATCCGCCACTGGGCGTAACACACGCGTTTATTTTAGTTCGATCATATATATACTGACCGAATTTTATAACTCGTATCATTTATCTTAACATTATAACAAAACAATTTATAGATTCTTATTTTTCACTACACACAGTTCAATATAAGTGGGTTCTAGGAAATGTGATATTTTTAAAAATTGTCTGTAATACGAAAATTTTAAATGCCGCCCTGTGGCCCTGGGCCTATGTCGCCTATCCCTTGAGCCGGGGCTGCGGCGACTAACACGGAGAGGACGACTGACTGCGCGATCGAGAAATCGCGTAGGATTTTTTTTGGTTTTACTGTTTCTCATATAATAGACTCTTTTACTCATTGAAACCGGGAAGAGGAAAATCGAATAGTATTCCATCAAATCTATTATTATTATTATTATTATTTTTTTTTTTTTTTTACAAAACTCTCGTAGTTTTAATTTCAATTCGATCCATATTATGTCTAATGGAAAGCGTATGTAAGTAGTGCGTACAGGGGGGTTTAGCGATGCGATGACGAGCACAGCTGGTGGCAACCGTAAGTCCTAACTACTGCAGACGTTAGGAATCGTTTGTTTAGTTGTATAAAAAACAAATAATACGTATTTGTAGTTCAATGTAGGTAAGAAAATTAACGATTTTTTTTTTTACTTTCGTCGCTGCTATGATTTTTTATTTTTATCGTGAACCCCTATCGTTCTGCAAGAAAACCGTACGCGATAAGGTCATATTCGGATACGGCATCGTTGAAAAGCGTACAGAAAACATGACATACAGGTGGGAAAAAAGAAATCATTTTTTACACCACGTAGGTACACGTACATTTTTTCTCCTAAAAACACGGGAGTTCTCAAAAAAAAAATCGGTGTACCGCGTTGAACAGCTTATTTAAAAAAAAAAACAAAAATTTTTCGTGTGATTTGCACATTTATCTATCTATAAACAAATTCTAGTCTTTTTCGTGTTTTTTCGGCGATCTCGTCGATTTAACCAATCCCTCTCCCCCCGACTATTTTAATGTCATTACGAATGGATTAAATATTGCGAGCTCGTTCGACCTACTCTCTCAAACAACATTTAAAATTTTATTCGATTTTTAAAATACAAAAAAAAAAAAAAATGCCAAGGGAGGATGTATAGCTCCTTAAATCCTTCCATTCTCTCCTCTCCCCGCCACGTAAATACGTCTTATATTATTATTATTATTTATACGCGTGTGCGATACCCGGAACAATATCTGTGGTAGAACAAAGCAGACCGGAAGCATTTGAAACTCGGTGTTATTGCGTAGGATGTTAAAAATAAGCTGGATGGACATAATAATGAGGATGTCGGAAGGAAAACGACTACTGTGGAAAAATATTGTAAAATGAACGGACATATTATTATACAATTGGGCACGGAGGATTACGAGAACTAATTATAGAAGAAAAGAATCGTAGTGTGATAGGCCAAGATTGGAGTGGATACGCCCAACAGTTAGTTATAATAGTAAGGGACCATAAGGACGTGATTCGTACGTGCTCTAATGAAATGGAAAGCGAATATAGTGGAAATTGCAGGCTGCAAACAAATTTTCGGATTGAAACCATCTGACAGAGAGAGAGAGAGATATTCTTTAATAAATATATTATTAATATACGTTTTCTTTTTTCGTATACGTCCTTGCACGTCGATTATAGCTGTGGTATACGTAATATAATAAAATTGTTTGTACGCGCGCGCGCGAATTCCGGTATAAAATAGTACAGCAACACGTTTGATAGGATTATAAATTATAAATAAAAATTATCGAATTTGTCTTTATATATATATATAATATGTCGTATATAAGGTCTCGTATACGTGTGACCGCGATTGCGTATACGTATATATAAATAATACATTTTATTCGATAATAATCAATAACAAAATAATATAATTTTTTTTTTTTTTGTTTGTTTGTTGTCTTGTAGTTCTAAACTCGTTTTCTATAAACACCGCGCGACCTCGACGCGATTATCGCAGTTATTTTTAATCGTTCGAAAAATCATTGCTCGAACATAAAAATCATTTTTAAGCATCTGACGTTTAATTTACAATAAATAATAATATGCATATATATATATATATATATATGTCTTCAATAATATACCCTGGCGGTGCACGAAACTCGTTCGAGCAACGTTGACTCGTTGCCGATAATTGACATTATAAAATAATATATAGGTAAATCGAGTAGATATATGTATACATTATATTATTATTATTATTGTAGTATTCAAGGCTGGGCGAGTAATTTTTTTTTTTTGTTTTTACCAAAATTCGATGATTTTAATACGAATAACAGCAAATTCCGGATGATTTTCGCAAAATCGGGGGAGAAATTAAAAATTGCATTCAGCAGGCGGATAATTTTTTCGCTGTTCTTTTATAGTACTCATGAATGTGGGACTTAAATAATTAACCGCGTGCGTTTTAACGTGATTATACAGACAAAGATCCATTAGCAATGGAATTATCCAAGACAAATTATTATGGAATGAAACAAGCGTGGAAATTGGAATATCGGGTTAGTTAAAAATATAATGGTCCGTTTTTTTATTATGCGTTTTATATATATATATATATATATATATATATATACGTGAAACAATATAATTATGTATTTTCAAGGAATTTCTACTGATTTCCACCTGTTTTTAGCATATGTGTAGACGTTGAGCTATTCGAGTCGTAATTTTTTGATCTCAAGCGTTGATTTAAATTTTATACAACACAGATCCCGAAGATCACTTCATAATATTGTATTTGAAAAAAAAATCACGGGGATCATAAGTCGCCATTTTTTTGTCATTTAAAAATTTTTCGCCAGAATATTATTATTTTATAGTAGACACGACCGCCGAGGAGAACGTTTTCATAAAAAGAAAACTAATAACGCAAATTCACGTTAATCGCACAAAACCTGCGTATAACATAATATAACGTATCGTATCGTATTGTCGAGTAGACACTTGTCACTATCCAGAGGTACCTACTACGCTTAAGACACTATATTATTTTTATAGTATTATAAAAATTGAAATAACAAATTTATTCGTATTCCAAATCTATATAGCTGTTAGATTTATATTTTATAGCACATATTATATGACGCGTATGATATGTTATTACGGTCGGTTTTATAAATACAATATTTTCAACGTTTGCATCTAATCGTTATAAGTATATTATATATATATATAATTTTATCTGAGATAATTTCACCATACATCTTATGATGTGTGTATTTATTGCGCAAAATAATTTTATTCGTAATTATATTTCCTATATTTGGAATTTAATATATCCGTATTGTTGTAAATTTAAGTAAACTCGCCAAAACGGAGTTTAATAAAAATAAATAAACAAATAAAATAAATTAACGCGTTATTTACATAGGAAAAATAGGAAAATATATCATTACTCGAATCTCGTGTGTAATTTCTGCTTTGATCATAAGCCCGCACGGTTGACAACAGTTTTCTACATACCTAGTCAGGAGTTCATTTTTTTTTATAAGCGCGTAACTAATCCTATTCGGGCGCGATGAATTCATCAATAGAAACAACGTGTCGACAATGCTCGGAATATTTCGAAAGACGCACGCCTTTAAACTACGGTGAATGGTATCGAATGTGTCAGCAGCGAAGGTTTGTCCCCCTTAATTTGGCGGACGTAAAACTAAACTGATTCTGTACGAGACGAAGACGGAAAGTGTACGATGATCGTATCGTCAATAGACAATGTCGAGTCAGTGTTGTTCATTGCGATGCTGGTCGACTTGATCGCCGTTAAGTAACGACGTCGATTGAAATTTACTGCAGAGAATTGCGGCGGAAGCGTCGGAAAGTTCTTTTTACACCGAATAAAAGGAGATCATCACCGGCATTTACTTTATTGCGTCGTTTCAATTTCGATAAGTACACCCGTTCTATACGGCGAGATATTAAAAATATTTTATATATTATTTGGGATTCTGAACGGAGCGAGGCGAATGTATCGGTTTTATAATGATGTTTGTTTTTTCCGTTTCGTTGTGTCTGTACCCAAAAGAAGAAGTGTTCCGAACTTTACAATCATACGCGTTTTGTTTCTTGTAGTAAATTACATCCAGTTGGTACT
Organism: Chaetogeoica ovagalla; assembly: GCA_032441825.1. Classification (NCBI taxonomy): domain Eukaryota; kingdom Metazoa; phylum Arthropoda; class Insecta; order Hemiptera; family Aphididae; genus Chaetogeoica; species Chaetogeoica ovagalla. The sequence goes on along the minus strand of CM063735.1, from coordinate 9,665,910 downwards.
TTAAAAAGAGAAGTGATTTTTCGATTTTCCCGACATATTTTTTCAAGCGTACGAAAAAACTACCGAAAAATCACATCAAAACGGTAAAGATTAATTGTTGAGTAATTTTACGTTTCTTTTCTTTTTTTTTTTTCAATTAAAAACTTATAAATTCGAAAGTATAAAATTATCGGAAAAACGTTTTGGGTCGTTGACACTGTACGCGGTGTGGGAGGAGGTAAAAAATAGAATGGAACATATATACGTATAATAAAAGCGCACGTTTAATGATTTTTTTCCCAACGTCGTTTGGATTTGAAATATTAATCGTTTTGGATGGGCGTTCTTATGAAAAATATTCTATCACATATAACAATTATTAATTATTACGTTGTATAATTTTATTCGGGAATAGTCCCCAAACATTCGAACGCGAATCGCTTTCTGAAAATGTGAATATTTTATAGTGTTTTTATTTTTTTATGTTTATTTAATTTTCGTCTCATTGATTTATACATAAAATATGTGTAAATTTTGTCTTTTCGCCATCGATCGCGTGCGTTTCACATCGTATAATACACGTTGTACCATTTCCTATCAACACACACAGTAAAGACGAAATGCATTCGCGTCGCAAATCTGCGGTATATCGATCGAATCTCTTCTCAACGCAGTGCGGTGTACGCTGTGAAGGGGGGGGATGATATATACTCCCATGGATCTTCTTTTTTTTTTTTTTATACTTCGAACATGATTTCGATCTCCATTTCGTCAACATATAATTATGGTAGTTTTTACGTACTTGTTGAACAGAAATTTATCATCGGAAATACGTGCTGTGGTGATAACTGATGAGCGGTACCAAAGAAATTAACGATAATTACATTTACTACGGTTATAGCTCGTACAAATGGCGTAAGTGATTTAATCGGAAAATTGACGTACCTATTGTAATTTTTTTTTTCTGTTCTGTGTACGCACCAATCACGACGAATGATTGTTATTTTATTATAATATAATACGTTTTCGTTGTTCTGGCTCCTCTCGTTTTAAAAAAAATACTATTGAGAAAATAGTTTTTCTTTCGGTTTTCGGGTCCTTCAATCATCATTACGCATACAATAAGCAAATTATCGAGAAAAACGTATCAGACAGATAGGTACAATTTGCTGTATCGGAACGTAGCGCACGACGAGGTCGTACGAGCATTCATTCCATTCGAAAATTTGCGCACAGAACAAAATAAACATCATCGTAAAACCAATAATAGCCATTCCTCCGTTCCGTTCGGAATCTAAAGGATTGAAACACAGCGAAATATGCGCACAAACACAAAAATTGTATTTACAGTCGACAAAATATTATACTAAAAGCATTCTGTGCTTACTTACCATTAATTTTAGTGCGTAATACCTATACGTCGGTATACTGTCGACTAGAGAAAAAACACAAACAAATGCAGCATTTGCATATTATAAAACGCGCGTCTTCTGTGTTTTAACGTACGTGGCATACGGTGTTGTGAATTGCGTTTGTGTGTGTAAAAAAAAAAAAAAAAAGTCGATTTTAAATATTTTGTTTTCTGTTAAACATGTGTATTGCAGGTATACCGAATATTTTAATTAAAAAAATAAAAAATGTATATTATCATTTTACTTTAGCCGGTTTTCAACTGATAGAGCAAAAAAAAAAAAAAAAAAAAAAAAAATGGTCATCTCCCAAGAGATGACAAATGAAATTAATCGAATTAGTGTGAAATTCGTCCGTATCAAAATATCGTAATTTCGATAGAAAAAAAATCCACTTTAGTACACTTGTTGGAAGAATAAATAGCGTCTGCTCATTAATATAACTCTGGTCATTGTTATGACCGTTAAACGTAAAAAAACAATAACTACGTATGAGAAAAACTTGTGATCTCACCGCATAACATTAATGCCGGATTTTCTACGACTCGAGCGCGAACATTGACGGAAACCCTCAAAAGAGAAAGCGTCAAAAGTCCCTTCAAAAATTAATCATAGTAAACTTAAACCCCCTAAAAGCAGAGGACTATACTTCCACGAGTAAAATCGTTAAATTTAAAAAAAATATATTGTTATTATTATATTTTATTTTAAACGAGTAAAAAACAATTAAACGTTTTGCATTCACGCGCAAAGTAATAAAATATAAGTGTGTTTCACAGAGTAAGTGTTAAACAATATTATTATTATTATTATTATTTATGTGTATATCGCGTAAATTAATCGATCGACATTAGATTATAATTAATTTAATAACGGCTAAACGGGCGGTTTGATGACGTGTTTTATATTGAAATACGAAAATCAAGTCGTTACTTGATTCTTCATCGACAATCGGCAATCGCGATTCAGATAATACGGCGGATGGAAACAACGTTTATTCTGACTCGGGAATATCAATAACGCATGCGACCAATTTTTACGTCGAGTAACAAATGTAAGTGAACAGTGTTTGAGTTATTGTGTTATATTTAAATCAAAAACGTGTGTGCGTTATAGTTAAATAAACGCGCGGCAGTTTATTATTATTTTTTTTGCGTTCGTCGCGATTGAATCGTGGATGACGACGACCGACGACGACGACGACGGTGCCGACGCCGACGACGTTTCCCGCCGCTCGCGTCGTCGGCGTCGTCGGCGGCGGTAGTTACGACTACGGGCGACGAGCCCGCGGTGTGTTCATAACGCGGTTTGTTTGTTTTTATTCATTTTTTTTTGATTATTATTTTGTCAAACGTTTGACCGCCGTCGACCGGAGATCACGGCCGCGCCGCACAGTTGTCGCCCGAATTTCGTTTTCCTCCGTTTCTCATCGAATTTCATAACCAAAATATCGTTTGGTTTTTTCGTTTTTTTTATATATATATATAATATATACCTATGTATATTCACTGTACGCGTGCGAGTTTCGACTGACGTTCCAAAAAGTTCGACCAAACCCTCCCCCCCCAAAAAAAAAAGAGAATAAAATTAAAAAAAAAAAAACCGCGTGGAAAACGATTTCCTTCTCGTTCTTTGTTTGCGAACGATTTTCGTTTAAAAACGATTGTTTGCGCATCGTCAAGCGCGCGTATGACGTGTACTCGCGCTCGTTTTTCCAGACATCGTGTCGAGACGAGTCCCATTCGCAGGTAATTATTATTTTAATTCGTATAGATTACTTTTTTTTTTGTAAAATGAAAAAAAAAAAAACGATTCATTTCGTTTGTTCCCGTGAAAATCCGAAATAAAAGCGTGTAACGGCATTACGGAAAGACATTTAAAACACAATTTAAACTCGCATTTAATGTACAAAACAAATAAAATTATACGGTTATAATAGGTACGACGCACGGGAATGGTATTGGAACGTTTAGACGAAAGTCTACGGAGATCGACGCGTTTTGATTTCACGATTTCGGGTTATTTCTATAATAGACGATCGAACGAATTCTGGCGAAATGAAACGAAAAAATCCAGGTGGTTTGCGTACGATACATTTGTTTTTTCTATGAAGAAAATGAGAATAATTCGAGTATTACGCGGTTTCGCACGGAACGTGGGAGACGGAAGAACGATCCGCCGCAGAGGTTTTTCAGATTGTGGGGCGCGTTGGTGAAGGGAGGAGAGAACCGTCTGCAGGATAGTGAGAAAAACGGAGATAAAGAGCTTGCATTGAAACGTAATGAATTCGATGGAGAAAAGTTGGTGGTGGCGGCAAGTGATCGGTCATGGAAGGATTTCGTATCACGCGTCAATTGAATTCAGCCGTTTTAGTAGGACTCTGGGAATAGGTCAGCGGAGGTGGATGTTATGTGCCGTAAACGGTCAACCGAATGATCGAACACGAACGAAAAAATGTTTTATTTATTTTATTATCAATCATAACGAATATATATATATTGTCACGATTTTAACGGATCAATACTTATATAATTCTATTGGATTCGCGAGGGATTTATTGGCAAATTTTTTTTTTTTTTGTTTAATGAAAATTTTAATAATAATAATTATAATTAATTATTATTAATATAATTTGTTTATACATACGACTTGTAAAAAAAAAAAGGATTAGGTACGATTATATAATTACTAATAATCGCCGCCGGTTTAATATCGAACGGCGATTACGCGATGGTCAATATAGTATTGACGGCGGCGGCGGCGAAACTTTGTATTAGATGAATTTATAATAATATAAAATATATAATATAATAAATCGATATTATTATTATTATTATCATCGTTTATTGTTTCACTCTCTTCTTCCGCTTAGTTTTAATAACTGCGAGTGTTTACCAGTAATACGCCCGATATATCGCCGCTATTATCGTAAAATTCTTGAAACTCGTTAATTATTATTATATTATAAAAAAGAAAAGCGTTTTGAAATCTTTACCCAATATTAATTTTAATATGTTAAAATAATTTTTTTTTTAAGTTCTTAATATTATTAAGAACACACTGAGTGTACATATTTCCGTTTCAGTGTTGAGACACGGCATGTGACGTGATTTATCTGTCAGTGGCGGTTTTCAATGATGTGGTGAGTGCTAACCCGCTTTTAAATTTAATTCAATATGCCTAACCTTACCGCGTCACGTTACACTTTGTCTCTTATTCCATTCCACGGACGCGATAAAAGTTTAGAAAATTTTTTTAAATTTATTGCTTTGTACATATATTTACATTCAGATAAAATTTTTATAATACTGACACAGATTTTAATTCAGTTAACAATTCTTATACTTTTTTTTCGCCGAATTCTATCCAATCAGCAGAGAATCATAAGTCTCCTATACACATTCTCGTTTCTGTTATTTCTATTTTATTATTATTTTTTTTTCTACTATAAAAATGCTCAACTGCACTGAGATTCGTACATTATCGCACGCCTAATTGCGTACAATTTAAATAAAAAAATTTTCCATTTACTGCGTTAACGATACATTTTTAACGCCTTTTCAATTCTTCCGTCCTCTTGCACGACCGAATACACTTCAATCGGATTTGTTTAATCATTTCACCCTAAAAACACTATTTTTTCCCGTCTAATTCCGAACCTGAAATCTAAATATTCCGTTGTGTACACACTTATTCCCGGTGTAATGACGCGTCACATTATTGAATAGCGATTTGGGGGAGTTTTTTTCCCCGTTTGTTCCTAATTCGTTCATATTAGTATGATTGTAATACGCAAATCTCATTGTAATTAATTATTGTCGCGGCAGAAGGCGTCGGGGGGAGGGGAAGAGTGTCGTTCCCCAAAACGGATGATATTCGTATGCTATGCATCATAATAACACGAGCGTTTGTTTTTGCGTCCGTTGTGAGAGCGTTTTTGCGAACAATTTGTGTTTATTTATTTTTTCTAATTCCATATAATTGCGGGGGCGAGAGCGTGTATTCGGATGAAACGTAAATAATAATTTCATACGGAATGAATATTTCAATAAAAGTAAAAAAAAAAAACGAAAACAAATAGTGTTCAAAACAGTGTATATGAATACACTAATACGATAATAGTTTTTTATTCGTATAGTTCAGCCAGTTCAGGGTTATTCGAAATGATTCGTATACTACGATTTCTCAATAATACGATTTCTGTTATACAAGCCACCGTATTATCAGCAATTATATTATAACTATTAATAAACAGTGAGGAATCCCGGAGTTTTGAAATGTGATTAAATAATTTAATTGTTTTTAACAAAAAAATAACCACTTTCTCACCGTCAAGCACGACCGGTCGCTGTAGACCACCTGTTGATATTTAATTTTGCGGGCATTTTCTGTTTTGTCTCGTGTGGCTTCATTTCTTTTTCGGGGATACGCTGTGCACAGATATGCACACCGGTCGGTTGTTGTCAATCACTTACGAGTTGAAAAATCGCGTTTTAAGTGTATTATTCGAATATTAAAAATGGTGCCCGGAGTATAATGTGTAAAATTCAAGAATTTTGTTTAATGCCCGTGTATATTCCAATAACGCAATAATCGAAATTAATTTGTTTGTGTATTTTTAAACGGCAAACTTGTATAGAATTGAAAAAAAGAAAAAAACTTACTTTTTTTCAAAATTGAGTAATAATAAAAAAGTACTATTTAGAAAACTTTCCGTAATATTTCGAGTCAAAATATTACCCGTGTACGAGGGAAGGGTGCAGTGTTCGTTTCCTTCCAAGTGAAAAATTCTGTTTTCTACAAAAAAAAAAAAACCGAAACAAAATCATATCGGATTTCAGCATAATTTTGTGAATATTTTTAACGACGATTTCACTTGTACGTCGTGTCACGCGAATGATATTAAAATTGTTCTAAAATCCTCCAAGTCCTTACGGATGATAATTAACAGAGCTCGGATTTCAATACTTAAAAAAGAAATGCTAAAATAACGAAAAAAATTACGATTTGAAAATTCCGAATAATATTTAAAAAAAAAACAGAATAAAAATCTAATAAAATAAAAGAATATTAAACTTACGGTGTAAATTTTATCTACGTAATAATATATTGAATATGCTTTATTTCGTATTCTTATAGAACTATTACGGATAAAACAAATTCGAAAGTATTCTCTAATAAATAAATTGTTAAAATATGTAAAAAAAAAAAAAATCACCACTTTGGCTTTACGTTATTTTATTAAAATTTTAATATAATGCTTTTTTTCGTATATTGTATAAACTATTTAAATATAAAAAACAATTCTGTGGATATAATAATATATTGAAAACAAAAAACTCGTGGTTAAACGGACGGGTATATAATTAGTATTTTTCTATTTCTTTTAAGAAAATTGTTACGGTTGTATAATTATTATACACGGCACGAGGTCGACGAAAATTGTGCGTGAAAAAATCGATCGGAGAAATTTCCAGCAAAAGTGTATTTTAAAATATTATATCGAAATTATTGTTTTATTGCGCATTTTTCGTTTTTCTTATCGTATAAATATGTTATAAACTAAACGCGTGTGCATGTATAATATCGTGTGAAAACTTCGTATGAATTATATAGTAATCTAAACTAATATATCTATACACACACGCACGCACAAAGTTGTTAAAGGAAGAAGAAAAAAAAACGGTTTTTTTTTACTATTGTAGATTACGACAGTAAGTAAAAGAAAAAAATGAATGTTTTTATGTGTTATTGTAAAATCGTTTTAATTATAAACGTATATGTACGCAGATTTCATCGGCAGGTTATGCAATAAAGTATAATCGGCTATTTTTTTTAATAACCCTGTTCATTCTTAAAGGAATAAAAAAAATTCATATATATATGTAATAAACGCGGGATTTTTTTTTTTTTTTATTAAATTTTAATATAACGCTCGGCCGGCCAATCGTAAAGTCGGTTTTTTTTTTATCGAGAGTTTTGAACAACGTTCGTGCAATGATAAATTTTTTTTGATAATCTATCTTTGTAAAATATTTTCCGTTCGATCGTTTTCTGTTGGAAGAAAACGGTTACTATTCCGTTGAGCTCTCGTTGTCGCAATGGAAATGTTCGGATTGAGTTCTAAAGGGACGCCAATTCGTATTACGTACGAAACCGTTTGTATATATTATTCATATAGGTCTTAAATAGTTTGATTTCTGTTTGAAAGATTTCCCCGCGTATAGGATTTTCTACTCGCGTTTTTTTTAACAAAACATAATTATTGTGTATGCGAATTCAATCACAGAACGCGGTTAACCGAATGTGAGTACGGGGAGGAAGAAGAAAACAAGAAATTCACGTTCTAAGTGTGCAATTTAAATTACAGGAACTCGCGAATACCGTGTGTAATTTCGAGAACAGACTTTATTATTCTTTCTCTCGTTGTTTTCAATATAACTCCTATAATCGTATAATGTGTAAATGTATACTTTCGAGTCGCACGTATAACAATAATTAAAAAATAAATACCTACCGCTGTTGTTAATTAGCAATTCATTAGACGAGAAAATAATAAGTCGATATTAAAATAATAAAAATCGTTTAGTTTATTGTTTTGTACACGTATTATTACGATTCTGAGGTTAATTGAATAATTAACGTGAGCGCGCGTGTGTGTGTACGCATTTAATCGAATTTCAAATGTTAACAAATATATACGTATAATAATTACGAGTAAAACGAATTGAAAACGAATCTCGGACGAATTAATAAATTGCTCGTGCCAACCACCGATATTATATACGGCGTTGTATAATTATCGGGCGAAATTTAATTTATAGGAGAAAAAAAAATTAAAATCGTTTTAGATACAGCGATCAAAAAGGGTATAGAGGATATTCTTCGAACGAAATTATTATTAGACGTGTCATAGACGAATTCTCGATTGTTTGTCAGAGTATAATATTTAACTAAAACACAACTGTATAATATTTTAAACAACGCCAGAGAGAGAAAGAGAAAAAGAAACTGGATAGGACACTTTAAGTTATTCGTAGGGATTGTGCGTAATATAAATTATTAACGACCATGGTTTTCTCGTTGAATACAATATTAAACAAATATATATATATAATGTTCCTATACGAATTTGAAAATTCGTAAAAATCTATTTAATTATGGGGAGTCAAAAAACACGTAGGCCATTTTTCATTTCATTTCGTTTCTTTATACACCGTTATAAATTCCACTTACGTATAAAATTCGTATTCGATAACACATTAACACGCGTAGTTTGTAATCGTTTTTCAAATCGAAAAAATAAAAGTCTGTGTTTGTACAAAAATTTCTTTTGTACTTTGAAAATAGTGTATTAGCAGTATACGTGCGGTTTATACACGCTGGCAAGCGGTCAAATAATTTTGGACCGAAACTCGCGTATATTTACGGCCGTATTACATGGACGAGACGTGTCGCAATATCATAGGGAATTTGTCTGGCTCGACTTTTGACATTTTGTAAAATGTTTCGTGTTCGGAAACGCCGTAATAGCCGTGTAATATTGACACATCGATTTTATTATATTGTCGTTGTCTTTAAATTACAATTTTTGTAATCTTTTTTTCTGGAAGTCGTCTATAGGACTTTCAAACGAACGATTATTTAATGTCGAACATCAAAAAGAAAAAAAAAATTTCGCCAAATTTACCGTTACAGTCGATTCGTTGATTCGTAATTTTACCGGTGCGACTGCAACGATCGTTTGATCAAAAAAATAAGTCGATGTGGTCCCCACACGCTGAATCATTTAGTTTTGTGGCCCTGACCGCGTAGTTATCATTGCTATTCTATAAAGATACATTTTTTCCCTATAAAAATCAATACAGGGACGTGTGCTTAAGGGGTGATGACGAGCGTGTCAAATCTTCAGCCCTCCCCCCATGACGACTTATTTAATATCTCTCGGTTAAGAAGAGACAACCGAGAATATCATATTATGTACAAATCTATTTTTACTTGCTCGTAAATTTTCTTAAAAAAAAAAAAATTTGTATAATTAAATCGAAAAAAAAATTTCCACTTTTAAATTGAAATTTCTCTAAAAATAAAAACGTACATTTGAACCGAAACGGTGTTGTTAGAATCGAAATTTCCTAAGTTATTTAAAAAGCTTTTTTTTTACGAGAGCTAAACCGCCCCGTTTCAACAAAAAAAACAAAAATTTGCAAATCTATTTATTTATTTCTTGTAGACAATTATAAGTACATTTTTTCGTTAGTAATAATATACGTTTAAGTTACTTTAAACGTTGTAGCCGACTACGCAATCGGTTTTATTTTTCGATTCCAGAAATGAAAACGATTTGAAACAAGATGAAATTTTCGTCTGTGTGCGCACATCTCCCTATTGGGAAAAACTGAACACGCTTGCAGCGGGTAGTAGAATTGTGTTGAATTTATAGTATATATATTATTTATATTAATTAAATATCATTCGATAATGTAATTTAAAGTATTTGTTTTTTATTCTGTTGTTTTATTTTTCGCTTTAAATACCCGATGACTTTTCGTCAAAACCTTTCAAAAAAAAAAAAAAAAAAAAAAAAAGAAATGAACAAATTTTATACAACGTGCGTATACGTTTCTTTATTTTTCAAAACAATCTTTGACTTGATGATCACGTATACGTATATATAATATATTTTTTTTTATATTTATACAAATTTATAAAATATTGCGTATAAAGTTATAGTATAGACATTATTATTATATATAGTTCAGTCGTTACAATCACAAAACGTGTTTTCTACATTTTTACGGGCTCTGACGACGACACGGTGTCCGAGTTGTTTGCGCGCGGTTAAGTTGTTCGATGAGAGTGACAACAGTTTTTTTTTGCTATATATAAAATTGTATTTATATTAATTTCCCCCCCCCCTTGCCTCGTTCGAACAATAATTATAATTATTATTTCTGCTTCCTCCCCCTCCCCAAAAAAAAAAACAAAAAAATTACGCCTATAGCGTTGGATATCGAATATATTTACATATATCGCTCAATCGGATTTATAACACCGGTATTATATTATTTATATTTGTATAAAGATGAAAGAAGGTTGATTTTTTTTTCCTTTTGCACGTTCTGTATACGATATTAATTTTTTAATCCCATCACTTATTCGCAATTATATATAACCGTACGCAGTAGCGTGCTCAAATTTTTCATGCATATCAATGTCGTTTTATCCACGTTTCGTACGTATAACGTAGAGTTTATAAAGGCGCGAAATAAATCAATAACTCGAACTGCCCGTTATAAAAGGCCGTCGCAAATTCGTAGTCTCGCAACGTTTATAATATTACCCGTAAAACATTGTAAACATTATGCACAAAAGAAAATGTGTGTTTTATTAAATTAAAATCCGTCAGATATGATGAGTATGAGTTTCGGTCGGAATGCGCGTTTATCGAGTGTCTCATTCGCGCAGTTGATTGCCCCGCGGGGCGTTGACGAGTTAAAAGTTAAAATTTATAAAATGTACTCGACCCGTTGAATTTCGAAAAAAGTTTACTATTTCATCGTTTTAACTATTAATTATTATTTTTTCAAAATAATTATATATATATAAATTGAGTCAATAATTATCATTAGCGACGATACGTGCGAGTAAAAATGTAAAGTGATATATGGGGAATTTAAAATTTAAAAAAAGATTTTAATTTTTACATTTTCAAACGTTCGTTCTAGTAAATTAAAAAAAAAAAAGTTCTAAGAATTTACACGGGATAAATACACTGCGTCGAATCCGAAAATTCTTTTTCTTTTTTCCGTCAGAATTATCATACGTTATTGATTTTTAAACGCCGTGCGATGATAATCTTTTAAATTCAAAACGCGTTGAAACCGTTCACACGCACTGTTTAAATAGATATTTGCAATTTTTCGACACTTTGTCTGCAGAAATTAAGACCGTTGTTCCTTTTGAATCGAGTTGGTTGTATTATTCACATAAGAGTGTAGCCGAATTAGCTCCCTTTTCGTGTTGACCTTCGCGCATTTCATAAAAATTCTAATCGTTTCGAATACACTTTCAAAAAAAAAAAAAACCATAAATGTTTGTAATCGTTTCTTAGCACCGAAATGAATTTATTTAACGAAAAAAAAAGAAAGAAAAATTACCGTTAATACGTTATAGTATAATGTGTGTAGTGAAATAAAATTTGTTTCAATTCTCGGCGAATCGCGATCGCCGTTGGTTCACGACAAAAAAAAAAAAGTCACCCTATGGCCTACGCGTACACAGACCACGTGGGCCGTCAACGCTTGTACCGTTTTAATTAATCATATCACGCGACGCATATTATATTTCGTCAAAAAACGGCGGTGGCGGGACGACAGCAGGAGTTCTCTGTACGTTGTATACGAAATAAATTGTTTTTTTTTCTTTCACTTCTTAAACGTCGTACATAAACGTTAACAATTATTGTTATTCGTATGTTGTACGCGCGACATGGAAAACGATAATTCTCGTTTTATTCGCAAAAAGTAAAACGGAGGTTTTGACCTCTCAAAACGAGAAAAAAAACCAAATAACACGAGTGTAGACAACTGTTAAAAATAATGACAACGCGTGTACAGGTTTTACAGGACATTCAGAACGTAAAGGCCAAGGACCTCGTTGGCGCGAGACGACGTATTATTTACGGGAAAGCGGACGATTGTAAAGCAGAAAAAAGGATTCCTTCTGAATCGAGGCGCATTGAAGTTGACATCCGCTTGGATGAATCAACAAGACCGGATAAATACAAATATTTACGAAGAAACGTTACGCGTGTCGATTGTTCGTAGACTGGTTAAGTCAAGGAATTGATTGATGATCATTTACGGAGTGCTATGGATGTCGAGGAAAATCGTTTGCTGATCTCGTGAAATCGATAATCAAACGACAATCTCGAACAATTCGGAATATTATACTCGGAACGTACGCGTATAACAACGCGTCTTTCGCGTGACTCTACGTGTACAATATTGCAGGCAACGGGCAGTATTTTAAAGAGCCGATGTGGTTTAGCAAATTTCCGATAATCCTCTTTATGGTATCTTTGTTTTTATTCTTTCACTGCGGGCTTTTACTAAAAATAAACGTAGTGTTATTTGAAGTTAGGGGCACAGGAACTGGTAAATAAGTGACTAGAGTCCATAAACATAATGTTAAGATTGATATTTTCAACTTTCTAAACATCGTGTGCGATAAGTGTTGCGGAGAAGATTTGTTTTTTTCTTCAATTTTTTCGTGACTGGAGGATTGTAAACTGCATTGTATTTTTATCGTTTTGATTAGATTGAATTGTCCCTAAAAAAGAAAAAAAGAAAAATTCTGATACGATTAGGTTCGATTTTCTCATTATATTATGTAAAAAAAGTGTAAGTGTAACGTTACTTTTTCTTAAAATAATATCGGGAGAGGAGAAAAAAAACGTTATGTCGTTTGTTATATAACAAGCAATAAATTCAGCAACAGAGAAGAATCTCGGAATGTTGTTGTCGAAAAAGTCATTAAAGTGTTTACATGAAAGTCAACAGTGTTTATTTGATTTTTATTTTCTTAGGATTTATACTGAACAATAAATAACGCGAGCACACGTCTTTTTTTCCAATCGATAAACGCTATAAATCATAATCAGAGTTCGGAACTCGTAACACTAAAAATGTACTATTATTACCGTTTTCACGTTATACTATAGGTATGTGTAACTTATAAACATTAAAAATGAACACAATTTTCTGAGCCAATGTATACGAGCTATGTGTGTTAAGGTTGTCTCATTATATGAGGCCCTTTATACAATGCTCTTGTGCTATTTTTAAATTTGTCTATGATGAATATACGTACCACGTATAATGATAAATAATTTTCGGTAAAAAAGAAATACCTGTTTCACACATTTCATGTTACGAGATTAAGAATAATAATTATTTTTGTGATATAAATTATTAAATCGAATTTGTATTATATTTCGATATAATGAATACGAGTTAAAAATCTATTGACCCAATGGTTTTTTTTTTTTTTTTTACTTCTTCATTTCTTTTCAATTATATTTTCAAAGCCAATTGCCAAGATAACTCATTTTCTAGTTTTCACGCTCGTTAACGATGTAAGTACGACGTTTATTAGCGTTTAACCTTTCTTGGCTCATTTCGTATTTCTCGTTTTATGAGATTGTTTTATTTGTATAAAATGAAACGTTTGCCTAATACTAATAATACGAGTAATAATAATAATCGGCGAATGAAAAATTATTAACGGATATTTCAACGTCGGGGCCAAGGATTGGAACCACATCGAAAAGACGAGATTTTCATATTCGGAATTTTCGAAACACAACCGTAAAAAGCTCATAAAATTTTTCTTTTTTTTTTTTTTGGTTTAGAAACCGAAATCGATATGTTTAAAATATTTCGACGCGTCCGTTACGTGACGTGATAGAAAACAATAAAATCGGTTTAACGTCGTTATAATATATTTATAAGGATAATAGAGTATTCGTATATACGGAGGGAGTAGTATTAATATTTGAATTCTATTGCTTTTCAAATGGATTCAATAATACCGAATTATGTAAATATTTTTTTGACATTTCCGTATACGTAGGAGACCTAGGTTTTTTTTTTTTTGTTTTTCGACAATAACTGAAATCAACCTGGTAAATCAGAAAAATAAGTCACGTTTAAATTGATCCGGTTCACATAATATGTAGAACCGAAAAGGAAATTCGAAATTCATAAATGCGATAAAATAATGTTTTAAATATTTTTAACCGTGTGAAAACATTGAAGAACTCGCAGGGATTTGATGGCCCGGGCCGTAAGTCCGCATCGTATATCGTTCGCGTACTTTGGCTGCGCGTCTTGTCATTTTAGACGTTTTCGACTTTCATTACGGCGATCATCCTTGAAATACAACTAAAACTCGTGGTGTTTATACTGAGTTCCTCAAGGTCTCAGACGCGTACCGTTCAAAGTAAACACACATAACACACGATAACATACAATACACCGCGTTCGTTATTATTAATTTTCAAACGGACGATATTATTCCAATACGCGCGTCATTTAAAATTTATAACGAATTTCGTCTAAATAAAAAATGTGTCATAAAAACGTGTTTTTAGATACGTTTTTTTCGCCCGACAAACACATTATTATACGCCGCTATAACCGTTTAACGCGCGGCGCGATGCGACTAATGTGCCGAGCGCGCAATTTTTTATTTACTCGATTAATAATAACCTAACCGTATATTATAAATTTTGTTAACTCGCAATTTTCGCATTATAGATTTACAATTTTTGTCGACCATCGTTTATATTGTAAACGCGATAGCGCTATGACGATTTGACGAGCACTCGCTTCCGAAACGTGTACCCATCGGTAAGCCTTTCACAAAAAGGGAATGTGTTGTTGGGGATGTTTTTGTAAGAATGACGGGCGACGTTTTGTAAAATATGCGAAATAAAACGATTTGTTTTATCACGAACCAGTCGCAAGACAATTCGCTAAGACTTAGTTCAGACACACGATTTTATTCCCGTGTCGATTATGTTAACGAAGTTTTTTTTTTTTTTTTTTAATTTCGATACACCATCGTGGACAAATAGCCAACATTCGTTGTACTCAGTTTACAAGTTTATTATCTACGTAAAGACATCTGAATGGTTTGGTTTCTACATAT
Source organism: Chaetogeoica ovagalla (assembly GCA_032441825.1). NCBI lineage: Eukaryota > Metazoa > Arthropoda > Insecta > Hemiptera > Aphididae > Chaetogeoica > Chaetogeoica ovagalla. The sequence continues at coordinate 9,650,806 of CM063735.1, read as the reverse complement.
ATACACAAATTATATTGCAGCGCTGTTATCTCACTAGGTGTAGCGTAAAATGTTTTTTTTTTTTTTTTTTTTAATTATATATAATTTAAAACGCAAAGTTTTTAAGCCGATCGGGGAGAGCGAATAAGTCACGGTTTGTACATCGTCCGACTTTAATAGAGGTTAACGTCTTCCGTACACGACGATAACGATCCTCTGGGTCCCTTTTCCTTCCTATCCCCCTATCCTCGTGCCCTGCAGGATAACAGTGAAATTCCCTAAGCCCCGTGATTAACGTCCGACACCTGCAGCAGTGTATGTATCTATACATACATATATATATATTATATGTATACGTAATGTATACACACGCTAATATCGATCGATCCTCCTATATTATATAAATATAACTAGCACGCGTTGGTAACTGTCGAGGGTGGTCGACAAGAAGAGCCTTGTGAGTTGTGACCTGTATTAATAAGTAAATCGAGGGACACGAACACACATTTTAATAATAATAATAATAATAATAATAATAATAATAATAATAATAATAATAATAATAGAAAAACTTTCGAATATATACAGTTATTTGTCAGTGTAAAAAAGGAATTAATTATTATCGAAAATTCTGCACCATAACAAATAAAAGCAGTTATTAATTTTCGTTAATAATTAGAGAGAGAGAGAGAGAGAAATCAGTTTTCGATTAAGAGTAGTCAATTAATCATAATTTATTAAAAGAGTTTAGAATCCTACACGTTTAAGAAACCTTTAAACGTGTATATTACATGAAATCGTATAAATACATTTTTAACGATGAAAATTGAATTATTTGTGTATATTATACGCGTGGTTAATTGGGTGAAATGTTCGTGTCCGAGCGTAACTGACAATATATATATATATATAAATATTGAAAACTGATTAACTCAAATCCGATTGAACGTTGTGTGTAATAATGAATACAGTGATGGTTTTTATCAAATTTATATATAGAGGACCTCGTGGATTTTGAATTTCAGTTTCGCGTTGTTTTTACTTTATTTTTTAAAAAAAAAAAAAAGAAATGAAAAACATAAATCACGTATTCGATTTTACTTCAAAAGTCCATCTGATACAGTACGTTAGTCGAGTCGACCCCGAGTCCGGTTCGAACGACCCCTCCCCCCCCCCGTCATGGCGTATTGACGACGAGACGAACAGGGACAATGACGTAGTGCGTCGCGCGTACCGGCGAGGTCGCAGAATACCCGATAAATTGTGCGGATGTCCGTTAACGGGGGGGGGACTTGGATGCCATCGGAATCGTGCCGGTGATGTACGAGGGTTTTATGACTACGACGGTGTCGTGCGCGCGTATACGTATAAATATTATAATATCGTGTAATGTACGATTGTCCCGGACAGCAAAAAAAAGAAAAAAGGAACGAAACAAAAACGCGTATAAAAGACGGTCGCCAAATGTTTTTACGAACCGCAATGCCTTTGGACTTTATTGTTATTTTATAATATTATTATTGTGTGTTACGGTACGCTGATGGGTTAATTTTATGGCGATACGACATGCCATATCTCCAACGAGCGAGTTGACCCGGACTTATCTCTAACTAAAAATCCACAATGACGTCACGTAGGTATATTATTATTATTAATATACATTATTATTATTATTATTATTATTATTATTATTATTATTATTATTATTATTATTATTATACATTATTATAGAAAATCCACTGTTTCTACCGTGTTACCCGCTTGAGTACATATTTGTATAGTATAAAATAAATATATATATATATATATATATAATATTGTACGAGCGAAGGGCGATAATATGTTATACGCGCTATAGTCTATTTCGAGGTTAACGTTTTGTCAGTAGGAATCATCGTGTTGATTATTATATGATCGTGTTTTAGAACTCCCGCGTGTTACGCGTTAATTTCGAATAATAACAATAATAACGTAAACGACAAACGCACATAATAATTATAAGAAATATGAAGCTCTCGCAGAGGAAGGTATACTACTATAATGCTAGGTATATTATTAGTGCGTATATTTTTTTTTCTTTTATTATTTAACGAATAATAATAATAATACTTAAAAGTCCGAAGAACCTATATTGAGTTTTATTATTTTATATATATATATATTAAAAAAAAAATTATCATTATAAACATTTTATTCCATAAACCGTATACGTTTATAAAGTTCAAATGTTCGCTTACGTAATTGAAGGTTTAACCCAGGTAAACTATATTATACGAGACAATCGATATATTACAGGAACCAAAAGGAGGATATTATCGACTGAAAACGAGCCGTTTTTAAGATACGATATATTTCTTTACAAGTGGGCGCGTATAAATTAGAACTTGGACATTTAAAAAAAAAAAACTTTCGTTCGGAGCATGGTATTGTACGGGGAATCTTATGCGTGTGCGTGTAAGCGAATACGAGTAGAAGCAACGGAGATGGCGGTAGACATAGTAAACATTTTTTGAAAATAATTTGGACAGAAAAGAAATCGAATAAAAAAGTGCTAAACAGTGTGTAAGAGTCAAAGCCGACGATTAAAAAAAATTAATTCGTATTGAATACAACGGCGAGGCAAATAAACGGTAAAATGGGAAGAGGGACCGAAAGAACAGACGTCTATAGTACGATGTTACGAGACGTTGAATGTAATAAGTAGGTTAGCGAAAAGTACGGAGATGATCGCTGTTTGTAACGGTCAAAAACGGTTGAAAAAATAAACACGTTGGCCGCGTGAATCCATTAAAATATTTTATATCGGATATACTGAATTTAAGAATACAAATTTTTATTTAAGTTTTTTTCCTATTTTTTTTTTTGAAGATATTTAAAAATTCCGAATCGTGTAAATTACATCTTACGAGTCCAGCAATAATTCTTACGTCCGTCGTTTCGAAACATTTTTGATTACTCGGATATTAATTTCAATAAAATGTAAGTTTTTCTTTTTTTGTTTAGTGTGGAAAAAGAAAACGAGAACTTATTGCAAGTTCATAAATTATACGTTGGCGAGATACGTACAATGCGGATTTTCGATTTCGAAACTAATGCGTTTTTGGTAATACTGCAGTGTATTTGATGAGCACATACACAATTGATATATAAGTTTATTATAATAATAATAATAATAATAATAATAATAATAATAATAATAATAATAATAATAAGTGAAAACAATAATATTTGTAAAACGTTTATCACGGAACACGTCATTATAATAATTAACGACTTAATCGTTAATTGACTAATACTAAAAAAAAGCGTTTTATTATTGTTTCGGTTCTATTTGTATTTTCTGTATTATTAAAAACGTCAAATCGTCAATACAAATCGACGAGTATTTAACTATTCTTAAGATTTGTTGAAAACGTCTTTTCGGCAATACTATTTTGTTATAAATTTGTTTTTTTTTTTTTTTAAACGTAAATTCACATAATACATTTTTATCGTCCGGTTTTCGAGAAAATATTTTAAATACAATTTTATTCCGGCATCGAGCAAAACCGAGTATACATTATTTATATATGACAATTATAGCCTATGACAACGGTAATCCATATAAGCGAGCTTGACCCATTTTCAATCGTAACAAAGTTTTCAATCTATGAATTATAGCATTTGTATTTATAAAAACGTATAAATAAAATTAAAAGCCATATGGGTGATTGAAAAGAGCAATAATATAATATTTTCAAGCCTGATAATACAAATCGTTTATAATTAAAAAAAAAAAAAAAAAAAAACGAAAATGTTCAGAAAAATTTAGTGAACGCGCGCGCGTGTGTATGAAAATTCCACCATTGAAATGCCTCTTAAAGCAGAGGTCTCAAAAATTGGGTCGCAATAACATTTTTCTCGGATCGCGAAGAAACGTTCGCACGACCAACGGAATCGTGGACAAGAAGTATTAAAATTGATTGACCGATCCGTCCGAAGACATTTTATTTTGCTTATTAATACACGTTTTTTTTATCCGTATGGACGAAAATGGTTTCGTACTTACGAAAAGTCCTCACCCCCCCCCCCATCTGTTCTGAAAATCATTCGATACAATCTTAAGAAAACAAAAAAAAAAAAAACCGAAAAACCGTATGGATTCCTCTCCCCAAAAGGCATGACCCGTAATAAACGCGTACTGCAATTTCTTTTTTTCCTCCTCGTAAATGTATTAATAAAAAACGCGCGATACGTATAAAATAAGTATTAAATATTTTATTCGTTTGTGGATGAACAAATGATAATAATAATAATGTTTATACGCGTTATTGTACGAAATAATCGAACGTTAAATGGCGTGTAATATTATTAAGATATCAGTAACGATAGAAAAGAAGAAGCAAAGGTGGTCGTATTTACGTATTATTTTTATTCGCGCTATTCGCACGGAATATAGTGTCGTTACGTAATTGTATTTTATGTGTTTTTCGATGTACACCGATGAACACATCCGATGTACACGTGAATTTATATACAAACACGTTTTTTTCTTCTTCTTTTATTCGATTCTTTATCTGACAATTTATTCTACTAGACGACCACCGCCGCTAAAAAAAAAAAAAACGAGTCACTGTATAACGTTTTATTTTTCCCATTTAATACACTGTGATAATAATTTTTTACCACGGTCGTGCAATCAATATCGATGATAATCCCCGTGAATAGTGTGCAAACCAGTGGGGCAGCATCTCGCTATAGTTTTTTTTTTTTTTTTAATATCCGTACGGGGCGCGAAGAGCTTCGGAATTTTTGATTTCAACTGTATTATGTAAGTATTGTCGATTGCAGTTAAAAAAAAATATATTTATAGTGTACTACGCCATTGGCAAGGTCAGGTGAAATACGCTGTTGAAAACACTTAATTCGTTTCAGTTTGTCGTTTCGTACAAAACGTAGAAAACGGGTTTGTCGATTACAAAACACGTTGTTCAAATTGATATCGGCTGATCATCGTGTGCGCCGGGGGCGGGCGCATTCGTCTTCCTCGTATTTGGCACATTTTCAGCGGTTTTTTTTTTTTTGTCGTTGCGCGGGGTCACAAGCGTATTTCAGTTGTCGTGAGAACGGGGGGATTCGTACACGCATCCGAATACCAATATTCGTAAAACGATTAATTATTTTTAAATGTTCACTTCTGTGAACGAGCGCAGTGACATGTTGACGTACGGTTGCACAACGACAGCGACAAAACGCTTTACGTGGAAACATACGTGTATAGCGGAAAACGGTGAAAATCGATTACATGAAATGTTTATTCTTTTCGTATCGGAACGAATATTTATCACTTAAAAATACATTTATTTTTTTTCTCTTCGGAAGAATTAAAAACATTTGAACATTACGTTTTCGAGAAAAGTGTTACAGTATTTTTGGAATAAACAAATAATAAAAAAAAAAAACGTTACATGAATATATTGTTAAAATATAATATAATATGCGAAATCGTTAAGTATATTTGACGGCGTATAAAACAGAGGAAACCATCGTCTCTGTCTATCGCGTCTGCAAATATAATTTTAAATATTATTTATTTATTTAAATCGTTTTAAATTATTACATCGTTGTTGTTGTTGTTATTATTATTATTATTATTATTATTATATATATACAAGTGATTTCGAGTCGGTGACCGCCACGGCCAATTTATATTTCATTGGTCCAATTATTATATATTGTGCCGTTACCGCGCACCCGCGTATAACAGAGTGGATTCGTTTAAACACTCGATTTTTCGATAGTTACTTAATGAAATGGCGACCATGACGTCGTTATTTATTTTACTGAATATTCAAAAAAAAAAAAATTATCACAATTTTTTCGTATTTAATTTTCAACACTTGATTCGTTCGGGTTTCCGTGATATACCTATTAACAAAAATTACCGTATGCGAAGAAATAGCTGAAGTCGCTTTTTATCGTTACACGCTTACGTAAAAATAACTCCGAGTTGGTTACAGGGTACCCATGATGTAATACGATCTAATCGTGAGTTATAACATGCGTATTAACCGGTGTAGGTAACCTAATATTATTATTTATTATGTTATCGTCGATGGCGAATCTATATAGTTAATAGTCCTGACTTCGTCTTCGTATAAAATGACATCATTGATCACGGTGTCAATATATGATTGGATATTTCCCGTAATTAATGCGAATATTGAATAATTTTTTTTTTAACGCCCATATATTATAGGCGTATCGTTTTCACAATATCATTTTCACGATTATTTCGTGAAAATAAATGTCGGCGTCCGTTCGAGAAAAGTATGAAACGATCGAAAACGTTCGTAATAGATTAAAAAAAAAAAAAAATACGATTTATAAAGAAAAACACGAAAAATTCGTATACTGAAAAATTCCAAAAAAAAAAAAAAAAAATGTACAAAAAAATATTGTGTGTAGTAGGTACGTTAAAACAATCATCGAAAATTCCACTACGAGCCCGGTTAACTAATAATAATTAATAATAATAATAATTAATAATAATAATAATAATTAATAATAATAATAATAATAATAATAATAAATAATTTGTGCCACTTTTGGCAAATTTTTTCTTTATACAGACAATAATATACGGCAACGATGATGATGCCCCTCCTCCGCGTTGGCAACAAAACTATATTATAATCGAAGGTTAATTGAAATAGATTGATATCAATAAATCGATAAAATTAAATATAATTGACGGAATATTTTTTTAAAAGAAAAATTCGTAGGTATGCGTTTCTTTTGCTTCGAATTCCCGTCGATATTATTCCTGCAGAGACTCCCCGTGTCGAATATGATAACGAAGTCGAAGAAACAATTTCATTATTCGAAAATAATTTTCAAAAAAACTTACGATATTTGTAATATACTATACAAGTTCGGAATACACATTAAAATAAATTATTTTAAATTCGATTTTTTTTCTCGTTCTTTTTATCTTTTGTGAATAAAAGATTCGTTGCGCTATAATGATCGCGGTAAAGAAATAATAATATTACCGTATATATATATATATATATATCGTTTTACCAGCGGTCAGGCCGAGAAATTAGTAAATTCAATATACTTATAAAAATATATCGTAAAACTATTTCTAAAGAGTCATTAGCGATTTACGTATATCTAACCTAATATATAATGACGATATTTTTTGTCTGTTTGCAGTTATTGTCATTTTCAAAGTCGATTTGACACACGCGATGATAACTATAACAATAATAACAATAATAATAATAATAATAATAATAATAATAATAATAATAATAATAATAATAATAATAATAATAATAATAATAATAATAATAATAATACACGACGTATCTATAAAACGAGTTTTAATTATTTTCAATATAATTATATTATAATATTGTATTCCGTACCAACGGAATAATCGTTGTGTATGTATTATATTAAATAAGACAAATACTACTTATTATTGTTATTACATCGAAGAACTGATTATTTTTGAATATTACACACGACAGACCTACCGATTGTACGTATATTGAATTTTCAAAGCCTTCGGTCTTCAAACTCAATATGATTCGTACAGAATTTTAAAAATTACGGAAATTATTGTTATTATCAAAAACCTATAGGTTTATCCCGGGATATAACGGAATTAATAAAAAAAAGAAAATCCGCGAAATTAACGATTTTAACGGTTTTTTACAATTTTCGCGTTATTTTTTTTTTTTTTTTGTAATAGTTAATGTACCGGGAAAATCGAAAAACGCCAATTAAACATACGTATGAAATATATTTTTGTCAAAAGCGGAACGTTACACGCGGCGGCATCGTGTCAGGGGGAACGCGTGCGTTCACGCCGACGAATAACGTCTGTAAATCTAAGATCACATATATTCGCGTTAAATGCGGAATATTGTAACCTACAAAGAGGCTGCGAACAGCATAGCGATGAACTTAAATGAAACGCGCGCGGAAAAATGATAAAATTAGTATAATATTAACGTAACGCTCGTGTCGTAAAACGAAAGAGAAAATGCGTTTCCTGTGCCAAACGGCAACGCTATATTATTATTATTATTATTATTATTATTATTATTATTATTATTATTATTATTATTATTATTATTATTATTATTATTATTATTATTATTATTATTATTATCTAAAGAGACGGCGATATTATTTCGGTGTACGTGTCGAGGACGTACCTATAACGCGGCATGCACAGTACGGTTATAGTGAAGATGTTCGACTCGGTTACTTCGCCAATATCGCGGTAAAATATGTCCGTTTTAAAATATTATCTTCGAAGAAATTACGCTTATTAGAAACGTTTCGCAGCTTTAAATATTAACGCGTTAATAACGGTCCAAACCCAAAAAAGTTTCATCGCATTTTATCGCATATTAGGTATTAGACATTTTTGTTTCGTCACACAAAAGTCCAAAAAAGAAAATTACCAAATACAGTGTCTACTGCCGTTACGTTTTCAATTAGTTTTTTTTTTTTTTTATAAAGTTATTATATACTGTAGAGTGTGTTTTTAGCCGTTTCAGATGGAACGCTGAAAACAGTGTTGTCCTTCTTTTCCCCCTGTTATTATTTTGTTTTTGTTTTTTACCATTCTAACCCGCTGTCTAAACAGACAGCGTTATTATTGTACGAGTGGAAAAATGTAAACGAAAAGATGTAAAGAAATTAAAATTCTTGTTTTCCGCCACGGACGTTCTTCCGTAGAATATAAGTGAAAAAAAAAACGTATAAAAATATTGTGTGTACACATACGAATGATGACGAGCGTCGTGTGTGTGTGTTTACGTTTAAACCCGTTTAAAAATGTGTATAAACACATGAAAAAAAATTGGAAATGAAAAAAAAAAGCGATTTGTTTTTAAAACGGACGTTTTTTTTTTTTTTTTTTTTATAAACACCGTATTTACTTATTATAATATATAACACACACCGCGTAATATAATACGAAAATAATTTTATATTTTTATACTATTTTACGCTCACGACGTATTGTTTAATACCGTCGTGTCGTAGGGGGGGGGCACTTTTTTTCGTCCTAAACGAATTTCGTTTTTTTTTTTGAGGATTTTTTACGATTCAAATAGTTTAACGAAATTCGTATGCGTACGGAAAATGTGTATTTGAATATTCAGGGCCTTTTGCATCTTTCCCACTTTCATCGGAACACTCCGAAATCGACGGATGCTCTCGTGTTCATTATTCGAAACGGCACTTTGTAAACAATTTTTCCGCTCAGGTACGAAAGAGTCAACGACAAATCGCTAAAATTCTTACAGAAAAAGAAAAACTGTAATAATACTCTGTGTTTTTGTAGTTTTTTCATTTTATTAGGCTCGCATTTTATAAGATTAAGCAGCGTCTCTCGTCGCACGCAAAACTGAAATCGAATTTCGGTCTGTCGCGGCGGAGTAAAATATTTATATAAATTGCGTGACTTTGAGAATTGTCGCAAAAAAAAAAAAAAAAAAATACACGCATTAAAAGAGAAAAAAATAAAATTTTTTTTTACAAATACGAGGTCGTTCATCTTTATTTTGTTCGTTATTATTATTATTTTATTACTATTTTATTTATACATTACAATATTATTATATACGGACGATGTGCGTCACACTTTGGAAAAGTACCAAATAAAAAATAACACCCACGTTTCGTTACACAAACGTATTATTGTAATTTTTGTTTTTTTTTTAACACAATGGAACGTTCAAATGAAAATAAACCGAGTTAAGTATCGTAAATAGAATTGACACTCTCTCGCATGATAAAGTGTTTTCACCGTTTTCTATATACATGTGTATAGTTGTAGACTTTTATTTTAAAGGATTTTTATAGTTTTTAAGTTTTTAAACTGGACTGAATGAGCAAAACTGTTTCGAGCCGCTCGAAACATTTTGCTCCACCAAACAGCTCGGGTACACATTATACGCACACTGACAAAACAAACACGCACTAATTTGGCATATATTTTTCATTTGTAACACCAGTCGTCTATAGATGAGTTCTGACGAAAACGATGTTTTTATACCGGCGATTTTGTAGCGGCGATTTTTGTTAGACAGTGAACTTAATGATAATGAAAAAACGAAACATTCGGGTGATTTTTCTTTTTCATATTTCGCTCGGAGCGAAAATAGGACCAGACCGAACAACTCCGATCATGTTTTGTCGTTGACTGATAAGTGTGCACTCTTTGCGTGCGTTTTTCGTTCGGTGATCAGCTCGGAGCGGTTTTGTTCTTTCAATGTGGGCCTTACTAAAAAAAAAAAAAAAAAAAAAAAATGCGATAATCTGTTTTATGATTGTATATTATATAATGTCACATTTGACTTACCTATAACATATTGTTTCCACTTCCTGATATTCTAATACTTATCATAATTATTTCATACGTGTTTTCTACACATTAAATGCGTATCGTTGTTTCGTCAAAAAAAAAAAAATCAATGAAATACGTCCCTAACGACTATAGAAACGCTGTGGTTTGTGTTCGAAAAGCTAAAATAATTTTTTTTTTTTATAATAATAATAATAATAATAATAATAATGAAAACAATATTCATGATTCACACATAAACATATAATCAGGACTTAAAATGTATCCGATTTCGAGGCATCACACAATTTTTAGCGTCGTTATAGATTTTAATTATTCAAACAGACACGCAATCAAAAAATGTAATAAGTATGGCCAATTAAAATAACGTCCTGAGCAAAATACAGTCGGTCTTCACGTGCTGACAAAATTACATACAACAAAATGAAAAATATGTTTTCTACGGGTTTTATATGATATATACGAAACGATTAGGTATCGAATTAATTGCGTAGGCAATTTATGTGTACAAAAATAATTTATACAAATTTACTATAATAAAGGAAAAAAATCGATAGCAAAATTATTATTATTATTATATTTTTAAAGTAAATTTATAAGGGCACAGTTTGATTTTCAAAGTACACGTTTATGTATTCCAAGCCCTGCTTATGTTTATACGTATATAATTTACGATTAATAAATGATTAATATAAATTTCGTATCGTATTTTTAACAAAATATAAAATAAATTTGTTATTATTTTTTATGTAAATTTAAATTTTGTTAAAATATGCAAATCGTAATTATCAATACGCTTTTTTCTATTTTCTCGTGTTTTTGTGTACACACGATGTCATTCGAACATGTGCGCGTGCCTCGCCCTTGACTTATTTAATATTAAATAATATTAAATACATTTGATCGAATTTAAATAAGAATTAAACACAAACGATGTTTACATATAAAATACTATTTATATCGTATCATAACTTCAAATCGTAACATAGTCGAAAAATACGAGGTATTTATATATTATTAAAAAAAATTCACTACCGGCTAATGATTTAATAGATTTTTCGAGATTCGCTCGTTTGTTTATTAACAAATAACATTTAGTCCGTTCGGAATAGATCAGATATAATAATAAACAGAAAAAAAATCGTAAAAAGAGTGTACATTTGTATTATAGTGTACTCTAACCGTGAACGGCGTTCAATATGAACGTTATAAGATAATATTTAATCTTACTTTATTACATCAGGTGAAATTACCCGGCTTTGCTCGGTACAAGAGGTTAGGTTAGGTTGTGAAATGTAATATAATATTATCATATAATATTTATTATTATTATTTAATTATATATAATATAATTTATATATAATAATGATAATAATAATAATACGCTATATAATATTGTTCGTTGTTCACGGTCGCATATACTACGACAACGCTTATAAATATTTACGGAAAAACACTGGTAAAATATATTTAACATATCGTTCTGGCACGGTAAATTTATATTAATTAGTAGAAATTTCTTAATATTTTTACGTATACGCGACACTATTCCCGTTGTCGTTTTTTTTTTCCAATTTCGTTTCAACTTATATTTTTTTGTTTATTTTATACGTCGTTTCGTAATGTAAATAACGCGTAAAAAATTATCGGGTAATTCTATCGAAGATAACGCGCGCGTACGAGGCCGACCGAGACACCTCTACAGCAGCACGTGGATCATCTGCAACTCCTCGGGTGTGTGTATGCATGTTGGAGATAAAAGACGTTTAAACACATTCGTAATCGCATTAGTGTTGGTACACCGAGCGTATATCGATTGTGAGGCTGAATAGTAATATAGATATATGTAAACGGACAGTTATTATTATCATTATTATTATTATTATTATTATTATTATTATTATTATTATTATTATTATTATTATTATTATTATTATTATTATTATTATTATTAATAATAATAATAATAATAATAATAATATTTTTTTTTCTACGTTTTATTGCCATCGCCGATTGTCTCTATCGGACGCGCGAAGTACGAAGTACACGGCTTTGCAACATCAGTGTATTATACACACAAAACACACGGTCGTTTGCGTTTAAAATATTCAAAAAAGGACATAAAATGTATAATTACAAAACGTTTTTTCGTTTTTCGATAAACGTAAATTCGCAATAAGTTTTCCCGAGTTTTTAGCAAATAATACCACATATTATGTTTTCCGTCGACAACAATAATAATAATTATAATAATAATAATAATACGCGTTGAACGTTCGATCGCGTGCCGCGAAAAAGAAAATGCCGAGACTATGTTGCACCAGGAAACCCGTCGTAAGTACATTATTTATATAACATGTAATAATATTACGATGGCTTCGTTTTTCGAAATTGAATTCGAGAATATTTGATGTGGTAAAAATCGTAATATAAACGCGTATTTTTCCAAAAAGTAATTCGGTACAAAAAAAAAAAAAAATTAAAAATATAACGTTGGACAAAACAAAAAAAAAAAAAATCGAATTATTTAATAATACAAACGTACGGATTATCCGTATACGTTTAAATTTATTTTAAAAATCGTTTCCACGCGAATATGCCTTTGAAAATAAATAATAGTCGCTCTAGTGTATTAAATTTATAATTTCAAATCTACCTATCTATCTATGACGTTTTACAAGCCATTTAGGCCCATTGTCGCAACAACCACTTGTCTCCACTGATCTCTTTCCTTAGCCAGTTCAACTCCGTTCTCAATTCCAAGCTCTTCTAAGTCATTGATTATTTTGATAATTTCAAATAATCGTTTCAATACATGCGAGTTCGTTTATTAATAATAATTCTTCTTTCGTGTAAAACTCGTGTGTGTGTGTGTGTGTAGTTAAGCGTATATGACTTTCCGAAATTTCCGAAAGAAAAGTAATAAAAAAATAGAAACAATTTTTAATAAATTGATTATTTCATTTCGCTTTTTTCCCGTCTAATGACCTACATACAATATTATTATATTGTGCATAATAAGAGCCGAAATATAATATGTGTATATAATATATATATATATATATATATACATATACTCGTATTTTATATATAAACAAAACCTCCCGTGGTAATTGATTTGAAAAATGGCAAATTATATATACTCGTATACGCGCGTATAATCATAAATTTAAAAAAAAAATCGCGTTTGCGCGCGTATAAGTAATAAATTAATGTTAAAAAAACAAAATATACACACACTTATGGTGAGAGTGATTAATACAAATTCGAGACTTTTGAACAAATTTCGAGTCTGTATGACTTGACGGTACGCAATATATGCGCGTCTAATATTATTATAAATTCGGGTGAAATTCTAAGTACAAAACTTTGTCACATTGTGAAGTTTTTAAGTACCTAATAATAATAATAATAATAATAATAATAATAATAATAATAATAATAATAATAATAATAATAATAATATTAATAATAATAATATTAATAATAAACGTTTTCCGTGGATTATTATTTATTATTATTATCAAGGACGTACACAGTTGCTCAGCCAAAGTCCATGTATTTTTTCGTTTTATATTGTTATAATAACAATTATTATTATATTAGTGTGTTAGCCGTATATCATAGTAGTTATCATCAAGATAAATCGTGTGACGCGAGTGAAAACTACATTTATTATTTTTTTCATTCGGAAATGCGATTGCGGTTCATATAATATTAAATGAAATATGAATTTTTTAATCCATTTCCATTCTTCGCTCGATACGTATTTTATTCTTTTCGCGTTCCTGTGGTTTTCCAACTAAAATCAACACATCCCTTTCACCGGGTTAACGTCCGTCGATAATAAGCACATCCTCGTAATTCCTATAGATTACATTTTTTATTCGTACGATTTTCTTATGAGTTATTTTTATTCTAATCTAGACGAAACAGAGACAATATCGTAAGATATTCGTTTATCATCAGCTATATTACATTTATTTTCGATATATTCATTTTAACCTATTTTTGTGCGTTTATCATGTACACCCCGTTATATAGGTAATTAAAACTTTAAAAAAAAAGTAAAATGAAATATTATCGTTTACGTTTTAACATCTGTATAGGTATAGATTAGACAGTGTTATGAAAAATAATTTCAAAAATTATACGATTTTTTTTTTGATATCGTTGCTAAATGGATTCTATTCGGACAACACTTATTCGTGTATAAAATATAAACTTCCGTCCTTGTAAAGTATTCGATTAATTTTTCGCGAATAATTTACAATATAATATAAATACTATTTTTTTGCAAATACATATTTTTCGAATACTTTTCAAACGTATTCTTTACAAGACATCAGGAGGGCTGTGTGTATTTCTAACGATTTTTCGGTTTTATAATATATTTTTTTAAAACTGCGAACGAGTCAATTATAATTTATTTAACTCGTTGTTAATGGGTGTTAATATGAAAAATATAAGTCGAGTCGAGTTAAATGTTAAAATCGTGTATAATCGGTAACAAAAATAGCATGGGAAGTATGGTAAGACATTTTAGCGTTATTTAATCTTATTAGTCTTACCGTATAAACACTAATGTTATCAAATAAAATAAATTATACCTCAAGTCAAACTTTTACACGGAAGTCGAAAGCCGATTAACGTCAAAAAAAAAAAAAGAAGTAGAAAATTGACAATATTTTAATACCGTTTATTTCATAAAAACTATTGCAATTTACAAGGATTTCAAAAGCGATTAAAATATGATTGTTAAGCTTAGAAAAAAAAAGAGTAACGCTTTAATGTAGTAATTTAAATTGAATTACACTTTTCTTTTTATTAAATTTTAACTTTTAACTCCCGTAAATACACGGGCTCGGTGTTAATAACGCATAAAATACTGAACAATATTTAGAGCATTATTCGTAGATCACATAACTGGACCGTTTTATGAAGCATTTAATTATTACATAAATGGAACTTGTCTGTTTCATCTGCAGCAGCAACACCGTTGATTATGACGATGGGTGCGTTTGTAATTAACGAAGGGCATCGATGAATAATAATATAAGGAGTGTCCCTTATATTGTTACAGGGTGTCCCTGCACGAGATATCTGACAAATTAAGATAAATACGATTTTATTAAAATATTTACGAGTTAAAAAAAAAAAATAAATATGTTTCAGAGTGCGCGCGATGACGGTGCCGCAGCGATGACATTGTGCGAGTCTTCTGAAGAGAAAACGTTACCAACGAAGTTAACAGGTTAGACGTATATATGTTTATATTATATTTATTCAGGCTCGAAACCGAATTAGATTTGTACTTCGGTTTTGATTTAACATTTTTCGGTTCTCAACAAGAGTTTATATCGGATTCGTATATATCATTATACACTAGTGTTACACAAAGTACATTCCTATTTCGTTTCGATACGTTTTAATAGGAGTCATTCCGAAATTAACGTCATCGATTTGAAATATGAGACGATTTTTCCACGAACATTTCCAAAAACCATTAGAATTGTCTTTGAGTTTTTTACATTTTTTTTTTGCATTCGAGCAAAAAAAAAAAAACCGTCTTCAATTCAATTAAAAAACGAATATTTTTTCTTTTTCTTTTAGCGTATCGAAAAGCGATTGATAATTTGGACAACGATCGAAAATGGCAGACCGATACGGCTGTGGGGAAGAGGATCGGCTTGTACAAACTGAGCGGCGAGTTGGGCAAAGGCAATTTTTCACAAGTGAAAATCGGCTACCACGAGTTGACTAAAGGTATAGCACAACACCGCGCGATATCATTTCTCTTAATAATTGTCTGTCATGTTCAGATTAATAGGATCAAATGAAACACTTTGACGATATTTGCGAATGACACATACGATCGATCGTTCGTAAATACTATACGGGGAAAAATTAAACCATAACCTTCGATAAAATATACGTAGTACACTTCTTTAAAACTCTTCCCTAAGGACATTTTATTTATTCATTTTTTTTTGTAATACGCTCTTAACAACAGCGACTTCCCTCGAGTTACAAACGTGTTTCAAATTATAGTAGCGTACACGTTAATAATAATAATAATTTTTTTTCGTATTTTTTTTTTGTTTTTACAATAATTGTCCGGTCTTTGTTTTTAGGAATACGAAAAAGAAAATATACTATATTTCTTTCTCAATTTCGTATATTAATGTTACATTTTAAGCACATAAATATTACTTAAAACACATTTATTTTTTGACATCGCTTAATTTTTTTTTCTAGTTTATTATGAATATTTTTCATATGTTTTGGGCACATTTTTTTATATTAATAATTTTAAATGATGCTCATAGAAAATATAGAATGAGATTTAAGCGGAGAATATCGAATTTTTTTTTAACAAGTTAAAAATATAGTATCATCATTATCGATACAAAATTAGAAGTATCGCGATTGATGAACGATTGATTTAATAATACGATAAAGATTCCATAAAGTCGTCGTGAATTCTATTTTAAATCGTTATTCTTTTTTTTATCTTAAGATCTACACGAATTGATTATTGTCAATTTTTTTTAATTTATTCAATTAATTTTGGAGCAAAAAAATCGTGAGCAAGTGTAACCTAAAGTAAACTTTATAACGAATTCAAATGTGTTTGTGAAATATCTTATATCGTACTACTGAAATATACAGATTAATATAATCATTGATTTTATAATAAGGAATATATTATAAAATCAATGATATAATCAATATGTAAAACGTCTAAATCGCTGTATAGTACGTGTGTGTGTGTGTTAGACGAAAAGAGAAAATTATATTTGCCTCCGGTATCTTTTAACGACTACTAAATATATATTGTGGCTGCAACACATTCTGATAAAACGTCTTGTAATATAATTTACAGAACGAGTGGCGATCAAAATATTAGACAAAACTAAATTGACGGCAAAAGCGAAAAAAATGCTTTCCCGAGAGATTTCCGTCATGGAATCGATTCACCATCAAAACGTTATTCGGTAAGACAATAATATTAAACGTATTTCCTGCAACGCAGTCGTCATAACCGGGTGTTGTATTGCACGTGTTATTAAGATTATGATTAAGATGTGGCCAAAAGTGTCCGAGGGGCAAAATTAAAAACGATTTTTGAAAATAAGCGAAATAAATCAAACAATTAACGTATAACACGGAGAACTACGACGTAAATACGTTATTTAAATTCGAATTTAAAACCGAGAATAATTAAATAGAAATCCATATTGGAACGTAAACAATATGTTCTGTGTTCTGAGCTTTGAATCGGAAAATGTTGAAAAGTCCATTCCTGATCCTTCTATTCCGGACTCTATAGAATTATATATCTGCGGCACCGGTTGACTACACGTGCACAGTGTAGAACCCGGTAAACGGACTGAAAATTGGCGCTGATAGGATAAATCCGATGTTTTATTATCGTATTAGATTGTTCGAAGTGATCGAGACGTATACAAAGTACTTCCTAATCATGGAACACGCGGCGGCGGGTGAACTGTTCAAAAGGCTGATATCCGAGGGCAGAATGCACGAGTCGGAGGCGAAAAACATTTTCGCTCAGATCGCGTTGGCCGTCAAACACCTGGTGAAAAACGATTTTTTTATTTCGATGTCACGAACGAGGACGATATTGTAAATAGCCGATTTAATATTCGTTTTCTCCTCTGTTCTTAGCACGACCGCAACATCGTCCACAGAGACATCAAAGCCGAAAACGTGTTCTTGAGCTCCAGGGGCGTCGCCAAATTGGGAGACTTCGGTTTTAGCATTACTGTGTCCGGTACGCATCGTTGTAATAATTTTTAAACGAATATAATAATACATTGTTATATTAAGAATGGCAAAATTATTTTGTTAGAAATGTTAGTATTTATCTGCAGTGAAAAAGACCGGTGACAGATTGTCTGAGTATCCGCATAGACGCGTTTCTTTTATCCCCGACGGGGGTTTGCTGGTTTGGTTGAAAAATTTTTTGAAAATAATTAAAAAAAAAGCTAACAAAACGTATAGAAAACACCGTGCAAACTATTTTAAAATATAAAACAGTAGAGAAAAAATATTTCTTAGATCATGCGAATACGAATTTTTCTTTTTTTGAAATTCGAAGCGTAAAAAATTATTAGATTTTCGACATGATTACGATCCTAAGTCGTGTGTTTTAACAACCACTATAACCGTTACGATAATAGTTTTAGAAAATAAAAAGGAAAAAAGAAATTTCAACTAGCAACTTGTTCATAGTTCTTTGCAATACATACCATCTTCAATACAGCCGAATAGTTCGAATAGAAAATAATTTTTCGCATTTTCCTAGCGTTTTAAATATCTTATTTTTTGTCGCGACTTTAAGACTACTTTTCCATTGATCTTTTTTTTAACTTTTAACGAATCCATTCGGAAATCAATTAATTTTTGTTACGAAATAAATATTTTAAACTAATCCTTGCTTGTACGGTATAATATCGTGTTCAACAGCCGGAAACTTTCAAACGTTTAGAATAATTTCATAAGTGTTCGTTTATTCACGATTGAAATTCGTCATGAAACTATAGCGAATTTTTTTTTCGCCGCGCGTATAATCCTTCTTAATGTATACAAAAATCACAAACAAAACGTCGTTTTCTTTGGAAAAACGGGATAGAAAAAAAAGTATCCCGTTTGATTTATCGGGATGACGGAACGCATTGCTGAAGAAACGAGAAGTGTATGCGGTCGATCCCGGCTGATTGAATTGGTTTTTAAATTTTACTAAATTGCCTGCAAGACATATTGATAAAAACGTTCGGTTTGCGTTTTCCGTGTATTATTGGCATACAAACGTCGTTTAACACGCGTTTTTTAATTGTCTAAACGATTGGAGTCACTTTCACGTGCGATGACGTGCGATTGCAGCGTATAAATATTATATTGCACGCGATTATTTATGTTCCAAAAGATTTATTACATATAATACAAACAAATGTGTTCCGCGACATTTCGTGTGTAGTGGTAATTAAATAATAATAATAAAAAAATCTAATAAAATAAACGCGCGATTCGTTTAAAGATTAACTGTTTTAATTGATATATATATATTATTAGTGTGGTCATTTTACGTACAATTGTGGAGTGAAGAAAAAATTCGTTTTATATTTTTGATTTCGATGTGACCAGCTTGCTTACAATTATTTTTTCGTAGTACGTATGGAGACTTTATGGAATGTGTGACGGTCAAAATATGTAAATTTAATGCATTTTATAATTTTTTTCGTAAAAAAAAAAAAAATAAACCGTTTCATTAGTACTGTATGTGTTCATACCATAACTAATTCATCGTTATTAACGCGTTTACTCTCAACACGCGTACGGGAAAAAATCTTTCTATTTCTCAACAAATTATTTCACTTCGATTCAATATCTGACGATCGATATGGTACACGATTCACAATAACAGTTTATTATTTACGTGAAATTTGATAAAATTTTAGATTTTATTTTTTTCTCTGTGTACAACGTTCGGATTGCCCGTTTTCAGACAACGAGAAGTTGGAAACTTTTTGCGGATCACCGCCGTACGCGGCTCCCGAACTGTTCCTTGACCAGCGTTACGTCGGTCGTCCGGTGGACGTGTGGTCGCTGGGCGTGCTGTTGTTCTTCATGACCACGGCCACGATGCCGTTCCTCGGCGACAACATGGCCGGACTCAGGCGGTCCATACTGTCCGGACACGTGGTCGCGCCTTCGTGGATGTCACAACCGTTGAAACTGCTCATAGGTGAGCAAAACACAGCGCTGCGCGGAGCCGTTTTTGTATAAGGGGGGGGGGAGGAGAATCATAAGGGAATAGAACCGAGTGAAGAAAATAGAAAATCAGTGATTTGTATTCGTTCACAGATTATATTATCATCTCTTATTCATATAAATACACCACAATGACGTATCCAAGCGGAGGTGGATTTTATACCCGCGAATAATTCGAAAATGTTTTCAATATAAATAACATTACTTGTTTGTGATATTTTTCGATAATTTTTCAATCGAAATGTTTTAGCCTGGAATAAAATATTCGATTAAATGTCCGATAATAATATTGATTAAACCTATTATTCGATATACCCAATCAAATGTCATATATATATATATGGAATTTCCAATTTCTTTTTAAATACATCTCATAGATATACATTTACCGTCTTTCAAAACGACACGGATTGTAAAATAATAATAATAATAATAATAATAAAAAAACATAATTTTAAAAGTTTTTTTTTTCTATATTATAAACGAAATTTTTCAAAGGCGTTTTTGTTTAAGTCATAAAAAGCGTCTTTTCTCTCTCTCTCTCTCTTATTAATTAATACCGACGACGGTATATTAATTATTGCTATTATTATATATATATATATTACAATTATTGTCTTGCGTATAGAGTGCATGCTGAACACGTCGGCCGTCGACCGGTACGGCGTGGACCAGGTGCTGAAATCGGACTGGCTGCGCGAGGCGTCCGCGTACCAGAGCCGGTTCAACAACAATTCCGTGTACGGTCACTGGTGCGCGTATCCGACGACCGCGGCCGACGAGCTAACCGACACCGAAGTGAACGCCAGACGGGCGCTGGAAGCGCTGGGCATATCCAACGCGATGCTCGACGAACACGGTCCCCGCGGGTCCAGGAGCAACGTGGTGGCCACGTACAGGATCGTCATCAACAGGCTGTTGCAACAGCGCAGACTGATGGGACAACACTCGGCGACGTCGCAGTGTCCGCCGCAGCCGGCGAATAATTCGCAGCCGGCCGCCTCCCGGAAATCGATCAAAATCAAGTCCCGGTTGTGCGCCATTACATGAGACTGCTCGTTGCAGCGGACGACGACGTTGTCGCCGCGCCTTTACCGCCCCACCCGCTACCAAAAACGTGTCGTCCGCGGGGAATACATAAAAAAATAAAAAAAATAAAAAAAATAAATACCGTCCGAATTCCGCCGAAACGTCTCTCAATTGAAATCTCGATAGATTTCGTTTTAAATAGGAGGACTTTCGCGATAGAAAATTGAAACGTTTGGCGGGGGGGGGAGGTTTTGAAAAAATTTCTGTTTCGGACAGTGTACCGTGTGTACGGAAACGTCTTCTTTCTTTCTTTTTTCCTTTCTCGGACGTTACGTCCCTTCCTCACCCCGTGTTCTTTTTCTTTTTCGGCCCGGACTTTAAAACAGTTCGGTCAGGGCCTTTCACCGACTCCGGCACGGCGCAATCACCGCAATGACATATGCGTTCGTGCGCGCTGTTGAAAAATTATTTTAATGAAGACTAACGGCGTCGCCGCGATGAATGAGAAGGGACGGACGACGCGCACAGCGTTCGGACACGGTTCGATTGCGAGAACTCGTTTTTGACATTTGGATAAATTTCACATAAGCCGGCCGCCAACGAGTGTTCTGGACAATAATTAGGATAAATTTTACACGTGTAAACTTCGTTGGCCGAATTTCAAAGTATACATAAGAAGAAGAAATTTTCTTATTTTTTTTTTTTTACACCCTTTGACGAATTGCGTCGAAGAGGACTTATACTTGTAAGAAAAAAAAAAATTAAACGAATTTCACGTTTTACAGAGGGCTATTTTTGAACATCATCATCATCACCATCATCGCCCGTAACGTATTTTACATGACGCGCGTCAGGTTCTTCGGAAAAATTGAATCTAAAGAATGAAAAAAAAAGAAAAGCGTATTAAACCGTGACTTTTGCCAAAAAAAAAAAAAAAAAAATAAAATACTTTTTGAGTGGTACGACTTATTAGACATTATTGCGTTCGTAATAAAACTCTCGCATCTATTGCATATCAACCTATGTGTACATTGTCGATATTGTTTTATATAAATATATTGTTAAATAACTTGTAAAACGATTAGACTTATTACGGATAAACGCGTACAACTCGTTATATTTTTATTATATGGGTACACGCAGTGGGGCGCAATTAGAAATTCTTTCTCGATTTTCGTTTGCAATCAAATTCCCATCAATTTTACAGACACTGTACCGTAATAGCGTTTTATTAAACGATACGTTCTGCTGGATGTGGCAGTTGTATAACGATTAGGAAATTTATTTGTTTCGCCAATTGTCGTTCAATGAAATTTCCAGACATCATCCGAAACCTCCCCCGCCACTGATATTATTGTTACCCAACCACAATGTCGTTTTGAATTATTATTATTTATTACATTATTATATATATTAACGGTTACCAATATTATATCAATACGGTTCCGAGTTAACGACGCGTTAAGTTTAAAACAAATTTGTTATCCTCTATATATGTTATGTTTGTTGTACACATTTTGTGTCGTTTATAATATTACGAGTATTTTATAATTTTAACATTATATTTATACCTATATATATATATAAATATGTATAATAAATAGTCATTTAAAACGTGACCCTTTTGTCTATTATATTGTACATTAATCGAGAAATTAATATAAATCTATGTGTTATATAGCTGTCCTGATCCCGTTTTACTCCTAGTGTAATGCTATATTTCATATGGTTTTATATTACGCGTTTAGATGTCACGCATCTTTTGAGTAAAATTTTAAATATAAAACACAAAGTTGTGTTTCAATGTCCCTTAATCTATACGTATATGAGATTTAATAGTAACAAATACAACTATTGAAATGACGGTTCTCGTTCTTATTACAAAATAATCCAATAGCGCTACGGTTTTGTTATTCATTTTATAATCGTATTATATATACAAATTTCTTGCAATGCGGTTTCATAACTTTTCTATAGTTACACTAGAGTCGACAATATATCGTTCCTACTGGTATAAAATAATAACTTTTATAAAATACAAGTATAATTAAATTTTTTTTTTTTTTCAGTTGACCGGTTTTCGGGTTTTAATTTAAATGTAACTTTAATGTAAAGCACACAGCATAGTACACGGCCCGGTTCTAAACTGCAGTGCTAAATGTCATCAATCGTTATTTCCGGTGAAAATGCGTTGTACAATATTATACACACCAAGTCGAATATCAAATGATTTTAATTTTTTCAAATGTCAACATTTAGGTGTGCAGTGAATTACAAACATAAGAAAAAGAAAAGAACATCATAATTTACATTTATAATACAATATATGTAACTCATTATATTATCTTAACTTAAATCTATTTCCAATTAAATTTTTTCTGTTTATAGACTTTTATATAAAGTATCACTCACAATCGTAATTTGCAATTTGGTTTAAATAGGACATTTTTATTTAAATTTTTAACAATACTATTGGCATACAAAATTAGTATTTACAGTAGACGATTTAAAAATACAAATGAATATAATATAGTCGAAACATTTTATAAGTATAATAATTAAATTTGATGTTCGATTTTTGTACAACTTCTTGGTAGGAGAAAAAATGTTTTGAAGTTTAAAAGAACAGTGAGAGAATGTTGACAAAATTTCATTGAAACATAGTTTGAAATTAATTTTTTCACAAACAATATAAGTACACTGGTAAAATGAGTAAATATTTAAATGGTAAAGATTGACTTTTATGTATTTTAATAATATAGTTTTAATTTATGTGTTTTTGTTATTGTGATGCATTAATGTAATATGTAACAGTAAACAATTAAAAAGATAAATATAGTGTTGAAATATCGGAGAAAAAAAAATCATAATAATATGATCTACTCTAAATTATGTTCATGGTTGGTTGACGGTTGTTGGAAAACATTGATTTATGGACTGATCACCAAACACCCGCAAACAGCCAACACTGAAATATATAACAAAAAAAAAAAAAAAAAGTAATAATAATGACAACATTGACAAATTTATCAATTTACTATTGCCAAAACTTACAAAACATACAAATATTTTATAATATTAAAATGAAACGAAACATTCTTCATAAGTTCCAAAGAGGATTGAATACAATTGGAAACTGCACAAACAAACACGATTTCAATTTAATTTATATAATGCGTGTTATTAAGTATACTTACGATATATTAGAATTATTATTTTATAGGCGATCTAGATCTGGATCTATCTTTTTTGGCTTGGGCTGCTAAGTCGTCCCATTCAGACAAATCGTATTTAGAAAGATCGCCGTCTTCGTCATCATCATCGTCGTCCTCCTCCTCCTCCTCTTCGTCATCATCGTAATTGGCAACTTTAGACCACTTATTATTCTTACTCGTACGATCATCGTTCTCTTCTTTGCCGTTTTGGCTATTAGAGTCCTCGCTGATGGACCCGCCGTCGCGTTTCTGTTTTTTTTTCTTACGGCCGAACTCATCGTACTCGTCGTCCGATTCATCCCGCCTGACGTACTCGACCACTCCTCTGTCGTTGTAACCGCCGCCGTAGCCGGTGCGTTCTTCAGGATCGGCGAATTTCGGCGCGTTACACATATTGCACTGGGACCGACGCGCCCAGTTGACGTTGCCGCACTTGCTACACTGCCAGTCGTCAGCCGAGAACAGACCTTTGCTCTTTTCCGCGGCCGCCTTGCCGATTTCCGCGCCAGCTTTCTTCTTGGACGGCAAGTCCTCCCGTTCCTTGTTGCACCGGTTACAATGCGTACGGCGCGCAAAGTTTATGTTGGCGCATTGAGCGTTCGGACAGATCCAATCACCGTCGTTCATTCGAAACGACGCTTTGCCCGCGGCCGCCGTGACGGACGCGTCTAACGGTTCCGAACCGGCTCTCGATGACATGTCGCTGTTGGGCATTTAAAAAGAGCAGAAAAAAAGAAAGAGAACGGGAAAGAAAAGAAAAACGCTTCCCAAGACGGTGTAAACGTCACGTCTCACCCCGGTCCGTCGATACGTTATATTATTAGCTGCTGTACGTTTCTTCGAGTCCGGAAATCGATTCGCGCCGTCGTCGCTGTTTCATAACACAGCGATGATGACATATAGACCACGCGCGATTTTATCCCGACAATTTTATTATTATTATTATTATTATTATTGTTGTTCAATAAAATCGTATGTAATCACCGTACACGAATCGAAAACGGGTACGGTTATCGTTAAGAACATTATAAATAGGCAAACTGGTCAGGAATACGCGGTCTAGAATCGTCGCGATTGAAAAACCGACGGGAATTACGAAATAAAGTTTCGCGAAGTTTCGAGTGACGCGGAAAAAAAGGCCGCCGCGTCGCAGCGTTTCGGAACAAAAAGACAATTATTACTATCGTCGGTGTTCTTAATATAATAATAACAAATAACAATAATTTATATTGAAAAATTCCGTGGCCAACGGTGCGGGGCGGCGGTGCAGAGAAGTCGTGCGATAGATAACACGACGCGACAATGTGGCAACATCGCGCGCGCGCGCGCGTAACGAACTGATAACAAATTTGCGGCGGCGGTGGCCGGAACGCGAGTAAAGTTCTCGAGAATAATCTTCTCTCGGTATTTTCCGATTATTGATAAACGGTAGGGGCGGGGGGGGAAAAAAAATAACGAAAATAAAAGGAATCGGGAAAATTTCTTCGTCGTTTTAATTTTCCCGTGCGCGTAACGCGCGTTCACTGGCGGTTTCGTCGAAATTCAAAATGGCAGCGCGCGCGGATTCGATGATATCACCGCCGGCGCCCGTTCTCGGTCCTACAATAATTTGTGTTATTTTATAAACACCCCCTCCCTCACGACAACCGCCGATACCACCACCGCACAAAAACGCACCCGCTGATGATATTATTATTATTATTATTAGGTTAATGCGTGTGTAGTGGCGTACGCTGCGCAGTGTACACCGCGGTGACCATCGACGACAACAACAACGACGACGACGACGAAGACACGGTCGTACGCGGGGTATTTATTGTTTTTTTTTTTTCTCATTCCCACCCTCTTCACAATCCCAACCCCAGGGCGCCGACGGGACGAAAACGCATAAGGATTATGGCGCGCTCGTCGAATTCCTTCCTGCGCAACCGAAATCGCCGTCACGTCGACGCGCGATACTAATTGAGATATTATGACGACGACGACGACGACAAATCCCGTTCGCCGATTTTTCACGTTTTCAGACGACGACGACGACGATGAGCATCTACAAGAAAGTGGACTTCTACGAGCTGTGCCGGCTTTGCATGTGCGTGGGCGGAAAAAAACACAATCTGTACAACAGCCGGCAGTGTAGCGACAGACAGCTGCCGTCCAAACTGAAAAAGTGCATACCGCTGCAGGTAAACGTTTCGGACGATTGTAGTAATCGGCGGCCGCGGTCGTATTTTCGTCGTGTACCGAACGTCGATAACGCGTTTTTGTTAATAATACGGGTTTACTCGGTGTGAGTGCGCGGTTTTTGTAATTTCTCAATTCAAAAGACATTCGTAGACAATTAACGTAACCATTTCAATAAGTCGAATGGGTGCCGGCCGAGGTCTGTGTTCGTTTAAATAATAATTATTTCTCGCTAATGTATTCGTTGTATAATTTGACCTTTGTCGTACGACAATTATTATTCTGTTTAATAACAAAAAAATCATTGAATACACCACTGGTTCAAACCCATTGTTAATAATAGATACGTTTCCACTGGCGTTTCGTCTGTGGTTTACCTACGCGTTACTGCGAATATAATTCATATAATCGATACGGTCGTTTAAATATTTTTAAATCGGTCTTCCACTTCACTTTTTTCTCAATATTTTAATCTTTAAGAAAGTAGTTTTTGATAAATCTAATAACTCATCTGTGTATGTATTGTATGCACACAATGTTATATATTTGTTCGATGTTCTTAAAAATTATTTTTTTGTTTAGATAAAAGAAAGTGATACTTTGCCCAAGGGTATATGTGAAAATTGTATAGAAAAAGTTGAAGAATTTTACGATTTCATAGACCAATGCGTGAACACGGAGTCTATGTTAAGAAGCTATTGTACTACTTTAAGCGTGTCCGATCAGTTGAAGTGCCAAGGAAAAGTGAGTTGTGTTTATATTTTATTAACGTTGTTTGTTTTGAGAACATTTGTCTCCCACCTATTAGTCATAGGCCTCGAATAAAATTGTGTTTCGACAGACGTTCTATGATAATTTTGAAATTATTATTTTGCTTTCTACAAACAATATCTAGAGTACTTTTATTGAACTGTTACTATTCAACATGGAGATGATTAAAAATTTTGTTTCCATCAGGTTTATGTGCGGGAGTCTATAGAAAATAATTCTAATGACAAATCCGTTAGTCCAAAGAAAAATGTTAGTTCCGATTCTTCGTCTATGCTCACAATGCAAAGTCTGTCCAACCTAGTTCAATCCGGATCGATACAGATCGTTAACGATATAAATGGCCAATATCAAGATTTTTGTAAATATGATATGCAGGTTGGTTATTTAATATGTATAACAAATATATTGGTCGATGTATTATTATAATTTTTAACATTTTTTTCCCCTAATAGTCGGCTATAACAAGTACGACGAACGGAGTTGAATCTATGAAGTACAATTATACAATAGCCAATTCAAATCGGTCCATTCAAACTGATTCATCCAATGACGAGAACGATGCTAGTGAAAACGTCCAAACAATTTACTCTGTACCTGTAAGGAATTTTTTTTTTATATGTGTTATTTCTATCTAGGTTAGTGATCACCCTGCTTTCGCAGAATTTTGCACTAATCTTAGTAAACTAATTGTATTTTAATTGTTCTAAGGCCATCTGTTTAATACATTTTTAAATGTGTTCAATATAATTGTTTCCAACCAATAGGCAATACAATGCATATAATTAAATTGTTACGTTTGTAATTTATTTAAAAAAAATTTTGTGTAGGATATTCCTAGTCCTAATCGAGAGGATAATGAAATGAATATGCATTCCTTAGCTTATGTGACTCCATTGACTGTTGAACCGGAAATGCTTCATTTCGAATTTAATAAGTCCGAGTGAGTTATTTAAAAATGTTTTTGATGTTTTTATTCATTGTATATTTCGTTTAGAAGTAATGATCAAGATTCGGACATGGATAACAAATCTGAAGTTCCCGATGACATTAAATCTTATATGAATGGTTTATTACCTACGGATGGTGCTCTTACATCGTGCACCGCGTGTGGGAAAGTTTTAGAAAGCGAAGAAGAAATTGTGATGCATAGTCAGATGTGCAAAGCTATAAACAACAGAAGTGTACCAACGAGAAGTGCAAGAGATATGATGCCACCACGGTTTCCTTGTGATGTCTGTGAAAAAAAATTTAAAAGAAAAGAACATTTAATTCAACATAGAAAACTTCATACTGGTAAATGAAAAATTCATTAATGAACATAATATAACGTGTTTCCAGTGATTTTCACATTTTTAACGACGTTATGAATTTATTTTTTTTTTAGGCGAGCGACCATACAACTGTGAGACTTGCTCAAAATCATTTAGTCGTAAAGAACACCTTATGAGACACATGTTGAGTCATACGGGTCAACGATTGTACGGATGTGATTTGTGTCATAAACATTTTAGTCGCAAAGATAATCTCCACAAGCATCGAACTACACACGGAGTCACTGGACCTCTTGTTTGTGATATTTGTGGTGAGTGTTAATTGTAAAAAAAATGTTTGTCCGAAATAATACGTAATTTTTGTAAATGTTTAAAAATGTATTAGGAAAATCGTTCATAGTTAAACACTACTATGATATGCATATGGCAACGCATAACGAAGTTGACGATAGCCAGTTGCCATACGTGTGTGATATTTGTAAGAAGCGATTTGCTACAAATCAGTTTTTAGTCACTCATCGATTCCGGCATCGAGCTAAAGTTTATACAAATGATATCAAATTAGAGTCTGTTATCCAAGAATCACATAATAAAGTAAATTATCACAGTATTTCTAATTTTGTGTCGTATCTGATTTTGTCAGTTGATTTATTTTATTTTTTTAATAATTATAGGTCGACGATCAACAAGGTGATCATAACCAATTGTCTAATGTGCCAAATACAAATACATATCAAGTATCTTACGAAAATAATAATTCGTAAGTAAATCGAATGAAGGTCTAAAGCCCAAAATGTTAAGGTTTTCAGGGTGATATTATGGGTTCCTATACAAATGCTAGTTTTAAAATTTAGTAATACTAATTCGTATGTTATATTTCAATTAATGTCATACGATGCGCCATATTTTATGATATATTAAAATCACGATTTAAATTTTAACATATTTTTGTATCCGAAATGTTTTTTTTCTTTAACTTTATAGTTACTGGTGCTTTTGCCAATATATTTTTATATTTATATAAAAATCAAAACGTACAGGTAATAACGGTCAAATGTATGTATTTCATTATTATACAAATTATACTTAAGAAATTTAATCATTGTTTGTGTTACATATGAGGATATAAAATTTTTCTTGACAATTCCGATTTTATTTTTGAATGTATTCTGTATTTTTGTTTTTATATATATAAAAATATATATTAATACATGAATTTATGTGAGAGATTAAGAAGACGTAACACATTAATTTATTGTCTTTGACTTATGTGTGCAGAAATGAACATTTCGAATGTCAAAGTTTTTTTTTATTTTTGTCAGATAAATTTAATTTTAAAATTTTGTATTATCAATTCGAGAAAAAACATATTCCAATTTATATGGTTAAATGTTCCAAACATATTAATATATATATTTGGATGTTTTACGATTCTATTAAAATCCTATTATATTTTAAATGTTAATAAATTTAGATAATTTATGACTATTAAATACAGGATTTAGTTTTTAAGAATGTTTGTGTAGGATACTTGAAATTTTTTTTTTTTTAATTGTTGGTGCTTTTGCCAACATATTATTTGTATTTACATATATGATAAATCAAAACATATTATTTACAAGTTATTGTAATAGGGGGCCTCGGCGCAAAATAAAAAAAATGTTTTCTCTATTCATTTTCCACATGACTGTGTAGTAAAATCTGTTTTAATATTATTACTAAATTTGTTGTTACGAGAGTTTGTACGTATGAATTACAGAATTTATTGTGTTGCTTGTCGAGGTCTCTTAAAGAAAATTACTTTTACTAATTATTTTTAGTGCCTTCAAGGAATGGAATTTTAATGTTATCGACACGATTCGGTAAATAAATCCTATATGATAATGTTACAATGGATGGTCGTATGTTCCAAATGTATTTGAATATTTATTTATATATATTACTTTTGGAAAACTTTTTTTATTGTATTAAAATTCTATTCTTTTTTTTTCTTTAATGCTCATGAGATATTGGTCATCTTTAATCGTGCCAATATTTATATTGTTGATACAAACATAATGTACAAATTATACCAAAAACTATATAGGAGGAATGTTATTTTGAAATTTGTAAACAGACTGATGTAATACTAAGAAATACTTAGACAATTGAATTGCTCATTAGAATTAAATAATAATAGTGTAGTACGTTGTTAGTCTATTATTGTTTAATTTTTAACTAGAAAATTGATATTATTTTTTTTCTATAATAAAATTATCATAAATTAATACGGTATAAATATTTTCAAATTTTCATTTTTTTTAATATTTTACATTTTATTATTAAAATAAATTTTTATTTATTTTTTTCTATGTTAAATTTATAGAAATATATTAATGATACGTATATTATTCTAAAATACATGACGATTTATTTTTTGTTGTTATATTCAGTTTGCCATTCCAGTAATTAGATTTAAAAATTTTGCATTTTAGTTTGTAATATTTTTTATTACTTTTTTTTTCTTTTTCATGAAAAATACCTTGTAAATTATTTTTGGAATGTCTAATATAAAATATTTTCATACTATTTATTATACGTGTTTTTATTATTGATTGTGTGAAGTGTGATTCCTTTTCAGTGACAACAAAAACAAAAATGGATTTATAGATAACAAATTATATAACGTAATTCACTTTTTGATATTCTGTTTGGACAGCAGACATGTGTTCGAGTATATCTAAGCGGTCTCTGGAAGTAGATATCAAAAGTAACCGTTGTGGGTTAATTGAATATCGAACACTAAAACTACGTTAAATGGCCACACTAAACACACGGACAAGAGAAGTTGTTTTCTTCGTACAGTCAATTTTTTTTTTACTCTAAAAACAAAAAAAAAATGTGTGTTATAATTATATACTAATATATATTTAAAAATCTTGAAATGTTAAATATACATATTATAATTTTGAGAGATTTAATGGAATTCCGTTTGATTTTTTATATATATACAGTAGAATCCGCTTAATTGGGACACAATTGGGCGATGACCTATTTGTCCCCATTATCCGACTGTCCCGATTAACCAAAACTATTAAAGTGCATATATGTACAACATAATAACTTTATTTAAAAAATACATATTATTATTATTATTATTAGCAGTAGTACATTATACGTATTTACTATTTAGTATTATTATATCGTAAATTAATTAGATGATTATTTTATTATACATATTTATGAAACATTAATTAATTAATATACTTAATTTATATTTTGTTAGGCTGCAGAAAATCGTCCATTCTTTTTTGCTGTAATTTATTAAGACTTTGCTTATTGATAAAATTTGCACAAACGTCTAGCAATGTTGTTGGGACATTTCCGTTTTCATTTTGCATAAAATATAGTCTCGGCAGATCAATGCACTTTTCTGCTCCTCTTGTTGTAACTTTGACGGGCTGAAAGTTGTCATCGTCATCGTTTTCTTCATTTTGCAAACTTCTTTCAGCAATTTCATCAAGAATATTATCTAGTTAAATGCTTTGATTCTTGTCCCTTATAACCGATGGTTTGTCCCCGATAAACGAAGTTGAATTGCATTAAACTTATACATTCGTTCGGGACTATGAAAATGTGTCCCCATTAAGCGGGTGTCCCAAATAAGCGGATTCTACTGTATATATATATATATATATAATTTAAAGAAATTTAATAAATAAAATATATATCGCGTTTTATTTTTAGAAATGAAAGGGAATATTTATTTTTACGTGTAAAATAACTACTTGGTTTTTTTTTTCGAATGTTTAGTAAAAAAAAAAAATTTGTATTAAAGCGTTTTAAAGGTGAAATCGATAATATATAATGTATTAGTTCTCTCACTGTAGTAGCCGAATAAACCGATCACAGTTTTCGCGGTTTTTTTAGGTCAGTAGTATATATGCGTTCAGTAGGGTAACTAAAAATGTTGATTCCGCACGGAGAAATTTTTTAGCCGCTCATCTATTTACGCTACCGACAAAACTCGTCAATTCGTTTTATGAAAATTTAAGTCCTATTCACATTAATAAATAAGTATTTTTTTTTTCATACTCTTTTATTATAGTCTCTTATAACGACGCGTGAATTTCGAAACAAAATTCCAAAAACGTTTGTGTGTTGCAAACCGGAGGGCACTTCGCTTTGCGAAAACGTTTTTAAACGCGTGTCGCCGATTTCGTTTTTTTTTTTTTTTATATATCTATTTAACGCGCGTGCGTGTTTTTCGACTCGTCCACACACCGTCGCCACAAATTTTTCTTGCAATGGTTACAACCCCCCCCCTTTTTCCGTGACCGCTTTTACCCCGTCGTGAAGTGGCGGTGGGGCGGGTTAACCGTTGCCGCCGGGTCGCCGTCTGTTGGCTACCCCACCACCTGTAGTGCGAAAAAAGTCGCGAGCTCGAGTTAACGCGCGTTCCCGGTTTATTCCCGTCGAGAAAAACCGTTTCCCGTAATTCCCTTTTCCCCTTCCACCTACCCGCACGCGATCGTCTTTTTTTACCGGACGGCGCGCGACGCGTTTTATTACAATAATTCGAACATTTTATCCGTCGCCGGATGTCGACACGCGCACGTATTGCGGTTTGCCTATCGTTTTTTCGACGGAGTGAATTTCGTGCGTTGCTAGCCGTCGGACACCAGGTAGTACATATAATATATCATTATTATTATTATTATTATTATTATTATTATTATTATTATTATTATTATTATTATTATTATTATTTATATTTATGTAGTTTTCGTTTCTTTTTTCTCTCTCTATTTTTAAGAAAAATCGAAGAATAACGGTGTCCGAGGAATTCAGTGCTCGGGGAAAATGTACAGTCAGTGGAGGGAAATAGCGGGGATAGATTGTAGTGTATTTCTGTCTTAATGAAATCGGCCGAAACCAAAAAAGAAGAATTTTCTCGTATTTACCACTGCGGTCATCAATATCGTCGTAAACGTTACTCGGAATTTATAAAAAAGCGTTAAAAAAAAAAAATCACACGAGTTTTCGGCATTCGTTATTAAATGTGCGACCGTATTATACTGCGCGTTATTTATAATAATAATAATAATAATATTCTTCTTCGCTCTGTGGCTTGTAAAAACGGACCGTTTGAATCCATTGCCGCTTCTGTTCCATCTCTTTTGGTCTCTGTTCGATGCCGCGTCGACGACGTTTTGTGCGGAATTTCTTTCTGAGCCATTCTCACTCTAAAGTCGTTTACTATTCCGGAAATATCACTCTCGGTTTGTTACTGAGCATTTTTATCGTTATTCCTGCCTTTGTCTCAAACCAGATTTACGCGTGCACATGCTTCGCACGTCTGTCCCACGCGAAACGTACATAGTACGTCTCTGTTGATTACAAGCGTTTCGATTAGCTTCACGATTTTTGTTTTTTAGATAGTATTATGTCGAAAAATTCCTAAGCTTTCCATAGAATTGTATTTCGGAAATAGACAAATAAATTATTTTATTAAAGACATATTATGTGTTTAATATAGGTACGTTGTAACGAAATACAGTATAGAAATTTTCAATAATCGGATTATATTGCATTTATTAACTGAGCGTTTGAATCGAATAATAAAATAGATTTTTGTTATAATTTTTGAAATAACATTTAAATGACCTATTCGTAACGTTACCGACCTTTACACAGAATCGTATTCTGAGTTATAAAGAAAATTGTTTGATTCGCACACGATTATTACGGGACAGGAATATTTTATAATAATTTTTTTTATACGTTATAATTATTAATTATCACGCCGAATTAATGAATATGGTCCTCCCCCCCCTAGTGTCAATTGTTATTGAATTACATAAAAATAAAAAAATTTCTCAATCAATTTAGTAATGATTTTCGCGTATTATTTACACGTAAAATCCACGTCTATAAATGCCATATTATTATATTACGTATAGTGGAAATTTCTCGCGTTCGCCGAAATTCAAATTCAAAACACTATTTGGATTTGAACTCATATTAGTCTCTTATTTTTAGGCCAGTGCGACTCGTGGAATACGATTATTGATGTTTCCATTAAAACAACAAAATGTATTTAAAATAATCCGATCATTTGTTTCGGTACATTGTTAAGAACCCCTAGTTGTATTTAACATTACAAGTATTTGATTGAACGTTATATTATTTTATTGTGTAAGCTTCGTCGGTCGAAGTGAATGTATGGCTGATGTAGCAATTCGACCGAACGTCGGGCACATCAACGTCGTACACGACGACGATCGGAGCATTTTTCAAAACGGTATGAGCTGTAGTATAATTTTACAGAGCATTTATTAAACAAATATCTAAACTGTATAATATATTGTATAGTTTCTCGTTTACATCAATGGACTGTGGAACAAGTCAGTGAACACAGTTCTTCATTATATTTAATAGTATCGCGGTCTCTCAAACGAGTCCGTAACAATAATATCAAACACGACAATCTGTAGGTATAGGTAGAAAAAAAGACGATGAGTGTTAGAAGAATCATTACACTTTTTGTCACAATTATTAAACAATTTAATGCGTTCGGTAATCCAAATCTTGACACTGAATACGCAATAATGATATTACTACGTTCAAAATGTTTTGCACTTATTTTATTGACTTATTAATTTGGTTAATTTCTGTGTGTAACTTATTGTCAAGTGAATATTATACACGCGTGTTATATTTTGTGATATGTGTAATCGATGAACTCTGTGTGTTGTGTATTTCTTCTTATAAAGTGCTCGTATAAACAATATTATGCTTTTAATCTATTTATATAATGTACGAAAAGCGTGTGTAAACATTTTCAATATATTATTATTGTTATTATTATTACCATAATAACGGCACGCGTTTTAATCGATTATTTAAAATTAGTCTCAATTAAAAAAAAACACAGTGTTAATAAATATAAATATTTTTCGTCTATTCTCTCATACCGTTCGTTTAAAATGAACGCCGAAAATAATGGCGTTGTATATGAAATATTACTACATCGATTAATTTTAAAACCGTTTGTTTTAGACTTTATTTTTTATCTAATGTAATAATAAAATTAATACGGCCGTTACAAATTATAAATAACTGTCAATTAGTTTTCGATATCGATGTAAATACATATTTTTTTTTTACATACCATCGGATACTGCAGTAACGCGTACTAACGAGAAGAGGGAGGAGAGGTTTAGAGACGAAATTCCCACAGACGAAAATTTTTAAGAAGAATTAATTTCTTACGAGATAATCAATAATATAACGGAAAAGTAAAATATATAACATATATGTATTCTAATTAATCGTATTGTGCTTAGGTGGTGTAGCAAATTGTCCGCATTAAAAATAATAAAATAAACGGCTTATTACGTTTTAAAATACTTTTGTAATATTGTTTTACGTAAATTTTAAATTATAATTATAATTTTAAAAAATTCAATCCCTTCCTCAAAATTCAGGTCTAAGTACGACGATTCGCGGGATACTGTTCGAAGTTTTCGAGACAGACAATCATGACAGTAAATGGCACTTTATTCGGCACGTTTTTTTTTTCCAAATCGTTTTTCTATCGTGTGTATGCAATGAAAAGCTATCGAAACGAAAATTGCCCTATAGTTACCGGCGCATACACGTTTTGGAATGTCTCCAGTCGTCCAAATATGTTTTTGCGTACGACGCACACTCGATAAATTAATATATTCTACACGCCCGCGCGCGCGCGTATGTAAAAGTGAGCTACAAACGATTTATTTTTTTTTAAGTACAAAAGTCGGCCGAATGGGTGTAAGGTGGAGACTTAACATAATAGCGTGAATTCGTCAGAGTCTATATATGTGTGACAGGACTTGCTTGTATTAAACTATACGAGCTATACTATATACTATATATGTAATAACGATAATACGATTTTTATTGATTTCCCCACCTATGCAGAGAATAACGTGTGCAGTGTGCAAAACCGTATTCTATACACACGTATGCGCACTTAATAGATATTATTTATTTGAACGCCGACAATCGCGTTCGACTTTAGCCGTGTCAAGTTCATTTTTTTTTTCTACATAATTTTTATCCTTTCGAGAAAACCCTCGTTTATTTATTTATTTATTTTTTTTTTTGAAAAAAATAAGATGTTCGCGAACGAAAGGAGGTCGGATTTCGCATAACTTATATTATAATAATATTTACTCGTATTTGAAAATAAGTTAATCATTATAAGCTATATATATATATATTTTTTTTTTGTTATGGTGTTACTGTTATTTATACAATTATTAACACTTAATTACTGTTGTTTTCGTAATAAATTGACACGTCGAGGTATGGTGAAAAACGCGCTTTGGACACAAACGGCTCTCATCAAATCCGCCACTGAAATAGCTACAAAATAATTGATTGGAAATGTAAATTTTCAAAAGTCAGGTGATTTTCTGAATTCGGACGATGTGTTTAGGACAAGACGTAGCAAAAACAAGAGGACAGCTGTCTTGCCCAAATCAGAACGTGTTGGTGTAGTGTTTTTTTTTTTTTTTATATATATAATTTGCGTTCGATACAATGTACGCAGCGCGTATTACAATAATTGTTGTAATACCGATTTTGCGCACTTTTTTAATGTACACATATAATATTTAAAGCGTCCGAATATATTCGGATATCATCGGGTTTTTATTATTGTAGTGCACTTGCGATAATAACATATTTCGTTAAATTAGTATTTTTTTTTTGTTTGTTTTGTTTTTTTTTTTTTACTTTACGTGCGACTATGTTAAAAACCATGTCACGAAATATAATATATGTGTTATGGACGTATGTGTACATGGATACCGCGCGTATACGTGCGAGTATGAGTACAATTAATATATTGCGTGTGTATCGCGGACGTAATATTTCAAATATTATTTAATTTCAGGTTCGTTGTGTCGAAAAATCATTTTCATTTTTTTTTTTTTTTAAATTCGGAGTTAGACTTATAACAAAAAAAAATTCCTAAAAAAACCATAATTAATTCAAAATTGATCGAAATGTTTATCATACGCGTATATATCTGTACAATATTATATAATAGAGCTGAGGAGTTTGTTTGAACGCGCTGTGACAACCAGTCGGATTTGAAAAATTCATTTTTTTTTTTTGCGTTTGATTGTCCGATTCGTGAAGAAGGACAGTAGGGCTATTTGTAATCACGTTACGACACTTAGGAGCCGAGCAAAAAGAGTCAGAAAGAAAACTAAGCGAAAACGAAGTAATAGTCCGCGGTATAATGGGCGGACAACGCTCTGCACAATTTCAGTTAATGATGAAAAATAAGTTTTAAAGAGTTTCGCGTGAAGTTTTATCCGTCAGTCGTAGCAGTGCGTATATCGAAAACACCGCGCGATTTTGATTTACTTATCGTATATACGCGGTTTCTTTATTTCTACCGTTGTACTATTGTGTATTATACGTATTATATAGTGACCACCACTCGAGGTTAACCGCATTAATACGATTTTTTTTTGAACTTTTATCGACATTATTACAGAGTGATAGTCACCGTCTGATATTAAAAATTCATGTTTATTAACAAAAAATAAAAAAATAAAAATATTGCGCACGTGAATCGCACGCACTACGTCCGCTATTTTAAAACTCAATTTTCATTTTATCCTCTCCCCCATTCCGTCTTCGTTTTAAATATTAATACGAATTTTTGAAATCTGTTGAATCACTTTGTATACAATATAACATATTGTCCTCCTCAAACGTGGCGAATTAATAAATATATATATATATATATATATTTGTATCACGTATATTAAAATATTATTCAAATCAGTGTCAGGGGAAAATAGCACACCGAATCGAAATATCAATTCTCAGAATAACAGGTACCTCCTTCTCAAAATGAATAATATAATAATTTATTAAACATTATTTTCGCGTTACTTTCGTCAAAATATTATAATATTTTCGTCGAAACGCCGAAAACGTATTCGATCACAATAACACGCATCTAACCTCGTATATGAAACTGTTCTAAAGTCTTATTAATAAGTATACGCTTTTGTTTGTGTCGAACGCGTTTTTTTTTTTAAACACTTTTATTCTCGATCATGTTCGATGAAGCATTTTAAATACAATTTTTTTGATATAACTACGAGCAACGATTAAAATCCGCATATTGAATACGTGAATTTTTTTTTTTTAAAAAGCCATATTGTCATTTGCAAAAATTGACTATCAAAACGTCAAATGATATAGGGGAAAAAATATCGTCATAAATATATTGCTAATTGTCTCTTCACGTAAATAGACTTTGCTGTATAAGTACAAATATGATTTACTTTAATAATAATCGCCAATGAGCTCCGTATCATATGTAGTAAAATCGGTTAGACGAAATATTTTGTTGTATTTTTCATAGCGTGTTCGAAGCGTTATCGACATTTTATTTTTTAATTTTATATACATTTATAATAGGATTTTAAATGTTTAAAGAAGAGAGAAACGTTATAATCCGACGGTATATATTGTTACGTTAATACACATATAATTATTATTATAGTTAACGTGCTGCGATGACGTCGGAAAACGTAAAAGTCATAGCAAGATGTCGACCGATGAACGCGAGGGAACGAGCGTTAAACAGTAAGGTAAGGCCGTGTAGACGTTTTAAGTCTTCAGAGTGAAAATGTTGTTTTTGAGAAAAATAAAAACGATATATCATCGCAAGCACTTGTTTAACTCCCTTCTTCGCATAGCGCTTAAATCGTTTTATATTTCTTATACGTATATATATATATATATATATTATGAGTAGATAAAATAGTTTACACTGTAAATCAGCAACGAAAAAACCAATATAATACGATGAATATCGCAGTGTAGACAATAATGTATATGTTATATTAACGACAATTTTTAATTATATTTCAGTAATTAAAAAAAAGTAGTTGGAAAATATTCGAGTATTAATGTACATATACGGTATATTTGAGAATAGTATTTCATATTTTCGTGTACTCTTTTTTTTCCCCTTCTGCAATAGTTTCATAATAACACTTAAGAAAAACGTATTTTTAATACTTTTTTTTACAAACTGGACGTATAAATATACGTATATACCGGACCAAATAAATTCTCGACTACTCGTATCATAACGTGTATAAATTATTAAAATATCGTTTTTCGCGCGTTTTTTGACCTAAAAACCTAGTGAACGAATACACCCCCAAAATTACTTGTGAATAAAAAACACACCGCGGTCGAGCACGCAATATGCACATCAGCTAAATAATATTAACCTCGTTTGGGTGGCATCGCAACGGCGGTTCGTCGCGCCGAATTATTTTTATAATATTCGTAACATAATCGCGGCTGACCAAATTCATATGCGAAAACACATTATTACATACATTTGTGAAAATGATACGTCCTAGTTTCTCACACAATTGTATCGCGTACAAACGAAATATTTATATTAAATAAATATTCGAAAAATAAAACCCCCTCTTACCAGAGAGAAGTTGAGAGTGCGTCGTTGATTTGTGTCCGAATATACGTATATATATAATTGAAATAAATAATTGCGCCGCGGCGGGTAAAAATTTCGAAGAAATATTTTCATATTTAGAATTATAACAAGAAAAACAAACGACATTCGGTTTGATAAAAATCATAATATTTGTCGACAATTTTACCGGTTTTTCGGACAATTATTCGATTATTATTTTTCCGCTTATTTTAGAGAAAACGTGTCCAAATGAAAAACTATAATTACTACGATTTGTTCCTTCATAATGTGGGGGATCGAATTGGAAAATCGGAGCGCTATTACTATATAAAAAATTGTGTTTAAAGAAGAAAGAATGCATATCACTGTCGAATCGATATAATGACCTCCGCTTAGAATATTATAATCTAAAATTATATAACACTGTCAATGTAATATTTTTGACCGTATTATATTTCAGAACGTGGTGTTCGTCGACTCGGAAAAATGTACCTGTTCCATCGTCAATCCCACGGACGGCTCGGCACCGCCGAAAACGTTTACGTTCGACGGCGTTTACGGGCCCGATTCCAACACGGAGCAGATATACAACGACATCGCTTATCCATTTGTGGAAGTGAGTGATATACACACAAAACGTTTTTGAATTTAACACGTTTGAAAAACAAGTAACTTTAACAATTAATATAAAAAAAAATTCAATTCAGAAATTATAACCGCGACCGGTATTCGATTAAAAATAGACTATTCACGCACGTGTGAACAATTTTTGTGTAAACATAAAATGTGCTTTTAAAACTATAATATGTAACTGTATAATAAATCCTTAAACGTACGACATTACATAAAATATATATTTCTAAAATATAATTCGTTTTAACGTCCTTTTGACGCTGTTCGATGTCAATTTTTTTATGTCAATTCGAATCTGCAGGGGATTTTGGAAGGTTACAACTGTACAGTGTTCGCGTATGGGCAGACGGGATGTGGCAAGAGCTTCTCGATGCAAGGCGTAGACTCTCCATCGAATCAACGAGGGATAATACCCAGAGCTTTCGAACATGTTTTCGAGGCCATATCCGTTACGGACGACGTGAAGTTTTTGGTACTGGCTTCGTACATCGAGATATACAACGAAGAAGTGAGAGATTTGCTGAGTTCGGATACCAAACGAAGGCTGGAGTTGAAAGAGAGCCCGGAAAGAGGGGTATACGTGCACGGTGAGTGCGAGCAACGCGGAAGGGAATTAACGATTTGTCTGAAATATAAACTGACAATAATACTATAATATTTACTAAATGACGTGACATGTAATTCTTTTCGTATCAATTAATAAGAATTGTAGTTTAAATGAGGTTTTTCGTGTGTTACAACAGAGTTATCTCATCATGCCGTGCATGACGTGATCGAGTGCCAGAAACTGATGGACCAAGGATGGAGAAACAGGGCCACGGGGGCGACCATGATGAATGCCGACTCGTCCAGGAGTCACTCGATATTCACCATATCTGTGGAGATGATGTCGATGACGCAAAACGTGGACGATATCAAGTCCATCAAACGGGGCAAACTCAGTCTGGTAGATTTGGCAGGTAGTGAGAGACAAGCTAAAACCGGTGCCTCGGGCGACCGTCTCAGAGAGGCTACGAAAATCAACCTTTCCTTGTCGGCTTTGGGCAATGTCATATCGGCTCTCGTGGATGGCAAAGCCAAACACATACCTTACAGGGATTCAAAACTCACAAGACTACTTCAAGTAAGTCGAACTAAAAAAAAAAAAATACTCGTAGTTCGTAAATTCGAATATTTATAAAACCTATAGTTTGCGGCGATTTAATCGGTACAGGACTCTCTCGGAGGTAACACGAAAACGCTGATGGTCGCTTGCCTGTCACCCGCCGACAACAATTACGACGAGACTTTGTCCACGTTGAGGTACGCGAACCGAGCAAAAAACATATACAACGAGCCGCACGTGAACGAAGATCCCAAAGACACGATGTTGCGGCAATATCAAGAACAAATAAAAAAACTCAAGGAAATGTTGGACGCGTCCACTGCTCAATTACCTGCGAGTAACGGTGTGAATGACATTTCGGAAAAGGAAAAATTACGATTGGAGTATCAAGACGAAATGGCCAAGTTGAGAGCGAAATACCAAGAGGAATATGATTCCAAGTGTCAGATGCAGGCGGATCTGAAGTCGCTGAAAGAGAAATACGATAAAAACTTGGCGAAAATCTCTAATCAAGTATGTAAATAGCGTATATTGCGTCAAAATGCATTTAGAGGTTATAAGCGCGATTTTTATATAATAAATACGGATTATGAACGTAGGCATTTATTTAAATGTATTATTTTTTCCCCATCTCATTTTTAATCGTCATTTTCGACGCGTGAAAAGCTATTCGTGCGTGACTTCACTTATCATCGAAATATAATCGAACCGATACCGAAATTCGTGTACGTATATTTTAGAATGACAATAGAGTTTCGTCTCCACAACAGATCGTCGAAAAAGCGTTGAAAAATAGCCGGGTGGAGCTGAATTCGTCGCAACAAGAAATACTGAAAAGGTATAGTAGTCTCAGGTGTATTGTGCACGCGTAACGCGAATGTTTTGAACGTAAGCCGTTTCGTTCTGCGCTGCAGGTTGAAGAAACTGCAAGAGAGTATGGTCGGCGGGGAACGGGTCAACGACAAAGAGCTTCAAGAACGGCGTTTGCGTAAAAAAAAGGCGGCCGAAAGACGATTGAACGCGTTGGCCAGAGCGTTAGCGAACGTCGAAACTGAGGATGGGCCGAACTTAGTGCTGGGCGTGTACGACGACATACAGGAAGAGCTGAGGGCAAAAAATGAAGCGTTGAAGAAGTACAAGCAAAAGGTGAGTACGTTAGTGACCGTTTTTTTTTTGTTGGCGTTACGACGCGGTATATATTATTATTAAACGGGTTAGAGATTTCGCGTTTCTATTTTCAGATAAAAGCGTCTGACAGAGAAATAGCGGATATCCAGAGCGAATTCGAGAACGAACGGACGGATTATCTGGAGACCATCAGAAAACAGGGGCGCCAGATCAAATTGTTAAGTCAAATTTTAGACAAAATCGTGCCAACACTATCTAAGGAATGTAATTACAGGTAGGCGTATACTTACGGTGCAAGCGTTAGCGTTAATCGATTGTTATTATTAAAAAACAATATATATAACGATTTAGTAACTTGGAGAGATTGAAAGAAGACGCGGAATGGGAAGAGGACACGCAGAGTTGGATATTGCCGGAACTGACCAGAATAAAACTGCCGCCGGCTTCGGGTACGTATCGACGGGATTTCGCACGTACCAGTGCTGTAGAGCCAGTGAATATTGACGGGTATGATAATATATTAGGTGCGTCGTCGACGAGGCAGTCAGTTAACTCGGTGACCGCTCCGGCTAGATTAGAAAACTTTGACAATTCGTTGGCGATTTACACGTTCCACCCACTACTGCAGGTCAATAACGCGTAACACGTGTCAACGATTTCTCGGCGTTTTTTTTTGTTTTTGTTTTTATAACATTGAAAATAATTATTGGCGGTAGAGAATTTTCAAAAAGCAAAGAGCGAAAAAAAATGTAAACAACGATTGTCACGTTTAAAAAAAAAAAAAAATCACGGTAAGGGCGGACACGCACGGGATCGAATCGTTTAAAAAAAAAAAACGATTTTTTTTTTTTTACGCCGTTAAATATTTTCAATGTCGAGCCTACTTTTTTTTTTTTTTTGTTTGTTAAAAAAGTTATGACTGACGCCTGGCTTATTATACGAATGCTTGCGCGTATATTTCGTCTTTCCGCCGTGTTCAAACAAACGTTTATTTGCGCTTATTTGGCTCTCGGAATATAATTATAACGTGCACACTGAACGACGACCGCGTTTTGCGATCACGGCAACTCGCGATCCGGGACTCGCCGCGGCGTTTTAATTCCGGACCCGCTTCAATATTATTGTGCGTTACACACGGCGTGTACACAACACGTGTTCTTTACGGCTTTTGCACGGTTTTCTTGTAGGCACGTTCACGCAACCCGTTAACGGTCCGACGGCGTTCAGCACGTTCGATAACGCTCGGAGGAAAATGTCGTTGGGCGTATTCAACACGCTGGCGGATCTGTCGTTCGACAAATCGTCCGGTTCGGACAGCAGTCGACGGTCGTCGTCGTCGGACGTGTCCATCAACGATCAGGTGATGAACCAACGCCACCGGTTAGGTTAGGCGGCCAGTGCTTGGAGTTATCGTCGTGGGTACGGTGGTGGCGATCCGAGTTCTTGTTTGTTTTAGCGGTGGAAAAAAAATGCCACAATTA
Organism: Chaetogeoica ovagalla; assembly: GCA_032441825.1. Taxonomy (NCBI): domain Eukaryota; kingdom Metazoa; phylum Arthropoda; class Insecta; order Hemiptera; family Aphididae; genus Chaetogeoica; species Chaetogeoica ovagalla. Next base: position 9,606,337 of record CM063735.1, on the reverse strand, counting down.
CGGCTAATACGTAGTAGTATTGATCACCACACGCTTATCGGCGAGAACAGGGAACGGAGGAAACGGAGCGAATTTGTCTGACGTAAAAAATGAATAACACCGTTAAGCTATTTTTTTTTCATCATATAATCACTATACCGATATATTTATACTCGAGCCCGTCGCCAGTTTACAAGACATTTAAAATTTTTCTTCGTTTTCGTTCGTAACACAAATTTTTATTATACCCGTGCGCCTCTTATTCCTATTCAATTTGTTTTCTCGATTCCGGCACTAACTGAATTGACGATTTATTATGGATAGGTACCTCAGCGAAACGTAACGGCGTAACCGCGTGCTGCACGTGTAGTACACAATATAATAATAATAATAATAATATATTATGCGTGTATTTTTATGTTACAAACAGAAAGCTTTAATTCGAAATTAGCATTTTTCCCCCCTCCCCCGATTCCATAAACTTTTTGACTAAATAATGCGTCTCGTCCGCGGTGCGCGCGTATCTTTGCAGAAATGTCAGAAGTCGGTCGAAGACAGCGATTTCGCCGGTAATTATTTCAAACCGAAACGGGCCACCGAATTACTTATACAATCGCACGGGGATTCCGGTAGACCGTTTTACAAATGGAAAGGTATGGTGGTTGCACACGCCGTTGCCTTGTCGAGAGTTTGAAAAACAAAATTATTTATTTCCTTTTGTTTTACAGGACCCAGACGCATATCTCCCGAAAACGCCGTTAAAAAACCGACTAGACTGGAGTCTCTGCCGATTATTGGCGACAGAAAATTACAAAACAACAATAATAACAATACGTTGGACAGAATATAAAACGTGTTGTGTTTTAAAACTATGAATAAAATCCGATGCGAAATCGTGTACGAGAAAATTAATAATAATAATAATAATAATAATTAACACCCGTGTAAAAACATTGTAAACGAATATTGTTAAATTCCGTTTCTAATCTTTTCCATTTCGCGGACCGACGACCAAATGTCGTCGGCCAACAGCCTGGGCTGTTCGAACGCGGCGAAATGTCCGCCGTCCGCCATTTCCGTGGTTCTGATCAGGTTCACGTACTTACGGTTCAATAATTTTTTCAGCGGCAACGACATGGGTAACTCGTGCGGGAACAAGGCACAAGCCACGGGCACTTTTACTTTGGCGCTGTAAAAAGAGTAAAAAGCGTAAAAAAAAAAAATTAATTTAATAACACCCTCTCACAGCCGTCTCGGAAACAAAAAAAAGTGTGCGTGGAACGGTCAGAAATCAGACACTGCGCGCGTTTATTATGTACGAAGACATTTCACCGTAAATGAAATCAACTATTGCTGTTATATAATTTTACAAGCGTTAAATCGCACGCGTATCGCGTCACACGTGAAAATAATTCCGTTTCAACGCGAAATTCGAACTCTAAATACGTCCGAAAGATGAATTAATAACGTACGGTTTAAAATTAAGACCTCCGATTAAATCGCATGTCTAATCTAGTTGAAAACACAAAAAAAAAAAAAAAATCGAGCGATTGTGCGTGAAACGTTCAACATTTTAGTTATTTCGGTTTCGACTCTGTTGGAAGTATTTGCGAAACGTTCAATTCGTTTGATGGAAATATTAGAATAATTATTTTTAAAAACGCGTTCGATTTGGAACAGATTTCGGTGAGCGTGCGGACAATTTTTACTGGCTTTTCGTATGGTTCCCTTGTGTTCTCTACACCGACAACGCACTCTGTATAGAAAATCGAAAATTCCTTCTTTTTGGAATACAGTAACTTCTGCGAGATTTCTCAAAAAGCCAACACTATGTACCGATCGTCTATTCTAACCTGTCTATTGGTAAAATATCGGTAATTGTCCATATTCAATATTGATTCGAGTACGACAAAATCGTATAGTCACAATATTTTCTCCACCCTAAACTGCGTGCAACACGCGCGTGTAGTACACACAATACGACTTACTTGATGTGCGGCAGAGTTAAATATTTTTTAGAGGCCATTTCCGAGTACAGGCGCATGGAAGTGGTAATAGAACCGGTTATCCAGTAAATCATAACGTTGTCCAACAGTTCGTCCGTGTCGTACTTGGACGAAAGGCCCCCGTCCACTAAATGTCTGTTATCGAAATTCGTCCAGGTGGAGAATTTTTCCAATATGTAAGCGGCCAGTCCGGCTGGCGAATCGTTCAGGCCGACACCTGCAGAATCGCATAAACCAAAAACGTAATTAATCGCAATATTCGGTAAAAAAAAAAAAAAAATAAATAAATAAACACAGTATAGGCGCAACTGAAAAGGACTGAAGGCACTCTCAGATATTGTCCATATAAAGTCTCACGTGGAAATCTGTTTTCAATTGAGAAATAATATTTACCATCGGAAATCAAACGTAGCATAGAGATCTGACGATAATGCGAATGTCGAAACACGTGTATCCGATAGGTAACGAATGCGTATGAATTCTGCAATATCAGTTGACTATTTTTGTTCTTTTAACATAATTGTTTTTTATGTAATAACATATGCGTTTATAAACCATTATATAAAGAGTAGCTAAACATTTAGACCTCATAAAATAAAAACTCTATGACTCTTACCCAGGGGCGTATTACCGAACTCATTTAATCAATCGCAATCGGCATCGATAATTATAACCTATGAATATATATTGGTTCGGTGCAAATTGACGAATTAGGTGTAGGAAGGGGTCCCATTCCATCACGCGCCTTACTGGAGTGTATGGAATTTTAGCAACCTTATACAAATGTTCTGTCCTTGTTGAGCCCATGCTGTTTACTTAGGGACTATCTTTCCATCGTTAAAACGCACCTACGGTATCTGGTTTGGTCGATTGCAAATGCATGTAACCAGATTCTTCGAGCAACCACGAGAACAGATCGCTCAACGGGTATGCGATCGATTTTTCTCTCTCGGTGCTGACGATCAACGAAGGCCAGTACGTTCCTAACGCCAATCGAGCCAAGTCGCACAAGCCCAACGACTCCATTGAGGAACACATGTTTGAATGCATGCCGTAAACTCTATATAAATAATAATAATAATAATATTATGTCGGGTAAACACACGGATATTATATTTTATTGTCCTATCATTGATCAGATACAATGCGCAGAGACAACTGCACGACATTTTTATTATAATAGTATTATAAAAATCTTTAGCAACGAAATTTTTGTAACCGTTTCGTCGGTACTAAAGCGGTGAAAACGGACCATCTTAGAACACAGACATTCTTTTTTTTTAGATTAATTCCTAACCTACGTATAATGTTATACTTTATTACAAGGACAACCTTCTTTTCCCTCCTCACGTTCGAAACGAATTTGTAGAAAGAAAAAATAAGAACGAAACAAATTATCTAGAACACACTTGAGTGTACGTATACACGTAATTGTTTTCTTATAGGCAAATAATTGATGACCAGCCATTCGGCGCATATTATTATATTGTCATTGAGTTTTTCCGTACAACATAATTTCGTGCGGTTAATCACATAGCAGCTCATATCTAATATTAATAGGAGTGGATTTCAATGGAAAATATGATTTTTTTCAATATATGTCGTTCGTCGCAACACAGTATACATATGTGTCTATATTATAAATATTGAATAATAACTATGGGGGATAGGTGATTCAAATAAGCGATACGGTAAAAATCGAGGGAAAATATTAAAGACTTACTCGTAGTAAAAAAATAATTCAACTCAATCAATGTGTATTAGCTTGTGCTTTTTAATCGGTTATGGCATTCTTGAACTTACGCCGTTGCTGAACGAAGAACGGTATACGATATGGAATATAATCCCTTACTACATTTGGTGTTAGGTGGTTACAACGTGACTTAAGCGTTTTTTTTTTTTTAATTTTTAAGTTAAAAGTGTTTTCGAATTAAAATAATAATAATAATAAAAAATTCACGTAAATGAACACAAAAAATATCTGACACTGGTAGTGTTAGGAACCACTGCTCTAACGTAATCGAAATTTTGAGTAGGATAACTCTATTGAATATTTTGTTTTCGACCTGTATCGTGAATTTTCACACATATTACATACTACGCAAAAGCGTTTCGACGTTTTTATCGTAATATTGTAAAAAATTAGAAAATCTAAACGCAACGGGGGGGGGGGGGGATCTGTTTACCGGCCGTTGTGAAAACCGTATCAGCCATAGTACGAAAAAAATCGGAAATAAACTAATAATTGATATCCGTTATACTTGTGCGGAAACAGTTTCGCAATGGTTTCGGATACGATGGCGCCCCAATCGCCGCCCTGGACGTAGAACTTGTCGTGACCGAGTCTGGCCATGAGCTTGACGAACAGTTGTCCCATTTGCGCGGCACCCATGCCCGGCCTGACGGGCGCGTCGGAGAACCCGTAACCGGGCAACGACGGCGCGATCACTTCGAACACGAAGTCGTCGCCATCGCGTCCCTCGGTCAGCATCGGAATGATCTTGTAGAACTCAACTACAGAGCCGGGCCACCCGTGCAACATGAGCAGGGGCACGACGGTGCGTGGGTGGGCTCCGGTCGACGACGACTTGGCGCGTACGAAGTGCACGTCCAGGCCGTTGATTTTCGTCTTGAACTGCGGCATCGAGTTCAGGTACGCTTGTCTGGCCGTCCAGTTGTAACGGTTGGACCAGTGATCGATGATTTTCGTCAGGTGATCGCCGTTGAATCCGTATTCGAAGTTCGTGTTCTCCAACGGTCTCGTCATCCGCATCCCGAAGTTAGACAGCCTGTTCTTGAGGTCTCCGATGACCTGTGCGCACAATAATGTAGACATTATACCGGGGGCGGCCAAACGGTCGGTCGCAAACGATTTCAAAGTCGATCGTGTTAGAATTTAATTTATTAGGCTACGCGCACGAACAACATTATCATCGATAAATTTTATCTGTATAATTGTTTCTTTTATTCTGGTTTCATACGGTCAAATGTTTATCGTTCACACAGTCATTTCTACTCCAGTGTTTCAGTAATTTTTCACTGTGTTAATTCGGTTTCCGTTGTGTTAAATGTATAAAAACGTGTTTGAAATTTATAAGTTTTAAAATTAATTGAATTTATAATTATTTATAAGTATGAGTGCACGCGACATACTAAAAACGTATCATTTTCGTAAAGAATGGGAAATAGAATTTTTTTTTGTTTTTTTACAATGCAGAAAGACAAACGCGCGTGTTTGATGTGTCGAACAACAACCTGCGTAACGAAAAAAAAATAGATTTTCCATCTAAAAACTCTCGTATCGATCTTTAAAGGCGAAGTTTATTTTTAGTAGATCGCGGTCGAAAAAAGTTTGGCCGCCCCCGAATTATACGACGTCTTGTTGTTCCAAGGGATAACCCTGTTTTTTTTTTTTTTTTGTCTTCGTTTAAATACACTCGTACCGTTATAATTATTTATTAAAGAAACAGGAAGAAACGGGAAAGTGTTTTAGAAATCTTCGGCATACTCACCGCGGCCGAAACGTCTATACGAAACGGCCGGACCGCGTCGTCGTCCGTTGTCACCGTATTCGCCGGACCCCACCACACGTCGTCGGCCATCGTCTCGGGTTGTACGTCGTCGACGGCTGTCATGCAACGGTACACGAGCAGGGCCACCGCGGCCGCGAAAACGGCGAACAAAATTTGACACTTGCCCATGACGAGAAGACTTTTTTTTTTTTAAAGACGTTTTCCCGTTTAACGGGCGGAGAAAAGAAATAGGAAAAAAAATTCGGTGTCTCGCGTTTGCCTCGTCGTCACCGCGCCGCTACCGACAACGAACTACACTGTTCGACAGCAGCAGTAGCAGTTGTGTGCGAACCGACGCGATTATACAATATTTTATAATAGTTGTCTGGCTGTTTATTACAATGTTAGCACGCGTTTATATACAAATAATAATAATAATAATAATAATATACTACGACGATTAAAATACACGCGGTGTAAAAGACGACGTTACGTCACGGTATTCGGTATAAATAATAATAATAATAAAATATACGCGCGAGTAACCTTGTACGCACTCGATTCGATTACCGGTCCCCCCGGCCGACGTGAATATTCGAATAATTATTACTATAACCTACCACCGGCAAACGCGGTCGTCGTCGTCGTCGTTGTGTAATAATTTCCCGCGCGTTTTTTATATGCCATCTGACGCGTATTATAATGTAATAAATTCATTTGTTTAATTAATTAACACCCGCAATAATATAAGACAATAGATTACGATTTTTTTTTTATTACACAGACGTGCAATTTCGACTCGCGTTACAGGATGGAAATTAACGTGATCGCACGACTTGGGCATATCGAACTGTTATTTCAGTATAACTTTTAGAACCGTGCGGGGAACCGCGGAAAATGGATTTATTTCTAGGATAAAACGCTGGTACTCTAATGACTTATTTGTCGTATAAAAAATAAAAACTCAAAACACTGTCTATCATACCGTTTGTTGACTTATACGTCACAATATTTCCAACAGGTATAAATAGCTAAAAATTATGTTAAAAAATGTTGTAGACACAAATACACACGTGTATTGTTTTATTATGGTCAGTGGTCCACAAGTGCGCGAGAGCCAGTGGCGTGGATACGGGCGAGAGCAGGGATGCAAAGGGTTTCCGTCCACAACTGAAAATATAACTTGTTCTCGTCGTTTGAAATTTCATTTCGTTGATTTCGCACACGCGGTACTGAGATTTTTTACACTGACAAATTTCTATCGCGTTCTATGAAAACAACGCAGTAGAACAAAAATATTGTTTTTTTATTAAAGTTCTTTTGGAGCCTCTGTCCATAGAAAAAAATTCGTATCTACGCCAACGCACGCAACGAGAGCATTTAATACATTATAGATTTAAAAAGATTTCTTTTTTTTTAAATTTTTTTTATCATATCTATAAATGTTGTATTTAAAACATTTCGTCATCGAAATCCACCAAAAAAAAAAAAAAAAAAAAATTGTAATTTTTTTTTTATTGTTTCAGAGTGATTAGAAATAAAAAAATAATTTTATTTGACGTAGTTAAAGTAATATTTTTTTTATTTTTTTTTTTTGGCGCTTTAATCGATTCCATTAGTTTTTTTTTAAACATTATATAGTTATTAACTTATTATTGATTTAAATTTGACTTACCTGTGTTTATGATTTTCATCGACTCCGCGTTTTTTGATTGATCCATATCACGTAGAACACTCGTTCTTGTCAATTGCCGTTTCGTATTATTTTTCGCCGTAAAAATATTAAACCCATTTATCAATTATTTTTAAGCGCGTAAAGTTCCATTTTTTTTTTTTTGTACGGATCGAGTAATATTATAATAAATATAGACGCAATATCAATTTTCACGAAGTATTTTCACAAAATATTCGAACATTTTAACGCGTTGCATCTAAAAAGAGTATTGAATATACCTAATTTAGAATAACGCGTATTTCTAGTTGACTCTTTTCACTGCCCGATCGTGTCAAAAATCCCGTTATTATATTATAGTTTTATTATTGCGATACATACGCCTCAATAATTAGTCGTCGTCGAATAATTTTGTGAATTCTCGACACTAATATTTGTTATTGTTTTAATCGTTTAAAATCCGATTTGCTGTAATAGGTACCTTATTATACGCGTGAAAAATATTTCACGTTCGTGATCAAAATGAACGTATATAGTAAATATATTAGTATAGGACATTGGTAAATATAAGGAAACGCTGAGTATTACTAAAAAGACGAAATTATTATCATGATTTTTTTAAATTTATTATTATATATAAATTATTATCGTTTTTTTATAAATGTAATACTATTGATACTAATTATTACAATAATTGTTTAGAAAATTATTAACACATTATTGGTTATTAATAGGACACAATGTTCAGAATAAAATTATGACGTACAAATAATTTAGATAAAATGCATGTAACGTATACAGAATACTATTTTATTTTCTACGACAATATTAAAGTATTTAATTTATTTTTGAAAAATAAATAATAATAATAAAACGTAAAATATTACAGCGCGACGTGGAAACATATTATAATACATATTTTATCCTATATTTTATTGTCTAAGTACGAACGGATTAAGTTCAAACAGTCTTAAGTATAGTCGTAAAATAAATGACAAAAAATGATAAATGAACGAAAGCCTGCAACATTATCGGTCAAATCGATATCACATAAAACTTAAGTACCCTGTAGTATAATGTAAATTTTATAATTATTATGATAAAATAAAATAAATATAAACATACAAAACGTCAATATACATAAGCCAACGTTGATTAAAAAAAAAAAGAATTCGTAAATTTGATTATTTCATAACACACAGTGCGTTTGTACTTATATTTTATTTTGCTCTTTACAATAAATAGTATAAATTATATATATATGTTTTAAAATCTAGTACAGATTTTTATTTTAAATTTATATTATAAATGAGGTATATTTATTATTTTTTTTTTTTATTCGTTACAATGAATTATGTTTTCCTTTTGGATCCTTCGATTTTTCTTTTTTTGGTTTCTTTTGTGATTTAGCAATATCAGTATACGCTTTTTATCGATGTATTATGACAGATGTGATGTCACGATGTAGTGTTGCTTGTCATGTTGAAGTTCGCATTGAATTGTGTTGATGGGGGGTAATGTATTGAAGAAAAACGGTAATGTCTTGGAAAACGGAATGAGATTTGATAGAGATTTGTTTTTTTTTCGTATACAACTTCTTATTTTCAGTTTTCGGTCGTCCAGATATGGAAGCAGTGTAAGTCGGCCGTTCTGTTTTTTATTAGATCTTCGCCGAATTCGATTAGTAATTTGTTTTTTTTCTCCCGATGATTTGTGTCGTGATTTTTTTCTCCACACGTTCGTAGTTAATGTACCGATCTTCTTTTTCCCGTATACATTTCCTGTAAACACATCGTCGGATTCTTTCATTACACTGCATCTCCGTATTTCGCACAAATTATTCGGAAAATGTTTCACACTAAGGACATACTAAGGTATGATACTTGTGATTTTTTTTTCTTTGTAGTATAGTATTTCTATGTTTGATAATTATTGGTTTATCGGTAGGTAATTGAAAAGTCCAATTTATGTTCTCCGTCGACATCACATCCGTAATACACGTCGACAGCGCACGACATTGAAATTATCATAAAATTGAAGAAGATTATTCGGTCCGTCGTCCGTTCGCCGCTGTCATTTGATTAACAATTATTGGATTATTGGTATATAATTTACAAATACGGAGCTAAAAATAATACAATTATAGATAAAAAAAAAGAAAGAAATGTAATTATAATTTACAAAAACAACAGTTTAAATTTTATCGCATCACTTAACATTGAAAACGATATCAAATTGAATGTATACATGAAGAAAAAAGTAGAAATTACAAATATATATCTTACGAATACAAAAAGAGCATCGTTAAAAACTGGTATTATCATAAAATAGAACATACGCCTTAAATAAATATTTGTCGTTGAACAATACGTTCTCTTTTATGACAATCAAAATCCAATAGCGATAAATTAACAACGTTTTGTACTGTGTGTAATACAAATTATTATTATTTTTTAAAAAAAAAGCAATGTAAATATAATATTATAATGTAGAAAAATGTCAAACAATTTGGACGTATACGTATCAAATGGATTCTGTTTACGATTGTAAGACGCGTTATCGGTAACCTATAGGTTAAATTATTAACTTGATATGTATTCTAAATAAACATGTATAAAAGTAATTACTACGTTAGAAAATAACATTATATCGGGGTCATTGTTCCAAATATATATTTAAAAAAAATATATTCTTCAATTTTTAATGATTAATTTTAATTTATTCGTATATATATATATAATATTATATTATAAATATTATATTAATATTTAACTCGGGTTAATTTGTTTTTTCCCCGCAATATTCATACAATATGTTATCAAATATATAATTAAGGATTCACTAGTTCTAACAAAAAAAAAAAAAAAAAAATGGCTCCTCATTGTGTGGTGTTTAATTGTGATTTACGATTTAAATACATTTAACTATAACAATAATGAACGTCTGAGAATAATTAAATACTTAAGTAAACACTTGGAAAAGTAATAGAATTTGACGGATGCCCCTAAATGTATAATACTAAATTGTTATAATAATTTATTGCCTATAAAGTATGTATAATGTGTTTTGTAGACAAAACAGATTAAATCATTCGGAGGAATTGGTATTTGATATTTTCTAAAGACTATCGTGTAGAAAACGTGTTTTCTACAATTATTAACTTTCGAACACAAAGTGTGTAATACTTCTAAAATGGCTTTAATCACAGGATGGTTTCGACAGTCAACGGATACGGGCTACGGATACAAATTCAAAATCAAGTAAAAAAAAATGGGATTAAAAAGAAAAAAAGGAAATTTTATTTACTATTAATTTATCATTATTCATTATTATTATACTTATAAATATATTATATATATATATATATATATATATATATATATCCCGTTGAATTATAATATAAGAATATTACCCGAAAATTTGTTCGTATTTCCATTCCGGCAGTGTTTCAATGCGTTCCAGTCGTAGTAGCAGAAGATTTCAGTCGTACGGATCATAGTGTGTTAAGGGGAGAGGGATTTATTTTCAATAATGCAGTCAATAATTCGGAGTTTATAAATGTCTTAAAGATAATACGAGATAAAATATATGTATCATATATGTAAATAGCGAGAATTTGTAGAATTTGTATATTGGATAATATATAATTATTACGACCGGACAATACGATCGTATCCTGTTTTTTTTTTTTAAATTTTTAACGGTTTGCGTTCCACTGTTCGGCTTCTCTCATTCGCATTCTCTCGAGTATCCTCCTGCGCTCATCCCTCCACAATTCACGGTTACGATTCCAAAGATACCAATAAAACACAGAAATTGAAACCGTGAAAATATAAAACATAACGAACAACCTGAACGAATTATATTGTTCAGACGGATTGTCGTTGAATTTTACGATCGCGATTGACATAACGACGGTTAAGTCTAATAATAATAATAATACGTAAAAGCGATGAATGTTTGAATGAATTTTGGACGAATGAAAGAGTGTATATGAAACTATATGAGATAATATACTTATCAGCTGGTATAGGAGTGGGTGTGTGTACTACGAGACGGACCTAACCTCGTATTCCGGCCGATCTCTCCGCGACGTGGAGTGGTTGCGGTCGGTACAAAACGATCGTCGCGGCAACGGTTTTTCGTTTTCCTTTTTTTTTTTCCCCTTTCAATTCGAGAGTGGTGTTTGCCGACTCGTTGCAATAAATAAAACTAATCACAATTCGAAAACCGTAAGCGTGTGTGTGTGTGTGCGTGTAAGTCACAGAGAGGACAAATAATATTACAATAAAAATAAGACGATGACAACGGGAGAATTAGTTTGTCGTTTGTCGAAACTTAAAAAGGGAAACCGGCGTAAAACGAACGACTGCGCAGGTTTGCGACAAAATGCGCGGCGAACACTCCGCGGTGTGTAGCCATTGTCGCGGCGTCCTTCTCCCCCTCCTACTCCGTCGACTCACGCGCCCAGCAAACGACGCGACGTCAGAGCGCGCGCTAATACGTACTCGGCTACCCCCCGATCGCGTTCCGTTACGACCAATAAACGCGCTGCGGCGGCCCGTGCAACTTCACCGCGTGTACGCGCGTTTCAATAGAAACGCCAAATACAAAAAAGAAAAAAAAAACGACAAATAACATCCCTGCGCACGATGGTTTATTTTTTCAAAAAAAAAAAAACTCTCCTTTTGTCGTGTTTCTTTGAAGCGGCTGCTGATTTACGGTCGAAACCGAATGCGTTTCGTTTAAACCACGGCAAAATAATATTCGAAACAATAATAATAATAATATATACCGCGTATTATTATTGATGAATTATACAAAAACGTATACGATTTTTGAAATAATTCAAATAATCGAATTTGCCGGTTGAACCACGAGCAGGAGTACTGTTGGAAAAACAAAAAATGGATTTTTATTTTAAATTATTGTAATACACTAACGCGGGGGAGTGCGAACAAAAGAAATCGTTTTGTTATTTCGTCAAAACGGGTAATAACGTTAATTTTGAAAACGAAATTTAATTTTAAGAAAATCTCGGTAAAAACGCGCTGCGCATTCACTATGATAAGAATGTCGTACGAACGATTGGCGCGTAGAAAAAAAAATGCTCGTTATGATTTCCATGCGGAAAATATCGTTCTCGGTCGACGCTCGTCTTAAATTCACTGTCGGCCGCGTCTAATTCATTTTACGCCGATGGACACACGTAACGATGACACATCCGAATCCTATATCCATCCTAGTGTTTTTGCTCGCAGGGCAAGAAAACGCATAGAGGAAACGTGTCCAACAGATGTTGGTGGTCCGCTTCGGTGTCGAAACGAAAAGAATCGACGACGGTGGCTCGTAGCCGGTCGTCGCGCGTTGCCTTCTATTGAGATAACGGACGTTTTAAATAGTATTACGACTATGATTATTTGCGCAGATATTATATTTATACCATGTACGTAACACAGATGTGGTTAGGTCAAGACTTGACTTAGACCTGACTAGACTTACACTTAGTGTAGTCGAAAATGACTCGATATGATGTGCTCTTAAAAGCGCGTACGACTCTCGCGGAGTCCGGAATTATTGTTTATATAATACGTGTTGCCGTAATTTTTTGTCGTAAAACTCGTGTGTATAGACGAATTTTATATTTTAATAACACTACGTTTGGCGAGACATTCCGGACGGGCATACATTTTACAATACAATAATCGTTTTAACGATTTAAAAAAAAAAAACACTCGGGAATAGCCGAACCGATTCCCGCGGATACAAATATAGTAGACACGATGAACACTGGAACGTTGTTTCACTCCTTAAATACATACGTGTATAATACGTACGCGCGAACGAAAAAAATATATAATTATTAATACGAATGCAGCTGATTTTTCAATAGAATACATTTGACGACGAAAATCGTCGAAACATAAAATACAGAAGTAAAGCTAAAAAACTTATCCCGAACAATGATTAACGAATAAATCGACCCTATAACGTAATATATTTAAGTAAAAATAAATAAAACCATCGCAATGAAATAAAAGTAATATTTGCTCCGGGAGAAGTTTCGTAATTTTCGTTTGAATCGCGCGCACAGTCCAAAATCGATTGGAACCAGTGGCGACGTAGCTGAGAGCACGCGGAATTCGGGGCCCTTAAAGTAAATCTAAGGCTCTGAGGAAAAAAAAAAATATCGGAGAATTAACTTTTTCCGAAAAATAAAAATGAACTTCAACGGTGTCCGTAATCGTTTTTACGTGCGCGTCGCATTCATTTGCGAAAATTTCATTTTTCCGGCCGAGGGGCCCACATTTTTGCGTACCTACTCCGGAGTTCGTCTGTAAACCGCGCAGTACGCGATAATATTGTAATTACAATTCGTTCGGTATTCCGGCATATCGTTATGTTGCTTTCATAATATTAATTCATTTGTAAATTTACAGCGCGTTTCCCCGGGGTCCGGTTTCGGTATTACAATATACGTCGTCATATAACGTGCGTTTTGACGAGGGCGTATACGCGTGAGACGCGTTTCGTTTCTAAAAACATATTTCTCAGCGCGCATTATTAACGTGTCGACGAGACGACGTTGATGGGAAGAGCGGACGCCTTGTACACCGCACGCTATATATCATTCCGACCGGTTACCAAAATATTAAGTGTCTTTTCGTACGGCGTCTATTTTCGAGGGGGAACGTGACGTTTATACCTTTTCTCTCTCTCTAAAATATATTTCCTGCGTTTTCGTGTACACACAGCTGAACTATACGCGTGTGCGTGTACATCTAAAGGAATGAAACGGGTTTGTTTTTTCTTTCTCCACAAAAATACTGTGCCTGCGAGGCGTGTAAATGGATCGGCGCCGTCTGGATTTCGAAGGTCAACCGATTTTATATACACTCAATACACCAGTTACATTTCACTGGAATTCTTTTTATTTCCTACGTAACACAATGTTAAATACGCACTCTCGCCGCTCCGTCTACGTCGGTGGCGAATTCTTTAACGCGTCGCTATTCTCTTATAAACACTGTCGGAATACAACCGACGCCTCTACAACAGTGACGACCGCCGATATAACGTGCACAACGTGTACACCTGTTTAACATTTTTATCATTCCGTCGCGACCACGCTAAATTGTAGGGCGTGCGATTTTGTGCACCAATGGATTTTTTTAATTCACTTACGTCGCTACAATCCGATGTCAGTCGGTACGATTAAACACTGTTTTGACGATTTCCAAACGAATGTAACGTAATGTCGACGTTTTGTCGCGGCGAGATATGAAAGAATTCAAGTACGCCGAATAAAATATAGTGATGTCACTATGACGTATAAACAACGTCTCACGGACGATTAGTTTTATTTGTTGAGCGATCGCGCGAGAAACGACCGGGAATCGGTCGATTTCAACGCGGCGATCGAAGAGTAGAGTATGTCACATTTGACCCACAACCAAACAACGTAACCATTATGTGTTTATTTTATACAACTTATTTTCGCGTTATAAATTCATGTTTAATATTTCAATGTACTTTATTATTATTAAAAAGATGTCAATAGTAATTATTATATTTTGATTATTTATTTGTTGGAACGTGTGGGAAATTGAAATGTTTTAAAACACAAAGTAAAGTAACTAATATGATTTTTTATTAATTGATATTTGCGTCAAATTTGGGGAAGGGGGGAAGGTGTAAGGCCCGTTTAAGGAAAAGCGGCCAATTCTCTTACCACTCTCCGTACCAAACGTCTGCGCACGCCTGATGATAATTAACGATAATAATTAATAATTACAATCTAAATTAAATCAAATTTTGTCCTCGACTCGTAATATTATCGTTGGATTCTTCTTCTTTTTTTTTTTTTTTTTGTCAATTCCAATTACGATATTTCTCATTTGTAACGTTTACACTTGTAATTTTTCTCGTTATAATTGTAATAATAATAATAATAATAATATTTTTAATAAAACAATATCGAATATTTAAAACGCATTATTAGAAAACGTAAATTATATTATAACAAAAAAACGCGTTCCAATGTTGTTTCGAACGCATAATTACGTGTGTTCTAATATTGACGGTGACGTCTAATAAGAATTCGAAACCCCCTTTATTTTTTACGAAAACACCGACTTTTTCTTTTCAAATTCGACTTTATGAACTCGGTTAAAATTCGATCTTATCGACTCTATCGATTTGTTCGCTATAATTATATTATATTATAATTCAACTCGTTAGATTTTTTTTTTTTTTGTTTTACCCCGCGTATTATTATTATATAAGTTACGACACGCGTTTGACCTTGAACGCTGTGACATTTCATTCGGAAAACGATTTTATTCTTATTTACTCGCCTAACTAATAATAATAATTATTCCAATTGAATATTTTGTTTTTTTTTTATTAATTTGTTTACATGTCCACATGAACATATGTACACGAAGAGAAACTTACCGAAATCTCAACATAAGAGGTCACGGCATTTCGGTGTAGTTTATTTATAACAAGATGACGTGTGAGCATTTTTTTTTTTTTTTTTTTGAAAATTGTTCAATTTCGTTAAAATCGTAAAACGCTTTACGTTAAGTCAACAGTAAATAGTATACTTGTAAGTATTCGGAATTAATGACGTTATTATCGATTAATAATAATAATAATAATAATACGATTTATACGAATAAACATACCATTTTTTTTTTTTTTAACATTCTCGAATTTCCATACACAAAATCGAAGTAACAGCAGCGCATGCGTCGGGCAGACGACGATAATACATTATTACAAATCGGGTACGTGCACTGGCACTGGTGGGGCGAGCGAGTGGGTGGGGAGCGCGACCGCGTTGTCGGTCCGAACCACCGTCGGCGCGTCCCCGCGCTCATTGCTATTTCTGTCTGCGTTTGATCAACGTTTGCGCGCTTTACTTCTTTTAAATTTTTTCCACCATAATATACGGCCTTTCTTTTTGATTTTTTTCCCCTCTTAATATATTTTATCTCACTACTATAGTGACAGATAATTTGGTTCTCAAAGACCACGAAGAAGGAAAAGTAAGTTTTTTTTTTTACTGTCGTATCTGACATGTTTTTTTTTTTTTATATATAATTATAACGACGATCGGACACATATTGGCGCGTGTACGAAACCATTGCCGAATAATAAATAAAATCGATTTGCTTTGAAAATGCGTCCCGAGAAGATAAGCCGTTAAAAAAAAAAAAAAAAAAAAAGAATAATTTAACTTCAGTCTTATTGGTTTGTACGAAATCAACAAATGAATTAATTTTTCGGTCGGTATCGACGACTCGACGTAAAACGGTACACATTCAAATGATTTTTTAGAGTAAAGATTTTAGAGCATTATAATCGTAGCACTTTAATCTCTCCTCCACACTAGCGGAACAAATCGTCCGGGATTTAAAACGTTCACATAAATATTATTACAACAATAACTCGACGTTACCGATACGTGTGGGGGGGGGGAATGTCGGGAATGTAAAAAAAAAAAAAAAATAGCGAAAAATCCGAATAACTCTTGACGTATAAACGGCAATGGTAGTAGTACGAGCGTAGGTGGAAAAAAAATTAAATATGCATTTTTGTTTTATATCTTTAAATTTCAGATGTCCGAAAGGAATGACGAACGTGTGAATGGCGAGAGGTCGGGGGTACAGGAGATGAACACTCGGCAAAAGGCTTTCGAGAAAATCGTAGCGACATTGGATCAATTTCGTCATTTCTCCGAGACGGTGGGCATGTTACGTCCGAAGACCGCGATGCCTTTTGCTTCGAGTGACGACGTTTTCAACGTTCCTATGAACATTTTAATGTCGGACCCGTGCTTGTGGGAAGCATACCGCCGCGGTTGGTCCGATCGCGCTCATCAAATATTAGTTGACGGTTCGGCGGCGGCGGCGGCCCCGGGTGTCGTCCGCGCACAGCGCGCACGCGACCAGCAGCCGCCTCCGGCGGTTCGCCCGACCGAGCCGGCTGAACAGAGACCGTGCGCGAGCGCGGTCGTTGTGAACGGCATCGGCGCGCCGCCGCCGGCTACGGGCGTTCCGGTCCCGTCTGCTGCGGATGCCGAGGACGACGGTTGGTTGGATAACAGCTCGGACGATTCCGATAACTGGTCATCGTTGAACGTCGTCAAAGACGCGGTCGAGCTAAGCACCGACGACGACGAGGACGACGCGGAGTAGTGGGACGGAGGTCGCACAAGACTCGGATCATCATCAACACACAAATATTAATTTCAAAATTTTTTTCAATTTTTTTTTTACACAATATATCTCGAGCTTGTTTGAAATCATACAATAAAAGAATAATAATTATAATACGAGTGTATTTGTTTTTTATATCGCTCTTATAGAAATACCGTGACCGTTGATAATAGACAATATTGTATTGTATTATGTCTGAGTTAAAGAGACTATGGTTTTTTCATTCTTTTAGGTACGTGATGATGATGATGATGATGGCGCGTAATTTGCACGTTATCTGGTCGATTGTCGCGTGGTTTTTTTTTTTCAAAAACTGTTTTGTCAATGAGAAAAACAATGTTTTTCCGAAAACGTGAACGCGACCGTTTTGGTAATAACATATATATATATATATGCGTTATTATAAAACACCAAGTAATATGTAATAATATTACGTAAAAAAAGTGCCTTACTTTGCACCAAAAATTACAGTTTATTTATTTCTTATGATTAAATAACACTGTTGCCGTCACTTTAAAAAAAAATCACGTGATTTTCGTTAAAAATAATTTTAATCTATAGATAAGAACATAATGCGGACTTTAATGTTTATTAGTTTTTTTTTTATTATTTCTGGTGCAAAGTTTTACACGCGATTCTGGTACACTGCGTTACATGTCAGAACGCCTTTAATGTTCGGTGCGTAGTTTAATCACTGGACAGCGTTTTAACGTAAGTATATAAATGATCGATGAAAAACCGACGAAAAACATTGGTTTTTTGCGAAGAAAAAATATTGTTATTCTATTAGAAGAAATATAAAAAGCTATTTCGTTAGAGTCGTTTTTCGCACATTTGATATCAAGTTTCGTCATAATTTAGAGAGAAATCACAGTATAGGGTAAAGCGCATTGGCGTGTGGTGTGTAATAGGTTCAAACAAGTAAGTTACAAATGTAACTTACCTATTTCAACCTATTACACACGAATTTTCGCGTTTATCAGAAAGTTACAAGCGAAACTTTTAGTGTGGTAATGACGAATAATAATAAAAAAGGAACCGAACAAATAATTTAATATCGTGTGTACAAAGACGTGGACGGTCGCGCGACAGCG
Source organism: Chaetogeoica ovagalla (assembly GCA_032441825.1). Taxonomy (NCBI): domain Eukaryota; kingdom Metazoa; phylum Arthropoda; class Insecta; order Hemiptera; family Aphididae; genus Chaetogeoica; species Chaetogeoica ovagalla. The sequence continues at coordinate 9,587,848 of CM063735.1, read as the reverse complement.
GAAATAGTAGCGAAATCGCTGGCGTACGGACACGCGAAAGGACAACGAAAGTGTACACAAAAAAAATTATATTATAAAAAATCGTTTGTTACAAAAGTTTCGGAAATATATTTATTAAATATTTAATTTTATATTATAAGGAAAAAGAAGTTTCCAACATTTTCTTTCTACATTGGACTATTTTCAGCATTTATACGTTTTGAGGTATTTAATTTATATAAAGGGATAGTTTTTTGTTATATACGCAAAGTATTACATCGAAGCACCGCTCAGTATCGTTGTACCGATAGAATGCAACGATTGCGATCATTGCTTTTGAATCTGTAATGATAACAACGGATTTTAAAATCTTTATCCAAGTAATTCACTTAAGTGACATTTACAACATCCCGCGGCTCGCTATCTTCTCTCTTTTTTTAATTTTTCAAACAAAATAATTGTTGAATTCTTCAACAGTATATCTCTATTGGTATAAATTGCTTAAAAAAGAAAAAAAACCGAGCCGGTTTGAAAAAAAATGTTGAACATCAGACAATAATACAGGCCATCGGGAAAACTCTCATTTTCCAGACCGTCCACTCCACTCCCGAGTATGTTTTATATACTAAAAAAAAAAAAAAAAACGAATTTTAAACTTCAAAAATATATTTTTACATTAGCGAACTGGCGTTAATTTATAATAACGATATTAAAATGCAGTTGTATTTAGGTGATTAAATGAAAACCTAAAATATTTTTCATTTTTACAACAATAATATTATAATATATATTGCAATATTTGTAGTGTTTGATTTAAAACGAGAAAGCTCGCAGGCTCTAATCGTTTCGAAATATTAACTATTTAACATTTTGACCGCAGACGAATTTAATTACTACGCAAAGTCCAGGCGATGCGTTTAGCTTTTATTTTGTATGATATCATTTTAAAGGTGACCTCGGGGCACTCGCATCGCCGCGGCGAATGTGTTCGGTAATTATTTTGCTATTCGTTGTATTTATATTTTTTTTTTCTACATAAAACAATTATTTACGCGATGATTATATTATTGACATTGTTTTTCTGAAACCGATTTTTCAACATTTAATCAACTAACGAACGTCCGCACATCACGTCGCAGTCATCTATAGCCGCTTTTGAATAATATGAATATACGTATAATCGAAAAGTATTTACGCATTGTATTTGCACTTACACAGTTCCCCGTGCTCGGTACGGAGTACGGATTTAAAAATAATTTTTTTTAATAACTCAAAATGTTATTCGCCTTTACGCACGTAACATTTATTTTATTCGTTAAATTTATAATATAATATATAGAACAGTTCAAAATCGTTGTTATTCGAACGCAATGAACTATTTAATGTTTTCCGGTGGATATTTGTACCCGAGTGTAAAACACAATATTTTTTCGTCGAGTCGTCGTCTAACCTTTGGCCGCGCGACGTGGTTTTTTATCTCGATCGGTAACGCGTGAATTGATTTATCATTTTAATGCGTTATTCCCAGAATACTACACAAGCCCCCAGCTTCTTCTGCATATCATTATAAGTTGTTTTCTTCGAGGTTATTTCTTCGAGATTTTATACACATATATATATATATATACGTATTTTATGGTGAAAGGCGTTCGTTATCGCGGCGTATTATATTTGAATGTTTTTTTATTTTTTAAATTATTATATTGAAATAACGTTCACTCGCTGCATACGCATTAATTACGCGTCTATACGTATAAACGCGATTAAAAGATAATATTTTTTTTTTCTTATACAGTAATAATAACAATAATTAACGCGTATAATACCGACGGACATTATTCTATATATATATATATATATATAATATAATTTTGATGAAACTAAAAAACAACGAAAACGTATTTTTTAAATAAAAATTCTCGTATACACGGACGTTAAAATATAATACTGCGTACGACGCTGATACGCTATTCTTCTTGTTGTGTTGCGTTAAAAACGTTTATTTCGAATAATCAAATGCCAGACGTTTCTTATTTCCAACGTATCGATCGATCTGATAGCGGTGACGGATAAGAGATTTGAAAACAGATTTGAATTTCGTTATACAACGACTTTTCCATTTTTTGCATTTTTCATATCTTGAAACCTTTAAAAATTGATTATTTGTAAAAAATTTTTATTCTAAAACATTGTTCGATTAATTTTTAAGGATTCGTGAGAAAAAATTTAAAATGTGGAAAAGTCGATCTCAAGTACACATCACGGCGAATTCAAATCCGTTTTCAAAATTTTTTACCGTATCACTAGATCGATCGGTACGTTGAAAACGTCTATTTCGCTATGTTTCTTGTGTATGTGTAAGACGAAAAGATAAAACGCCCGCCTTAAATCCCCTTAAATTATTTTTTTATTTCCTTATTATAAGGCTATAATTTTTTCCCTACACATTTGGCATTTTATTTGTAATGAAGAGTTCTTACCGCGAAAAAGCACACGCGATGTATCCGCGGACTGACGGCACAGTTGTCTGTCATCCGGGAAAACGTTTAATATATTAAATAATATATTATTAATGTAGACTAATAATAATAATAATAATACGGATTTATAATTAATAAAAGTCGCGTTTTGTTTTGTGTTTCATTCGTTCAGACTTCTAAAATAAAAATCGAAGTAATGTACGGTCGGATTGTATTATACGTAAATCGGGGACTCGCGGGCGTCGCGTTACTACAACGTGGCGGCGACGTTGGCTGTGCCCTTGTTCGTTGCCGTTCCGTTACGCACAGATTATTACGAGTGTACAGACTGCTGTAACAACGGATTTGATTGTCGTCCGTTCATTCGTATAAATAACAATAACGCACGATTAATTAATTTTAACATTAGAAATATGTGTAAGAGTCGGAGTCGGAGTAAATTATTCTTCGCCTCGTTTCAAAATTACTCTGGCCAATCGCCGACCACGCGTGCAAACACAACAATATTATTGTTGCACGGCATAATTATGAGTATAAGCGAGCAAGTAAAATTAGTAATATTGACGATTAAATCTAATTGAGTAACACGAATCAATTTTTTTGGCAACAGTAAAATTGACAAACTATAGTGGTACGTTTTTCTCTATAGTTCTTTATAATGTCCAGGGATTTAATCGTAGTGACGTCGTGAAGTTCCCGTGAAATCGGAAAGCGTGTTGTACGGTATATATCTGTTGTAACTCGTTTTATGTCAAAAAAAAAAAAAAAAAACAAAAAAAATCCTATAAATATATTTCGTTTTAAATTTTCAATTGTTTTTCAAAATCGTTTGTAATACGAGAAAAATCAGAATTTTCGCAAAGTAGGTATTGCAATACGTATACATTGTATTCTGCGCGCATATTATTATTAATAAGAAAAAATAATATTCATCTACGTTTATATTATTTTAATTTGGAATTTATATTATTTTCGTATACTCGTTAGTTTATCGTGACACTGAAACGCAATCGTACGGAGACGATTAGACGGGAGGTGGCAGGGAAACTATTTTTTCTTTTCTTTTATTATATATATGTGTGTGTGTGTAATTAAAAAATTTTAAGAGAAAGCGGGGCGTACAATCGTTTTTTGAGCTATCATCATAATTATTAATTGTCGATGTTTTATTTTTTTTCCCCCCCCCCCGGCAAAGGAATTTAGTGCAAGACGGTATTCGTTGTAGTCTATTGGAAAACGATTTCGGAGATTTTTAATACACGTTTCGGCATTATAATATATTTGTACGGCGGTCGAGGCAACGCTATAACAATTTTCTCGTTCTGTGACCCGTCCGGTGTACCGTAAAATCGAATACACGTGTCCGGGGACCTTAAAATCGAATAAACGCATCCGGTCGAATCGTGTAACGTTTTAAATATATAACATTGTAAATCAAAATGTATTTGTTTCGAAACAGGCCGCGAAGCCCAAGAAACATAGATTTACAATGCGTATAAATATTAATAACGACAAATAATAATAATAATATACCTAGTTGAATATATTATGTAGGTTCGTGGGCCTTCGCGTTCCATGAAATACGATAGAGAAGGGAGTTAAATAAATAGGAAAATAAAAACAAAATACGGAATACAGAAAGGAGTGGTTTAGTGAGTCGACGGGGTATACTTAAATGTGTATTTGTGAAAGGAATGTGAATTTGACAGTCGATTGAATTAGAAGAGAGATAATAATAATAATAATAATAATAATATATAGTTTATTATTATTATTTTGATTGAATTTAAAAGTTCGCGTATACGATGAGTAAATGATGTAATCGTGTGGACGGCGAGAGCGTGTTATGAGCAAAACACAGAAACGTTCGCTGTGTTCTTTCATTATAATGTTGTATTCGGCGGTCCGGTCGACCAAAAAACCGGCTGTGAACAACATTTCGTGGACTGCTCTAAAGACTCGTTCGTACGCGTATGACATATTATTATAACGCGTTGTACACGACATATTTAAGGTCTTGCACACGTGACGGTTTCACGTTCTTTGTCAAAGACGAAACACGATATACAGGCGTACTAAAACGACACTCGCATACGCGCGTGAGCATTGTGAATACTTCGCACACGCAGAGAGCATATACAATTATTATTTGGAAGAAAGGAAGAAAGAAAAAAAAAACCCGAAGAAATACATAAAAATGTGAAAACGATATCCCGCCCACGTGGAATCGTGTCGGAATTTACTTAAATGTATTCGACGATTGTATATTTTTTCGGGATCGAAACGATCGACATTTCAACGTGCAGACGGTGTCAAAAATACACGCTCATTAAAACATTACTTCAAACGAATTAATACACACGTTTTTTTTTTTTTTTTGTAAATTGCGCGTATATAATTCATTAAATGTTCAAATATCAATTTGATCCATATTTATATGGCGAAATGTACATAAATCTATTATTATTATTATTACTGTTACGATTAATGTAACAAGCGTGTTTGATAAAATAATATAATACATTTAATAAAAATAAATAAATGTTAAAAACACATTTTTCTGAAAAAGAAAAAAAAATTAGAACTTCGACGAAAAATAATGAACGTGGGGCGATGGTATTATGTAATTCGTTGACACTATTCTCCTGCACGAAATCCTACAAAGTGTATTCATGTGTACTGAAATGTCGTATTACGAGTATTACATTTACCGTATTCTTTCGATACGATAAAATATTTTCCCGTTGTGTACAAGGGCGTATTTAGTGTTGTAAAACAGGAAAGGGCTAAATCCATGTGGTGAGGGTTACGAGTAAAATTCATACTATTGTATTAGTATGTTAACAAAATGATCGATTACTTTTTTTTTGGCAATATAAACTGAAATTGGTCGGAGAGAGCTATTCCAGTAACTTGGGGGATGGGGCTTAGCTCCCCTAACCCCCCTTAAATACGTCCCTGGTTGTGTGTAGTATAATATTTGTTAGAAATCATATCATATGTACCACGTGATTTTATCGTGTGTAGTGAATATTTTTTTCTTAACACGATGAATTCGTTCGATGCTCAGTATTTAAATGTTTGTCAAAAAAAAAAAAAAAAATGCCCAACACTTTTCATTTCAATTACATTCACGATAAAATTTTTCGCCGAGTCATTTTTATTTTTTGAATGTCGTAAATTAATATTTTAATAATATTTTTTTCCTTTTTAATCGCCATTTAAAAAAAAAAGAATAATTTTAAATGATCAAATGACGACGATTAAATGCAGTCTTATAATATTATTTATTTTTGCATTGTCGTTCGAAACCAAAATTCTGTGCAAAGTTTTTAGACTTTTTCGTGGACGATAAACTCACGTGAAATGGAGTTTTTCCACATTTGGTTCCAGACAAACGAACGCAAACGTATAAGCGAACTTAAGAAGAGTGCGTAGAAAAACAAAAAAGGAAATTATTCGTCGTCATAAGCCATTGAAATTTCCAATTAAATTTGTTTCTTCCGTCTTCCGAGTTTTATTATGTTTCCGGTAAAATCCGTTGTATGGTATGCGCGCAATACGTTGCGACACCCGTAGAATTAAGAGCGAAAAAAAAAGAAGATATTTATACGAACTCTCAGTGGTCGTGGAGACGCTTCGACGACACATGCACACAAAAATAAAAATACGTTTATAAATACGCGTTATAATAACGAAACGTGTTTTTTTTTTCGTTTATTAAACACAAATGTGACGGCGAACGGTGGGGACGACCGGTCGAACGACTTCGTCGCGCCGAGTTATTCGTGTGTATGACGGGTCTCGAACGACGAACATAATAACATAAATTACTATGAAAAATGCTATGATAATGTGGAATATTTCGGAGAAAAAACAGGCGCGTTGTAGGGAATGAGAAAAAAGAAAGAAGAAAAACACGGAATAACTATAAAATAAATAAGAATGCACGGCGGACGCGATCGACGGATGCGATAAACTCCAGACGACGTTAAAATTCGTATACGTTATATAATCTGTACGAGCATTGCAGAGAGACGCATTTGTATAGACTCGGCCGGCTCGACTCTTACCCGGATCCCCTACAGAAGATTTAAAAAAAAAACAACGTACGTTTTATAAAACATTATCTTATTCCTATAACATAAAAACAAAATTATCATTCTCTACGAAATAACGACGACGATAATCCTCGTTTATAAAACGAATATTTTATATTTTATTAACGACAATACAACGATTGTGTTTGAGGCGGGACTACGTGACGACGCTTATAGCGGCGGTCTGGTGAAAATATAGGCGCCCCGGGTTTCATAAATTTCGCGGGCAATAATTAGTGGACCTAGAAATGGGTTCTATTGGAATGGAAGGAGTGAATTTTCGAGAAAAAAAAAATGTTTCTCTGTGTCGCTAAACACACGCATTCAATGTTCACGTAACAGTGAATTATTATTATTATTATTATTTTTTTTTACTATAAATATGTACCTCGGTCTTGGTTTTCGGATTACTTTGTGTTCGTGTCAAATATGTTAAACTTATTTTCACGGCGAGCGACACAAAAATGTGGTGGTTGTGGTGAACACAACGATTCTATTCGTATGAAAAAAAAAATTTAAATACACTACCACAGTATACCGTCGCATACATTCAACAGGACGATTTCGCTGGGGTCGCATAACATTCTAAAAAATAAAAAAAAAAAACGTTATAGTATATGATGTTATACCATCAACGCGCGCGTAACAAGTCTTGGACACTAATAATAATTTTATTTTTTTTTTCGATATTAATTTTCTCATTATTTTAATCTTAATGCGTTAAAATTACACATACGAATAAACAATGTAATAATACAGGGGTGGCCACGACGAGGCTCGTGAGCCCCGCATGCGGATCTTAAATCAGTTTCGTGCGGCTCTTGAACACTCGAAAAAGCACTTCTCATAAGTAAAACAACAGTAATAATAATAATAATAATAATGTTTTGTGTAGTGTAAAAAATAAATGTTCCTTCATTTGATTTAAAATGAAAAATGTGTCTTCATTTTATGGACATCGCTTTAAAATGTGGCTCGCTTCGAATTAGCGTTATACATTTGCGGCTCCCAAAATTAAGGTTAGTGTCCATCCATGTAATAATATATATCGATATTTAGTTTTACTCGTGTGTAATTCAAGACATACGCGCATACTCGAATTCACACCGATTATTATCGAATTCAGCGAATCGATTTGAAATTCTCGATACACAAAAATCATCACCGTACAAATCTTTCCTATTCCCGTGTTCACTCATTAATAATTTAGTTCTTTTTACTATGCCAAATAGTTTTGAAAGAGTTCTCTCACACACTCACACCAGCGCGTTTTGTCCGTGATTCAATGTGTTTGTGAACATTATTGGAATTTTATTTAAAATTATATTTCGGAAAAAAGTCCAATTATTATTGAAAAAAAAAAAAAAAAACCGTCAACACTCAAAATTCCAGAAATATTATTTAACTCGGTAGACGCCTCTAAATTAAACCGTTCTCGCCGGCGGTACATTTTTGTACGTTTATGGTACCACATATACATGTTATTTATCGTTCAATTTTTAAAAATTGTTTGTACATTCCGCATCGCTATTAAAACATCCGAGCTTTGTAATTTTTCAAATAGTTATGTGTTATTAACGGCTGGTTATTATAACGACGAAAGCGCGCCGTTCCCATCAGGGCCGTATTTGGACATTTCACGTCCCGGGGCGACACATTTTAGCCGCCCTTCACTAATTCCCCCTCGAAAAAGTAATTTTTTTTTTTACGTAAAATATGTCTTTTTTGTTACAATGTTGACAAAAAATTCGATTTACTATACTATACCTTATCTTATATATATATATATGTGTGTGTGCTTATTCTACTCTCGGTAACTGGCTTAACAAAATCATCAAAATATTTTTCCAACAAATTGATGTATAAATACACGAATTATATTTCTTGTTTTTCTAATTAAAGCAGTTTCACAATAAGAGATTTTCAATAAATTTGCCGCCCTCTTATAGACTAGAAAATTGCCGCCCCGGGACAATAATGGACACTTGGTCCCCAAAACACGGGCTTGGTTCTTATTGGAATAATATAAACGCATATTGACCGCGGCGACGGACAGAAATGATTACGATACGCGAATATTGTATAAATAGTTTCCAAGTCGATATATTGTAAATTCTTTATCAGCTTACGTCATTTGTTGTGTAGAGGAGAAGGAACAGAGATCTCTAAGACAACAATCCACTCGTAAATAATTGAGAGAGTATAAAATACGAAGTTTTTTTTTTGTTTTGTGAATGTTCTATCGCACAAACGTTTTATAGGATAAAATTAATTTTTGTTTGTTACGGACGAGGGGTCAAATGTTAGGACGAACGGTTGATAAATAACCAGTGGATGTGTCAAATAACGACGAGATTCACGTGTCTACGTGTTTATATATATATGTATATGTGTGTTTGCGTATTAATTTATATTATACATATAATAAAATATACGAAACAAAAAATACGAAGAAAAATAAAAACTCGTCGACGATTTTTTTCTTTTTTTTTATACATAAAACATATTAAATATATATATATATATAATGAATAATGCGTTCCACGAAACGCCTGTACAGATGTTGTCGCCGATCACCCGAAATCAATTTATCTTAAGAAAATCTGCCGTCGAGCAGATATAACACGTTGTACTATTGAATTATAAACGCGTGAGTTTCAATATACAACCGCTGTGGGGTCCGTTTCCCACTAATTTCTTCCTTTTTTTTTATTTTTTCGTTTTTTCAAACCGTATACTACTCGCCATTTATGCGCGTGTCGTTTTCGTACGTTTCGGGATTATATCTTTGACAAAGGAAGAGGAGAAACCACACCGTATGCCGTGCTGCTGCACCTCGAATCTGTGTACGACGCGTGAACGTGACCATACAACACACGAAATTTCGCCTACGGGCGGACATTTTTTTGTCGATTCTGTAACACGAAATACGTGTGATTTCCATCGACGTTTCCATTTCAATAATTGTTCGCGAATCCCCCAGCGAGTTTCCCGTGAAACGACGGTTTTATTACAATATTTTCTGGCGGTTTTTAAACGCCAATTAATACGCGATTGTCGGATATAGTTTTTCACCGTGTAAAATTGTAAAATTCGTAAAAATCGATTAATTCAATTCGTCAATTTCGTGCGCGCATTTAGAAAACGCATAAAAATAATAATTAGTAACCATACGTTTTTAACACCGAGTCATGTCGGTTACGTCCTCCTATACCGGTAACCGGTTATGCGTTACAAATCACATTCATTAATTATATAATAATAATAATAATAATTATTATTATTACTATAACTCACATTGTAGCGTATAGGCGAATACAGAATCGTTTTTACGAACGTTTGTGAGAATAAGTTTTTTTTTTTTATATATTTATCCATCGGCCGATCGCTTTCGAATTCAAAATAATAATTATATTTCAAATTAATATATATTTATTAATTATAATTAAGATTATGACGTTTGATTTTAAACGATATTTTCACTATTGCCATTTACGCCGGCGGTATCCCGCCGCGGTTTTAGAATTCAACAAAATATCCCGGAACGCGTGTATAAGTCCAATGATTGATTTTCATCGATTGATGATGCAACAATTTGTGTGCGTCGTTCAGTTTGGGGCTCAGTTTGGGCAAACGCATGCATAACTTTAGTTAGTGAGTACCAGGGTATTATCATAACTGGACGTGTTCGCGCGTTTTTTTCTTGTTTTTTTTATTTGAGAACCGATCGTGTTGTAAAGCATAGGCCCCACCGTACACCGCAATTTATGCTTCTGCGTCGATTACAACGACTACACACGGCTGATAAATATAATAAATATGTTTTATAAATAAATGTATTATGTAATATATAAATATATATTAGATAGATCTAGAGATACGTTATTTATCATTAAATTAACGATGATAATAATATTAACGAAGTTTCACTCGGAATCCGTTTTTCGAACACAACGATTCATCTTTGTTATTTCGAATTTCAAATTATAATAATAATAATAATAATAATAATGTGTCGATTTTCAATAATAGTTATATATTTATAAATTTTTGTTATATATATATATATATATATATATATATATATAACAAAAATGTATTAATTTAATATTTTTTTTCTTATTTTGTATAATTTATTAGGATAACAAATATTTGTAAGATAGTAAAAAAAATAATATCGCCGAACGACTTTTATTGGGACGTATTATCGACGACACTGCGTATTAGAACTATTATCATAGATTAGACGAACGTATTCGTATAATCTGTATATTCGATATGCATATAATCCGTGGTATTATGAGCATATGAAAAAATTAAATTATCAAACGCTACACGAGCCAGTGGCGCTCAACTAGAATTTTTTCAGAAGTGGGTCCTCCTGCTCATACCTACTTGTTTTAACACGGACGTTTCGACCAGAGACAAAAAAAATAATCTTACTATATACACACACGCACGCACACGCCAAATAGATTTTTTACGAAAATATAAATCAACGCTGACGACAAGACGTTGAATTTCGATCACGTGAAAACATTTTTAAATGTTAAAATTTCAATGAGATCTCCCCCGACGTTACGTTTACCGCGCGCATGCCGTGTGCATTTGACGTCAAATTTGACGTCGAGTCGAAAAGTGGACTTGGAACGTGAAATGAAATCGACAACTCAATGACTTGACGATATGTTAAAAATTGCGTTTTATGTAATATTACGTGGAGACACTGCGGTGCAAAACCGACGAGTGTGTGCGAAAACATCGTCGTAAACTCATCTTTGAAATAATAATAATATAATTGTATTGATTGTTTCCGATTGTCGTCTTTATTTCGAACTCGGTAATTCATTTTTTTTTTTTTTTTTCAAACGCGATTACGAATACACGTTTAAAATCGTCTCGGTTCCGTTGCACACTTTTAAACACGCGTCCCGCGTTAATAAGAACGCACAACCATTCCCAATATACGAACAAATACGCAGTATTTTTTGTATACGCCGAGAATAATAATAATAATAATGAGAATAATAATAATAATAATAATAATAATAATGAGAATAATATACCACCCCATAGGCGTTTCCAGATGGTTCTGACTTGAACGTATATATAATATATGTCAATTGTATAGGACGCGTTTTGCAGCTGTCCCGCACGCACGTATCGGAACCGGTCGACCTGCGGGGCGCCGAAGGGTATATTTTTCGTGGGGAGTTTCTTTGTCGGACGGTCGGGGTCGTAAATTTCGTGCGTGCACGTCGCGTCCTGCGTCTGCGGTGTAAATACGTTTCTCGTGTTTTTAAATGCGAAGAAACAGGCGCGCGGTGCGTGTCGGCCGTATACGTATAACAACAATAATAATAATCCGGTCGGAGATTGTAGGACGAAAAGAAAAAAAAATAAATAAATAAATAAATACGTTTTAAAAAGGAACACGACGGCGAAAAGAGGGTCCGCGGGGGAGGATAGCACTTGACATTCCGATGCGGAGGCGGCGGCAGGTGTTGTTGTGAGACAGGCGCGGTTGGTGTCCATGCCGCGGCCGCCGCCCGTCGAGATTTTCTCGGTTTCCCTCCCCACCGGCGGCCGCCCATTCCTCTTCACCGCAAATTATATTTGTTCCGTCTTATTCGACAGCGGGGACCCGGTCGTGTACAACAAACGTAGCTCTCGGCCCTCCGGTCAACTCCGAAAACAACGCGCGCGGATAATTCATAAAAACCTGTTCGGACGATGCGCGCGCTCCTCTCCGCGCTTATAACGTTAATATATTGTAATAAAATGTTTTCATTCGCGCAGGTTATACACCGCGCGGCGGCGACCAACCAACCTATTACGCCGTATTAGGATTTCGTCGAAAAATCTCAAAAACATACACACAGCGCGTGCATACCACTCGAACGGTTCGATTTTTCGTGGGAAAAATACTCGTTTACGAATCGTTGTTATTATTATTATTATTTCGAATGTTTGTTACGACCATAAAACGTATTATTTTTTTATTCCCGTGCCGGTCACAGTAATTTTCTCCTATAGACATTCGGGGGAAACGTTTGTCCCGACGCCATCCCGTCGACGCGTAACATTGGCTCATGGTAACCGCGGTCATTTTCTTCACGGATTCCCTCTGTTTATATGGCGGAATTTCGTTTTTTTTCTTTTTTTTCGTTTCCGCATTAATACAAATATTGTTTTTCGTTAAAAAATAATCGTACTCGACGGCGGCGCCGAGGTGAAAGCCTAGGCCGACTGCGGCTCATCCTGAAATCCACGTACGAACGTAAATTTCCCCTACGTACATTATTTACGCACTTGTAAATTTGTAATTGTTTCGAAATTGAATTTACACACGTACATCATGCCGTTTGTTTAGAATTAAACACCGCGCGTGCAATAATAATAATAATAATATATACCTGGAACTATGTAGGAAGATGAAGCGAAACGAGCGTTTCTGTTTGGGACACATGCACGCAGGGCTGTCGTTGATGGCGTGGAGGAGACCCGAGCCTATTTACAGGGACGGGCCCGTGCGAGGAAACGTGTAACGTTTTCGCGGTATAAAATATTTTAAAAATGGTCTTAGAAGTCGTGTGACCGAGTCGGACAATCTTTCTATTACGTGTATAGAATCGAATTTGTTGATAGAAATATAATATTTTAATAGTTCTGACAACTGATTTTGCGATTAAAAAAAAAAGTCGTAAAAAACTATTCAACTAAATTTTATAAAAAAAAAATGTATAATAAATTTATTTTAAAAATACATTTGATTCGATTCTGTTAAAGTGAAGAATAAATATGACATCCTTATGGTTAATTGTGTTTATAGATTCAAACTATTCAGACCCGGGGCCCGGGACTGGTGTGCCGTAGTTACGGCAAGCACTGGCGGAATAGCCACGCGTTTTCGGGGATTTATAAGGTCATCGAATGTATTTTTACTCGTTTGAAGTAGATATAAACAAGAAAATAACATCGTACAAATAATAATACGAGGCAACGCGGTTTTCATTTTTCATATATTCGTCGCATGAAAAATAATTGTCATAAATGATATTATAAACAGGCCGTTTATATATTATTGGTTTTATAATATATTATAAAATCATCAACCAAAATACGATTCTGGATTCAAATGAGTTTTCAAAATTCAAAGTATGGAAGAAAAATGAAAATCATGCGTGTTTATTCGTGTATAAATGTACATAATTATTTCAAATAAGGGCTGTTTTTTAATAATACATGCAAATTACAGGGTTCAATCCTTCAAGGTTCCTCGACTGTTATACGATACCTACGGCACATTCAAATACTTAATTCGGTAAATATGCGTATATTTAAAGAACGATATGGTTGCTGACAATTGAAAATTCACATTCGTTATAATGGAAACAAGGGGCTTCGGCCAGTTGAGTCCTCCCTTTGGCTGCGTACCTGTACACGAGTACTTCAAAATTACGAGTACATTTAAATACATGTAACATTCGTAATATACGAGAATTGTATTTAAAAATATTTTTATTATTTTTAGTTGCGCAAAAACGATATAGAAAAATATTCGTCAATGGTCTTAATTATTATAAAGGCCTCTTCCTATTCGATTCATAATAACTTCAAAATCTATTATCTATCAACATAGAATTATTATACTATAAAAATATTATATTTATACATAGATACGTTGGTATTTATATACACTCGAACATCATTTCAGTATTATAATAATTATTATAAATTCAAATGTAATAATGAACGTCTTTTACCATAAAACGTACTTAAGTCCGAGTACTTGGGTACAAATATCACCGGAAACTATATGTCGCTTTTTTTTTTTACGGAATATTGTGTTCGAAATACAATTCTGAGCTGTTATATTAAAATTTATTCTAATTAACGAAAAAGATAAAAAGTACAAAAATTGTCCACGTGCAAAACGCAAACGTTTGAACCCGGTAGTTTTTTTTTTTTGCGACTTTTAGGTTGTACTTAAATGTCGTAGTTTAAAGATTGTTTCGAAAAGAAAACCTATTCGTTGAACCAATCTAAAGATTGAAATAAAAAATAAAATACTTTTTGCCCAAAAGCGTACGTTGGTAATGGAATACATTTTTATTCGACTCGAGTCCCCGAGAACATCGTTAAAACGATATTAAACAGAACAAAGAATGTAAAATATCGTCTCGACCTTGTACAGTATTAAATTGTTCTTGAGCAAATGATAATTGATTAATATCACAAAACCATTAGAGCTCCTTAATTGCAGGTTACTGCGCACGTTTTAAAATGCAATTATAAGTGATTAGATAAAAACCTACGATTTTTTTGTATAAATAATTCAAATATATAATTGAAATATATTATATATACAAAAAATCGTAGGTTTTTGTCTAATCACTTATAATTGCATTTTAATACCACCGACCGGAGTTTGTGTATGTGAAAATATTTTAAGCATTAATTTCTTGTTTCTATAATTGATATGTGTAAATATAATTTAATGTAATATTAAATGACCATATATACATATCACACGTGGTAAAGAGTTTCATATTAGAAATGAACGAATGTCACCGTTTCGCAGCCTGGAAAGTGCGCATCATATCACGACAAAACAAATAATAGAATTCTTTTATTAATAATTATTATCATATAATATAAGTAACGTGATTTTATTATAAATGTTCATATATAACGGCTATTTTATTTTTTTTTAATTATACGTTTCTACTAATTCTCAATTTTTGTAGACAGTGCAACCGCACAATCGCGCACGTATACACGAGCCGTCACTGGTATTCACATTTACGAATAAGTTTTTTTTTTGTTACGCATTACGCTTAAGAAAACTATAAAAAAAACCCTCCCCTCGAAGCTCCTGATGTTAAACACTGAATGATTTAATGTGCCCTCAGCAAAATTAATGGGGACACCACTATAAATATATATATATATCTTTATATATATATATAGTTAAGTACAAGGAGTAAAGAACGTTTTATGAACGTATACAATGTTCACATTATACAGCTGTGTAAGTGTAAAGAAAACAATCGAATTACTCATATCGAACGTTATTAGATATCATTTACGTTTATAATTTTTAATATATAGTATTTACTATGGAAATAACATAGTTCAATAAATTATCAGGTCAATGATGCAACTAAGCAGAGATAACGAAATGAATATAGTGTAATAAAAGGCAAGATTAAAGTAGCCAAAGAAAAGTATAGCGGGTCAACGGCCGCGATTGTTAGATACACAGAATTTTTACTACGTGTTTTAATAGAATTAAAACTGGACGTTTTGTGAATATTTTATTTTACTTTTTGTGTGTGTGTGTGTCTGTTTTGTGTCTATACCGAGCTAAGGTATGCGACAAAACCGGCTATAGGCTATACTCGTATATATTATAATATTACTCGGGCTCGAGAGCGATCAAAACGTTTACATCACTCGTTAACCTTGAACCGTGCTGGACACTCCCTAAAACGTTTCCTTTTTACGTCCCAAACGATATTTCGTATACATACGCGTACTACATAATGCACGTATATAAATAAAATAAAAATGTATTTATAAACATATGTTTAATGGATACAATATTCAATATTCAAGACAGTGTACAACGTCGTTTTCATACACGTTTTAAAGAAATATTACAAAAATTCTAATATAATATAGGTTAATATAATAAGTAATAGGTACCTATCGCGCGTGTTGTATAAAATTACAAAACTCCGAAAAAGAGTATACCGAAACCGACGTACATATTATGAAATACATTGAATTGTACGTGTTATAATAATAAGTCGCTATTAATTGTTAGATCATTATACTATTTAAATTAAAAAGACGAGTGTTATTTCATTGAAAACACTTTTAAAAACGAACTTAACCACCTTAATGGGTTACATTTCACGACGATGTGTTCTATAATAATAATCATCGGTATAGCCGATTCAAAGATGTATAGATGATCTATTTATACGTTTTTTTTTCTATAAAATTCGGTTTGAGAATTATATATTTAAAATTAAAAATATAATAAAATGTGTCGAGAAAAATTCAATAGCGAGAACGTTTTACAACCAGTCACCGTATTTTTTCAAACATTATGCATTTATAAATTCATCTTAAATAAAATAAATATATTAAAAATAGACACTTTTTTTTCCAAAAGCATTTTTCTCTCTTAATTTATAGTGATTATTTGTGTCGTGTAAAAACAAAAAAAAAACAAAAATTGTGATTGTTAATATTACTCAGAACCCTCAAACAATTCTATAGATCCGCTCCTGATTCAATACATATTATATAGTATTCTGCACACACTGTATAAAATAACACCAGCCTCGTGAAAAACTTTATGTATAATTTCTGAATTATAAAAATCGCCGATTTAATATTGATTCGATTATAATTAATTATAACATAAATATATTCATACGTTTTAAACTCGAAGTTTTACAAATAAAATATAATAATAATATACACGCGCGCGTAATTTAAATCTATAAATATATATTTGTATACTATTTATAATTAAAATCCATATAATTATTATTATTATTATTTAAACGCGAAAATGTAGGGCATCGTGAAAATTTTAATTCGGACCGGCCGCGTTATAGATAGATTTATTTCGAGAAAAAAAAAATTATGCCGAGGAATTATATCGTTGCAAATCATAATTTTTTTTTTTTTTTTTTGACACAAGAGTGTATAAAAAAACTTAATCGACAATAACGAATAAGACGCGGTGGAAATTTTAAATTCGAAATGGAAATGCGAAACGATTTAGGTAACCGAAGAAACGGTTGACGTAAAGATACAAAAAAATAATAATAACGAAACATATTCGATAAGCGTTCAACGTGTTTGAAAATTCTTTTCCGCGAAGGATTTGGTGCTCGAGCTGATGATAGTAATAATAATAATAATAATCGTCACGGTACACTGCGGCGGCGGGCTTGAGCGCATCGGGATAAATTGTCGCGGGCGGTCGCGACGGCGGTAACGTCACCTGTAGCGCGTTGGTCACCTGCACGTATATGCAAAACGCGAATACTATGGCCAAGAGAATGGCTAAAATCACGATGAACCGAAAAACGTTCCCGGTGTCCCTTCTGTGTTTCTTGATGGAACGAACGTGCCGATATTCCACTTTCATTGCGGATCACGGATTCGCGTCGCCGCTGCCGTGCCGGATGTGTGAAGACGACGACGATGGCGTGCCGCGTGCTCCGGGATCGGGTCTGGCTGGGCGCGACGTGCAACGTGACGGCGGCGAGTAATCGGGAATGATTTCGGCGACGGGGATCCGCGCCTTACGGCTATCGCACTGTAAAAGCATAGCGCAAAACGGTCAGTACGAAACGGTCGAGACGAAACCGGCACGCGGCCGGAGAATATTATCCGGGCGGGCCGACAGTTTTGGGCCCCGCCGTAAGCGTAGTGTTAAGGCAACGATTTCACACGTTAAATTGTAGCCTGCGATTAGACGTAATGTTATTAAAATAATTGCGCGCGAAACTAATCGATACAGATGTAATTTTATTTATGAACGATCTGTCGGACGTGTTGTCTACGAGACAAAACGTTCGATTAAATTTTGTGGACGGGCCCAGAGGAACATAATGCGTATTACGGTTGGCCGGGCCTTATATATGGCCACGTGCCCGAAACGAAACGAAATCGAACGTGGAAGCCGCAGACCTCTAATTACCTGGTTTCTACACGTATAATGGTAGTCGTTCGAAGTGGTCGACCGCTGCAACGGGGATCTCATCCGAGCTGTACGACGCGCGGTGCGGACGTAACTATAATACGCGCGGACAGAGTGTTATTACAACGGCGTACAGTTTTGTTGTTGCGTTTACGAACCAACCGCCGCGTAATGTTTATCATTCACTCACCGCCCGGCTGCAGAGGGGTACGATGCGCGCACGCACGATACGTAACGCGCGCGACCTGGTCGCGGCCCGGTCCGGTTTCCCGGCCGGCCGCGCGGAGTCCGAAATGTCGTTTTGATTTTTCGTATTTTTTTATCGATACGACGATATAAATAGACACGCACGCTCTAGCCGCGTTTTCACGTTGGACTTTGTATTCGTAACAGTAAATCCGATGAATTCGTTCGTTCGGACCCGTACAATTCATATTTTTATTTTTCTCAAGCTTCACGGCCCGGTGAAAACCGCCGTTAAAAAAATCGCGCGCGCTACGGCTTCTAGGAACCGGGCGAAAAGAGGTAAAAGAAATAAATGGAAATTGTTGAAAACAAAAAAAAAAAACGCCTGAGCGAAAACGAAGTGACAGCGCGCGAGCGGACTGTGCGACGCGTGTCGGTGGATCGGAAGCGCCGACAACGTCCGCAACGTCGGTCCTATGATGGAATGCGAGTATTAAAAAAAGTCTTATGTTCGTCGGTCGTAGATCGCGGCCGTGAACGACCTATTGGCCGAGCTTGTTCTATGATTTTTTTTCATTTGGACAGACACGTTGTAGAACAAACGAATAAAAACTTTGACGTATTTAAGTTAAACGCGCAACGGGTGTGTGACGAAATGTGCAGAACATAAAATTTCACCGCGTCGTCGAAAATCAAATAAAAATCGAAGTCGAATCTTTTCGTTTTTTTAAAGTATCGAACGTCTTTACACTCCGAGTATTGAATCGAACAAAATTTGAATCCTATGTAAGAGGTTTTCAACGAGAGCAATCAAGCGCATTGGAATGTACAATCCGTAGATTAAATCTACAAGAAAAAATGGTTTTCTCGTGAAAGAAATACGATATTATTTTGAATCTACGTATATGATTTCATAGAGTTTTTATTTGCTTTTTTTTTTTTTTTTGTCGATTTTAAACCGACGATTTTCCACGATGATTTTGAATTTCTATACGATATTGGTAATTTATTGGCTGTGGACGATAAACGCGCGTGCGTAAGAGAAAAAAAAAAGATGACAATTTAATTACATTTCATTTACACAAATCGGTACATTAGTGTTGTCTTTCAGAAATATTGGAGTATAAAAGGACAATTACAAGTCTACCAAAATATTCTTCACAATAACAGAACATTTCGTAATGTTTATACGCTAATCAGTAGCGTATTTACAGGGAGCATACGGGAATGCAATTGCTCCGGGGCGCCAAATTTTAAGTCCCATTTAGAAGCGTCAATGTTATAGATTTAAACATTTTGGAATAATAATATTATTTATTTAATACAAAAAATTAAAAAAAATAAATAAATAATAAATTATATAAATATATAGTAATTTGTTTAAATTAATATTAATTGTATATTATTATTAATACACTAAAATTCAAAAATATACCATTAATTATATACAAATAATACTCAGTACTAATACGATGATGAGTTTTATTATCCGTACGCCCCAATTATTATTTACTGTTTAATATGAGTTCAAAATATTTATACGTATAATATAGGTTGGAATTTTATGTACGGTTATCCATGGCAATCATTACAATAGACAGGAGGCATGTTTAAATTCATAAGTGTAAAAAGTTGTGTGAGATGATCAAAACGGTTTTATGAAAACAGACTTGTTTCGTATGAACATTTAAACAAATTTCCGGGGAGTTATTTATTGGGGAAACAATAGTTTCAAGGCTTCACAATTACGCTAACGACGATGACTGAAATAAGACGCCTGCCGCAGCAATTAATTGCGTGTACCTATTCAGGTGATTGTAGAAGTCGAGGAAAATTTACTTTTTAAGACGATTGCTTTAGTGTTTCTAAAATGTACGTCGAGAGGACTACACTACAGTACTACACTACTGATATGAGTGCGTATAATATTATATGTCACGAAGAAGATTTAAGTATTATTCAAACATATAACCTAACCTTAAATTATAAATTAAAAATTTCGCCGGCTCTTAGATTAACGGCGTATAAGCCGTTAATATAAATAACTGCAGCTGGATACGTTTTATAGGGACACGATTTTTTCCACGTATACAGTGCTGGAAATCTATTATTTCTGGGCGTTTGACCTGGCTGGGTCAACTTAATTTAATAATTTGTACATCGTATGCTAAACGATAGAGTGAATTAGTGTTATCTGCTATCTGTGATCAGGTGAATGAAGAGGTGATCAGATGAATACAGTAAAGATAATATATATATTTAAAAAAAAATCCCTTTACCTTGGCCGTTAACAGATATTTAATATATTAATGTAAATAGGACATATATATTTTTTTAATTGTACGTACAAAATTCTATAAATAAACTATAATACATATATATATATATATGTATCCAAACTATTGATACAAAACCAATCTCGCACATTCCGATTTAAAAACCTAAGTTGCTGATTGACGACTTTCTTTTATTTTATTTTTACGACCTAAAATGTCTAGGAACATCACAAATTCACGACTCCGACAACCATAACATTAAGTTCGATTAACGTAATAATAAAAAATATATATAATATATAATTTAATAATACATTTTTTAATAAATCACGATTTAGCTATATTATTTGTTTTTTCGTTTGAATGTTACTTTAGCCTCTGGCATGGCATTGCGCCTGTAAGCTACTAATATCAAATAACTATTAATAAAAGAAAGAAAGAAAAAAAGTTGTTTAGTATGTATGTTTTTTAGTCTCTGGAATGGCATGGCGTCCTGTAAGCTAAAAATTGACAAGTATGTAAATCTTCATAGCCTCTGGCATGGCATTGTGTCCTCTAAGCTCGTGTGTGACGAATAATATAAATTTAAATGCAAATATTAATAAAAGAAAATTAATAAATTAATAAAAAAATATATATAAAATAAATAAATATTCACATGTATATGAAATGTATATTTAAATATAAAAAAGAATAAAGCCAATGAGTATTAAATAAAAAATAAATAAAAGAATGTTGTTCTATATATATATTATATTATACTACCGGTTTCGACAAAAAGTCATCATCAAGTAAAATTAAAAAAATACAACAATAGAAAAATATAAAAATGAAATTGATTGAGCGAAAAAAAATACATAGAGAAAACAATGAATATTACAATAAAAAGACAAGGAGCTTAAAATAAAAAAATTATATAATAATAAAATATTATATACTAAATAAATTAAAATTATCAAAATATTATTTTGGTTATTTATGTATATAATGGATACATATAGTACACTATTTACGAGTTTAAATGAATATAGAGCTATCATATGTTAGAAAACATATGATATTTTTCTAATTACATTAGAAAAATAAGTGAAATGAATGAATAATGATGATTTGGCCCTTGTGTATGGATGATACCTGTCGCACAAGTCCATCCATTTCATTTTGGCACTACTAGCCGCTCGAGTGATTCACTGCTGTCGAACTGTGATTCGCTCGTATACGTCGTGTAGGGGCGAAGAGTTATTCCGCCGCGGTTATTGGTGCGACAACATCGCCGTTTGAAATTACCAACGTTAAGCATTTCATTGCGCAAGTGTTCACCTTACTTTGTTATCATCATCATCATCATCGTCATATACATCTTTAAACCGTACATCGTCTTTACTCGAAGACTACGCCGGCGACGCGTAAATCTGTCGGGTCCATCACACGGATGCGAATCCTGGAGACCGGTCGACGGGCCGCACACTCGGTGGCAAAAGTCGCAATCCGGGCATTTTTAGATAGTAAAACGTGTCTGAGAAAAAAAAATGCAAAAACGAAAAATAACGTAAGGACGGCGTGACGATACGCGGTCTCTGGGTAAAACTGTTGCCAACGACGGTACGAAAAACCGCCATCGGTAACACGACGCTTTCTACACACATACTTCACTCTTTTTTTTTTTTAATAAAAATCTCGTCGAAGTCCTATGCCCCATGAACGATAATGTAATTAAACGCAACAATGTTCGTGAAAATAAACGTTATTATACCAATATAGTTATTCGTATAATAACGTCTCCGTTATTGTCCGAACGATAACGAATAATACAAACGTATTATTATTATGCCGTAATAATGCTGCGCGTCGTATTATCAATGTATAAAAGTATGCGCAACTTAATACCGAACACCAAAGTAAAACATTTTGAACAATACAAAATCGAGTCACGCGAATCAAGTGGAGAGAAACGTCTAGTGATCTGCTCAATTAGAGAATTGCAGTGAGGCTGAGTGTTAAGTTGTATAAGAGTGTAATGAGACCGAAAACTATGTTGTATATGGTTTAGATTAGAGTGTTAGGCGCTGAACGAGAGCGGAGAATCAGTGTAAGGGAAACGAGAATGATTAGATGGATGAGTGGGGAGACAAGAGAAGATAGGATAGGAAATGAACATTAGTGAGAAAGCATAGGAGTAACGTTGATCGTGGGGATGAGAGAGAGTAGACATAGACGGTTTGGTTGTGTAAAGAGGAGAGAAGGATTGGAAGCTGTAAGAACGGTTATGGAAATTAATGTTAAAGAAAGGCGGGGAAGAGAATGACCAAAGAAATGGTCGAACGCGATATCAGGATTATTAGTGTGTGCGTGGAAGACGTAGGAGGTCTTGTCAACGGGGGGGATTAGAATATAGACGGCTGATCCCAAATAACTATAACAGTCGAGAGAGAAGTACAGAAGAAGAATACTTCTTGCGTATTTCAATTCGTTTTCATTATATATTCATATTCCTTATTCGTTTTATTTATATATAAATATATACATTTATATGAGAAAAATAACTAAATTATTAAACGTTCACCTAATAATAATATATAAAAAGAGTCGGAAAAACACGAAAAAAACAGGCTAATAAAATAAAACAAACGTATAATTACAACACATATTAATAACTAATAGAAATACAATCAACATCACACATACACAGATACACACAATTATTTCCAAAAAACCGAATTACCTGTACTTTCTAACAGATTTCATTTTCATAATTACGAATTCTTTTTTTCGCTTTTTAAAGTAATTATTGTGCCTTAAAATTTCAATAATAATTACTGTTCTTCGTCACCACACTCCACTATCACCATGCCAATTATTTTGCAAACGAAGGTAAACTCCCAACAGCACAACACATACACACAGAACATCGAATTACTTCTACTGTTTAACTAACACCATTTTAGTAATTTTTATATTAATTTTAGTTTTTGTAAAATAGTTTTGCCTGCGGGCGCCGGGGAACCCCTGCCCAATTTTTTTTTAATATTCAAAACTCACTGAAGAAATTATTCATCTTGAAATTCCAAAATTATTTTGCACAACAAAGTAAATTCGCATCAACACAACACACAGATACACATTTCAATGAATTAGTACTTTTTAACAGACATCATTTTCGAAATATGTAATACATTTTTAGCATTTGTGAAATAGTACAGCACACGGGCGCTGGGGAAACCCTGTCCAATTTTTTTTTTATATTCTGAGCTAACTAAAGAAATTATTCTTTAAATTTCGATATTATTTTGCAAATGAAAGTAAATTCGTAACAAAAAAAAACACACACACACACATATATACAAATTTTAGTGAATTACTTCTACTATTTAAAACACATCATTTTCATAATTTTTAAATTGTTTTTAGCTTTTGTAAAATAGATTTGCCTGCGGGCGCCGGGGAACCCCTGCCCAATTTTCTTTAATAATCTGAGCTAACTAAAGACATTTTTCTTAAAATTCAGGTATTATTTTCCAAATAAAAGTAAATTCACAACACACATACTAATCATGTCGAGTTATTCTATTACTTTACACCAGTAACGCACCCAGGATTTTTTCAAGGGGGGGGATGTCTAAAAAACTACATTATGAAAACCAAAAATTTTAATAGATAATAAAAATAGATAATCCGTATCTTTATATCACTCGACACTCAATATCACACAACATAGAAAAACAGTGTTGCACTCATTATAATAATATAATATAATCAATAAATTGTTAACACCTGGTGTCATCTATATCGTATGCGAAATTTTAACAGAAAAATATGAAAGTTATATCAGAATTTGGATTTTCATCTATAAATTTAATACTATTGCACTAGTCAAGGGGGGGGGTCCGGACCCTGAGTCCATCCCCTTGGGTGCGCCACTGCTTTACACACATTATTTTCGTAATATGTAATATTATATTTTTAGTATTTGTAAAATAGTACAGCCCGCCCGCGCCGAGGAAAATCTGCCCAGATTTTTTTAATATTCTGAGCTAACTAAAGAAATTTTTCTTTAAATTTCGATATTATTTTGCAAATGAAAGTAAATTCGTAACAAAAAAAAACACACACACACATATATACAAATTTTAGTGAATTAGTTCTACTATTTAAAACACATCATTTTCGTAATTTTTAAATTATTTTTAGCCATTGTAAAATAGTTTTGCTCGTGGGCGCCGGGGAACACTTGCCCAGTTTTCTTTAATATTCTAAACTAACTAAAGAAATTCTACTTAAAATTTCGATCATATTTTGCAAATGAATGTAAGTTTAATAATGATTTGCTAATTTATCGATATTTCAATAATTATTTATAATTAACAGAAAAAATTATTTAAAAAAAGTGCCGAAAAAATTTCACTTTAAACCGAGTATTAGTTACCTAACTCGTTTTTTTTTTTTTTTTACTATGTCGGACAACCCAAAAATATATTTACAAGTACATTTTAAACTAAACGCGTGGTTTTTTTCTATATCATCCATCGGCTTTGCATTTTAAATAACTTTATAATCGTATAAAAATATGCTTCGGTCTCGTTTCTCTTTCTCCGGTTTACTCTTCTTGATTTCGCACGATCGGGATAATTAAATTAAAAAACTGTCATCTAATTTGCAGTGTTGCGATTCGTTTTTGAATACTTCTATTCATATTCTGTTCTATAAACATATTTCGCATAATATATTACTAATAAAATAATACATTTTTTTTCTTTATATTAATGAGATTGATTTCAATTTTTAACTTCTTTCCATAAGTACCCGATTCAGATCTTATTGGTTTAAATTTTGCTATATATATATATAGTTATATATATAAAAACAATTATTATTTATTGTGTTCTTTCCGTGACCGAACACAATGTATTGTGTTTAATCGTCTTCAATTCTTATCCTGTACCTAAAGACTTGTAATGCTTTTTGCCGATAAATCCAACATTACAACTAGTGAATATTATTTATTATCACACGTGAATCTAATATTTGTAATTACCAATTTCAGTAATTTTAAAACACTTTTAAATAGTACTTTTTATTTACCTACAAGCTATGGTATAATAGTTTGTGTGATTGATTTAAACTGATTTCGATAATATCTCTATTATACAAATCGAATGTGGTAATGCTAGGTTTATTAATTTATTAATAATTCGTACAAATTTATCGTGTATCGATTATACATTAGAGAGTATAATTTATAATGTAATATTATATTAATTAAAAGTAATAATCAGTTATGGATTTTGAATAAAAATTGGCTCGGGAGATTTTTATTACACTAGCTAAAACATTTAAAAATAAAATAAAATTCTGACAAAATATTATAACAATTCTAAATATATAAAAAAAATTTAAACATTTAGTTACGTTAAAAACGTATTATTTCATGTAATTTTTTTATACATAGAACATTACACGCATTTGTGACGCTTAATTAAGACGGCTTTCTATTTAAGAAATTACTGTTTTTTTATAATGTCAATTATTTTTTCTGTAACTATAACTGTGGTATATTTTTCTGAAACTATACCATGTAACTTGTATATGTTACATATGAACATAATATATTACTTTTTTCCACTTTCATACGCAACATTTAGTATGCATATAATAAATATGTTAATCATACTTTCATTCACTTTAATTAAATTAAACATTCTTATTACAATTTGTATAAGAATATTTTCTAAATACATAATTTTTAATTACATTCATAAATTTTATCAAAATAAATAAATAGAAAAATAATTATCAGCTACTTTTAATATTACATTATTTTTCATAAAAAGATAAAAAATTTTTTGATAAAATGAAAAAAAAAAGAATATAATAAATTTACTCAAAATATTAATATCGTTGCCAGTAACAACTTGTACATTTATTTATATTATCTTAATACAGGGATGAAATCAATCCGACAACAGGTCTGTAAAATCATCACTTTCTTCACTCAAGGATCCATCATAAGGTTCGAAATAAATATGTGAATCGTTTAATTTTCTAGGCCTGAGTTCTCGTCTAACTCCATCGTCATCGACCATATCTTCCATAGGATCCAATTCCATTTCGTATTCGGCAGGCTCTTGTTTGATGTCAATTTGTTTTCTCGAATCCATTTCTGATGTTTCACCATTTTCTACAGCAACTGTTCCTTTAGACTTCTCTTCATCTTGTTGTTTCATGGTTACTGTACCACTACTATTACTGCTCTCATCTTCTTTAACATTATCCTGTTGTTGATTTATTTTATCATCGTCGGGTTTCAATTCTGATTGTTCATCTTGATCGTTGTTTTCTTCCTTCATTTCGTTTTCTTCATTTGCAGTATTTTCTATTTCTTCTTCGATAATCGTTTCTCCATTTACGACATGTTCATTGTGTTCTACACCGCCAATTTCATTCACTTCCTCACAGTTTATTTTCTCATCTATAAGTTCCTGTTTGATATTAACATTAAGTTCGACATTCTCTTCAATAAGACACTCATCATTTGTTTGAACATTTTGTTTTACGTCTGTGTCATGGTCTGATGACTCAGACTGAACATGTACTTTAATTGCATGGTCTGTTTCTTCATCGCTCGATTCAGAATCGTCAGAGACAGACGGGCTTAAGCAGCTATTGGAATCAAACGTAGTTGATTGCAACTGCACCAGATAATCGCTACGTTTTTGTAATAACAATTGTAACTCTTCATCTTCTTCAGAGATCTGAGCGATTTTTTTCTCTTTTGTCCACGATTCATTTTGTTGTCTTTTGAAATTTAAAATCTAAATGAAACAAACACATTATTATAAGTTTAGTTACACTTTATGTAAATATAAATTTGTTGTAGATGTACCTGGTTATTCACATTTTCGAGTTTCTTTTTTATAATTTGTTGACAATAATCTTTGCGGCATCTTTCCAGTAAATTAGTCAAGTGACTTTTGTTCATTTCACGTAACTGAATCAACGTATTGTCACACTTAACTATTTCGTTTAGGATTTCATCACAATCCTAAAGAACAAATTTTTTTTCTAAATGTTGGCAACTAATCAAGGGTTTGATAGGCATTTGATCAAACAGTCAAGTGCTTGAATGATTTCATATACAATAAATACATTTTTCAAAATTTCAACTAACAAATGTATAAATCATTCGTTTTTTTTCAATTAGTTACCAATCAGTCGTTGTTTTTTGGGCATGACTAGTATTTAAATGTAGATTAGATTTACAATATTTATGTATGGAATTTTTTGACGATATTATAATAAAACAAATTTATTAGTTACAAGAAATAATTCAAATTTTTAAGAAATATAAAATATCAAAATAATTCGGGTACTTTTTTGATACAATGTGATTTCAGTAATGTAAGTTAACAGGTAATATGTGCATATTTCTACTGAATAAAACAAAATATTTTTGACTTTTCTTCTTCTTTGTAAGGCAGGAATTTAAGTGAAAAGTTAACGACCCTAATTTAAAAAAAGTTAATATTTCAATCATTTTCCCATTCTAACATTTGATGTATCCACAATGAAATAATCAATTATAAATACTTCATCAGTTTTATTAAATGGTGAAGGCGATTCAGGTGGTGGCACTGGTTTGGCATAACGACCCATTAACCCTAATTTGTACAATTGCTTCTTAACACTTTGCTCTGCATAGAATTCTTTACAAATATTGCTCATTTCTTGTGGTTTCTCTTCGTCTAAAAACAAATACATTTATAAATACATATAACACGGACGCTGATAAAAAAAATTTACCATCATAATCTAAAAAATGTTCTTCAATATCTTCTACGGACGTATGAGAATGTTCTGCAATAGAAGCTATGACCCTCTGCAATATCGGTACAAATGAACTGCCGTCATGTCTACAAAAATAATCATGTGAAAATATGTTGAGAAATTAAAAATTAAAGTTAAATTAATACGATTTAAAAAAAAAAGAATTAAATCTTTAAAAAGCAAAATATATAATTAACTCTCGAATATGCGGGCGGACTGTTTTATTTTGTAAATTCAGATATGATAAATTATTGCTGAAATATATACATATAAATATAACTTACGCAGCTGTATTAGCTTTATTCACTAATTCCACAACGTCCGGAGATATCCGTTCAATGAGTTTAAGTCTTTTGGTTGATCGAGGAGAACATGATGATTGGGCTTTTTGCATTTCTAATTCTTCTTTAGCCCAGACTTTTGCATAATGTTCACCTACAGGTGGTACTTCATACAATTTCTTGTTGGTATCATAGGATTTCACCAAATCTTCTAACCACTAGAAAAAAAAACAAAAATAATAATTATAATACAAAATATATATAAAGATAATCTTACGTTGAGATCTTCTTTTTTCACATGGGCAAGGTAAGGTTCAACCAAGGACCAAAATTTATTAGCCGATTCGGTTTTGTTTGGCGGTAGTTCCTAAAAAAACAAAATAAATAATTAATAAAAAAAAATTTAATGTATTTAAAATATTATATTTTAATAATTTCACACTAACTTTACTGGTGGGATCAAATTCAACTTTCATCTTATGACATTCATTCACAGGCGATATCTCTGCAGCAGCTCTTGGTCTCTAAAAAAATACACAAAACGCTTTATAATTTGAACAATTATTATCTAAAACGCTTATAATATTATAAGTTCTATTCTAATGAGAATTTGGAAATAAATTTGAATCAATTCACACTTGATAAATTTTTAATAAAATAAGTATAAAACAGGTATTATTTTAGTAAGTATAACAAGACCTATTATGTTACAAGTGCATCCATATGGTAACAATAATTATTTTCTAATAATAGTTATGATTTTTCCCAAGTATATATATTATTTATAATATATAATATATATATTATAAACCATTATATCAATTCTGATTTATTTTTGAATCCAATATTTATAAAGGAAATACTTAATTACTTAATATCTAAAATAGCTATACTAAATTTGAACATTTTACTATCTATTAAATAATAATTTCATCAAATTGCTTAGCATATGTCAACTATGTATTTAATAAAAATATATAATACGTTTTACTAATTTCACTGAACTAGCAAATTTTGACTTCATTATATTCCAACTCTACCACAAGAAAAATAGCAATAAGTAAAAAAAACTTTGGTCTAAATGTATTAGACAAAATTCATGTTGATAATAAAATAAATCTTCATATCACTCATGATTTATGAGACATATAGTTGGCAACTAACTTCTACTGCGTTAACCAGTAATCTGATTTTTAAAGTGAATAATTCAGAACGATACAAATAAAAAGTTCTAATTTGATTTTAACAGCTTCTAGACATTATGGCAAGTGTTCTACTCCCTAACACAAATCCAAATATGTCCTAGTAACTAAAAGGGTTAGTTTTAGTTCAGGCAACTAAAACTAAAATTTATTAAACTCAATTACAACAATTAATCATTAAACTACAATAAAATTCTAATATTCGAATAATGATGTGACGTTAAAAAGTAGTTTTAAAATACACAGGTGAAGGAGAACACGAGTCTAACAATTGGAAATTATTTGATTAAAGTTAAGGAATTGGACTAGTGCTCTGCGTCACTGTGTTTTGCATAAAGCGTAATTAAAAGACGTCATAAGTGATGATTCAGTAAAATTGTATTATTACAATAGACTTACAATTGTAGGGAGTTTAGGATTTTTTGACATTTTATGTTGGGATCGAGCAAACTGCATAGATGCAAATGTACCAAGTTCATCTTGTATTGTATTTTGGCGCACGATTCCGGCGGTTATCAACGCCTCAAGTTCCCACTGAAGATGGTCCAATTCATCATCTGTCATTATGTAATAAGAGTTTTCACCGTGATTTAACACTGGAAATTATGAAATAATTATTAATACACCATTTGTGTAAAAAAAAAAAATATAAGAAAAACTCCCATTTTCAGAGTTGTCTCTGTATATTTAACACGCAATATATAACAAGGAAATTCAGTTATATAAAAATTAAATTACGAAGATTTGAAGAAGGGAATAATATGGAGAAGGAAACAAGCAAAAACTCGATATGCTGTCACTTAATTTACAAAATCAACTAATTCACAATAATTTACAAAAAAAAAGAAGTCACAATTTTAGTTCCAAGCAGTCATTTTACCATTTAGACAGACACAGAAAATGTATATGATTAATCAATTATATATAAATATGTATAGATTTTTTACACGATTGCAATGTTGAATTTTCTGGAATGACTGTAGGTTTAAGTCGAGGTAACGATAACTCTCTTTCTTCGTCAATGAGTTTTTTCCTGGCCGGCGTCGACGACGTAGACACTGTTCGCGACAAAGACACATCGCCGTCGGTAGACGACGTACCGTCTACATCGCTATCGTCCGCGGTTGCCGTACCACTGAACGATGATTGACGCGATCTTTTCCACATGCCTCTACCTCTGCCCCGGCCGCGGCCTCTGCCTCTGCCCCTGCCCCGACCTCTTCCCCTGCCGCCGCTGCCTCTGCCACGACCTATCATTCCACCGCGACGTTTCCTACAGAATACAAAACCCGATTACGATGTCGTCGCTCTTATTGTGAATGTAATTTTTACGCGCGAACATTGTAGACACACATGACGCCAATCGCGAGTACTCACTTTGGTGGCATTTCGTTTTTTGGCCTTTGAGTGGTAAAACAGAGAAGAACGTTTCAATACACAAGTCTCGTTTCTCACTCGGAGTGAGTGAAATGAGGAATTTCCCCGCAAAAATATCGAGACATTTCCGAACTCATAATTTTAACAAAACGTGACATTACACAATAACAAATCGTTATCAGCAAGTGATTCGCGGCGATAATGCAGTGGTTTCCGATAACTAAGCGACAAGGTGGATTGATTGATACCTAACCTAATCATCCTTGGTCAGAGAATATTGTTAGAGGTTATGGTCTATACCACGAATTAAGTTTATCTTAATTCGTGATCTACACGGTGAAGCCATAGAAAAGGTAAATAGAATGGGCGAAGCGACTATAAAGATTAGAACACAGAAGTGTCCTAACATTTTAATGTGAAATATTTCCAGTTGTCCTAAGTGTTACGAGTATTTTTATCTAAGTTTACAGCCCATTTATACGGTCAATAAAAACTAAAAATTGTCAAATTTGGCTTAAACGAAATTAATATATCGTTATTATTCAGAACCATTGCCATTCTTTTGATATTCGACAAATAAAACTGTTCTGTAGGAAATACTATGAACCCAAGTCATAAAAAAAAAAATGATGTAATTTAATCGCTTTAACAGTTACAAGTGCTCCGGTGTATTTTAATATGTCTACATAATAAATCGTAAATGTCGTACGCGATTGTTTGATTTCTCTTAGGTTTTTTTAATAAATCATTGCTGAAAAATGTATGCAGTAATCCCAAAATGATTTGAAAACTAAGTTTTCGGAAGTCTGCCACATATTTTTATTTGTTTTCTTATATTATATTATTCTTCCTACAAATTCACACCACCACAAAATCTTCGAAGTTCATACAGAATTAATAGACACTGAAAGTCAATAACCATCACGGATATTCAAAATTTAAGCTCGCTAGCTCAATTCCGAATCTCTAATAATTCAAAAAGTAAACTAATGTTTTAAACATTACAAAAATACATAATTTTTCAATATTGAAAAATACGAATATTAAAAATCAAATTTTTTATTTTGAACTTCCAAAGTGAGTCCTATGGCCTTTTAGAAAAAAAATTATATAATTAATATAATGTTATTCATTTAAAAACAAAAGTTAATTAATCTGGCCTAAAGTGGAATACAGTTTTCTGAACAAGTAATACATATTTCTCAATCTACTTGTATTTACAAACATTCTAAATGTCTCCTATTTACACAATGTCTTTTAGTTTAAAACATTTTTTTGAAAAAAAAAATCTCACTATTAAACAATTAAGTAATATAATATAAAATAACAAATATATCTACAGAAACAGAATTGACATATTGTTTAGTAAATATAAAAAAAAAATTATAAAATAAAATAAATTAGTACAAACATTGAAATCCTTAAAAGTTTCTTCCAAATCACAAACCACTTTTTTGTAATATAGCGACAACATTACTATAATCATAGCACATAAGATACCACGATTTTATGCTGTTGTATTGATGTTTTCCAAATTAATTTTATCATGATCGTTTGGCTTTCATTATAATTTATAGTTATATCTGTTGGTCAAATGGAAATCAGTTTTACCGCCTATAATGTAAACATTTCATCAATATAAAAAAATTATACTAACGCAGCCGAAATAATATTGTTTTCTAAATCAGCATCCATGTTGTTCAAACATTTTTCAACTTGAGAATGTTATTAGGTTTTTTTTTGATATTTTAATTGCTAATTGTTTGAACAGGATCAATATCTAAAAATTAATAATAATTCATTATTTATATTACAAACCAATTTACCAGAAAAAATACTTGTCACAATATTTGTATTATTATGTAGGAATGGAAACTAAATAAAATAGAGTTGTTTGAAAAACTACCCATCTATTTATCTATGACAGATATATAAAAATATTTTAAAAACATTTAACAAAAATTATGTTTTAAACAAAATCCAAAATATCAAAAAAAGAGTTTTCCATTATATTTTTTGAGTAAAATAAAATTCTAGGATTTGTGGAAAGTAATGGTTCTAACTTTGTAAAAGTGAACCTCATTCAATTGTTGTAATTAGTTTTAAATGCACGGGTGATGGATTTATATTTTATTCTGTACATTACAGTAAAATTTACAGCAGCTATTACATTGTATTCAATCATCAAACAATTTATTAATTTAGCAATAAGCATAGAAAAGTATTTGATTATAATTTAAATTCTATCCAAATAAAATATCACGTGTTTTGTAGATTTCGAATGATTGAATCATTTTGAAAAAGCATTTATTAAATTTGACTCTTTTGTTATTATATTATATAACTAAGATTACAAACAAGTATATTTCATCTAAATAGAATGTTACAATTGTATATTTTATTTCCATTTACTTAAACATAGCAAAATTCAAGTTATGCATTTCATAATTAGTGATTAAGGCCGTCCTCCCACTACGCAACGCGATTTTAAATAAATATCGCGTGATAATCGTTTGTTTTATAAAACACGGATTAATATATCGGGGACTTCCCACTGATGTGACGCGATGCAACTACGATAACAACTAATCACGCACGACTAGTGCTGTCAGTCACTTGATGAATAGTTGCCATTACATACTTGTATTTATTTTATTATTTCATTATTACATTATTAATATTAATATAATTATATAGATAACTATAATTATAAAATTATGTCGAAAAAAGAGTGTGTGTTAACTATAAACTTAGTTGAGGCTGTGGAAAAATATCTGTGTTTATATAATTACAAATTGGGTATGGATGTACCCAATATCTCCTTTTCCGTTTCTTATGGTTTTGATAATACCAGTATAATGCAATGGTATCGTCATCTTCAGAGGACGACATGTTTGCAACTGACCAATTCTAGTTGCTGAAACATTGTCTATAGTGTGCAGAACTCACGAAATTAAATCGTACAATTTTTTGATAGGCAACTATTTTTTTTAGTCGCATCAACGTCATGTCGCGTCGCATTGCTCTAGTGGGAGGATGGCCTAAGTAGAATTTAGAATTTGAACATTATACATTTTGAACAAAAAACTATTTGTACACTACCTCAGAGCAATTTTATAAAATGTTATCTTACAAAGAAGTTATAATTAATAAGAAAAAGCTATAAGATGACCATAATAAAAATTCTCTTAAAATTTGATAGTATTCTAACTAAATTCTTTAATTGAAAGATCATAATTTATGAACTATGAAACATGGATTCTGCTAGGTTGTCTATTAGATAAACAAATGGTTGAAGCTTGTGTTTTTTTAAATATTTATTTATCTAAAACTATTACAGTACCATTCTGTTTTATTTTCCATTTTGTTCTGTAACAGTTTGATGTTGTATCAAATTCGAATTGCTATTAGGTATATTGTCATGCCATATTAATACATGGTACATTATTATTCTGTATGTACTGAGCCTAAAAATAAAGTAATTATTTGTATGATGTAAGTATATTTTGTAATTTATGACATTACATAGTTTATGGAAATATTTCAAAAATTGTTCAGTATCACTGTTGTTTGTGTTTGGACTTTTCCCTTTAAGCGTCACGAATCAAATGCCAGATTGGTATTGTGGAACAGTTTATTTTCTGATTTCGACTTGGACATTTCTTTCATCTGTTTTTTAATCGAGTTCAAACTGTTCTGAAGATAATCAATTCTTTTAGCTGCTCTGGTACATTTTTTTTGCAATAATTTTTTAACTTTTTTTATTTCTTGTATATGTTTCCTCTGACTCGGAGTATAGGACACTCTTGGACTTTTGTTATTTTTATCTCGTAAACGCCTTTGTTTTATTGTATAGCACAACCGCTTACACCACTCGCAGATATTTCTAAAAATATGGTAAATAATAACAAAAATGTATATATATTATATAAATACCGATTTTTTTGTAGTTACCTTTTTCTATTAAAATCTTCTGTGAGTACTATACAACACTTTACGTGTCTCCATGTACCAAACAATTCGACACTTTGATACCCATATGATTCTATGTCATTTGAACGGCACGGCATAGAACCGTAGCATATTTGAACTCTATCAAATTTCATAATTACTTTTTCTAAATCCTCGCAGGTTTTAACCTGCATGTCTAAAGTGTATCCAATATCTGATATTTCGATTTTTTTATTATATATGTATAACAATAACTGGAAATCTGTTGAAAACAAAAATAATATAAAACAATAATTTAATTACATATTTATGTTTGTAACAATCTTCTGCTTTCATAAGAAATAATATTTACCTTCGGTTAAAATAAGTTGCTTTTCTATGAATCTCATATAGTTTTCTTTATAGGACCCGAGTTTATGGAAAGCAACAACCATTTTCGTGTTAGCACGACTGAAATCGCGATGCCATTTTAAAGGAATACTTAATGTGTTGATATTATTTACAATTTCTTGAAAAGGTTTAACTTGGTGTAGCTGTTAAATAAGAAAAATTTAATGATTTGAGAAATAATTTCAATTTAAAATAGTATGAAATTTATTTGACATACAAAACAAACCTTAGTGCTTTTCGATGGCGGTAATACTTCTTTTGATACATTTTTTTCAATTAGATCACGAGTCTCATTTTTTTGTGGCTCACTGTCTTCATCAGTTAAATCATAACAAAAAATTTTAGTTCTTTTTGGCGACAGTGGTAATGTTTTATTCGATAAATTGTTTTTAAGTGGATTGCGAGTGACACTTTTTTGTGGTTCACTCTCGTCATTAATCATGTTGTAACAATGATCATTTAATTGTGGTTTACTATTGTTGTTGATTAAATTATAACAATGATCATTTTGAATATGTGAAATTACTGGACGTATCGCCTAAATTACATATTTAATATGTACATTACGATATGTTAAATATTTAATGGAAATTACACCAGGTACCACGGAAGTAATTCAACATGGTCAAGTTGTCTTCAGTAGACACGCACAGAGAAACGATGACTGTCTGATATCTCTCAAAATCTCTGTTGTGGTACTGAGGTATTATAAATATGACAATTAATAACTGAAAACACTTACTTCGGGTGACATGGAACTGGTTATGTTGGGACTTTGTGGTGGATCGTCTTCAATTTCTATTGTATCCGATTCAATAATCTGAAACGATAATTGAAAATAATATATATTACGCCATACACATTTTTTTTTATCACCTATTTTTAATTATTACCGTATCCGGTGATAATTCAACAATCTCCGGCGGTTCGGTATGAACGGGAACTGCATTGTCGCGGAGTTTTGGCCGTTTCAAAGAAATCTAAAAACCATTGTTATACGTCAATATTTTTTTTCTACGCTTTACCAACACAATACAATAGAAATGGCGGCATTACAAATGTCGTTTAAAAGATTTACTGACGCGAAAAAAAATATCCACGCGCTCGTTTGTGTCAGACTACAAACCAATTGCCTTCAGCTCGAACGCACAAAAAAAAAAAAAAAAAAAAAAAAAGAAGCGTTCTCCACCAATTCACAACCATTTTAGAATCCGTCTTATTATCGAACAATTACCGTGTATTTGCTAAATCCTTGTCCAGACACCCAAGTGTCTTTAATGTCTTCGTTCTTAAAATGGTAACGGCAAACTCTAGAGCTCTTTTTGAGCGTAGTGTCCAAAACTCGTTCCCATTTTTCCTTCAAAGGAATCGTCTTGGGCACACCGAACGTGCTGGGTTTCAAACCTTTGTACGGACAAAAAGGAACGCAACACGACATTCTGTTCCTTACGGTTCAAAACGCGATTACAAACACTGTCTAATACGAGTTTGGTAACGCCACAACAAATGAATACTCTGCGATTTATTAGCGTTTACAATTCAACAATAGACGTTAAAAATTTGTTTTCATAAACGAATCATAAAAAAAAAAAAAAAAAAAAACAACAACCGTATGTTGATAATAACGCGATTTATTTAGACAGTATTTTTGAAAAAAGTAATGAACACGGTACGAGCGCGTATGTGGTACGGTCTGTGTAATAGATAAGGGATTGTGTGTAAAATTATGTTCGGTGGGAGACACTGTCCTTCCCGCCAGCGCGTTTATTGTAAAGAAAACAACGCGGTCGCGAGACACTGGCTAATAGGGGGGAGGGAGGGGCGGTCGTTATTGTCAAGCGTCGTTGGTTAACGGCGGTTTTTTTGAGGTTAAAAGAAAAAAAAAAATTCATTTCCCAAAACAAATTCACTCGGTTTTTTTCTAAAACGATTTGTACGTTTCGTATAATTGTATAAATGTAAACGATTTTATACGCCGCACGGAACACAGAAAAAAAAAAAACGTTCCGCATACTATAATTTTGTGACGGGTCGTTGAAAAAAAAATTACGTTTCTCTTTCGTCGCTTCTGGCGACACTGTGTTGAAAAAAAAAAAAAACGGTGATAAAAATCCGTCCGAACGAATTCAAACGTTTTCATCGAAATACGACTGCGGCGGTAGACGCGATCGTACGAGTGAATTCACCGTCGTATTTATACACGACGCGGCATATAATTTTCCATACTGTTTTCACGATATTGAATTAGGCTTAGGCGTTTACCAGTAATGTATCGACTGACGGAAATAGGCGTTGCTCACGCGATTCGAGGAGACGTTTTTCAATGGTGTTCGATGATAACGTTTCGCTCAAACGGTAAACCGACGTTTCTATATAATTCATTCGCTTTGGCGCGTTAAATTTTTTCCTTAAACTTACGTGGAGTTCTGATGTATAATGAATTCGTGGTTCGAGCAGAAGTCGCGACTCGTACGACTACGTACAGTAACGACTGATGGATAAAATCTAAATACAAATAAGAATACGATTTTTATACTGTAAACCAACTATAGAATTGTATTTTTACGTAATTCTGGAAAGAAGTATAACATATATATATATATATTGGTAAGACAAAATATTTCAGTTCAATATCGTATAAATTGGATATTTAGTTAATTGAACCACTACGCGAGTTGAATTAAAATTAAGAAAAAAAAAGAACAAACATCGGAGTTCATCTTAATTATAACAGAAAAATGTGTGCTCGTGTACCAGCTGGTGTCAAACCCGACTATTCGATTATGATACTACTGTCGTCGTTCGCAGCAACACTATCTACTAATAATGTACAGAGAAAATTATTTTAAATCATTCTATTATATAAGTAATTTCTGTGTATTGAATAATTCAAATCGCTTACTTTCAAATCAAGCTGGGATTGAAAATGTATACTGAAAAAGCATGTTTCTTTGAAATTTCTTGAACATATCTTGTGCATTTTAGAAAGTTCATTAAGGTCAGTAGTCGAAATTTCGGATTACAAACTTCAACCCAAGAAGAACGCCTTTGAAAATACGAATATCTACGTGCGGTCTCATTTGAAATAAAAAGAAAAAAAACACACACGTCTAGTAAAACGTTATTTATTTATTCGTATAACTAACTTATGAACAGTTTTTAAATACGCGATTGATTTTTTCATAAATATCTCAACGGCAGAAGAAAACGATACAATTTTAGTAGACGTTCAAACGTTTCGCGTGCCACCTTATTACACATTTTCCTTTGGAAAACCGAAAAATAATATAT
The DNA here is from genome assembly GCA_032441825.1 of Chaetogeoica ovagalla. Lineage (NCBI taxonomy): Eukaryota > Metazoa > Arthropoda > Insecta > Hemiptera > Aphididae > Chaetogeoica > Chaetogeoica ovagalla. The sequence continues at coordinate 9,548,783 of CM063735.1, read as the reverse complement.
TTATGCACATCGACCGAATTTTTCATATAAACGTTCTTACAATGAGTTAACGCCGCGTAGCGGGTGCCATTATTGCGATAATTCATAGAATTCGCCATTTTAGTAATCCATAGAAAACGACACGTTTGTACGGTACGAAAACGAAACGAAATCCGACTCGCCGATTTCGCTTTTGAAAATTAATCGGTCACGGTTGAATTATTGATAAGGTATTTGTAATTTATAGTGTTACGTAATGTTCTCTGATAATGTTTTGGTGGCAACGAACACAACCACAATCAATGTGGCCGCGGTGGTTTTCATCATTTCAATTTGTTATCTTCTTCAGTCGTGGTTTCCACGTGCGTTTGTCGTTCACCGATAAGTGATAAAGATAATTGTATCATTTTGTTCATTCCTAAAAGAATGAGTGTGGTGTAAATAATAATCATTTTCGATACAATTTTAAAAACGTATTTTTTTTTTTTTTTCTTCAAAATTATTTAATATATAAACATATGTTGTCTTTTGTAGTACAATAAACTCGGATAATTCGTAAGTATTTTAATTAAAGAAGAAGAAAAAATTTTTAATTACGTACTTGAAAACTTGTGTTTTTTCTGTATTCGCAGATTTCGACAATATATTTTTAAACGTTTTTTTTTTTTTTTTTTTTTAACCACTACCGATCGCGATATAATAATTTTGTCTGCTATATTCAATACTTCTATATTTATATATTAAGATTTTTTTTTTTTGGTGGGTTTTTTCGTTACACGACAATAAAACTACAATTGTTGTATCAATTGTTACAGACTCGCGAGACGGTTCACCAGCCTATTTTTCACCGTCGGGATTTAATTTTGTTCCGTACTGTTCTCGTTATTTCATAGTACCACTCAACGTATCCTATCGTCAATACTGAAAATATTTCGAATTTCTTCATTCACTTTTTACGTTCAATTCATTGTAAACTATCTGTTGAATTTATGTCGTTGTTTTTATTAAATATATGTGACATTATTTAGTTATATAAATTTAAACGCATAAAACTAAACAAATATTACAGCGTGTATAACTTAGAATATTTTAAACTATTCTTCTAATAATTATTATTTATTTTCTTTTAGGAATTTAGAAATAATTATTACAATACATCAAAACAAAAAAATATTCTTTACAGAAAAATGGAAAAAGCTTTAAAATTTGATGTGATCGCTTCTTGTAGTACTTCACGTGCCCGTACCGGCTTAATGAAATTACCACATTACACTGTACAAACACCGGTTTTTATGCCCGTCGGCACTAAAGGATCAATTAAATCCGTTTTACCTGAGCAGTTGGAAGATATTGACTGTGAAATTATTCTAGGAAACACATATCATTTGGGATTACGTCCTGGAATTGAATTGCTGAAAAAAGCTAAAGGTCTTCATAATTTTATGGGTTGGAACCGTGCTCTACTTACCGATTCAGGAGGGTTTCAAATGGTGTCGTTATTACATATGGCTGAAATCGATGAACAGGGTGTTAATTTTGAATCGCCTTATGACGGTACGAAAAGCTTATTAACTCCAGAGAAGTCTATACAAATACAAAACGCGATTGGTGCTGACATAATTATGCAGTTAGACGATGTCGTGCCCACCATTACAAAAAACGACAAAAGAATTGAAGAAGCAACGCATAGAACGACGCGTTGGTTGGATCGATGTTTAAGTGCTCATGGACTTCCTGAAAAACAAAGTATATTTCCGATTGTCCAAGGAGGTATTATTGAAAATTTTAGAAAAGTAAGTGTCAGTTTACAGTTAGAAAGAAAGATGAACGGTTATGCTATTGGTGGTCTCGTCGGGGGAGAAACCAAAGAAGATTTTTGGAAAATGGTTCATTTGTCTAGTGAAATGTTACCTCGCGACAAGCCTAAGTACGTGATGGGAGTTGGATTCGCAGTAGATTTAGTAATTTGTTGCGCTTTAGGAACAGATATGTTTGATTGTGTATTTCCGACGAGAACAGCTCGTTTCGGTTGTGCGCTTACTCCAAATGGTCAGATAAGCCTTAAAAATCGTCAATATCGAATGGATTTCAGACCAATCGATAAAAATTGTATTTGTTCGACGTGTAAGACATACACTCGAGCATATCTATACCAGATTGTCAGTTCAGAGGCGGTTTCTTGCAACTTGTTATCGGTGCATAACCTTACTTACCAAATCCAGTTGATGAAAAGTATACGAGAAAGTGTTAAGGAGAACAAATTCCCAGAGTTTGTGCAAACGTTCATGTCAAATATGTACGTAGACAAGAAGTATCCGCAATGGTGTATTGACGCTCTGCGTTCAGTAAATATTGAGCTCTATTGAAATTATTATTTGTGTATTTTTCCATGAATTAGTCAAATAATATTGGTGATTGTTTTTATCCTATTAGAATTTAAGTTATTGTATTGTGTAAACAATTAAAGTAATGTAATCATTTCAGATATTAATTGTACGTATTATATTTTTTAATTTATAAGATATGAATTGTGCACAAGTGAATATTATTATTTAATTTTTACAAAGTTTGTGCTTATATTTCTACTAGATATTGACCTTATATAACTTAATTTCACCGATGGAGTCTTCATTGTTAAGGTAATATTGTAATTACGATTTCAAGCTGATAGTACAACATTCTAGTCAAACCGTTATAACGTAATGATTGTATTTTTAACGATATACATAATGATTCCTTGATTCCTCTATTAATTGTATCATTTAAAATAATTGAGTATCACAAGCAAATGCACATTCAGTATTTTATTTTAATTATTATGTTTTATAATATGAAAAATATGTAAATGTTGAAAACGCATACAGTATATATATATATAATAAATCAGATGATACATAATAAAAACAACGCAAAATAAAACATTCCAAAGATTTGTATAATTTAATATAAATGTGTATAGATTAGTTTTTCAATATTTAAACAGGCATTTATGTTAGTTAAACACAAGAAAAAACAAAAAAGCATTTTAAGTTTATATTATAATATTGTATCTACGCACATACAAGTAAAATAATCATTTTTATTTCTTTTTTTTTTTTTACTTAAAAGTTAAAGATCTACACTCACACACAAAATATTTAGTATAAAATTAGTTTTTGTTCACTTAAAAATAACTTAAAAATATAATAATGTATGTATCAACATATAAAAATTTAAACGTTAATAGTAATATTATATGAATTTTTTTTTTTATTAGGAACAGAAATAATATTTAAATGTGTGTTACATGACATGAATAATAATTATAATAATAAAATGTACAATATTAACTAAAAATAAATAAATAATATTTTAAGAGAATTATATTTTGTATCACAGTTTAACTGAAATAGCGTGTATGTTTATTGTTTTACATTTAAGTAGACTTCGTTTTTAACAGTAGGTATAGTAAAATCATTTCGGACCACGGTGCTTTGTTCCTACAGTAAAAATGGAGACCTATGAAAAGCCTATATGTTATAATTGTCATTTGTGATAATTATTTAGTATATTGTTCTGTTTTTTTCTTTCTTTAACTAATGTGTACTTATTAACCAATTGATTATTGTAAAATTATGATGAATGTATTACCACTGTAACAGTGACACAAACAATAATTTGTTTGACCGTAACAATTATAATATGTCTAATTAGTAATTATTTGTTATATTATTTTTCAATGATTATTAATAATAATTATAATATTATAATGCTTTTGATTTTGTTTTTTTTTTTTAATAGCGAACTGCTTCAATATTTGAGCGTAACAAATATCTTATGTTTATATACATATTATTATTGATTTTTGTGTTGAACAGCATAACGTTGTTAAAAATTTATAAAATAAAATATAGTTAAAAATAATTACCCTTTTTTTTTTCTAAAGCCAAAATGTCAATTTTTTGAAAATTGTTTTTTTTTATAATATTTCATATCACAGATTTCGATTTTAAACAATATATTATACGCATGTAAGTTGCAATTTTCAAAACGATTATAGTAATTAAAAAAAAAAGAATACATTTGTATAGCCGACCTGGTGTTGAAAATGTTCAGTAGGGAGGTAAAAAATATTATGGTCCCATTATTTATTATTAATATAATTATTTAACGAGATTTAAAATGTTTACGAGTTTTTATTCCAATTCATGTGTATGGTAATTATAAAAAAAAAATACCCAATATTCCAGCCAGTTAATCTGAACGCAAAATGATATGTTAGTAAATTAAATTTGCGTTTATAAATATTTTTGTGAAGAAAAGATTTTTTTTTGAAACGCGTACCGAGAAAAACAAATTGTTCGATTATTGGAAATGCATTTGCGTATAGGTTAAATAATTGTTATAGGTAAGTTAATTATTATTTTTCAATTAATACTTGACATAGTTCGAAATCAAACGTTTCGAATTGTCAACAAAATTGATAAATTATAAGACTTCGTGGAGACTTGCAATTTTTAATAGTATTTAAATTACTTATATAAGTATGTTACCTACAGCTACAGCACTATAAATCGGATAACTATAAGTTTTTTCTCAATGTTCACTAATTTAACGTAAAAGGCATTTTTATTTTAATGTAATTATTGTGTGTGAGGTCCTCGTGCTAAAATATTCGAGGAAAAACGGCACCGAACAGTTAAAACGAACGGTAATGTTATAGGTAATTTGAAAAACAATTTTCAATCGTTTTATAGACAATATGCCAAATTGCGTAACTCATTAATTTGAATTTTTTTAATAGTCGGAAGTAGTGTGTAAATAATAGAAATATCATATTCGTCTACTTATACGCACATGTCTTTTTTTTTTAAGTTTATAAAACGATTAAAATCGTCAATCTTAAACGTTTCAAACATGTTTTAACGGGCATTTTTTTTCGTTTCGAATACAATTTTTGGCTTAATTAAGTGTATTCTTGGGGAAAAAAAAATGTATTTTGTAATAGTTATTTAGCTACCTTTAAATTGTAAATATACGCGTATATAGATTTTTTTTTTTAAGGAATACTATTATTTGTTACTTCAAAAACCCATTTATACATTGTTTCTATATATTGACGGTTTTTACTTATACTCGTATGTGTACAACAACAATAATACAGATAAATATAAATAATAATGCAAGCAATATAACATTAAAAATAACGGTTTTAACACATAATTTTTTACAAAATTATCAACAGGCAATTAATATAGTACTTATAACACACGAGTTTTTTTTAACAAATTTTTTGTTAATAAATATCATAAGCTCCCACACATTCAAAGGGGCTATCGATTTGACTATTTGACCGGTCTATTGAGAAAATTTTCCCAGCCTAAGAAAAGAGAATGAGAATCAAGTCCATTTTATGGTACTCGGAAAAGGATTTATGATAATTTTTTTTTTTTTGTAAAACAGCAAAATAATTATGATCACTCGGGTTACCTGCTATAATAATATTTTATAAGTTATAATATATATATTATTTACTCGTATATTAACGTTCGATTAATTTTTTTTTTTGTTTTTTTTTTTTTTTTTTTACAAATCGTACAAATCGGAATTGACACATAATTTAGTCTTAAATTGCGGTTGTTTATCGAGGATCCCGTACATTTGTGTAATACATACGCCTATACCTTGATACAGATGTCAGTAATCAGAAATTTATTACTGTTGAAAACCGGACCCCATATTATAAGTTCTTGTTTTGCCTGATTAATATAATTTTGTTTTAACAATATTGCCAAATAATAACAATAATTATCGTTTTATATAATACAATTTTAGAAATTCCTATGAATGATATACTGGGGAACAATATAATATAGCACTTATATCAGCGCTTTCCGACCTTTTTGACACACTAATTCCAATCTATATTTGGCCGTGACACACGTATTGACACTGACTTATTTTTATTTTAAAATTTTATCATATTAAAAATACTAAATACATTGCGTATTGGTAAATACTACCTAGTGAATAATTTAAAATTATGGTAATATTCATTTAGAGTAATCAGAGGAAAACTCGTACTGTAATTAATTACAAATATTATAATTTTATTTTTATCGAAAAAACAGCGTTTCTTGGATGCCTCATGACGCAACAAAGTGCCGCGGCACGCTGGTTAGGAAACACTGACCTATATGGTATATATGGGTAAGCTATTATATATATATATATTAGTTTGATAATTATTTATAATAATTTAATATATATAAATATATAATACATATTATATAAAGCTTGCACTCATTATATAGCTATAACATATATATATATATTATTTACATATTTAAAAACGTTTTGTTCATTTTGGGTGGTTTTTTTCTTCTCTTACAATTTTACCCATATATAGACATAATATAAGAAAAAACTCGTTTTATAATTATATTCGAAAACCGTTCGATTTTTCCCCGCTTTTATTACCCCATGAAATATATATATTATTATTATTTTGACGGGTGTGTTCTGCAGAGTCTATAAAATAATGATAGCGTGTACCTATAATTTTATATTATTATTATTATGCCGGGAGTTGCGTTTTACAATTTTGTAAATTAAGCGAGCTTTCCATAAGTCTTGTCGAATGGTTATTTTGGCATCAGAGTTAACTACTCGTATTTTTGTTTTGCTTTATGTTTTTAATCTCATTAAACCGATTGCCATACTCTCTTCTCTAACCTGAGGTTTATAAAAATTCTCCCGATCGATCCACGGTTCGTTTTAAAAGGGGGGCTTTTTTTAAAGTGCGCATAATTCACAATCTTCCCTCCCCTCCTATCGTAATATAATCTAATAAATAAATAGCGGTTTGTATAGACGTGTCTTTATTGACGTCGGTTTATGGGCAAATTAAAAAATTACAACGTATATACTTATAAATCAAAGAAAAAAAAACGAAGAAAAGAAGAAGAGTGGTTTACGATAGTCGTGTACAGCTGGTTATATAAATATTTTATTTTTCAAGTGACGCGGTTTGAATTTCAATAATATCGATTCTTCACCGCGGTAAACATATTATTGATATTCATTGAGTTTCAACATGCGCCTCGAAGGGTGAAAAACATACGATTCGTCGTGGTTGGTGCAAATGATGATAATTGTGTAGACTCAGATCGTTTTTCTTTTTTTTTTTTATTACGACTCAGCGATTTTTGGACAAAATTTAATTTTTTTTTATTATCGTTATTATAAATGATTATTTTTATAATTTTTAAAACGATATCCCGCTCTAAAATACTCTTTAACAAAAAATTCTTTTAAATTTCGATGTAAACATTTTTTTCCCACACAATATCTTACAGAATTAAATAGTGTATACGAATGAAAATATTTTTAATTATTTCGTTTATTAAAAATCGTAATCGTTGATTGTGATTATAATAATAAATATACCTCGATTCAAATATGGGCATTTGACTGTACCGGATTTGAAAATGTCTATAATTAAACGTTTTGAAATGCGAAAATGTAATAGAACTTTCGTCCTATCCAGTATTTGAAAATTTCGTTTTTATCAAATCAGTTTTATACTTCAGCGCAAAATATATACCTAATATAACGTGCGATTAATTCAATTTTAACACATAGTAAGGAAATCATTTTTTTTTTATATTTAACGATTTCGTGTGAATATAATTTTTAGAAAAATTTTGCCGGATACAACTTTTAAACGAGTTACGTCGTTAAAATTTTTAAGTTCGTTTAAATTAAAATGTATTATTTGAATAAATATAATATGTGTTATTCAAGTAGTGGTCATCTTATATAAAAATAAATGAACAAAATTGATATTTTCATTAACTTTAAAACACCGCGTAGAAAATCAACGACTAATTTTCAGTGAAAATTTTTAATAACGAAATTAAAAAAAAACCATTGATATATACGTAAATTGGGTAATAATTGGATTTCGCAAAAGAAATTCTTATTTTTTTTTAGTAATCAAGCAATAAAAAAAAACTAAATTATTAGATTTCATTAATTATTGTAAAAAAGAAAAAACCAAAAATATTGAATAGAACAAAATGTATTGCATTTGTCAGATGTTCATATATACTTCTGTAATTTTGGTAATATACAACTCATATACCTATACTTCCGCACGCATTGAGTGATGGTTTTCAAAACAAAAACGGTGTAATAGCAAAGTATTACAAACAATTTTTATACTAAAATATTTTTACTTCCTCCACTTTTTATATACGTACATAGGTATACATATATGTGTATATATATATAAAAATAGCAAGACAATTTAAAAAATGCGGTTCGGACATTTTTTTGCACATTTATTTTCATCGTCATTCATCATTCGTGTAAAAGAAATGTCTGTGCAAATGTTTTCACTTTGTATAGTTTTCCCGAATTCATATAATAAAAATAAAATAGATGCCCAGTTCAAACGAGTAGATTTTTTTTTTAATGAAAACAACTATTACCTTATTTTATTCACCTCTTATATAATTTTCTTGTCGAATATTCTTTGATATATGCCAATATAAAATGTATTCATAGAATAAAATATGCTCTCTCTCTCTCTCTCTCTCTCTCTCTCTCTATATATATATATATATATATATATAAATATTGCATTGATATTCAATACATACTCCTATATTTGTAGTTTGAATTTAAATAATATTGATACGTTTTATTGAAAAAATGCCGTGAAATGTTTTAAATTTTATTTAATAAGTCGGGAGTGAATCATTTGCAATACCTACCTACTGTATTTTACTAAAAAAAATTTCGAATCGATACATTATTTTTTTTACGACAATTTTTTTTTTTAATTTTGTAGTTTTACGGGGGAGTCCTGTCGTTGATAAAATTTTACGTAAATCGGGGGGAAAAATATGTTTTTAACGCGAACAAACTGACTAATCATATGCGGTTTTGTGGCGATCGAAAATCACTATATGTTTTAATGTATTTATACTTCAGAAAAATTCGAATAAACACTATATTTACACGAATGCGTAATATGCGTGGTTATTATATGTCTAACCTATGTATAATATTAACCAATATAATATAATTTATTATTTCAAAATTCTGAAAAGTAAATTTTTATTTATTTTTTTATTCAAATGAATTAAATTATCGATTTCAACGACATCGCGGTGTTGGTTTGCACTGTGAATAAAGCAATGAGCATATCTATACGCAACAGTGGCATTGGCATATTACTAATATAATATTTCGATTTTCCATAGAAATGTACTTAGAAACATTATTATCGGTGAGTCTGTTGTTTAATTTAATTTTAAAGACATTTTCTCAATCGACAACAGAATCTTAAATCAAGCATATTTTTTTTTTAACAATATTTTTCTATTTTAAAATTTTTGAATTAAAATTTCTATATAATTTATTATATTATATAATAGTTATTGTAAAATATCTGCATATTTTTACAATTATATGTATGTATTATCGATTATAAACGTATTAATTCAATTATTTCAACGATAATTATTGGTAACTATATCGTTAAATACCTATATAATATTTTATGGAGGAAAATGTATAATATTTTATAATCTCCACTCGTTTATACAAAGGAAAACGCGTATTTAAGGGCATTTACATATGTATTTATTATAATGATTGCTTTAAATAAAATATTTTAGATAATTGATTTTCCCTTCTCCACCAATCATAATGGTACCATCGAACATATAATATTATCGCATATACGAGCTTTACCATATCTAAAACCCGGACTCATAGTCTATATATATATATATACAATGTGTATGTAGTGCATACGAGTGTTTATTTATAATTTTTAGATATTGTTAAGAGAAGAGGTAACTGCGAGGTCATTGAGAACGGTAGTCTCCAGAAATGTATTTGTTAATTTAATGGCTCGACAATTATATTCCGGTGTCACCGAGTCAATGATAATAATATAAATATAAAACATAGTTTAATAATAATAATAATAAATTAATTATCGTAGATCGTATAATTGACTGTAATTGCTTTTTTGGCCCGGGACAGTGTACGGACGGGTTAGTAAGTGCATATATTCAATAACTGGCAGAGGCGTAGACAGGAGGATTTGAAATTTAGAATTTTTTCTTTCTTCTTTCTGATATATCACCGTTTAATTATTGAAGATCGCGGCGGGTAAAATAATATACACGCATTGCGATCCTCTCACATGTAAAAAACAATTCTACACTTATACGCCTCCGGATGATACGGATATTATATAATTAATATATTAAAATAAATTAATTAAATTGATACGTATTTATACGTTATATTTATTCGTGTACGTGATAAATCGATGGAATGCGTTGTTTCCTGTATACAGGTAATGGACGAGTTCCGCGTTGGAATGTTCGGAGAAAAGAAATTATGTAATAATAATAATAATAATAATAATAATAATAATACAATATACGTATAATAATAATAATGTGCGCAATGACGGGACGGACATATGTTTCGAATAACTTTAATACGTGATTCGTCCTGATTTTACTTTGTATAACTGTTTAAAAAATTTACAATCGAATAATATCGGGAAAATGTGAAATCACGATTAGAAATGTTGTTTTTTTGATTTCGTTTGACACTACATATTTTATACCTGGCGCGCGCGTAGATTCGCCACGTGTTTTATGCTTGTGACAGTGATGGGAGACGACGGTTTGTTCCCGTTTTAGAATCGATAATTAATTTTTTTACGTCGTTTTCTTTTTCGCGGCATTTCGCGCGGTTTGATTATTTAAAAATCCGAATACGTCGTTTCAAACGAATAGTATGTTCAATTATTTGAAATATTATGTATAATAAGGGGGTACGGTGTGCGGTGGTAACTCTTCGCGCTCGAATTTCTAAAACTTTTCTGAAATTTCGTGGCGGAGGAGCCTCATCAGCTCATCACCATCCATAAATACGGTCCCGGTATAATAGCCGGATAGAGAGAACGGGAATTATAAGACGACGAAAAGAGAAAAGGAAAACAAATAATAATAATTGTTCTAATTTTGTCGAGACTTACGCGGCCGTCCGGTCCGTTTCTCGTGTTTCGGTTTCGGACGACGATTGGCTGCGCGCGCGTTACGAGCCAAATCTACAAAGTCGATTTGTACTCGGTACATGAACTAATCGGTACGTTCGACTTATTGACATATCCGGCGGCGGCGGAGATCGCATTTTGTCGCTCGCGCGTCACACGATTGTAGTAGCGGCGTCCTTTGTGCCCGCTATGATGACGGATGGATCTATTTTCGAATCACCTCTCTCCCTCCTCATTCCCACCCATTTAACCGCCCACACTGCCGCGCGCGTTTACCATTTGCGCCGTGTACTCGCGTCACTGTCGCGTCCGTCGCGGTGCCTATCGCGATGTTACAATAAATACCGCGCGATTGTGCTGCACAGGTTACAATCATATAGTGGAGGAGAAAAAAAGTGATGAACAAAAAAAGTGATCGACAAAATATATCATTAAATCGAAAAAAAATCCACCACGATATGAATGGGAATCATAAAATCTCCAAAAAAAATCCAATCATTATCCGAAAATTCGGTGTTTTCCCCGACCTATTTGTTACTCGAAAATTTACTCTTCGCGTCGAGTAAGCGACCACCAGTAAAAAAAAAAAAAAATACGAGTATACCTTAAAATATAAATCATAATATATATATATATATATATATAATAACGTATTAATAATAATCTTTTTTTTCTTTTATAAAAGCAGTTTTATCGTAATACGTACTTGATAACTCAATTCCGGTAAGTAAAAAGACATTTTAGATTAAACGAAAGGCGTAATAAAAAGGTAAATAATAGTAGGCGTAATAAAAATGTAAATTTTTCAGAACGATATTACGTGTTAGGTCACTGTACGGTCAGCTAAGACTTTTATTGGACAATTGCGGTATAGTCTTGTGAATCACATTGTTAGTTGGAAAAACGAGAGAAAAAGAGGCTGTGATGTGGTTTGAGCACGCTGAGAGGAGGAATGATAATTAATGAGTTAGCGTTAAAAAGCGAAGTGATTAAACAATTACAGAGTAGGTCGAAATTAAATTGTCCGCGTTTAGTTATTTCGGATGTCTATGCTATATATTTGTTATGTATTATGTATAGCGGAATTGGATTCATTTGGGTTTCTCGACCGAACGAGTAAACGTCATATAATATGATATTTCTACGTGATATCAATAATAATTAAAACTATAAAAAAAAAAAAAAATAAATAAATAATAATAAAATTAAATAACAATAAAAATAAATAAACAAATATTAATAATACGAGAGAAGGGCTTATTATAACTTGTGCGCGCGCGCGCGCGTATAATTATGTATATACGACAATGTTTGGTTAAGTCTCCCCCAATGGACGGGATGTTAGTGGGCGGGAGGCTTTTTGTGGTAAGGGCTTACAACTCGTACACGTCCCGTCCGCCGCCGCCGCCGCCGCCGCCGCTACCGCTGCCGCTGCCGCCGCAGCCGCCACCGTTCGCACGGGCCCGGGGCCGACTCTGGAGCGGGCACGAACCAGATTCTCTGGACCGGGTGGGGCTGGTATACGAGTACATGTTGTAGCCGGGTATGATGTGCACGCGGACGTCACCGGACGGGCGGCTTGCGCCGTCCCTGGCCCGTCGCGAGAACGTCACCGTCGTCTTGCAGCAACAGTAGTGGAACAGGTTGACGTACGCGTTCCGGAAGTGCCGGTTCCCCGCGCAGTACACCAGATTGTTAAAGCACGATTTGCTCAGCGCCAGCCACGCCAGGTTGTAGAACACCTGCGCCGAGAGTTTCTGAACGGTGGCCAGTGCCAGCACGATGGCGAACGGTGCCCAGAACACGATGAACATGACGAAACTGTACGCGTTGGCCAGCATCAGCGAATAGTCCCAGTTGAACGCCAGTGGCGGCTTGAAGCTCGGGTTCAGCCGGGCCACGTGCACCTGGTACGTGATACGCATGTACAGGCCGGCCGTGATGAGCAGTGGCGCGAACACGATGGTGCCGGCCACCAGTGCCTGTGTGGGAACAATGCCGCTCACCTATATGAACGAACACACACGCGAATAATTACACATATTTCGGTTCCGAAGTGGCTGCAGCGGAATTTTTTCAACGATGAGTGAGATCCATATTTCTTTAAACACAGACGTTTATCGATTATAGAAAAACTCCCCCCTCCCCCGTCATACTGTATACGAATTTAATACATTTTTCGCTAAAATATAAATCGACGCAACGTTTTTATAATACTATAATTACGTGTGTGTACACTATTAATATTGTGTTATTTAATTCTTGTTAAAGTTTTATTGAAACCCGCGTCCAGACCAAAGAAAAAAAAAAACCCCCTTTGTCACAAACACGTGTGTTGCCGACATGTTGTTGGTGACAAAAATCAGAAACGTTTCTGAAATTTGTCTCCAACAATATTATGTCGGCGACGTTGTTATCAACAAATTTTTTTGTTTTCCATCCGACGCGGGAAAAATTCGATAAAGTTTAAAAACACAATCACTGACAATGTATTGGGGGACGTCCAGACCGGTCAAATTTTCTCGATAAACATTTAATAAATACGCCATATTTTATTTATTTATTTATTTGGTTATTCGTTCGGTTTACTCTCGTCCGCCTACACGTAGTGCATATTTTCACCCGTACATTTTTTTTTTGAACGGATTTTTTGTTCTTTTTTTCAATAGTGGAGTGGTCTAAAGAAAGTGTTTGTCAACTTATTGATTTGTATCTTGAAAAACAAATACCGTGGGACCAAACTCAATCAGAGTACAAAAATAAATCTAAAAAAAAAATGAAATACCACTGTGTTTCTGCTTTGAATCAGACGAAAATACAATCTTTTTAATTTTTTCAAGTAGAATTTGATCGGATTTTATTCCAGCACTATATTATTAGACAGAAATTTGCAAAAAAAAACTTCGGATTTAGTTGTATAGGTGGAGACAACACTGTGCTATGAATCGATATGTAATTAATAATAATAATAATAGAATTGAATGTAATTTGTGTTGAGATGAAAATCGTAACAATACAATACGTGTGGATCCGAGAAATTGCTTCAGTTCATATTTTAAAAAAAAAACCATATTTTTTCCAGAATTCGCCATAGAGAATATTATTCATTTTAAACATTTCGTTTTCTATATTACAGTAGCGAATTATGGTTTTTTTTTTTCTAAATTAAAACTCGTTTGTTTTACTCGACGATCTAATAAACTATTATAAATAATTCAATAATAATAATAATAATAATAATAATAATTTTTTTTTTACGATTCACACGGTGCTCGAGATAGGCAATTGTAGTACGGCCGTACACTGCGGGTCCACCGGTTGCGGTCGGTGCTTATGATCTTGTGAAATAGAAAGTATAAAAATTAAAAACAGAGTGACAAATATTAAATAATTATTGTGAAAAAGTAAAAATATTACCGACATACACGGATGATTCAGAATACAAAAAAATACCGACGAGATTTACATTTGTATAATATATACGGAATTTACGTCCAAGACAATTAAAACGAATTTATAAGCAATGACGTTCTCAGTATTTTCCAGTTCGGTAGAGTGAGATATGCATATATCAATGTCATTTTATCGCGTTGAACAAGTTAAATAAGTAAATTAACCATTTACGAAGTCATTCGAAATTCATAATCACGTGCGTATCGCAATGATAATGGTGTTCGTAAATTATTATCCGCAAAGAAAATTTTAAGCGTTTAATTTTTCTCGTCACACAATACGTATTTTTAAAAACCTTATGAAATCTCGATTCCAACGGCATATGAGTTTTGGTTTAAAATTACATTTTAAAAATTTCATTTTTATTTCCTATGAAATACCTTAATTCGTGCGCAACAATTTCTTTTTGATTTCAAAGAAAAATCACGAAAAGTACATGAATTTGTTGAGATATGAAACTGCGCTGTGCAATGATTCGACATTTTGTGTGTGTACTCATTAGCAGTGGCGTATATAGGATTTTGCTGCCCTGGGTACACATTTCTTTTACGCCCTCTTCCTCTCACCGTTTTTTTATAATGGCAATTTTTCTTGCCCATAAAAGAAACTTACAATACATGTGGTATGGTAATAGTATCATGTAGTATAAAAATCTATCGAATACCCTAGAATGTTTAATATCGTAGGTACTCAGTATAAATCTGTTTAAAAAAAACAGGTCCCAGTTAAATTTTCTGCTTCCAAAAAAGTGCTGCCCGGGACAATTTCCCTTCTTGGCCTCCTTAAATACGCCACTGCTCAGTAGTTAATCACGAGAGACACCCTATTTCCCCTTTGAACTAATTTTCCTGCTATAAATCCGGTCCAGAATATATATTTATTTCACCGTATGTTACGTAACTTTATTAAAGTTATATTAAAAAAACAGGGAAAGAATACGAATAAAATCAACGCTGCGACGACGAATAATATGATATCGTAATTTAAAGTCTTGATGAAAAACAAACAAAAATATCGTTAATTTATCATTATTTCGTTCTGTTTTTGTTTTACGTCAAGTACGGGTTCGTGTAGCAGCAGCAGCAGCAGCAGTATATGTTTAAATCGATGTCGATGTGTCACTGAACTAGGGGTAGCACTTATTCTGAAATAGTAGGTTGGCGCCGGTGTCCTCGTTTCTCAGTCGCGATCGGGGCAGTAAAAAAGACGAGAAAATGTCTTTTAACTCGATAAATTCGGTGACGTCGTCGACTATTAACACCGACCGACGCCACCGTTAATGAAAATAAGAGGTCCGTATAATGATATTAAATAATATAAAAAAAGAATATTAATATACGAAACGAAAGATAGGACGTTTTCAAAACTTAGGTATACTCATACAAACGTACGACGTGAATATGGTAATAAGTTTTGTATCAAAAAAGAAAAAGACGTAAAATGAGGGGAATGAGACCTCGTTCGTGTATGCATATATAATATTACGTATAATCACGCGTGACGAGGAGACATTGTTAAGGTGTATTTTTTCCCTTCTAAAAAAAAACCTATATAATATTTTATATAACATTTTAAATTAATTCATATTAAAAACATTATTATTATTTTCACGAGAAAACATCATTGAACAATGTTGTAAAAACGTGGAGAAAAAATACGTTTTCCGAATAATAGTAAAAATCCGTTACATTTCGTCAGGGCCATTGGGAAACGTGATCGAATTTGGTCATCGTTTATTTAATACGCGGTCGCGTATACGTGTTTACCTCGGGCAATGCAAATTAAATACTCATCGGTGTAAAAATAAAGAAATAAAAACAGAGTTGATAACGATAGGATCGAGTAAACATTTAACCAATTCGTTTAGTCGATTTGGATTTATATTCATATTTTTTGATTATTTATTTAAAAGTAACTCGCGGTTAATCGATTTACACGTTCGTAATATTGTATATGTTGTACACAAAGTCTTGATATCCTCGACTTCATATCCTTTCCACTGAACACCACTACCCGAAATCGACGTAAATATTTATGCACCGTGGTGTATACAATACGGTTTTGAGTTAATTAAAAAATATATAACATTATACGTAATACGAGCTATGTATATGTACTCGTATATACAGTAGCTGCTATACGCGTTTCGAGCACGCCATTTCGGATTTATCGTCCCCGTGATCAGAAATAATTTGTCTATCTAATATAATAGAGTAGTTGAATATCGAAAAGTGTGTGTGTGTCTACAATAATTTCCACTCACGATCCTCCGCGGTCGTTTTATTATTATATTAGGTATTAATATAATTTATATACTACCAGCCGAGGGTTTAAATAATTTGCATAGTATTATAATATTTAACGAGAAAAATAATATTCGTGTAAAAAAAATATGTGCGCGCAATAATCTCGTATATTTTAACGTGAAATTATGAATAGGTAAAAACCGAATAATACGAGAGACGAATGCGCCTATGCTAACCTGCCTAATTTATAACGATTATGATGTATTATTCTATCGACAATTTAATAATAATAATAATAAAAATAATAAAAAAAGAAATGAAAAGCATATTTTTACCAAAAGACAAATTGGTAATTCGTATGTCGTAAGCCATATACGCATATCGTATGTTGAATACTAAACATATGGCGTTTATTCGAGCGTTCTAAATCGTATTTTTTTGGAAATGTACTTTTTTTTCTTTTAAATCTCCGCACGTTTATATCGAAGAAGTAGTGGGTTATCGAACGGGTCTTTATTACATAATAGACAGTAGTCGATCGATTCAATATACTCTCGGATACGACAGAATTACGGGGGCAGTCATATTCTATCGTTGGAATGAAATCACGAAATTGTACACGAAATATATAATTTATACAATTTATGGGTTAAAATTGTGTTAATTTGGCAATAAATAAAACGTTTAATGCGCTGAACATTTGTCATTAAATTCGATTTATTTTCTATCCGAGAAAAACAATTATTATTTTTTTTTTTTTTGCTTATTTTATAAATAAATCGTTGTAACGATCGAAACTGATAAAATGATTTGTTGTCGAAATTAATCTATGAGATAAATATAGAAACGGACAATATACTATATGGACTTTCAAACGTTTAAAAACGATTTGAAAAAAAAACACGAGTTAGAATATGTGCGCACTCAAAAAAAAAAAGAACTCCTACGGAAATATTTGTAACGAAATTTTTAAAATCTTTTATTTAAAATTCCGTTAGTAGACATATATTTTTCAATACGGGGACGTTAAAAAAAAACAAATTTTGTTACAAATTATCAATAATCACACACACACACACACACACACACACACACATTTAGACGTGAAACCTTTCTATACTAGATCAGCGATTTGTGAATTATTCGAAATGCTCGCGCAAACACGGTAAGTAGACTTATTTTCTAAAAGAAAAAAAATTATTTATATAAAGAAAGAAATAAGATGAACACGAATATTTATATATATATAATGTGTACAAACGCACTCGCCGTACCCTTTTGGCACAATAATCCGGTCCCATTTTGTAGACGAACTGCAACGTGACCAAGATCGTGCTGACGATCCATATGGCGAACAGGAGAGTGGTGATTTTCGTGACGGTCAGTTTGGCGTAGCACTCGGGCGTCAGGCAAAGTCGGATGTAATTCTCGGCGGCCACCGCGGCCATGGTCAGCACGGTGACCAGACAGCAGAGAATCGACAGGAACCATTGGAACTGGCACACCGGCGGAGAGTCCTGTAGGCCGGCCAGGATCACAACGGCCGATGCCGGGATGACCAGGCCGCTGATGAGCAGGTCGGCCAGCGCCACGTTCGCCACGAAAGTGTTCCCTGAAACGGATTCGTCGTGTTCAAAAATATTATGTAATTCTTATGTATGTAGTCTTAGTGACCGTGAGTTTCGGAGAGGAAATCAGGTTAGGTTACTTAGAGGTACTTCTTATTTAAAAATAAATATGTAAATACATTTTCTTAATTCCAGTAATATAATGTTATAAATTTAACAAACGTTCATTACAAAATTATATAATTTAAAAATACGTTAGCAAATCATAACTAGGTATAACAACAATAATAATAATAATAATAATAATACTAAAATCGATAATAATTATTCAAAACCGTTTTGATTTTCTTGACAATCGCTTATTTTTTTTCAATTTAAAATCGCTAGCAATTGGTATATAAATTTTGCAATTTTTTTGCAACTTTAGGCATGTTTTGAGAAAAAAATTTGCAATTCCTCGAAAACCCTACAGTGTTTGAAAAACTTCTGAGAGTGTCAAATTTACATGGCCTTTCCACTTTGTTCCACAATGTTCAAATTGGTGATCGGCCATTACATAATTTCACACAAAACATTTTTTTTTTAAATATTTTAAAACAATGTTTAAGTCTTAAATAGGAAGAGCCATATACATGTCTAAAAATATCGTCCTTTGTACGCTATATGCAGGCCAATGGGCAAACAAATTAATGTGTTTCTAGTATTTAATGAAATTCCACATATGCCACCACTCGCTTCCTGTATCGCTTTGACTTATTTTGATGAACTAATGATATATATATATATTTATTTATAAGGAGAATATGAAAACACTACAAGTAATTTTATTTTTATTTTATTTAGGTACATTTGGCAATAATTATTTGCGTAATTGGGTTTACAATATTTCGTTTTTCTTTACATCATTCAATTTTATCATTTTTCTTTTTCTTGTTCTGGTTAAACAACATCGAACAGTGAAGTGCAAGTGTCCAGCGGTATAATTTGTATTATAAATAATTAAATTATTAAAATGGCATTTATAAAGGTAAGTTGAGTGATTTCTTCAATTTCTATAGTAGTAGTCAGTTGGTGTTCAATGGCTTCCCCATTATAATATTTGAAATTCTACTAGCGTTTAATGGTCGGCGAAAAGTCATTGACGTGTCGTCTTCGAGTAGTGAAATTCGATTTTGACGTTCATTTATTTCTAATGTACTTCATCGTTTCTGCGTCGTAAAAAAAAAGAACCGCTTTAGATTTGCTACGTTCTCCTCAATCGACATGCAATTGTGAAATGTTCGCGGAGTACGTTATATTGTCGGACAACGAGTGTAATATAACGACTATCGCAATATATAGTATACGCACAACGTCTTATGGGTTAGGTATAAAAATAAATGTGGTTTTTCTCTCGTCTCGCTCTTTCGAAGTTATTAGAATTCCAGTCGAACAACTTTGGACCGTGGAAAAAAAAGGAACTGAAAAATTTTAGATTTTTTTTTTTGCACAGAAAAACAAATCGAATTTGGTCAGTGATATTGGCAGTGCGATAAAGTAACGTAGAATCGAGGACGAAAGAACCGAAGATGTTTTTAAAAAAAAAAAAGAAAAAGAAATAAAACCGAAAGCGAGATAAAATCTCGGAGTAAATATACGTCGTAAAATAATATAATAATATTTAATTTACGTCATTGTGTCATTGGTGAACCGTAATGAAAGCGCGCGCACGGATTTGGTGCATTGAAATCATTACACTACCATAATATTACTGTTCGTTTTTACATAGTTCAAAATTATCTCAATGTACGAGGTTAAATTTATCAGCAACTCTGATCGCGATGAACATTGGGTAAGAACGAATATTATTATTTATAACGAAAATTTGTAATTTAATATTTCGACGCGTTTAGAATATTTTGGAAAAAATATGTGAGTGTCGTCAAAAGATTTATTTTCCTCGTCCACATCGAAAGTGGAAGCAACTGCGTTATGCAATTACGGTATAATTTGAACAAATAATATGTTACACGCATTTGTGCGTGTGTGATACAAATAAAAAAATGTATTTTGTCGGAATTGTGCAAATGTTATATAATATTAATCATCGATATTTAAATACTCATTTAGTATAGGCGATATTATTTAAAAAAAAAAATATTTTTGTTTAAATCGAAACAAAATCAAATTAATTTTTGTTTAAATCGAAATTAAATTATATATTATAAATCGTACATTGCTTTAAAACGAAAGTTGTTTAGCCACTGCGTTTTTCCACAATACTCGTGTTTTTATGATTTCTTTATAATAATAATAATAAAATAATCGATAATTTTTCAAAACCGTTTTGATTTTTTCGACAATCGCTTATTATTATTTTTTTTCAATCGAAAATCGTTAGGAATTAGTGTATTTATTGAATTTAACATATTATATGGTAATGACTGCGTATAATGGAGTGTACTTAATTTTAATTAACGAAAAATCCAATTAAAAATCGTATTTATCGAAAAATACATTTTATTGACCCGCGATGAAGTTTTCGAAAGTCGAATTTGCAATTTTCTAATATTTATTTATTTTTTTTAAATTATTGCGTTTCGAGAATATAAAGTTTTTTCTCTTTGTATAAAAACAAAACTTGATCATTTTACTTGATTTCGAAGCACTCGTAGAAATATAATATAATTCGCCATACAAATATCGACATGATGTGTCGAGTAGGTAAGTGGTGTGTCAATTTTCTCGTATCGGTCGTACCCGACTCATAATAATCGTAATGTCGTCAAAAAACTAAAGTAGCAAACAATGAACAGCAATGATTCACCCCATTAATTTTAGTTTTACAATTACGTTTTTTTTCCTGTAGACAATTTTTTGGACAGAAATAGCGCTCTAATTTTTACGAATATACCCGTGTTTTTTAGTAAAAAAAAAAAACGTTTCACACATACAACTTTGACGGGACTAAAACACAATACAATTTTGTCAAAACATCATTCCGGACCCATCAACAACTTAAATCCAAAAGAAGAAACTGCTTTAGAAACAACATAACCTATGTTCGTGACTATAGTGCAGGTCGTCTGTGTACATAATGTATATAGTCCGAAAGATGCTGATACTCATATTGTTACTCTTATTAATGAGTACGTGTGTAGACTACTCCACTAGGCACTGGATACGCGTACTTCGCATTTCACTACTTCACTATTTATTAACATCAGTAGATTGTCTTACTTTCTGCGTGTGTGCTGTGTGTACCATGCGTATAGCCTCGATCCTCGAGTCATCCCTTATGTGTAAGGGCCTCATCGAGGATTGACATATACAGCATTACGACACGTAACGACGAATCCCTTCACAAACGTTCATTACGTATAGTCGTAATGCGTATATTTTATGGTCGATAGTAAAAAAAAAAAATCGAATTATTTCACGACAATTGTCGTATAGGTTGCAATCGATACTTGAGCTTGTTTTAGAGTTTATCGTAAAAAAACGGGTGTAAATACACTGAGAAATAAGAAAGTATTCGAGTATCCATTATATGTGATATGTTTATTTTACCTTATTATTGCGCCGTTTTTCAGTGCTCTCGAAAATATAATCATACAGAGTGGAACCAGTATATTTGTGTTTAAGAGGTGAAAATATTTTCCAACAGAGTGTGTACTGCGTAAGGAATCGTTTTATAAAAAAGAATTTATTATTTACGCGTTGAATTACCTATTCGATTTATTACAAGTTATTTACATTTAATTCACCGAATTGAACAAATCCAACTTTACTTAACATTTAATTATTATAAAATATTTTATAAATAATTCGAAATTAGTGATAGAAAAGTTTACTCGTTTTCGACTACGAGATAATATTTTAAAATTATGAAATGTGTAGAAAAACGTGTTTGAAATATATATTTTCATCTCGTTGTTTGGGAAACAAATAAGGAATGAAAAAAAAATAAATATTTTCTTCGGGTTTACTGATTAGGTTTGATATTACAAAAGCGATCTAAAAAGTTTGTAAAAAAAAAAAAAGAGGTTCATTATATAATGCCTTCATTTATTTAAACTATTACAATTATTTTAATGAAACATATTTTCCTTGCATGAATCAATTAAAATTTGAAAAATTCGCCATCGCTAATTGTTCATCGCGTTGAAAAAAAAAATAAATAAAATTTTTACTGTTTCGTTATTTTTATTCGAAAAAAACCGTAGTTTGATTATTCTTTTCCGCACATGGTTAATAATACTCCAGACAAGCGCGAGGTACTCGACCGATTTCATGTAACAATTCAAATAAATCGCTTACGATATACCGACATAATAGTGTATTAATTTAGAAAAATCCTTAAGTTTCATATATTAAATTATCACTTATTTATTTTTTTATGAATTTGTCGAAACAATAATTTATTATTATATCTGCGTAGATTATTTAAAAATAAATGTTGAAAACTTTTGACGTTTTTCACGGCGAAACGAGTGCTTTTAAAATTAATAAAACATTTTTTTACACCGTTATTGTGTTTCTTGCCATGCGAACATAATTTCGCGGTCGCGTTGCCATCACACAGATGAATTTCGAAACGTTCGGAAAATATCACTCAGTAGTACCGCACACGCGCCATTATTGTAAAAATATATGCGTTTTTATGTTTTTTTTTTTGTTTTTTGTTTTAAAGACAATAAAAAATATTATACGCGTCGTATTTCCGTATTTGTTTTTATTATGCTTTTTTTTTTTTATGCGAGTCTGTATATTATTTGACGTGTATCTTTTACCGGTATACGACGACGAAGACAATAATACGGTGCACGGGAGTACGATTAGACAAAGAGTTTATTATACATGTTATGCGCGCGTGCCTCCGGGGGATATGGACCAGGAGATGGAAACGATCTCCACTAAAATATTAAAAAACAAAAATATAATAATATCCAGTACGGACAGAAAAAGTCCCGTTGACGTTTTTATAATATAATCCTATAACTATATTTATTTATCGTCGTATGTGGAGAAATATAAATATATTATTTTCTTTACTTCATATTCGTTATTTTTTTTTTCATAATTTTTAATCCTATTTCCGATTAATATATCGAATTTTCATTTTTAAATTCCCAAAGATATTTTTTTTTATGGAAATTTACATTATCGTTTGTTAATTTTGAAAACCAATCGGACATTCTAAGACCCGCGGTATAATTGTGAAATATGCGTTTCTTCTAAATATATCCAAACAAATAGTGAAAACAATATTTAGAAAAATTTTCCAACAATTTATTACGAACGTTATTTTATTCGAACCGTTTAAATAGTGATCTATGAGCATTCGATAAATATTTCGTTCCCCCTCCCCTCCATAAATAATGTCGAAAAAAATTTTTTTTTTTTATATTAACGCGATTCCATACTTTCTTTCGATAAAGGAAATAATAGTAAATATTATTTTACGCATTGAACAATGTATAAAATATAATAAATTGTATAACTAAAATCAATTGTTATTATACACATGGTGTAGAAAATTATACAAAAAGAGGACGAGAACGGCTAACGGACAAACGTCCATAAATATAATTATTATTCTCACCACTTTCTAATAGTTTATATAAATTATGACTGTCGGTACAATTATTTTCTATATTGGTATTTTTTTTACATTTTATAAAAAAAAGTATTCAGTGACGAGGGGGAAATAAATATAAGAATTTAGAAAAGACGCTTATTTTAGTATTTTTTTTTTTTTTTTTAGATTTTGTACGCGCGTCTTTGAGTATTGTGAAAATTGTTTGAAAACAGTATTGGAATATGAAAAATGTATTTACTCTAATGTCCAATATTATTAAAAACGCGTGCGTGTGTTTAACTTCTGTCGCACGTTTTTAGGAATAAAATATTATATAATATTATTGGTGTTTACATCGTCAAATATGTCATTATAATACATTATGAAAGTCTATACGATTTTATTTCCCGTTTTGAAAACGTTTACTTTGCGTTTATTTTAATCGATTTACTTTATAATATTAATATAAAATTGACTTTTTTTCTAACGTACGACGTATTACGGGCAAATAAATAAATAAAATAATATAATATGAGCTGCCTCGTATTGTACAGTAATACGAACGATATAGGGACGGACGTATATAATATTATAGTTATTTCAATTACACGGCTCAGTAAATCAGAACGAAAACGATGTGTGTGCACTGTCGTCTGCTCTTCCATCAGACTACATATATTACGTACGTTATTTATTGTTCGGATGCAATGAATTGTCTTTTACGCGCTTAGGTACGTCTTTAACTCGACTGACGTTTAACAACCGAGTGACATGACGAGCAAAAGGCTTATGGCTTTAAAGTCTCGTAGTCTAATCCGTATATTATTATTATTATTATTATTATAGGTACGATGTTGACGGTATAGAAATGACAAAAAAAATGCTTTAATGATCTAAAAACTATAAAAAAATTACATTAATTTAAAAATTAAATTTTAAAATAACGTTAAAAAGAAAAAAATTCATTTATAACTAAAAATGCAAAAAAAAAAAAAAAAAAAATTCGATTTATATATTCTGAAAATCGGGTAGGTACGAGACGGTTTTTTTTTTAACCAAGAGAGCATTGTATAGGATTTAAGGAGGAAAAAAGCGTGAATCATCAACTTTCTATAAACTCTGATTACGTATTATTGATTTTAAGATAAAACTCGTACGTGTATCGGTACACGCGTATATTAACGTCTAACATTAGATTTTTTTTTTCGTATAGAATATGTCGGTATTTATATTATATATTTGCGTTACGAAAAAAAAAATGATGGTAATTTGACGGGTTTTTTTTTTTTTTTAAGCGTCATTGATGGCTTTTGCTATAGAGACCTGTTATACATTGATATAATGTTGATCGTATCGATAAATTCGAAATCCCGCGCAATAGATCCAGCTTAGATGAGATCGAGGTTTGAGTTTCGAATTCATCACGACGCGTATGTAACATGTATTGGATATCGGATGCATGCGCATGATTTATCCGTTATTTGAAAGGGACCGACGGCCTCGGCCGATTCCGAAACATCTAACACCACGTGAGAAGTCAGACTTGATAAGCGCGTTCGCGTCGATGCGCGTTTAGGAAACACTCTCTGTTCGAATAAATCAGCTGCGCTCAAAACTAAATCTGTCCGAAGGATTTGCGCGTATTTTGTTTGTCGTATAATAAAAGCGACGTGAAATCGTCAACGGACAATAATAATACGTACGTGTTTGCGTGGTATATGCGCGACGTTTTAAAGGGGAAAGTATACAAAAAAAAAAAAAAAAAAAACGATATGTTCGAAATGGAAAGTTGTTTGAGAAGAACGTGTTTAAATAAACACACGCACACTGCGATACAAATAAGAACGTCGTGTACGATAATATATGGTTTGAAATTTCTCCAAAAACAACAAAAACCGGCGATGTTTCTTTGTGCTATGTCGGTGTTTGGAGAATAAAGTTTACTAAAAAAAAAAACGTTAATTCCGTTCACCTTCGCGCGCGCTGTTTCAATATTGTGTTTCTCGACGAGACGGTATAGCATTACTACACGCGCGCAATACTTAATTTTATTTTTATACGTTTTTTTTTACGCAGAAATCACGAAATTCCAATTGCGTTCCGATTTCGTCTTTGTCGTACACTTTTGTTTTTTTTTTTTTTTAATTTTTGCCTGATTTTGCGACGTAAAAGTTTTGAATGGCGAAATTTCGAAGTGTATATTAAATCCGAGCGTTTTCTACAATTATATTACAATTACGAATCGTACGGATCATTGGGCGGTCAAACGGACCGGAGATAGACCAGCCTTTTTTACAACGGTTTATTATTGACGGTTTATTTGCTAACGAAAATCTTCGATTTATGACTTGTCGTTTTTCATTGATCAAATTTTATGTTGAAAAATCAGCGCCCACCTTCCACGAAAAAATCATTTGATCGCCACTTGTAGGTACGAATAATAATTCCAGCGTGTTATATAAATATAATACAATATTATAACTATCTCACGTCAAGTTAAACAGTACAAAAAATGACATTGGAAAGAATGATTGAGTGGGTTTTCAATTAAAAAAATAAAACGCGTTTTATTTACCCCTTTTGTTGAGATGATCCTCGATCATCACCGAGCTGATCATGTACACGTTACCGATGCTGCCGACGACGGACAGGCCGATCATGATCAACAGCCTGGCCACCCGACTCCATTCCATGCTCAACGTGACCGGCGAAACGGCATCGCTATCCACTAGCGGTCCGTCGTTCACGATCGTCGTGCTCATCACCGTCTCGACAATCGCAGCCGTGGACGACGTCTCGTTGTACGCGCTCGTCACGTTGTAGTCGTCCAACATGACGTTCTACGCGACAAAGATATTATTTACATGTAATATATAAAAAAGAAAAAGGAGTTAACGTTAATAATGTTATTATCGATGAAATTAATATTACGGAATTCGGTGCTATTCGCAGATCGTTTCAAAAACACAAACCGTTTACAGTATTTATATAAAATTTGTTTTTTTGGTATTCGAAATTATTTATTATAATTCCGTATAAAAACGTATGTTAAGTCGATGTTTTGGCAATAAATTTTAATTCGCTTACGACGCGATGCTGAAAATAGTGTTTTCTTTATTTTAAACTTTATCGGACAAGAAAGTTGTAATATATTGACCGTACCGTCAGACAGACTTAAATTTAATGATAATAATAATAATAATTAGTCTTTTCGTGTGACTTTTATGAAAGATTTTTTACAACGAGTCTTCAGTCATTAGTCACTTTCAGACCACTAGCGATAGTCGTTCACCGATAGTGTACAATAGATAAATGCAATATTCTCGCGGATTTTGAATTTTACGAGGAAATTTTTAAAACCGAGAGAGAGAGAGAGAAAGAGAGCAAACGGACGAGATGAACAAAATGTGTACAATTTATTACTATCTTATGAATATTAAAAAATATTGCGATTTATTAGCGTTGTAATATAATACGGGTTGAATAAAAAAAAAATTATAATAATAAGTTTTGTGGATTTATTAGCATTTTTTCAGCAGTAAATTATGGTTTTGCAGACTCACAATTAATTTTGTACATAAAGAAAAACCAGTTATTTTTCTTAGTCCACCTCTCATATTACTGGTACTATATTACATTACTGGTACGTCTACTGTACACTTGGCGAATTGTTCGAAAATCGTTAATATTGTATACGAGTTGAATTTATGTTACACCAGACGCGGATCGAGAGTATTAATTCGGAGAGAGTCAGGACATTAATACATTTTGAACACACATTAAATTTTAATTTAATTCTTATGATATTATACATATTTTTTTTTTTTTAACTGAATCGTATTTACTAATCAGTAGTAATTGTAATTACTAAAAGTTAGCACAATGTCTCGTCGTCAATATATTTTTTATATTTCGATTTTGAAATTGATTTTAATTTCCGCAAATTACTCGGAAAATCAAAAATAAATAGTTCGGCCGCAATTTATTATTGTCCAGTGTTAATACAAAAAGATCACGCCGAATTAAATAATAACGAAAATGGAACCACGACGACGCGGCATTAACTCGAGCTTTTCGGTTTCGAGGGAATTCGATCCATCGCCGATATTCACGGTCTCCTCGCTCGTGTCACACGGAAATTAGAGAAATATTCAAAGCCCATCAAACGACGATCTAAATGAATTAATTTTTAATTCGTAGTAAATTTAAAACCCCCCCCCCACGACTCGAATTTCATTTTTTTTTTCAATACAAAGAATATATTTTTCTACTGTTACTTATAACGAGCGTAGTAGTAATCGTCGTACGTATATAATACGGTTCTATTATAATATTATACCATATCACATTGAATAAGACGGATAAAGAGTTTTTACGAGCGATTTTAGCATACGACGACGACGACGACGACGACGACGATATTATTACACAGACCGAAGACAACGGAGAACGGAGACAAAATATTACAAAGCTGAGGAGGAGGAATGTATGCGTCGTGTATATTATTAATATATAAATCGTGGTGACGTCGTCGACCGACTGGAGTTGATTAATTCCGAGAGACTCGGTCACCAGACACATTTCGCCGCTCGCAGGCGCCATCATACTTTAACGTTGCCGACGACGATCGTCACCGTCCGTACGCGCTCAAGACATTGTTTTGTGCGCGTGGAGGAGTAGGTGCGAGCGACGACGATAACGGGAAGGAGTCCGTTACTAATAAAGTTTTCTCGTAGATGGTGTGTGTCCGGGGAGGGTATCGGGGGTTGGGAGTGTCTATAAACGGCCTTGGGACGAAAACGTGTCGAACGCGTGTCTTTTTTAATATAAACACACTCGATAATATATAACGCGTAGTCTATGTAGGAAAAATAATAATAATATGAGAAAACCAACGGGAATTTCGATTTAAACATCGAAAAACGCGCGTCAAAATATGCTCTACGCGTGCGACGATGACGTCCCGATGATTTCCATGGTCGCAAAGTTTTTTTTTTTAACATTCTTTCCCACACCGTGCAACGTCGCCGTTCGTTATTTTCGTTTAGAAAACTGTTTATTCGAATATAACAAATATCGCCGCGAAATGGATTACGAAATATTGTGAAAATGAATAGATAATAATATTACGTATAAAATAATAATAATAATAATCCGGTACCTGATGGAGAGAAATTTGAAATATTCGTATAAATACGGTTTACGAAAAAACACGGGCGAAAAAAAATAAATATTTGAAATATATCACACAGATTTTTATATAATATTATATTTCATTATTATCAATAGTAATAACGCGGTTTGTTTTTTTATGAATTTAATTTGTACTATGTAAACCTACGCGCATCGATTTCTTCGATATTTTTTCTATTATTTTCACGCGGTTAACGTGAAATCGCTCGGGAATCGAGATTTGAAAGTTCCGTTTTTTTTTTTTTTTTCACTTTTCCTTTTCGATTCATAAACGCACGTGATCTCATAACGATAAAAATTATTATTATTATTATTTTTGTGTGGATTTCATCAAAAGTATTATTTATTTGTATAATAATATTTACTGACCGACGACGACGCTATTAATTATTATTCGGCGGGATCCGCGGTCACGAGAAGAAAAGTTTTATGGAATAAATGGATTATTCAAATACCGCAGGCTTACCGGAACGTTTTACGATACGTTCGTATTTTAATAACAGAAGTAAAAATAACGCGGCTTTTTATTATTCCTTGTATACATTACACGCGGAATATTTAAACGCGCGATTTTTCAATTAGAAAAAAGAAAAAAAGAAAACTTTTCGGCGAGTATTTTTCGATTAAATTCATAATATATACGCGTAAATCCGAGAAAATGATTTATTTATTCGTTAAATCTTTAATTTCATTTCGCGTGACGCGTCGCGAACGAATTATTGTGCGTACCTATTATATTACTATACATCACACGTTGACGGAAGTTTTCTCGTATTATTTGTAAAATTTGAAAAAATATAATATAATATCGCCGAGTTTTTGCGGGTCTTCAGTCCGATAAATTCCGTGCGAAACCAATGACGTGACGCGCGTTTTACATTTTACCAAATCTGGACACTTTTCCGTATAAAACATAAAACGTCAACGAAACTTTTTTTCTCTCTCCATAAAAAAAAATTACCTATTACGAAGAGAACACGTCTTTTATTTGAAGTTCGCATACGGACGAGAATTATTCGATATAATTCATATTATTACGTATAACTGATTAGTCTTAAGTTTAAAAATTTTTGTATTTAACTTTTAACCTTGAATCTAATATACCGCTCAATAATCGAATTTATCGTTTCGATTCCAATATATATTTTTATGTTATAAGAGTAATAAACCGCATTTCGATTATTGCAAATACGCTTACCCGGTTTTCTTACGCATCGTGTCTACTTCGATAGGTGTTGTATACTTCTCGACTTCGCGACGCGAACTGCGGGGACGGCGACGCGTCGGCGTATCGTGCCAACGTTTACAAATACGAGAAAATTTTTGATTAAAATTTTGGCATTGGTCATCGTGCGGGGCGAGAACACATTGCGATTATTGGCACATGGGTGGACGTTTTATATATATATATATTATTATTATTATTATTTCCCATTTCCTTTTTTTCCACTCGGCAAGTTAAAGACGTATAATTGGCCGACAACTTCACCGCAACAGACTTCCTCCTCCATGACAAGCCGTCAATTCGTCAAACGCTACACATAATAATATACGCATAGGTACGCAATAATAATAATAATAATAACGCGTTCGAGAAGAATCCGCGCGTACATATATATATATATATATAGAAATGTGAATAATTTTTGTAATATTTTCTTTTTAAAAAAGTTTTTCGGCACGTTTTATAATATATTTTCATGATTTTTTAGATGCAGAGCGGAGCGAGAAATTTATCGGTTTACAATGAAGTGTTATCTTTTTTCTCTGTACTCAAATATTATACCAGAGGAGTGCTACGATTTTTACATTTACGATTTGTTTCCGGCAGAAAATCGCATCTTACCGGTATTTTACAGAGGTCATTTTTCGATTTTTTTTTTCACAAGCGCCTAAAAATATATCTAAAAAAAAAAACTATCGAAAAATTACATAAAAACGCGATTTCGTCGAAATCCATTTCTTCGTTATTTTCTTCGCAATTTTCGAAAAAAAAAAATAATATATCTGGCACTAATGCTCGCGCCCATATTCGTGAAATAAAAGGGAGAGGTTGAATCGCTATATACGAACGGTGTCATAACGTAGTAGAAGTTTACCGTTTTAGCTGTTGAAACGACGCGATTTACATTTTATTAAATTGTTGTGGATAAAAATATAAAATTATCTATACCGCGAGAAAGCGAATACGAAACACGAATATAATGGGAAAATGGAGATAAGTTGATAAATAATATTTTGTTTCGGGGCAGAACTGTTCTAAATGCGCTGTTAATTAAGTATAACGATACGTGTAAACGTTGCTTGTGATCACCAGTAATTGGATACGCAATATCAGATTATATTTCACGGCGGACGTAACGATATCTCTTTAAAGTTTAAGTTCATACTCCGTATTATTATAACGCGTAGGACCGAATAAAGCATTACACGGCTCATTGAAATTCAACTCGCTTTGTAATGTCACGCGCGTACGTCATCCACAGCTATGTTTTCAATTTAACAAAGCGATTTTTTCGATTATTAATAATATATTATTATATAACCAACTATTAAATGTACGGACGGCGTAAACTCATTGGCAAAACGTTATAGTGTACGGCCAGTTTTCCCAGTTCGTCGCGATTATATTTACAATATTGCGTTTCTTCCATTTATTATTCACACTTTTTTTTTATTATACCGTTCACCTGCACTTTATGATATTCATTAGTTAAAAGCTTTAAATTCCAACGCGTTTTTCACTTCTTTCTTTCTTAGGATTCACTCTTGCACTATTCGCACGTTTCTCTTTGATCATTGTGATCACGTTGTTCGACGATTTCTTTTTTGAAAATTATCCCGATTTAATATCTATGCAGAATTTCAGACGAACCGTCTTCTTTAACTTTTCCACAACACCTATTGCTTTATCGTGTATTTACAAAATTGTCTAATAATATATTACACTTAATTTACTACCGAATAACCCGCTATTCCATCTCCATTATGAAAATCCAAGATTCACGCGGTTTTTTCTCACCGTGTCCAGTTATCAATCATCTCTCTTTTCTTCAAATTCTTCTCGTTTATTCATTTTTTTTTATAAAACGCTGACAACAACGGTTCTTTAGGTATACAAGTCAACCCTGCAAGCTGCAGGCTAAACCCCACGGATTCAGAAAAAACGTATTAAACCAAAAGTTTTAAAATAAATTATGGCCATCACTGACGTTTACGCCACGTGTGATATTCTATGACCTACTGTCGGGGGAGAAACGTTTTTGGGACGTTTTCTCAAAATCAACGAAAATAATCTGACATTTTTACATTTTAATAATTGCATAAAATTTTTTTTTTTTTTTGTAGCGTTAATATAAAATAATAATAATATCACAGTTTTTCTATTTTTATTAAAACTTTTTAAAAATTTTAATTTTTCTAGTGAGTTTAATAAAGCATTTGAAATGCGTATTTTAGCGCATTTATTGGAATTTAAGTACATTTTAAATTGTATTATTTTGAAATTTTAAATACACTTAAGGTTTTATAGTTTCATTAGTTGTGGAAAAAACAGAGATAAACTTTACACGAAAATTAATCGCACAAATAACAATAATAATAATAATAATAATTAGCACAAAGCTATAAAAACAAAATATAACTATTGTCTGTTTTCTTTACACGGTTTATTGATTAATTATTTCAAACGACCTATATCGATATATTGTGTATTTATAAATTTATTTAATATTACAGAAACACACGAAATACTCGATACTTGTATATATTGTATAGACTAAAGTTATTAATATTATTAAGCAGCGTTTTATATTATACTTAAAACCTCGTAATCGTCAACAATAACGATGCTTTTATCTAATTGAAATAATACTATTATTATGCGTGCGTGACATTCATTTCGTATTATTATACAAATACTATAAACAAAATTAAATATAAATACAATGCGCGAAACGTATCCCCGTGTGCGTGAGATAAAATACAGAAAAAAAATCGATATAATTATTATAATATAATTAAATAGATTATTCCACGCGAGGTCGGCACATAATATGCGTAATAACGCGGAAGTTTTAACGATTTAGCGTAAGTTATGCGTTCGTGATAAAGCGTCATCACATCGTGTCCGTAAATCATTTAATCAGTTTTTCTTAATGTATGATTCGAACGCATTTTCTCGTTAAGAAAATAACCCCCGAGTGTGATTAAAAATCCGATTGAGCGATTGTCCTCAGAGACGATACGTACGCGATATAATCGATTTTTGTTTTAAATATTATTTCACAATACGTTTTCGATACAAGTTTAAGAAAATTTGCGACCGATTGTGACCAATATTCGTCTCGATTTAAACGTGTAATTTCACATCAACCGTCCGTTATAATGACACCGCGAAATAATATAATATTAGATTTTACAGTGTAAAAAACGTACGTACGTATACGATGACGTAGCGTTTGCTCGAGTGTAGAGTCTCGTAGTACATAATTGAATCGCAATGAGTACAGCAGGAAGTAGGTGAATGCACACACGCATAATATGTTTTATATATAAGTTTAGGTCATTTATAAGAGAGAAACACCGAAAAGAAACATTAACGACGAGGTAATAATGTAGTCCTTTGTGTATCCCACAATTCGCTTTTATCGTTTTTTCGTTATGACGATAAAATTGTATACAGGGACTCGGATATCCTTTCGCATTACAATTTCAAAAAAAAAAAAAAAACAATTCCAATTGTCCCCACACACTCCGGCACGTGCGTTTTATAAAATATATTAACACTGTACAACACGCCGTCCGTACATTTCGCTATAGCGTACAGTATATTATTCATACGGCTGGACGATGTCTGAGTAATATAGCGGTTAGTCACGTATATTATAAAGGTACGATATATTATTCATAGATTTGGTCATTTATTATCCGCGACCCTGGCGCGGATTAGTAGATCTGAAATGTAGAGACCGCTACCATCAGGTTTCTTACACGAGATTGTTATTTTGATGAATGCCGTACGCTCGTCACGTGTACGATATATAATTTATTTATTACACGGTCGAAACCGCGTGTTCATGATTCGGTAATTAGTACATATTGAATGTCTTATTATTTGCTCGTAAAAATGTACAAAATATTATAACTTAACCAAACGTATAGAACAATTAATTTGGCTGGGAAAAAAGAAAGAACGCTGAGCGATGTGAAACGTAACATTTAAAGTTTTTAGGCTCGTATAACACAATGTTTATATGTAATATATAATTCGGTCTCGTGTTCCAACACACGAATTTAATTAAATACTATTTTTTTTTTTTTGATTATCTATACGAATACATTTCAAAAATATTTATCCTTTACCGGACAACAGGGTGTGTTCATTTTGATAATATTATTTCATTTTTAGGTTCTGAGCGTTTTTGTCTTACAATGGTTTTTTTTTTTTGTTTTTATTTAGTTAGCGAACACTTTATTTTATGGCGAACTACTGCAGACTATTTTATGTTGGACTTTCTAATGGAGAAAGAATTATCTGTTTTATACTTTATTTGGCACGTTTCTCTCAGTCCGATCAATAATTTTCTTAAACGTTCGGAAGAACTAACGAACAAATTGTAAGACAAACATAAATAATTGTCGTCGACACATACAATTTTTACCAAAAAGGAATTTTGTTTCTAAAAATAATATTTCACGAAACACATCACTACTTTTGTGTTACTTAAGTAATATATAATGATTCTCCAAAATTTTTTTGTTTAATTTCGCAGTATATTTGACCTTTAATAGACCTCAGACCGGTTCTTAAAATATTTTAAAAATCGTTTCTCACATTTTTTTTTTTGAACGTTTATAAAGTTTAAATTTGTTGTAAATCGGATAATTTAGAAGTTTTACAATGTTATAAGAATTTAGATTTCTAAGAATTTTTGAAGAAAGTATTAACCAATGTGCAACCTTTTTGTGGCATATCAAAAATCGTGTGAAAGGTAAAAAAAAATTCTGTAGAAGTAAATCAAACAAATTATCAATTTAAATGTTATACAATAATTATCGGTAATTTTGAATAATGAATTATGAAGGCATGCGTATTTATTACTACAAAACTTGTTATTTACAATATTATATTTTAAAATTAAATTTAAATTTTTTCCGAAGAAAATAGTTTTGAAAGAGATACAAAGAGAGAGAGAGAGAGAGAGCATAAAAATGCATGGACGAAAATATTTCAATGTAATTTCGAAAAGTTCCTGCAGCATATACGTTTTTGATTTTTACTCAATTATTTCAATGGAGCAGTGGGAAAATTATTGTTTTTCGAAATTTCATATTAATATAGATCGGATTAATGACTTTAGTTGTTAAATATATGAAAAGTCTGTATATAGATTGAAAATTGAAAACAAATGTTATCGTTTTTTTTTAAATTTTCCAATTAGTTTTCCAAAAAAAAAAAACTATAATTTTAACGATAAACGGTAAATTATTATTTAATTATAATAAAGTCGATGTTGTCTGAATGCAAAACGATTCGTTATTGCTATTTGCTCAAAAATTTTAAAAATAATAATAAAAGTTCATTCAATACAACGTATATTTTCCCAATTTTGTATTAATATTTAAGTCTGTTGTCTTGTATTTATTGCAATTTATAAAGCACTTTCGTATATAATCACATCATCGCGTACGCACTACTATACGCAGCATTGTACACATCAAAACATACGAGTGTTAATCAAATATACCAGCACACAACTACTGTGAATAGAAAAAAAAATACTCGTATTTTCAAAAACTACTTTTCCGAAAGTCCAGTGTATGGTTTTCTATTCGAATGCGTAGTTCTATAGTGCATTTAACACGAACTAAGATCGTTACTTGAGGATTAGTTGATTTTATATTAAACTCCAACTCGCTGAACATTAAATATAATTTTTGAAATAAATGCGTATACGCGCTCTCTTCCGAATTGTAAATTTCATTTAAAAAAAAAAAGAAAGTATTAATCCGGAATCAAAGACGAGATTTTCATTATTATGGATTCCAAAGCTTAATATCGAACATTTTGTCACCACGCTCATAAATGTATCGCCATTATAGATATTACATAGAATATTATTAAATATACCGAATTTGTCGAAATTTTTATTATTTTTTTCTCAATTTCTTTAAATCTGAATAATTGAGTTGAGTTTATGCGAGTGAAGCTAATATAAAAATACCGCGTTTTATTTTTGTTTTATCAGAGATAAAAACCATATAAAAAAAAAGTAAATTACTAATACGAGGGTTTTCAACATTTAATTCCCATCAAAAATATAAGTGCATCTTCTTTTTTTTTTTTACTTTTACATACGCCAATATGTTATATATTTATACATTTTTTTTATTAACCCATCCTGTATGAATATAACATATTTCGTTTGATTCGAATAACAAAAATTGACTGTCATAGCGGTTAAGAAACTACAGATGTCAATGAAATTGAATAAGAAAAAAAAATATATATATTGAACTCCATATTCGAATTTAATTCCGCTTAAACGAAGTATTCAGAGGTAGGTTAGGTGAATTCGAACGATACCTCATACACGAGTGTTATTACATCAACTCGAATAAATCCACATGATCAAAATAAGTAGGAAATAATTGTAAATTATTATCATAGACCGATTAATATTATTTTGCGTCAAAATTATATGACGCGTGATGTGTGCGAATTCGATTATTGCGATTTGCAATACGTTATCGACGTTTAAAAAATTCTATGACAAATTACAAATTCAAAACCAAATAATAACTAGTTGGTGGTCGCTATTACTCTTCATAATATAACTTAATTAGATTAAAGGACAGTAAAATCAAATGAATCCGTGAAAAGTTTCTCGCTTAGAACATGATTATAAAAAATAAATAAATATTTTTCTCTCGAATAAGTAATATATTATATTTAATTAATTATTTATTTACTTAAAAGTAAGAATACTTGAGAGTTATTTTGTACGAAGCAGAATAACACCGTGTTCATATTAGAAGTTGCTCCGTATTACGTTCGTATTCCGGTTCGGAAAATGCGTATCATGTCCTTGGAGCGCTTCACTTATGGTTTGTTTTTATTCCGTGCTGCAAGGGTCGGATATTACGCTTATTAACTCATAGAAATAAACGAAAAGAAAAAAGAAGGAATAACCGATTCAGATATTACGTACACTTTCCATTATAATCGTTTAAACGAATACAATATAATAATAGTATATAAGTAGTTGGATCGTTAGGATCGACGGATGATTCTGTAGTGTGCTCAATTCGCTCTAAACAGAGAAAGAGAGAGAGAGAGAGAGAGAAAGAAATAATAATTATAATCGTCTTTTGTTATTTTATTAAAATACTGTTATTTGAGTGATTTCAAGATGGTTCAAAAATGTCATAATCAACGAATAATACAATAATAAATTAATTATTTAATAATGGTTTCATTAAAACGTTTGAAATTATTCGTAGTGTAGTTTTTTTATTAAAGGCGAATCATTTTTTGTATGCGTAAAGATTTTAAAAATATTAAGAAATTTCAATTTCAAACGTGTGCGTGTTATTATAGGACTTGTAAAATGATATGACGTAGATAAATTGTGTGGATATTGTTCTTGCAGACAGTAATGAGTAATGACTCGCTGTAGATATAATACGTAGATATTATAGGTAGTAGTAATGACTATAAACGCTGGTTTATGGTCGAAATACTAAAATAATTTTAAAAGACAGAAAACGATTAATAATATTAATAGAACACATAATAAAATAATATAATAAAATTTATTTTCATGATATGCACTAATTGGTTTAAAAATTTGTTAAATAAATACATTTTTATTTTTCGATATTTTTATTATAAATTTAAATTGTTTTTAAAAGTTATACGTCGTTTTTAGTACTTTTTTACACGAAATTCGAACATTTAATATTTTCGAACACGCGTGAAAAATACTTTTTATTTGTACTGCGCGCGTGTCACATAATATTCGTATAGACTATAGCCAGTTCTGAAGCAATAAAAATAAAACAATGTTTGATTGACGATTCTGTCCGAATTCTTCGACACCTTTTAGCCAATCCGATTTTAGTTTTACACTAAAAACCTGTATAGAATTATTGCATACATCATTTTTTTTTATAGAAATCAATGTAATAATATTCACAAAAGAAAATTAATATTTTAAATAAATTAACCAATTTAATTTATTTTATTAATACTACGCGTTATTATTCACAACAGTATACAGGAAAAACGTGTCGAAGTCTACAAATAATTGAAACTGTCTCGTTTTAAACGTTTACACGTCGTTCACAAGGAGGGTTTTTCTTTAGGAAAAATATTAAATCAGAACACAAAGAAATTTTCAAAAAAAAAATCTAAATTTAAATAATATAATACATTTCTTCTAAATGTGACACACGCACGCTAATAATAATAGCATTTTTTTTTTTTTAATTTTACAAACTTTTAGACGTTTTCGAAAAATCGTTTACAACTTTTTAACCGGTACACCGTATATACTTATTGCTATACCGACGTGGTACAGTTAATTATCACGCCGTTAAACTGTACATATTATATTACACGCCAATGGGCCCGACTCTATTTAATGCCTTTTTCTTGTAATACGTGTGTAAATTGTGAAAAACTGCAAACCCCGTTGCTTTTCAAAACGTGTTGTTAACTCGGTAGACCAAAAACAGCTATAGTGGTCGTTATATGTATAATATTAATAAATAAAATGCGATAGACGGGCCAAATAGAAAAATAAAATTTAATTACATATTAAGTAATAGTAATGTAATGAAGAGAATGGAAATTTGATTTGTACGCCAAAATCCACGTGACTAACGATTGAAGTATTGAAAAGAATGTCCGAGCGGAAAACTTTATGGGAAAATGATAGAGGATTGGATTGTACAGCGGCACACGGGGCTCGGGGATTAATTGTTATTGCAGAAGGTAAGATAACTGCGTTTGGAATATACGAGACAAATAGTGACCGGACCGGGTGTGTTATTCATACGAAGAAATTAAGGAGAAATGCGTAATTGTAATCGGGAGAAGAATCGCTGTAAAGCAATTTTATTCGATTGATCGTACAGGAAGGAGAAATAATATAGAAAGTAATAAGACAATTACATAATCGTATAATTAATACTAATTAATTATTATAACGACAAAACCGTTTTCCGCGATATATCTCCGAGAAATAACAATTATATAACAAGCACGGTTTAGGATTTATTTCATACGCGATTCCGTACCATAACAACATTTCTATTGATTCTAATAATTCATAAGTCCAGGACGATATAATAATACATATATACATTTATTTGGAAAACTCTGTTTGCGTTCTAATGGCCAATTCTCGAGGTAGAATATGAGCTATTTAACATTGCGCTGTAAGGAACCGAACGAAAAAGAAAGTCGGAAAGAACGCCAAGCGAAAACGAAGTAATAGCGCGGGCGAGACAACGTCCATAATGATCAGTTAACGACGAAATAAGCATAGGCGCAATTTGGATTAAATTTATGGGGGTGCTAGATGCCTATGACATAATATCAATATATTATCATAAGTTACAACTATTAAAAATTCAATGACGCGACTAAAAATTTGGGGGTGCTAAGCACCTCCAAGCATCCCCCGAA
This sequence comes from Chaetogeoica ovagalla, assembly GCA_032441825.1. Classification (NCBI taxonomy): domain Eukaryota; kingdom Metazoa; phylum Arthropoda; class Insecta; order Hemiptera; family Aphididae; genus Chaetogeoica; species Chaetogeoica ovagalla. The sequence goes on along the minus strand of CM063735.1, from coordinate 9,509,017 downwards.
TTGCGCCTATAGAAAAAAAAGACGGAAAAAAGTCGGTGAAGCCTTATATCATCGTCAGTCATAGATCGACGCGTTGATCTTAGCCAAAAAAAGGTTATCATATTATTTATTTGTCGTATTCGAATAAAACGATCGAATAAAAACTCTAAACGTCGTTAAGTGTGACGAAACGCGCAAAATATAATATTATTTCGTTGAAAATGGAAAAAAAAAAAATCGAAATTAATTTCTTTCCTTTAGTCCCGCGACGAGTTTTACACCGCGATAACGAATTTCGCGAATACATTTTTTTGCTATGTAAAATATCGAAAATCCATTTTATACACGTACACACGCACCTATCGCACCGGCCTAAATCAGTGGCGATCGCTCCCCCCTCCCCATTGGGCTGTATTTAATACATTTTTTTAATATTGTATATATTAATGTGTAGAAACGGATTGTCAGGTATGAGAAAAAATATTTTTTTTTTGTGTCCCGCTAATAATAATAATATAATCGCCTGCCTTCCCCCCAGGGGCGTATACAAGGGAGGGGGGGGGGCGATGGGGCGATCGCCCCCCCCCTAGATACTTGTGTATGTACCTATATCTACTGACAACTAAAATTAATCGAACTGAAACTAAAATGTCATAAAACATTTTTTTATTTAAAACTTATTATTTTTCGATAATTCTAAGTTGGCAACAGATTCGACGGGCCCTTTTTTCTATTCGCCCCCCCCCCTAAGGGATGAAGTAAATACGCCCCTGCTTCCCCCTCGAAACCGTTAGTGGCTTGAATATTAAAAATGTATTAATTAATTGATTAATATATTAACTGCGCCACTCGTCTCCCGCGGATTTGCGCCACTGCGGCCCGGGAACTCGTGCGAATGTGTGTGTGTTTGTGTATTACGCATTATGTAAGCACAAAAACAGACGGCGGCGGCGGCGGCGGCGAACGCGTTCAATCGATAGAGCGCTGGCTGCCACCGCCACCACCACCACCACCGCCACCACCGCCGCCGGCCACCGACGCCGTTAACGGTTCTCTCCGTGAGCCTTCGCGGCAATAAAAAAAAAAAAACAAAAACAAAAATTTGGCGACCGGCGGCGCCGCCGTGTGCCCGGCCCGTCGTCGTCGTCGTCGTCGTGGCCCGCGCCGCACACGTGTTGCTCCGACCGTGGGGCGCCGTTTTCGTACGCACGCCGTCTTCTACTTAACCTGCCCCACGCGGTTATGACATAGATCGACACGGCCGTACCAGGGTCCGATACGGTAATTTATACGTAATTTATAACAAAACCAGGGAAATCGCCTTGCGAAACGCTGTTGTTTTTTTTCGTTTCTCGTACGACGGACGGACACGCACGCGAATGACGACGACGTTTTTCAACGTTTCCCCGCACCCCTCTTAACGGACACGTTGCCTATGAAATATTGATAACGTTATCGCGTGGTATTGATTTTTCACGACGTTGAATTCGTAATTCGTATTGTTATTATTATTATTATTATTATTATTATTATTATTATTATTATTGTTATTAAAAAAAAGTAAAACGATTAATTCGATGAAAAGAAAAATTATATACGACGTTGGCGAATAAAAACTTTTTCTTCCCTCCGCCCGAGAAATATCGAATCGATTTTGTCGTCGGTACAACGCTGGCGGTGCATTATTTTATTTTTTTTTTTTTTTAAGTATTTTTCGTGTCCAGTCGCAGGACGCCCGCAACGTAACGAAATATTATAAACGTGCAGGACAGTGGTCCAAGTGGACGGATGAAAGAAGTCGTCGTCGTTTCATCGAGTTTCGATTAGGGACGTAAACGGTCCCCGTTTTGTTGACAAAATAATAAATTCTTTTTTTTTTTTGTAATCAAAACGCTCTGTTGACGGTGAAGTAAATGTTTTACGATTGCGTTTATATCTACTGAATGTTACACCGTTAAAAAGAAATGCGAAATAGTTTTTCAAAAAAAAAAAAAAAAAAATTAGCCAACGTAACAACTACAAATTATAAAAAAAATTCTAAGAATCTCCAAGAGGGACGAATAATTTTAAGCAAAATTAGTTGGTTGGGGGGAGGTGGACTACGCTAATTAAAAAAAAAAGTGTAACGACGGCCGTCCCGTCATGTCCCTCCCCCATGCCGCCATTTCGACCGTTGTACGCGTAAAAAAATGTTTCGGATATTCTCGCAAAGCTTGCGCGTTCCATTTCACGTGTGTTTATGTAACGCTCTGGAAAATTCCATAAGGATTTCCAGTGCCGGCCGAATTCCGACGCACCGGGTCCGTGTTTCAATTCCCTCGACATCAGGGTCCAATGCGCCGTTCCTTCCTACATTGTCCCTTATATGGATGTTATGAATTATACGCATTCGGTCGATTATGAAGTGTGAGAGAGAGAGAAAAAAAAATACATATACATATATTATTAAATTCATTTTTTTTCGTTTTGTGATGAGAAAATCACGTTTGTTCGAAATCTCTTGAACGTTTTTTTTTTTTTTTTTAAACGACTTATCCCCGTTACATTCGAACGTAGTAATAATAATAATAATAATAATAAAAAAAAAAACCTCTAAAATCCGAGTGATCCGGTCGAGCAACTGTAAACCGATTTCTGTACTGTGAAATGTGTGTATGTGAGTAAGGTAACTGAACACTTGACTGAGATAATTTAACGTTACGTTTTTTCATTAAAACGCATTCGAGAAAGTATAATTTTTTATTAAATTTTTTGTTTTGAAATTCTCACATGGACTCGAACGATTGTGGAGGGAAAAAACAACTCGTTTTTAGTGTTCGACGTGTTGCGTCACGTTCCCGTGAACCCGTATTAGGAACTCATGCGATCGGGTGACGTTTTTTTATACACATATTTATTTTTTTATTTCATCATTTTTTCGCAATAAAAATTTATGTAAATGCGAACGCGACGACGACGACGACGACTACATCGTGTAATTCGCCGAGTATAACGCGCTGGATAATAACAATTCAATCGACTGTTTGTGAAACGTGCGCGCGTAACGAACGAAATGATAAATACACACGATTTTTCGTATTTACGTCGCGCACAAATTTCTATATTATAATTTATCATTTAGTTATTGTTTGTAACTCGTACGATTACGTTATTGTTTTTCCATAATACACTGACGGGCCCGTAATATAAATAGAGCCGATTGATTACACGCAATCGCCGGGCGGGCACCCGGCGGAGCGCTCGCTCCAATATCGCGAATACAATATTTTTATGTAAGGAGAAAAAAGAAATCGGATTTTTCAACGAAATCCACAGTGCGATGCAGTCATGGAGTTGTGTAAAGCGCGGAAACGAATAATAAATATTAAAATCATATTTTGAATATGGGCGAATAGAATTTGAATTTTGTAACCAACGGATTGATGGATTTTTGGTACGGTAAATATCAGCGTTTACCGACTTATTTGACTTCACGGCGGCGACTTATATTTAGCCGTGACACGTTTCGCACTGATTAATATTTATTTTTATTAATTAACAATAAGTTTTTATCGTATTCAATACGAAAGTATATCGGTAAATTACTAGTGAATAATTTTTAATGGTGTGTTTATTTCGCGGTTAGCGAAACTCGTGTAATAAAATTTATCACAAATCATATTTAATGTATATATATATATATATATATATATATATATATATAAAGATATTTACGTTATATATAAAAAAAAAGAAGAACCTAGTGAGAAATTTTGCCTCGTTTCTCTTATCAGTTCCGTCCCGGGGGATCGAATAGTCGATATAATCGCGTGTTCTTCGGTTGTAATAATTTTTATTACACTATTTATCAAAATAACGAGAGTCAGGTGGTTGCCGATAAGAAAACTGTAAAATGTTTATTATTAATAATCGTGACACATCAACGCTCTGCGTATTGGAAACATTACGACATCACGCATTACGACACAATAAGCAATAAGAAATTTACTATATTATATTAGTCCTAGAATCGAATCATTCGAATATTGGTCTCGGAACAATGTATTGATCGTAAAGACTGTTTTCGAAAAGTATCCGAGCGTTAATACTATTTATAAAAAAAAAAAACCGTAAATTCGTTCGTTCCATTACTCGGTTCGTAAATAAAAAACATAAATAATCTAATCTCATACAAAAGATTGAGAATCTGTCATGAATACGGTCATAAGTCTGCAGTGCAGTTTTTAAGATACGAATGGATTTTAATATAATAAACAATTTTTTTTTCTATAAGGATCAAGTGTTACAGTAGTTTTTGTTTTGTTTGAAAAAAAAAACTTACTACGACTCGATTCGTACGTTTATTTAATGTTTATGAGAATTAATTATCGTGTCGTCGTATAAAACTTGTAACACGCTACGAGGGCATATGCACATTTCCTGAATCAATTTTTTTTTCTGCTCATCATCATTAGTACTTTTATATAGTGTATAAAGTACAAGAAACTAAAAGTTTTTTGTAATTTATAAACTGCGTTCAGTGTTTACAGATAACATAAAAACTCGTCATTGAAGTAGAATCAATAATATATCAACGTTATTCGCCCAGAATCTAAAAAAAAAACCGTTATGAGCACACTGCGCAGCGCGTTCGGTGGAAAAATCTTTAATCGTGTTTTGAAGACGTCGAAAACGCGCTCTCGTTTCGAAAAAAAAAACAGATGGAAAATGTTTTAATGCGAACGCGTTTCATTGTTGTGTTGTACATCATTTATATTATAGCGCGTATGAGTGAAGTGTAATATACACGAGCCACGCGTATATAGAACGTCAATTTATTCGTACTTATTGCGAGTAAAAAGTCTTTTTTATTTTTACATTACATTTTTTTTTTTTTGTTTTACAATGAAAAAAAATCAAAGTCGTCTGTGAAAAATCGTAACACGTTTCTACTTTGATATATAAACGTCGAGTATTACAAATGCACCGAGAGCATTAAAATCCAACGATGGCTCCAGTATATTGTAAAAACTACGGAAATATATTCACTCACTGTTGATACGTTGTTGTGCAGGAAATTATATAGTTAAAAGTATTTTACACATAAAAATTTGGAAATATTTCAATTATTTTTAAAAACCACCCTTTCCACTCCTTATATGACATTTATATTTTAAAAAAATATATAATTATATATCATTTTATAACGAGGTTTTTTTTCGTGTTGGTCAAAATATCTAAAGAGAAAATAACTATAGTGATATGATATACATTTCGAAATATCTAAAAAAAAAAAAAAACGAAATATTTCTCTCCTCTATTCGGCTTCAATATACGAAACGTCGAGAAAACGACGAGGACATTAGACGATGGAGACTGAACCAATGTTATTTATATTTCGACATTAATTTATTAAAGCAAATGGTTTAATTTTAACATTTTTCAAAAAAAAAAAAATTGTTAACAATTATTAATATATGCTTAATGGAATTATAATTTTTTATATATATTTAATATTATTTTAATAAACGATTGACGGTATAGTATCAGTGACAGTAATAAATATTGATAAAAACAAAAAATATATATATATAAGTTTTAAATTTTCATACGTTATTCTTCCTTTTTTTTTCTAGCCCTGGAACATATTTTCATTCCTCGGGCTCATTTCACTTCTAGAATATTCTGACGTAGATCTACTTCATGCGTGAATGACTCTAATCACCAATTATTATTATCCTAAACGTGACACATAATATCGATTCTCTTGCTGTCCGTAGAATACTGCATCGGAATGTACTCGAAAAGCTTAAAATACGCTTTTATGTTCATTTCTATATTTTAAAGCCTATTAGTCCGGACTTAAAGAAAAAAAAACCAGCGCTATTTAATGTCGATGGGCGTAAAAAAATAATTGGATAAAAACGAAAATTGCAAAATTCGGATACACATACACATATTATTTATATAATTCTATTTTGGTTTGTGAGCGGGTTATCCGATCGATTGCGCCTCGAACGCGCAGCGGTCGGATGTATCCTTTACATATAAGGCTGTACCGCTGTCTTCACAGGTCTCTCGCACCCGACTATCCGCTCCGCAATAGCTGTAGTGTACCAACATCAAAGTCAGTGAGAGTAACTATAGTTACAAAATAACTATAGGAAGGCGGAACTTTAAAACGTTTATGAATAAGATATACGCAACGTAATTTATTTTATACAAGACAGTCGTTTTAAATGTGTTAAATTTATTTCAATAATTTCGAATATATTATTTCGATGTTTGTAGGGAGTTTTGAGTAACCTATAAAATAATAATCATTATTGATATAATTATTAAGTCCATAATAATAATAATAATAATAATAATAATATCGTGAGAAATATGATGAATATAATATGAAATTCCGCGTAATAATACAAATGAAATTAAATCTTATTTCATGTACAATTACTTTCTGTAAATCGAAAACTCTATTCATATCACTGCTCAAAACTTATAATTTTGTAGAACTTAATTTTCCGTAGATAAAACTATTATTAAATACGAGACATTATCTTGCAATAGAGAAGATCTATTCTTGCTAGATTAGAAAATCCTTTTATTGTGCAACTATATTCATTACGGTAATGGAATAGTGTGGCAGCTACATGAAAATACGAAAAATTGTCTGTAAACATTTCAAAATTAGTTTTTCCGTGACTGTACGGTTTTTTCGTTCAAAGTGTATCACAATCATGAACACGCGTTTTCTCAAATAAATAGAGGAATATTATTATTATTCTATTTTATGAAAATGAATATATAATATAATAAATATTGTATACTTTTATATGTAATATATGATTATTTTTTTTTTTTTTTACTAAGCAAGTTATTGAGCGAGACTTTTACATTTAATTTTAGGCTGACAACACAATATGGGCTTCTTGTATAAATGAGCTCTCTTCTCTCCTCCGGCTCCCTCTATACTATTCGGGCTTGACTATTTAGAGTTACATATTTTTCCAACCGACTTTGTAACTTGATATAAAAGACATTCGTTATCTAAATCTATAAACACTGAATTTGTCTCGTTATTACAGTATAATTGTTTGAAAAGTTAAAATTCTCATCTGATAAAAGATTTTTTTTTTAATGAAACGTCAACTATGAAAATTGTCGAAAACAAAACAAAATTCAATAAATCCTTTAAATGAAAAATATTTTCAAGAAAAGATGAAGGAAAAACGAAAACGAGGCGAACTTACCTATGGTTAAATCACGAATGTTTCTTAGTCAGATCACAAGACATAGTGAATAATAGATAACGGAAGAACACACTCGAACTCGGTGAATAAACTTATTAGTGAAACTGACTTACGAATCATTGCAGTAACTGTGTAATCAAAATGAGCGAAACAAAAGCGGATAAATCGTTCTTCCGGCAAGGAAAGCTAAAGACTTCAGCCGCAACTGTTTTTGGGTTCAGGTGTCATATCGACACATGTATGCAATTGACAATTGTGGAGATTTCAAATGAACCGTTAGACGTGGTAATGCCACGAAGTCGTGCTCAGCGACGAAATCACGACAAGAATAATAACACCTTTCTAAGGCGGTTCATAATGAAGCGGTAGTTGTAGTATCGAAGAACGTAGTAAACGTCATACTCCTACAGCGGATCACCTGACTGTCATCTGGAGAATGCCTGATGTGAAGTCTACAGATTATTCGAGGATGAAGCGAAAATGAGATGTGCTCAGCGACGTCCGCGTCGTGAGTAAAAATAACAAGTGATGGAGAAAAACGCAAAAAATTATTAACAGTTAATTAGTTATCTGAGTTTAACTGAAGTCAAAAACAAGGAGACGCGAAGACTTGAGATTTTATGTCCAAGGTATGAAGGTATCAAGGTATATAAAACGATATTTGTTTACCAAAATATATTGTCGCGAAATGCATACGAGTATACGCAAAATCAAATAATATAAACAGCTTTTGTTTTATAAATATTACAGATTGAGCGAACACAGCGCGTTTTGCGTTACGGGATGATTTAAAATAGAATTAGAACTTGTTGAAATTTTAATACTAATATATATCTAAGAACGTTTGGTAAATAAATTTTCGTAAAAAGAAAAATTAAAAATATACGAAAAAACTTACCTTTAGATAAGACGTGGTCAAGTTATAAAACATTCATAAGCAGGATATTAGACTGCACCTCGTGATATCCAGTAACGAATATTCTTTTATTTCGAATAAAATGTTCAAAATGGTTCACTGTAGACGAATTGATTTCTCAACGATCTAAAATCATAATGCACACACAAAATAAAAGTATCTTTTAAAAGTAACCACCGCAATAACATGCGAATGTAATAATAATACGTATGTACGCGCCACATATCCTCTCAAATGGGTATTTTTATTACTATTTAAATAAAAAGAAAAAAAAGGCCTATTTGAGAACTCGTAAGAATTTCTTTTACACGCATATAAAGTCCACTGACTTTTAATTAAACATTTTTTATAACGAAAAAGATTGATTGTCTAGTCGAAATTAACTGCCGTGAACTGCCTTGCTATTACAATCACGTTGGGTCGAGTTATTAATGAAATTACCTCGGTAAGTAATGAAGTTTTTTTTCTAACCGTTATAACCGCAATGACCCAATTTTCTAATCTAGTGTTGTTATACTCGCTGTAGTAATGTAAAAATCGTTTTAATTTAATTATTATCGAGTTTTTAAAATTCGCATTAATCGTGTACACACTTTGCGTAAATGAAAATAATATTAATATTTCGTTAAAAATATAACAATCGGTAATGTGTGTCACGGAGTAGCAATTAGAATATTATAATAATTATTATAAATACAAATTAAAACAGTGGGAACGGCGCTTTCCAGAGAGGTGATTTTAATACAGTACAGTAAACGTATTGTGTTCAACTCTATAATATATTGTAGTGAAACACGACACGCGATATTATACGATTTCATCCTAACCGATATATGTAAAAATATAGTAATTGCTTTAATTTTGGATAATAACGCAATAATGTCTTTATTAGGGTATTGAAATTATGAAATTTAACAAACCCATTTTTTTTTTTAATTCGTTAAATTGTTCAAACGAAAATCGTTTTCTAAATTCATACGTTTCTCTTTATTTGCATGATATATTTTTTTGTGCGACATCGTGTGTTGAGAGTGTTATTGTGAGTTGAGATGTTTTAAAATACCAACCATTCGTTCGTAACAACGAAAATTTTATTTTAAAAGTAGCACACACACACACACACACCGTTTGAGAGTTTTACAGTTTCATATATACGTATTACTCACGATTTATCTATACAATTGATTATACAAAAATCATAATATTTTTGCAATAAAAATAAAATTTATTGACAGATCTTTATATGTTGTTGTATTTTGGTCGCTCAAAAAAAAAATATATCAACAGTTAATATATAATAAAATTTATATTTATGTAAATATGTATATATTTATTTTCTTAAGTCTAATACTGGAAATGTATAAAGTCTGTACACCTGATATTTTTGCTACTTGAAAAATATTGTAGATTTTTAGTATAAAGTAACACGAGTTAAATAATTAGCACTTGCTGGTCGTGAACGTATGTTCTCTTTCTCAACGTGCTGACATGTTTTGCTGTCACAAGAAAAGAGAAGCAAAACGTGGGTAATCTGCAATATTAATAATAATCGAAAGTGTACTGTGATTTCGCAACAAAATATTGGAATTACGATTGTTTAGACTTTTAAAGTATATTTTTAGCAGTATTTGGGACCATTAACGAGTTTAAATTTAAGATTAAGTCAAAAAGTAAAATAAATTTGATTCAAGTTACTTAAAATGTTATTTTCTTTTTAATTTCGACGTAGTATAAATAATTATTTTTTTTTTTTTTTAACATAACGCGTGTTTACTCGAATTTATCTCTGTACAATATTGAAAATGTTTAAAACATCAGATACTATTCATACAACAGGTCATATTGTTTATGTAATTTACGGAATAGGTGAAAAATTTTCGTAATTTTTCCTTTAAATAAGTTGAAATATTATTTGAAATCGCGAATTGCGAAAAAGAAACCTCCCCGTGAAAACGATGAGTTTTAACTCTTCGCTAGTAATTTATTACATCACTTTCGTTATTGTTCCGAAACGAAATTGATAAATTATAGTTCCTTTGTACGAAAAAAATAAATAAATAAGAAGTATATTATACAATAATTTTATCCGCGAAAACTTACGTTTTTCACACACGAAGGATTTATTTACACACGCTCTCCGGGTGATTTAGAACGGGCGAATAAGATTTACTACACGCGTAAACGGATCGCGCTTGTCTCGTCACATCGTGTTTCCTATATGCAAAAAAAAATAATAATAATATATGTTATTATATTTATAAGACTATACCACACATAATATTTTGAATATTCGCAGTTTCCCCACGAGTGGTGAATGATAAAATATATATCGTTCGCGGGCATTTATTGTATAATATAATGAAATGTCCGCCTCGCGTTTACGATGTCGGTTCATTTGCCGGTTGATTTATCAAACTAACAATTTCAAACGCGTAGCAGACATATTTTTTTTTTTTAACGGTAAAAAAGAATTCGGATTTTTTCCCCTTCTAAAAATTCGAGTAGAATTTTTATGAAAGAACACGGCTCGTGTCACTGATCGAATAAATTTTAACGACGCGTTCGCGTGTCCGTGTATTTTTATAATAATGCGTATAATTTAAATATTATATTTAAAAAAAAAAAAAATATATATATATATATATACAAGTAAAATTCGTTTATATAATTTTTTCTTTTAACAATACGCAAAATATCGGTGTAAAAATTTGAACGACGTACCATTCGAGGGCCTAAGGCGGAAAAAATAAAAGATTTTTAAGCGTATTTAAAGTAATAAGAAAAATCTGCGAATTTTTTCCTATTTATTAAAGACGCGCGTCCGTACTTCGGTACCATTTTCGCCGTGTAAAATTGTGGCCGAGGTGGTAACTGAGGCGTGACCGTCGAGTTTATGACGTCAGCACGTAAAATTTGAATTTATATAATAATCGGCAACGTTTATAGTTTGAAGAGTTTTCAAAAGATAAACGTAATCTGAGACTTAAATTTAAATTCTCAAAATAACAGACTCGAGTGTATTTCGTTATTTTACTTAACTATCATCGATTCGTCTTGGAAACCGTTAACATCGTCTCATTACGTCTGTAAAAAGATATTATGCATAATGATGTGATAGGCGTGTATTACGTATTTATAACAATTTAGTTATAAACAAGTTATGCACAATTACATCTAATTATTACTATAATATTGGCAATTTCAGGGTGAGGGGGATGGTAGTTAGTAAACTCGTTGTCTGACAATTATTGTAATTAGTCGTTTCTCTCCGTGTTTTCAAAGACCTCGGGCGGCGGTCTCCCGTGCAACGTACATGATCTTTTTTTAATGTTATTTAACCCTCATCGGTTCAATCTGCGCCACTATGTGTAGTGTTCCATTCAAACGTGATATAATAATATGTAATTTATTTAAATATATAAATACGATATATTATTAAATCCATCGGTACCCGCTAATGGAATTTACTGGTACTTCTATCCGTGCGAAGTTTACATAAAAATAATTCCGACACAAGATAACCATTAGTCACTGTTTACGTCGTCGGTCGGATAGAGATATATACCAACGATTCGGTTGAGTTATATTATTTATTATTATAATATAATACGGTGTTATCATTATATCGTGTTCCTTACGCGTTTGGCTTCATGAAAATTTATATATTATTAACGCATTTAAATTGATGGAGTAATATTTATTTATATCGGTGAAAAAAATAATGATGTAATTCTGTTTCAACAAATTTCACAAACGTTCGAAATGATATTTCATTATTTTTTTTTCTTTTTTCCAAACTACATATAATACCTCACGCGATTTCCTATGTGGTATATTATTATTTTGTTTTTTTTATTTTATTTAATTAACGCCCGAAGGCAATTTTCAAATACATTGTGTTATACATATAATCATATTATTACTATTTACTAGCAATACACATTTACGACGGAAAATATATTGTACACAATTAGGATTGAAGAATAACGTTGGCCTTAGAAATTAAAATTGGTATTGACGTGGTTTATATTACGGAGCATACGATAAATAGGATGATTTTGGGCATAAGATGTGGAGTAGTATGAGAGTAATATGAGAGTATATTTCGACCGTCGAAATTTTCAAATAAAAATAAATACTAAAATATATTTTATAAATAAATATATATATATATATTTATATATTTATATGTATAAATTATTTATTTATATCGGGGGGAAAGAAGAAATTTAATTTTCTTGTCGGTAAACATCCGCACGATACTTCGAATCAAACAAGTTTCTGAACCGTCAATGAGCCTTAAGGAAAATTGTGTGCAAGCCAATAAAGGACTGTTCTACTGACTCTCAACTACCGATTGTGTTTATTAAAAAAAAAATAAACCATAGCGGCGAATTAAGTAGCAATTGTAACAGACGATATGCCCACGGGTGCTTCGGTTATAAACCTGTGATTTAAAAAAAAAAAATTTATATAACACAAATTTTCATTTTATTATTAGAAAAAAAACACTGTTTACTGTAAGATTAACACCTTGTGTAGTATTGCGCGTCGAATGATACACACTCTTACTCGCGTAACAAAACACTTTTACCAAGATATTATTAGCAACACGAAACACGGTTAGTTATTACTGTTGGAGCATACTTTGGCGAATAATAAAATACATTATAATTTTCACACGTTCGCGAGACGTTCTCACTAATTAATATTATTATTATTATTATTATTATCGTGTACACTGCGATTCATACGTGTATTTCACTATATTTGTATATTTTCTGAATCGATAGGGGCGAACCTTTGCAATTGTCTTTCTGCTATCAGAACACCAAGTGCTCGTGGTATACAAAGTAGTCGCAGAGAATATACGAGCATTATTATATTATTATGTCTATTGTCGTGACTCATCGATAAACCTACTTCAGATATTATTATTATTATAATATATGTTAATGAAATTAAGTTTACATTCGAATAAGTCTGCGCAGAGCGCCTATGTGTTTCCCGAGGATTGGACATTTTGGGACATTAATAAGGACGATCACGCGCACGCAGATGACTGCACGCGATAAAACCGCGAATTTCCGCAACAATAAATATTGTGTAGCATATTTTAACATATAAAGTAGGTGTTCTCCAATAATGGTTTAATACCAAACAGGGTTGAATGATATTGCTTCTTGATCCACACACTCGTGGGTTGACAAAAAGTTCGGATGTCCCTCCATGCAGGGTTTCCATTGTAGACAATATATTCGACTGAAGTGCGCCGGCCAGTAAAAATTATTTAAAATATGCATTGAACATAACCTCACCTAACACTTTAAACTCATAAGAAGCATATTAGTTTTACACAAGAACGTGAGGTTTAATTGTATTTTCTGTGAGCACTAGTGTTCCTATATAACAGAATCGGTGTACTTTTCATATTTGTTCGTCTTTTATCTTTATACTTTCCGATAGGTCATTTAAAAAAAAAACTCCCCGAGGCATTAAATCTTTAAGGAAAATTCGCAAAATATTACTTTAAAATATTGTACCGAAAATTTTGTAAAAAAAAAAAAAAAAACGGAATTCCGTTTTTTTTTTTATTAAATTTGTATTTTGAAGGAAAAAATTTATTATTTTTATAAATTATGAAAAAAAAATGTTCTTTTATCTAAGCACTAAGGTTTCCATACGAATTTAAAAAATAATTCGACGAGTTATTCTTCGCTATCAATTTCAGTATGCATCAACAATTTTCGGATCTCCAATTAGCGAGTCGTCCTCTACATTCTTATAAGTATTCATTTATCGAGCTCTTTCGACAAATTATTTTAATACACTCTGTATATTGTGTTTTGTAATGCTTTAACGGAAACAAAACTGCATGTTATTGCTAATATAATTCGAACAACAACGAACCGATTTTGAATTAATTATATATATATATGACATACAATTTCGTATATGAGTTAAAACACGGGTTTTGTGTCTCAAAAAATATCGTGTTAAGCATTATAGAAAAAAAAAAAGATTCAAATCCATTGAAATCCGCTCGTGAAATGATCAACGGAATCTATAATTTCTTATTTCCTAATTTATAACGTACATAGAACGTGTACGACTAATGTGTAATACTGGTTTTATTCTTTCTACGAAGGCTATCTTAAAATCAACCTACGACGTGTCTTAAATTCCGATGTTTCTGCATGACGCAATCTGTAAATTATTCTCTTATAATATACCAAGTTTCAACCGTTTTCGTTCAATATTATTCTAACAGTTGTCGTAACAACACTTCGCCTGTGAGGTGTGAAGTGTAATTTGTTTTTTGCAATCCAAAGGAAATAGCAGCGCAGATCGAATTCATCGTTTGCATGTGTCGTTCGCAGCAATACAGTGATGAGTGATGATGGTTCGACATTGGTGTAGACGATTTAAAAACGGACGCACAGATGTGCATAATGAAGACCTGAACCCAATGGAGGCGCAGAACTTGTGGAAACCCAAGTTTTCAGACACGGTTCTGTGTAGAGCACTTCGAGAAATCTTAATGAAAGATTTGAAATCGTAAAACGTCTGTTTTCTCGAACAAATCGATCAACTCGGTGAACCACATATCGTCGGTCGTGATCGATTTGCGCCCTTGGCCCCCTTCATTATATGCACACATCTATACAAGTTGTCACCAAAGTGCCCGCCGTATGTAGTGAATTGTAGCAAAATCGGAGGTTGATTTTGAAATAGCCGTCGTATATACTTTTATAATTGAAAATACAACAAGTTAGAAAATAATAATAAACAATCGTACATAATATATAAACGTCAGTTTTACAACGGACGTAACAAATGAAAACAGTTATTTTTATCAAATAATACGTCCGTTTTTAGGCAATTAAATATTCAACAACGTTTTTCGGTAGATTTTCGTTGAACTATTATGTATATATATATATATACGTACAATCGCGACACTTCGTTTTATTGCCAAAGTTTACTTGTAAATTACAGCCGTATATACACGTATATTCATTTGACGGCGTTAAACAAACTTAAGAGTTCACAAGTTTTCCTATTATTTCAAATGTCGAAGTATTTTACCAAACGTCTCGTAATACACGGATAAGCGCGCGACGAAATATGAGTTTTATAACGCATCGCGTTTCGTTTCATCGTCGTTCGAGCGCGCAAAATAATAAACGAACGTATAATTATTATTATTATTATTATTATTATTATAATTATTATTATTATTATTATTATTAATTAACAGACTTTATTATTCCGAAGACGTTTTTCGTTTCGTTATACGATTTGATGATGCGATATCGTCTCGCGGTGTTATACGAAGCGTTAAATTTCTTCTTATTTTTTTTATAAATAATAAAGGAATTAACGTTGTGAAATCGCGTGATAAAATATTGAATCGAATCGCTACGTGTAACTTCTCTCTTCCGTATAATATCTTACCAAACATTCCAATCGCATTAGCGTTGATTATTTATATAATCAATGGTATTAATACAAAAAATAAATAATAACAATAATAATAATATAAGTTGTGTTTTACAAATATAAACGAAAGCTTTAGTCACAATTTCGACTTTTAATATTATATTAACGTAAAATCAATTTCGATTTAAACAAACAAATAAAAATTATTTAATGTAATTTATTCCAATCGAATTTTGTATTTAATTAATGAATACTTTCGTATAACTGTTAGTTCAAAATAACGTAACAATCCTAAAGTCGTCGTCGTCCCTTCACCGGGACTGGTCATTTGGCGCCCCAGCTCTACTAAGTACGCTGTAAGTTGTTGGAGCCGGATAGGAAAGAGATGAAAACGACATCACCGCGCGTGGTAACAAAGGGTCGAGCACGGTAAATCACGCGATAATCGTGCGACTTCGTTACGTGGGTCGTAGGTCAACGATGAAAAAGGAAAAAATAAAAACGTATAGAATGACGAAAATAGTGATGAAAGGATTATAGAGACAAAAATAAAAAACGGGGTGGAAAACACGAGGAGTACGTGAAAAAACCCTGTGCAGTACGGGCTACTATATAATATTATTATTATGTAGTATTACTATATAATATTATTATATAATATAATATTCGGGAAAATATATACTAATTATACAGGTACGCGTATTATTAAATATCGTTTTCGAAACCGAAAGAAAATAACGATAAACTGGGTATTTAATTTTTTTTTTTTTTTGATATTATTCGTGTGAGCGAAGCAACTGTAAACGAAAGTGAATTTTTTTTTATTTTTATCCGCACCTTTAAAATCACTCGTGTTTTGAAAAATAATTTTTCTTTTTTTTTTTTTAATTTATCAGATATTTAACGATCCACTCGATAGATATTGGCTGTGTGCTAAATACTAATTGAATTACTCGACGTCGTCCGTGTTGAAATTGATCTCTGTTTTAATTATTATTATTTTTTTTTTAATCTTTAGAAATTTTTCCGTATACAACTCGGCACACTGCGTGTGAACTTAACGTTTGCTCTTTATTTAACGTGTTCTAATTCCATAACTTTATTTAACCGTCTCTATAGGAGTAGAACTTTCGAATATCCTTTCTTAACGTGACAATAATCCGCGGTATGCCGCCGAATCCGTCGGTGGTTTGACACAAAGCGTCGACAAATAATCAATCAGTCACGTTTACCTATATACGTACAGTGAACGATTTCCCGCCGTTTATATAGAGGAAGGAAAGTGTTTAAAAATCGGCTTTTCTTTTTTTCTATTGTTACATAACGACAATATAAATAACAGCCGGCGAGTGTTATGAACACACACAAATTCCTTTTTTTTATTTTTCTACGTCATTTACGTAGTTTCGCTTATATATTATAATATATAGTTGCGCTTATATATCGCTAACAGAATATTCGGCCCGGTTCGTTTTTTTTTTTTTTTTTTTCAACGGGGCTTTGGAAAACCGAATGAAAAATTCGTCGGGATTTGAATCCGCCGCCGGTTTTCGATTTTTTGCCGATTCACCGCCCTCGGTTTTATAATGATATTATTACGCGGTTCATAGACATCGGAAAATTATTATTATTTTTTATATATTCAGCCCCCAGAAATTCAATACCACACGCAGTCAGGATTTTTGTTTAGTTTTGTTGTTTTTTTTTTCAGTTTTTGCACACGCGTCGTCGACTGGCCGACGTCGCAATAACCTACACTCATAAATTATCGACTTTAATTGAACGATAGCACGCACGTGCGATTTCGATCGAGACCGCCGACGCCATCGCCCCCGCCGCAGTGAGTTTTATTTTATTTTTTTCGTATTTCCCTTACACACACACACACATAAGAGCGCATAAAATGTGTACGAACGTCCTTATTTTTTTTTTTTTTTTTTTACTCATTCGGAATGATATATAAAAAAAAGAAAAAATAACATAACTGGACTTCGCGCAGAGTAATAATATTCGATAAGTCGATTATTATTATTACTATTATTTTATATATATTTTTACGATTTTTGTTGTGCGAATATTACATGTGTGTAAAGCAAAATACGGACACAACACGAAGAATGAACGCGATAATTCTGGCAGTGTATGTATAGTACGAGTCATAGTATATAGTGGACGAGGACGAACGGCGGATTGCCAGCGAATAAAATAGGATTCGTTGAGTGCTTTTTCTTCTTTTTTTTATTTTTTTCCACTAACTCGTTGCAAAATGAGAAAAGGAAAACGTTCCTCGGTATAGAATATATAAAAAAGATATTATTACATAGTAGGAAAACGGCGGTTAAAGTTTGCCGCCAAAAATTGATACGCTATATAATTATTTTGTTGTACGATAATATTGTATTGCGGAAGATCAGAAGAAGGGCCGCTTAAAATTTCAATTTTTTTTTTTCAAAACGTTTGTAAAGGCTAAAAAGAGGCCTTTTAAGAACTCTCGAAATAAGCCCCGTAGTAGAAAAACATTTTCCAATGCTTTTAAATGCGTAACGTATTCAAATTTTATTTAAATTAAAAAAAAAATAGCAGCGAGCTGCGAGTGAGTTTCAAAAGGTCCCCGATTCAAGTGATGACACGCGCATAGATAACAAACATAAGAACAGGCTCTTCATTGAAAACGTATTTTATAAAAGAGAGAAGTCACTGTTTGAACTGTTCTGTTTCTCGCACGTTTATGGTTATCTTGTAATTGGAATTATTATAAATTATAAATTTATTATAAATTTTTAATTATCATAATAATTTTGATACATGGTGACATAATTTTCAAATTTCGATATTATATATGAAAAAAAAAATATACATGTTACATTACCGAAAATTTCCCTGATGACTAGAAAATTCTGAATTAACTGGAACACCTGATTTGAATACTCTCGCAATTACATCGATCCTGTCCATGCGAAAGCGTTAATTTGCTATTTTTATGTTGATATTTATTATTATCACATTGTGGAATTTCAAGCATGGAAGGAACAGTAAATTGATAATGGAAAAACGAATAAGCCACTCAATTATACTTTTTATAGAACAACCGGAATATTAGATGTAATCTTACCCATCCACATATTTATTGATTATCTGTGGACACGCGTACAGATATTGGAATAACAAATGTGTGATCGCGTTTTAAATTCGCCTAATATTATTTTATTAATGTATATCGCGATAGAATTTTACACACGAAAAATTTGTTTGGGAATTTTTTTATGGATCGGACCATTCAGTTTATATAGATTCTCGAGGGCAAGAACGCAGAACGTGCAATTTAAATATAAGATATTAAAAATTCCTAATGCGTAAGATGCAGAAATTGTACCATTCCGCTTAGATATTCTATCTAATACGCCCCATATAATATATATTACTTTATAAATTATTTTTAAAATTTAATATATTAACGCTTACACGGGCTAACTCTTATCATAGACAATAACACAATCGTATTAATCTGAACATCGGTAACGTTCGTCAGTTTAACAATATATTTATTTTTTTATTTAATTTTTCTATCCCGTAAGTGCAAATATAATTTACTTCGCCAATCGTCTAATCATTCCTAGCCGTATAGTGAATGTTGGTTAGGCGGAATTTAAATTCGTTGTTTTTATACATATATATATATTTTTATTTCAATATTCAAAGCGTTAAAGAAATACTTTCAAAAAAATAAATAAATATTATTTACAACACGTCATATATTTTTCGATGAAACACAATCGTCACAAAATATATTCCTTATACTAAAATACTATTTTTTCCACACATTTATAATTCCGAGTACGTACATTTTCCAACATTTATTGCGTTTTCATCAGTGTTACCGAAATAGAAAAAATAAAATGTGTGAAATATAAACGGAAAAGTTTTTTTTTTTCTTTTATCTTTTGTTAATAAAACTGCTTTCGAGGTTTTTCAAACTAAAAACAACATACGTAATCGATCAATTTGTGTAGCTTTTCGAAACCTATAAGTCTCCTCTCCGTCCATGAAACGGTTTGTTTGAAAAACACGTATTTCAATACACCATCTGATGATATAAACGCAATCGAGACATTTATTTTCCGTTAACACATTTCATGTACAGACATTCACGTTTATTCGAAGCAAGATTTTATATTTAGAAAAAAAAAGAGAGAGAGTTTTTATCTGCAAATTACTCTTTGCTTCGTGTTTTTTCGATCGAAAATTTTTTGTCATTTTTCACGCAACAGTGAATATTTTATTATTATTTGAGATTAGAGGAAGAAAAATTATAATACTATAATAAAAAATAAAAAATAAATAAGTTTTAATTTTGATCGTATTTATATTTGCAGTTATTTTCCATATTTAATAATAAAATATATATTATATGGTACTCGAAGAAAAAAAATGTATACCACAACCGTGTTACACGCTCTGCGGCGGCGTGCGGTTTATATTTTAATAATAAATATTATTTGTTATCGAAGAAAAACTGAAATTCAATTTTCCATTTGACTTTTATAGAAAACTTTTTGCGGTCATTTTAACCACCCAAAGAAAAATAATAATTTGCAAAGAAAAAAAACACATCATTGCAAATAAAAATGTATACACGCAACTCTCAGCTTCGGCTTAAAATCCGTATAGCCAACTACTACATATTATGTATTGTCATTTCAACCGAAAAAAACTTTACTGGAATCGCGTGGGATCTAATTTATAAGTATTGTGATTTGACCAAAGTATTTCACTATACATAACTTATTTTCTCTTACTTTATGATAAATATTACATTTATATATTATTTTGATATTTCTATCATAAACCAGCGATTATTATCTGATATAAGATTTTAAACAAATTTTATTTCGACGTTTTTATTCGTTGTTATAATCGTCATGACTATAGACCGTTTTCAAACTTATTACATCCCACAGCCCTTAAACAAATGTATACTTTTGATTCTTAAATGGTAGTCTATATTATTTTTTCAACACCATTCCAAGGTTAGGACTAAAATAAAAATATGGTAATATACATTTTTAATTTCAGTATTTCGCTTGTAGATTGATGATTATTGAAAAATGCGATTACGGAGGTGTCTATATGTAGTAAATGGTATAATATCCCCGTGCCATTATTACAGTAATAAATTGCTCGATATTAGATATCAGTTACAAGCTAACGCCATGATGAGAAGGGGTGTTTAACTAATAAAAGCAGGGCTTTCTAATAAAATGTTCCGAGAGTATTAATTCAAAATATCCGCTACAGTTATACCTCTATAAATCAGCATATTATTATATATATATATTCCCATAAAAAATATTTTCCCTTTGGAATTTATAACATTGAAATAAAATAGGTGGTTGTTTAAAGAGTCTGTATGCATAGCTCTAGGACGGGAGTAAATGTATTGAGATTATGAAAAATATACAATTATAAACGTGGAACAAACTTTTTTAAAAAAAAAATATGGAAGAAAAATCATTTTATGAAATAAGACATTAGCTCGTGATGAACGAACACTCTGCATATAAATTATTCTTGCATAAACAAATGAAACACAGATGTGTCGATGTATATATTAATTCACTAATATTTTAATCGAAATTACGCTGTAAAAATAATATAAATTATTATTTTTTTTTTACCTGTAGGATATTATTAGTTTATTTGTGTTTTTCATTTGATTATAAATCGTTTTTATTTATTATAAATTGGTTTTTCATGACAGTATTACTGGTTGCAGCGAGTATAAAAACGTGTAATTTATGTTGAAACTGTCATAACTTTAAAATATCTTAAATCTATATAAGTCCGCGATATTATAATATGGTTAATCGAAAAAAAAAGTTTTGAGAACTTTTACGCGATGTATAAAAAACGTGATCAGCTCGGTCGGTATTACAAAAATAGAAAATTATGCAATTTTCTATTAATGTGAAAAAATTTTTCTTTTGAAATATTATCGACACATAAAACTAATATTTGTGTGAAATTTATTCAAACAAACTGTGCGGATAATTATTAAAAATCCGAATTCTACCTTAACTTCTTACTTTTATTTGTGTACACATATATATACAATAAAATAATTTATATATATATATATATATATCAATTATTTTTATAAAAATAATTTCTTTAACACTTTAAGACTTTATGTTAGGTCGTCGCCTAGGTGCTTTTTCAAAAATAAATACAAAAAAATCATGTTTTTAAAGAATTAATTTTATCAAAATTGTAATGAAAACGTACAAATTATTGACGCCAGTTTTATCAAAATTAAATCGCATCCAAATTTTTCAATCCAACTATTTTCTATCCACAAAACCGAAAAATATCTACAAATAAAATGTTTATATTATTTATAAGAAGAAAAAAACCGTTAATCAAAACTTTATCCTTACATATAATAGTCTGAAATCCTAAATGTCATCGCCAACAGACGTTTTTTTTATACTCTATTGTGTCGCGTGATCTCACGTAATAATAATAATTTTTTTCTTTTCTCGCGGATTCGAGGAAATAAATATAGTTCGGTACTTCGTGGTCTCAAATTCTAATATAAATAAAAAAACTAATAATCATGTTTATTCGTTACAGTCGTCACTCCTACGTATTCCATTGTATAGTCGTTATCGTTTCCTGTAATCCCTGTAATAGAAGCGTAATATCACTTTGTGTTCTACGGTATAATATACAACTAATCTAGAAGTAAGCATAATGTATAAGTGAAATTCAATTTTTAACTATACACTGACATGAGAACTTAAGAAATACTTAATTTATTTAACAAATATGCTTTACTTTGAACGGTTTTTATAACTTTACACACACTTCTTGTGATACATATTATATTAATACTTAATATTTCAAATTAAATGTACGTGATAAAGGAGATATCTATAGAATAGATTCAATGATCTAAATAATATTCTGAAATGTTTTATCATACGAGATAAGGTGCGATATATTTTGGGTTTTGAAAGTGTTAAAAAAAAGCTCTTTTAATCGCATAACACGTACAACCTAGTTCTTCAATAATTTTTAACGATATTCGATGAAATTCATTAATCATAAAACAATAATATTATTTTGATAAGTCGTGTTTCGTGTCAAATTTATTATAAAATAATACTATTTTCATACAATAACAGATTTTATACTACATACCATCGACGATTATTGTGCGACGGTGAAATTAAGCGCGCGTTATGTGAAATATTATATCTGAAATAACCTTTCTTTATAGTAATGTTGCCCTCTAGAGATGTTTTAAAAAGTAATAAAAATGTGATTAACGCACGAGCGTTTAACGTTAAAAAGGTTAAGTTTAAAATTAACCCGACATTAAAATATTATACGTAGTGTTATTATTATTATTATTATTATTATTATTATTATTATTATTATTATTATTATTATTATTATTATTATTATTATTATTATTATTATTATTATTATTAATGTGTGTGTCATAACGATTGTGTCGGAATTATAAAAGGACAAGTTGTGTAATAATTTGTTTAATAATTCGTTTAATAATTGATCGTTGAATTTGAATTGTTTTTTTTTTTCATCACCTCTAACAATTTTTCGAATTAATAATATTTATGTTATACATTAGCGTGAAACGATATCGTTGCAACACCACCAAATATAGACTAAAAGTTACTTCAACTTTCCGAAACTTTGTCCATAATTTCGTATAGTTTGTAATAACAAAACTACATATTATTATTATTATTTATTGTAGTTATGTCGGGTTGGTTTCATCGTCGCAGTATTAATTAAATCACACGATTATACTAAGAATATTTAAAAAAATTTAAAAAAAATTATTATTGAACCATTACCAAAAGGAAAAATATATGAAAAAACACGAGTTCAGTTAAAAAATTTAAGACACTGCTACAAATATATTTTATTTATTTTAAGAGTAAATTTGAATTTTGGTCAACATTTGAAATTCGAGTAACGAATTATTTAAGCTTCACGTCGGTAAAGATTTTTAGGTACATATAAAATAGCACTTACGTTTCTAAATTATCCACGACAATCCCATATATAATGATTTCCATTTCATTTACTATCATCGGATATTGTGACGAACTTTCTAAAATAATTTTTCAGTGTTTTTAAATGCACAAATTCGAAATCGTGGTAGGAAGCCACCTCTTGTTAAATTGTTCGTAAAAATCAAAATTGACCACACTTCGTCGAACTCTATTATTGGCGATAGAAATAATTCTACAAAACCGTATTCCACTCGCGTTCGACGATACAATGCAACGGGTTTTCATCTAAAATTTTTCATTCACGTATAGGGTATATAACCGCTGCCGGCCGTCCGGTCTGATAAATGTGTGACCATCACGTCCGTGTTCATCATTCACTGTGCGGAGCGGCACTTAAAGTGGAAAATAAAAAAATGGAAACTTGAAGGATTTTTCAATCAGATTTACTTTAATGAAAGCTGGCAATATATTCTTGTCGTACGGATTGGCTGCGATTCTATCTCATTTATACAATTTCGAATGGGATTGACGATTTCTCATCTATCCAATACGTCGCGTGAGTTATAAATCTATAGTTTAAACATACGATAATATTATATAAATTCCAGAATTCGTATGCTCCAGATTACTATTACATAATACCACTTGTATGCAAAACGTATAAAAAAAAAATAAAAAATAAATAAAAACGTGTAATGAAAATTATTCGAGTATAATTCCGTCGTTCAATGACTGTAGTTGTTGTAGATAAATACAGTCAGTATCAATCAACGAAGAAATGTCAATATTTTTGTTTAGTATTTTAATTATTTATAAACGCTTGGGATTTATAGTTGATGGAAATTGTTCCATATAGACGGCATCCCGTCATCGACTTACGATAATATATTGTGTGGCTTTCCAATCATGTTTTACACTTGTATACACATGTTTCGTTTGATTAAAAATCTCGTATTGAAACCCCACGAGCCAGACAGAAACCATATAAATTACGGTTGCAAAAAATTCTTGAAAACGTTCGTTGATAAACTGTTTTATATTATATATTATAACGTTTCATTACATTAGCGGTCTAGTAGAGACGTATTGATATATACATAAATTATGACAAATCAGTTGGTAAATCTTATAATAATATACCGAAAAAAAAATAAAATTATATTTCGTTACAATGAATATTAACTGTTTCAAGTAAATTATTCAACTTTATACAGAAACTTTTTCTATATGTTTTAAACTCTCCGTTCGAACCGCGAATGTCGTCAAAATTGATTTTTTTTCAATAACATATTTATTATACTGTTCAAAAAATATCCGCCCGCCTTATATTGACAATAAAATATATACCAGATAAAAAAACGGATATTACCGGTGATATATTACGCATCACTCAGAAAACAAATTTCATCTGACTAATATGGAAAAATGACTACTAAATTAAAGAAAAGAATGCTATGATGAGTCTATGGAATTATGTTATAAAATTAAATATATATATATATATATATATATATGAATATTAAAGTGATATTCCTATGATATCATACGTTCTATGAACACAATATATTATAATTTTTTTAACGTCTCTTTGAGTTTTAATAAATATACAATATACTTATCAATACTCGTATATATATATATTATAATATTATTAATTAATTTAAAACATACTTACCTAACCATTTTAATGCAATGCATATAGAATGAGACAACGCAATATTTAAAATGTATTATATGAATTAATTTTTTTTAATTAGTTATGTTGAATATTTAATTATAATCAAACATAAAAAAATTTCAAGTTTGTTTGATAATAATTCTCGTACTTAAAGTGTGGAACCGTTAATATGTGTGTATATATATATATATATATATATATATATATATATATATATAGTAAAAACCAAATAAATTATTTAGGAAAAATAAAATTTATATATAATATTTATTTCACAATTGCGTATTAACAAGAAGAAAAATAATTTTTTAACCTTATAATATAATTATTTTTGAACAAACATATTTACGAACTTTTTATAGCACAGAAATTGGAATAATGTAAAATTCCCTTAAATTAAACACCTGTGGTTTATACATTTAATGGTATTGTAATAATAATAATAATAATAATAATAATAATAATAATGAAAGTATTATTAAAATAATGAATTTGTGGAGTGTTAAAAATTTTTATTATTAATACGACGCTTATTTTATTATAATTTACATTACTTTAATTTAAAGGGAAAATATCCATTAATTATAATAAATATACAATTTGCATTTTCATAAAGATAATGGAAATTATCATAATTTTTAATAAATAAACGATATATTATAAAAGTATATTTCATATATTAAGTAATAATATTAATTTAATAGATTTGAAACACTTTCGTAAATTTAATGGTCTTAATTTTTCATTAAATTAAAAATATTTACAGAAAACTTAAACATATTGTAATAATTTTAAAGGATTATTTGATTAATATAATAATAATTATATACTCTATAGTATTTACTTTAAAATAAACATATTATTGAAATTAAGTACATTTTTTTCTGCAAGTGCACTCTATAAATAACTACTGTTAATGTAATTAAATTTAATACACACAACAACTATAAAACGGGTTTATGTTAATTATTTGATATAAACGGTGGAGATATTTTTATTTTTTTTTACTTTCCGTATCATCCAGTATCCCGTGAATACTGAATACTCGTGGACTGTACTTGTAATTGCGTGGGAAAGTTAATTGATTTAAAAGAAAACGAAGTGTAGTTCGCGAAAAATATTTCACGTATATCGATTACGTTTTTGACGGTTTTCCGCATGAAAATTCACACTGGAATTTATATTTAACCTCACACGCGGTCAGTGAAGTAATATTATTATTATTATTATTATTATTATTATTATTATTATTATTATTATTATTATTATTATTATTATTATTATTATTATTATTATTATTATTATTATTATTATTATTATTATTATTATTATTATTATTATTATTTGCAGTATAGTTACATTAACCGTCTAAAAGTTAATACCCAGTAATGGTATTCCGAACGAAACGCAGCGGCTGTAATAATAATATGAGCTCTTAAGTCCAATTGTTTTATAAGATTACTTTGATTAATCGTCTCGTCGACAGCTCCAACCACAGATCAAGTCTACATCTGTAATATATATCTATATATATTTACATATTTTCCGAAGAAATTTAAAGAGTTTTGGTCGAGTTAGAGGGGAAAAAGTGAATTGTATATGTACATAGTGATTTTATTTTGTTATCATAAGTCTATTTATCTATCGGTAAATATACTTAATTCTATTTAAATACAATTTTTTTTTATAAATGTTTTCTTACTTTATATATATCTTTAAGAAATATGTTTTCGCGAGCACTCAACTCGTGTTGATTTCGAAAATCCCTCGAATATTTACGAGTAATCGAGCGTTTACCCAGCTTTCAGAGACGCTTTATCTGAATATTTTTAAACGCTGTAATTAAATGCGTCTTATGTTAATATAATAATAACACGAGTGTTATTGTTTCCGTTGAAATGTACGCGAAAAGCGAATTTACGATCGAATTCTCAAATAATAATTATTTGTAAACGGAATGTTGAAATTAAAAAAAAATCTTGTCGTTTATTGATTATAGTTTTGTATCTCGAACAAAACAAAAAAAGGTATTTTCCGTTTGAATATCGAAATATTCTTTACATTTGTTTAAGGTACAAGCAATGGTAAACGAGAACGGATTTTAATGATGAATGAAAAAACAAAGCAAAAAAAAAACACAAAAATAGAATTTGTTCAAAATTTATTAGATATATTTGAAAAAAAAAAAAAAGAAAAATTCACTCTGTATATTATGAAACTACGTAATTAATAGAAGAAAGAATGCAGAAAGTCGTCGATTATCGACGAACGAAAAACGAAATACATTTACGCCTGTAGAGATCATATATTATCACTTTTTGTTACATTGCAGTATAGTTCAACGTTCCGTATTCCAGTGCGATTATTATAAACATTTTATAATTTTTTATACGTACTGAGCGCAAATTGTATACTTACGTTTGTGTTTTTTTTTTTTTTTTGATCCTGTAAAAGATCGGTCCAAAAATTGTACTGCAGGCACGTAAATTTGCCTACCTTTTGCGCCGTAAACGTAAACCTCCCGGAGTTTTTATTATTATTATTATTATTATTATTATTATTATTATTATTATTATTATTATTATTATTATTATTATTATTATTATTATTATTATTATTATTATTATTATTATTATTATTATTATTATTAATATTATTATTATAAAAATAATAAAGTGTGAAAATCGACTGATTCGTAAAACATTATAGAATTATTAATAAACCGTCGAAGACAATAAGAGAAGATATTGGGAATATTATGTAATCCGCATACAGCGTTTCACATTGTTTCGAGGTGTATTCAAATTCGTACAAGTATCTAAAAATATAAATTTTTTAATAATAATTCATACGTATAAATCGTACGTTTAGCAGAAAAAACAAAATAATATGACCAAGAGCACTCTAAGAACTTATTAAACACGCGAGCGTAATATAATATATGTGCTAAAAATTATTAAAAAAAAAAATCTAATATAAATTACATAAAAAAAAACGCGAGATGAAATTTTACAATTCTCGTTAAAGGAATACACGTTTCGGTATAAACAATATAGCTACCATTTTTATTTATTTTTTTAATGAAAAAGGGAAATGCGTATAAAAATGTACCTATTTTAAAGTATACGGTATAATAATATAGTTGCGTATTTCTATATAGAGAAAAACAGCGGTTTTTTTAACACACGAAATCCCGAATGTCCGTCGAAACGCGTCTTTCCGTCGGTGTTTTTAATCGTTTTTGTCTTTTTTTTTTTTTATACCCACTTTGAAAAATGTAAGTAAAAACTCTTGTTTTCCACGACTAGCTGAATACGCCCGCGGTGTTGTACACATCATCGCATACAACACATTGTTTTGTCTGACAAAGGATTGTGCGCGTACATTAATATATTATAATACGCACCTAGATACGTTAAAAATGCCATTTTTGCGAATTTCCGTCACGTACGGACAACCATCTGAAAGAAGAATTTTTTTTTTTTTTTTACATATATTTCTCTTAAAGAAACAAAAACACTACGCTTGGTTTGATTTCGTTCTCTCAAAAAACAATATTTTGTTATGACACGCGGGACAGAGAAACAGTGACAAATTTTTAACATTTCATTTCTTATTGAAGAGGGCGTGTGAAAAAAAATTTAACTATAAATAAATTATCAATTTTCTCTTTTTTTGAGAATTTCATTTCTTCATATTTCATTATAAATACCCTCTATCTATTTGGTACACTCTATTTGATTTTCTCAATAGTTCTGTCATAAGGAAAAAGTACTTGCCGCCCAAAAACTACAAAAACCCGGTAAAATTAAAATTAATAAAAAATTTAATTTATTTTTTTTTAATCCTAAGAACAATGTGAACGCAAACGAATTCGGTATTTAAATGAACTTTCCAAACACTGTCTCTGATGTATCAGCTATCGCTTTTATAAGTATTATACTAAATATAATACTTATACTTTTTTATTTAAAAAAAATTAAGTAAATATATTTCGTATAATATTTTCAGATGGTAGATGTGAAATAAAATAAATCATTCTTCAATACGACAAACTGTATTTATGCACAACCGACTGAAAAAACGTGATTTGAAAATTGTAAAATAATAAAAGAACATATAAAGAGTACGTATACAGTGTATACAGCTAATAAAAACTGTTTGTATTGATTTTGTAAATATTTATTTATAAATTATTAAATATTTAGCGAATATCACCACGGAAAACCGTAAAAATCCCCAACGATCGATCGACAGTTTGTGAATTCGGTTTATTCAAAACGTCTCTTTTGCTTAAGATTCGAATTAGCGCATTCAAATATTTATTTTATTTTATTCGTAGTTTTGAACGGGCGCATTACAGAAACCTAACAACAATAAATTATTATTTCCTATCGAAAACACACCGATATCCGTCCATATTGTTGAATTCATAACCTTTACGGTAAAAATAGCAGATTTTTTTTCTTCCGTACGAAAAAAATCTTATTTAAATTACATTATAATATAGAGTTATCCATTCACCTTCTTTAAGCTATGCTTGTGATGGAAATTTATAAATTAATTACCACGTGTCGAATGTACTAACAAATTATTAAATTTATAATAATATATAAAATCAATTAGTCTTTTAATAAAATTTACAACAAAAACCTATTTGTACACGTCAATATTTTTCAAAGGTGTATGACTGTAACCGTTTAGTTATTATTTTCTTATAATTTTTATAATAAAAAAAATAATATCGAATTAATTATAAATGGACCGAGGCAACATAATATAATGAAAATATATTTCTTTTTTTTAATATAAATCGATATACGAATGTGCAGGAGATCAGTATAAAAACGCAATCGCTTATTAAAAATAATTTTTTTTTTTAAGTAATTTGATGCGCGATAATAAATTTCGAACGACTATGTAAAAAGTACTGTGCACTGTTAACACTATTGATTTATTTTTCATCTCTAGAAATTAAACTTATGAAACACGATAAAATGTCATTGATATGCATATTATTATATATAATACTCCAATAGGAAAAAACTGAACACGCCGACAATGTAACGCAATACGACTAAACCTAACTATATACACACACACACACACTACGTGTACTTGCAATAGGTGTACGATGACGGGACAATCTTTGATATTTGATTTCTCTTATTTCTCATAGTATTTTACAAAAAATATATCGTTATATTAATACTCATATTATGCGTATTATTAATGTACCGAAACTGAAAATCACTGAGTTATAATATAGTTAAGAGAGTTATAAAGAGTTATAATATATAGTCATTTAACGTGAACCTATAATAATAATTCGAGTGATTTTTCAATACCTAATAATATTAATTAAACAAAACGACGCTATTTCCACGAGTATTTATTTACATATATATATATATATATATATAATATTTAATAATGAGTCGTATTATTTATAAAATTATATTTATATTTATACTCATATACGTTTAATTTTTAAATAAATTTCGAATTACACCATCAATCATTATAATTACCGGTTTTATGAATCGAATATCAATTTTTAAAAAAATTATTTTTTTTACCGTTCGATTTATTTATTTATTTTATTATTTATTCGCGTTTTTAATCCAATTTTTGTATTTTATTCCTCCTTAGTCGCTTTTGAGAGCAAGAGAGAGAGAGAAACGAAAAATGCAGATCTCTCTAAAACACCTACAATTAGATTGTATTAATTTACTATCGCGGGAACAAACTATGACCATAATGATCGGAGCACGACTCCTTCTGGTAGAATTTTCGGGTACAGACACGAGGAGAAGAAGAAAAAAAACCTCCCCGTCATTGTAAGACCAATAAGCATTCCGCTCAGGAAATCTAATGTCGTCGTAGGCGTTTACTTCTCAACCGCGCCGTGCTATTATGCGTGTTTAAAAATTATTCTACGGATAATACGCTCGTATAAACGATAAAAACTTATATTCACTGGACTTCTCGACTTCTCGGCGGTGCGTTAAGTTTCAAAGATGCTGTTGGCTCGTTCTTTTTAAACTCCAATAATCCGTTTTTTTGTCCGCTAACGAAATAATACAACAGCGTTCTCAAATACGCGCGCGTTATATACACACTGGCAGTCACGTCTCGTATACGGATCCCGTTAGCATAATATAGACGGAGGATGGTGGGGTGGTATACCATTAAATACAAAATTGAAACTGGGAACAATAACGCTCATCCGTACTACGCGGAACACGATATTTGAATACCGTTGGAACGTGTTCGAAATATACGCGTCACGATTGGATGTCACGTATTAAATATTAAATCAAAAATTATATTCGGCGGAATTTTCAAAATTTTTTTTTTTTCGTTAAACGCTTCCGGAATATCATCATTTTATTATATTATAAAAACGTCATTAATCGTCGTAATATGTACAGTGTAATAATACGTACACGAAATCGACAGGCGAAAAAGAAACGGACTAGAAAATTCTCTATGCGCGTTGTTGTTTTGGACACATTTCGTAGCGTAATTCTAATTAGCAACTCGAATTCGAGAAATTCGTAGTCGTTTAATTTTAACGAAGTTTTAAAATTTTCGCTCTCATAATCCCTATAGAATATATTCGATTTTTTTTTTTTTTATTATTATTTTGCTCGAGAATACAATAATGTTAAAATTCGATAACAAATCCGAGGAAAACATTCGTATTGTCATATAGGAATGGTTCAAAGGTATATTTGAAGAAGCTTCGTAAAAACAAAAAAAAATGTAATATTTTATTGAGTATTAATTATAAATATACGTTTTTTGTTTTTAATATTAAAAAATAGTCTACACAAGCGTACCCGCGTTTTGTATTTCATATTTTAAACATTTCGATTGAAATTGTTAATTATCCTTCTGTTTTGAGAATGGGGGAAGGATTTGATGTAAGAAGATAGAGTATATAGTGGGGTGAGGGAATGAACGTTATGAGTTAGGGGGAATGAAAAAGATGAAGAAGTGTTGAAGGGTCGAAGTTAAGGGGGAAGACGGGATTCTAAGTCCTAACGCGTTTCTAAAAAAAAAAAAAAAAAAAAAGAAATTTCAATAAAACCATTGTGATCTCAACGCGATATGCGTATTGCGTTTTACTCGTAGGACTTGTACAAACGCCGCGGAGTATATGGAGAAAATAGGAATTTATTCGAGACGTATTTACAATACACGTTTGAGTACGATAATACGCAAATAATATATTATGCACCGTACCGTATTCTGTCGCTGTGTTTTGTAAAAAGACAAAAAAATAATAATACCACTGCCGTCTCGTTCACTTATTAGACTATTATTTATTTTTTTTTTTTTTTTTGAAACGTATTTTATATTAAAATATTAATGCGCATAGAAATGTAGTGTTTCTCCCATTCGCGCCTGGCAACACATTATATACGGTCTCTGCAGTCGATTGATAAGGTAAACATATCGTACACTTACGATTGGAGTAGAGTTGTTCTCCTGTTTTTTTGTTTTTTTCTTGCACACGCGAATCAAAAACGATAGCGTTAGGACGACGTACCGATCGATCGTATTGAGACGATAAACGTTCTGAAAACAGATTTGAACGCGTCGTGAATTTTACTACAGAATGCCGTTTTTCGTTTTCCCCGTAATCCTCACGAAAAAAATTACTCGAACAAATTCAAAAAACACGCGTCGAAGATCTCAAAATAAAAAATTCAAAACGGTACGTCGGCATAGCGTGTACGTTATATTATTATGATTGTTGTGCGTGTGAGACAAGACACTTTTTTGTCTCTCGTTTGCAAAATATACTCTCTCTTCCAATCCCCCGTTGACAACGGTAAATGTCGTATTGTTTAAACAAAGTGTGTGTGTGTGTGTGTGTGTAATTAGCACAAAATCGCAGTGTCATTATGCGATTTTCGCAGAGATCTGTACCTGTCTCGGCGATCGCGCGGTTCTACAGGTGTGCTCTTCGACGGGCCACGGACTCCGGACGGAACAGAATAATATAGTAATTTAAAAAAAAAAAAAAGAAATAGAAGAAGAGAAAAACGGTGTGTAAAAGAAGAAAAAAAAATTACTCGGAATAAACGTGAAAAACGGAAAGAAAAAATTATCCGAAATCGATGCACGGCACTATAGGCAAGTCCGGTACAGACACACACACACAAAACACGCGTCGAGCTCGCGGTGTGGTCGGCTACACTACTGTTTCCCGGGGGTAGTAGCGCGTACGGTCACGGCGCGGGCTGGCGGAAAACGGATCGCCCGTCGTCGCCGCCGCCGCCGCCGCCGCCGTACTTAGCAAAACGCCTTTACCCGCCGTTTAATAAATCGGTCGTCTCTCGCTACGCGCCTAACCTCACTGCGCCGTGCAAATACCGCGCACGGACTTGTCCTACGCCGGAGAACCGATTCCTCCCCCCCCCCTCAAACATCCCACACCGCGTACGCGCGATACACGCGTCGACATTCGGTTCTCGCCGTTTGATTGTGAACAAATAATTTCTTTCTTAAAAACGTTATACGATTATTTTATGCGTCTAAAGTGATGGCGGACGGACTGGGGGGGACCTATCCCGGACACTCGGCGGATGTCTTTTTTCCAAAACAGCGTACATGACACGTTCAAATTCAGTTGATCCGTGTGTATGACATTAAAATATATAGAAGCCAGGAATAATGCTCCGTATAAAAGTCCATCTTTGCTCTTCGGATTTCACGAGCCATTCAGATACATTGCCGGATCAACAATCTGCATCCGTCCCCTGTCTTCAGCCGGTTCACAATTCATTCCTGAACTCCATGCGTCTTTGGTGATGATCCGATCTCCCCACCGGCCGTCCCGTGTTCGGTTTCCGACTCGTGGCCAACCCAATGGGCTCTTCAGACGTGTCCCACCGCTTTCAAACACTCCGATCATCACACGTTTGTCTCGTCGTACGGTCCGTTTTATTTACCTCGGTGTTCGTACTCTTAATTCGAAATCCTCTCGAGCGTTTCTTTTCCGACCGAATGGATCCTTTCGTTCAAAAGCGGCTAATTTGTTTTCGTGTCCGTATCAATTGTCGCCCGTGCGATGTTTCACAAATGTTACAGGGGTAAATTCGAAGAAAACAAACCACCGTCTACTTTTTTAGTACAAAAAAAAAAATCAAATCCCTTACAAACGAATAATACTATTGAATTCGCACTACACGCGCGGTCGCAACGATATATACAAACGATCGATGTACGTTTCTTTGAAACATATGCGCGCGCACACGTCGTATATAATATTTTATTTTATTTTTTTTTTCAGAACCCGTTTAATATCGCATTTTAATTAATACGGCGAAAAGTTTTTCAATTAACCTAACCGGTGCATTTATTATACGGTCGCGTCGCGTCGGCATAAACGCGTGGAAATTTTCAAACTTTGCTCAAAACCGATTCACATCGAAACTTGTTAAACCCCGAAACTGGCCAGCACTAAACTCGCAATCAATTAAGCGTTTGAAACCACTAGAAAACATTCATATTTCAATTTCAATACAATCGGGTGACATTTATGAGCCATACGCGAACGACGTGTTTGCAAAACATATATTTTTAGATTTTTGTTCATCGCACTGCCGCAGACAAGAGATTAACGGTACCGTCTCCATAGATAATAATAATTTTTTTTTTTTTTTTTTTGTAAAATTATTAAATATCGTGACATTTGTCAAAAGTCCGCATCGGTACTGCGGGGTCGGTGGTCAAGTTTAAGGAAGAGAATAAAAGTGATTCGATCGCCGCGAATTCGCCAAAAAAATTCAATCGAGTATACGTGCAAAAAGAATTAATTTACATATATCATATACTCCCTTTTACGCGGTCGAACGAAATGTTATTTGTACCGTAACGGGAAAAAAAATATACATACAACGAACGATTGTTTTGATAAAGGCTTATAATATATCGCAGCGTGTAAACCAACAAAACGGATAATAAAATCTCGTTGTCGTGATATATACGACGACTGAAACGGTTACGCGGGGAATGATCGGAGCAAACGTCATTTAAATAATAATGCCAGTAAACAATTTTTTTGGGGGGGAGGGAGGGGAAACATAAATAGAGATAGCGTGACGGCTTTCCCAAAACAATTATTGAAAAAAAATAACGCGGGAAACGTTCGGTTTTACTTTTGAATTTCGTTTCGTCGAAATAACGATTTATTCGTGTAATATTTTCGCGAAAAAATTAATAATAAAGACACGTGGAATTACACCGGTTTTCCTCGTATCAATTGGCTTCAAAAATAAATTGTCTCTTCGGTACACCGAGCGTCAGTGGCAAAATGTCTCCGGGATCAATTCGACTTCACATCGTATAACGCGTTTGTATTACATACGTATATTATGAATAGAAACGGTAAATCAAATAAATTACACCGTTTATCGTACGTTTGTTACGTCAAACCGCTTCCTCCTCGTTAATTGAACGACCGAGTTGATAATTGTAGAGAAAATTTGAAATCCGACTTTTAACCGCGCACGTTTACACATATTGCACAATATATTCGTACATGAGTTCTGAAGATTTTTATATAATTTTTTTTTTTTTTTTCTAACAGCGCATTCGGTTTCCAGATTGACGTTATTGTTGTACAAACACAAAAATATAACCCAAATTTTATTTCATATTTAATTTTTTAAAAAAGACTTAAAAATGAACATTTTATCCGTACGCGATCAACAGAATCACTTTCAACACTGTTATCTTCCATTTGACATGCTCTTACATAATATATCGGCCTTATATATTTGAAGGATTCGCATACGATGCAACGCGGATATCAACCGGAGAAATTTCCCGATTGACATGAACATTTTACGTTCAACACATTTTCACTCTTCGATTTAAACTTTTCATATATATATATTTACGTTTAAATCGATAAATCTACACGAAAAAAAATCATATTAAAATATACGTCAAATAAACAATAAAAGCGGTTAACCTTTAATAAAATGTCATATTATATATATATATATTTTTTTTTACGTTTATCATTTGTATTATCACACCTTTGCCCGTAATACGAGCTTCATTAAAATGTCGTGTGCGTATTTGATATTCCGCGGTAATTTTGATTTGTAAAAAAAAGAACAAAATTGACTAAATCTTACGAAAATATATCTCGTATTCTTGTAAACGTTTATATTACTGTTATTAGTACAGGGAAATAACGAAAAGGATCCCCGGAGGAGAAGTGTAGAAAAATCACGTTCGCAAAAAATGTGGGTGAAAATCGAATTACGGCAGAGATTGCTGAAACCTATATATATATATATATATATATATATATAAGTATATATGTAATGTGCAAACGGAATCGATTTAAAAAATACTTTCCAAAATATTAGGATATTTTGAAATTGTTTTGTTTTATAAAATTATCACGAGGGGAATAAAATTCAATTCACAAAGTTCTATCGATCACTTCGAATTTACTATATATATATAATGTTCGCTGTTGAACAGCGCGTAACGAATTTTCCGATTTATTTTATTGTACGCGTTTAATACACATCGCGTTGCCGGTCTCGTAAATTAAAACGCTTAATCAAAGCTACTATTGTTGCCGCGTTGATAATTTTTTTCTTCTTTTTTTTTCTATAACAATTAATACTTTTAAAATGATTTGTCTCGAGCAGAAATTCTCCGTCTCGAGATTTATCATCACGTCCGACAAGCGTTCGTTCCATTAAATCGATCGTTTTCAATCGCGTATAGTTTTTATATATAAAATTTATATTTATTACATATTTCTACTGCGTACAAACGCACAAACGATTAACATGCGCGTCGCGTTTGCGCCTCACAGTTTTCGCGATTATCGAAAAATAATCGTCTTTATTACGGATAATTTATTTCCAAACCTTTTCGCGACGTTCGAAATAATTAGAAATAGAATAAAAAATCGAAATCAAACGAAAATTCGGTTTTTTAAGTCCACCTATTTCTATATGGTTAGATATAGAATTCACTGGCATATCTGCTCATAATATCTTTATTTAATGTATTTAACATTTTATCCCTATTACATAAACAACACTTAATATTAAATGTTAAATTATTAACAATTTACGCGTTTTATGAAATGTTCTTACAATGTTTTTTAGGTATTATTTATTTTCTTTATTCTATACAAATTAGCTATAGAATAAATATTGTGAAACCTATATACAAACAAGATAACAAAAAAAAATAAGGGATTTTATTATTCTAAAAATCCAATGCGAGGACTTTATAGTATAACGCAAAATCACAACTGATAAATTGTATTTTCGAATTTATTTTGGGACGACTGATGATTCTGCAGGTCTGACCAGATCCGCGTAAGCAAGCCAATCATGACTACGCGGCTATAGTCGATTCGAATGTATTCCAAATTATAAAACGATAGGCATTGATAATTATTATCGAACGGTAATTGTCGCTCTACAATACGCGTATTTTAAACGTGAAATATTATGTTGTACGTTTCGAGTAGGTACTTATGCAGTGTGGTAACGCGAAGATCGTTTTATAATACATTTGAGATAGTATATTGTTATGAAAAATGTGTTGAATTCTCTCGGCGGTGCCACTGAATTAATGTGAAACGATGTATTTTTAATTATCCATAAATAGATTGAGAATTTTGAGAACACCGAGTGATAAAAAATGTGGTTTGAAAGATAGTACGGCATCATTTTCATCGACGTTATTAATTGATACCTCACGTTTACGATAATACGCGGTTGCCAAAGAAACGATTAAACGTCATAGCGGTTACACTTAACTCGTACGTACGATACAAAAGCCCGTGTAATTTAAAATCGTTTAAAAATGTGCCTATAATACGCATATCATATGGCGAAAAACGCTTAATCAAATTAGTTTCATTTTCACGTAAAACGTTTTAAACGTTTTATAAAAAGTTTCTTACGCGTGAAAGACGACTGCAGTTTAGCCCAGGAAAGGATGAAAGTATCTTATCTCCCCCCCTTCCACGTCCTATACCTTCGCCAAGGTGGCGATTTTTTTTTTAATCTTATTTTTTCCATATCTCTCGCGGTTAAGAGTGCACAAATCTTCCATTGATTACCGAACGCTATTTCGATTCGAAACAAATCATAAATTCCTATTAATTTTAGTAATTTTTTTTCTATAAATCAAATCGCAAGAAAAAAAACAACCTGAGATGTTCAAAATCGATTTTCTCCAGAAATAATAATAATAATAATATAATTTTGAACCAAAACGTTATCGTTGAAAGTGTAAGCGTTTAAAAAAAAAAACAAATATGTTTACATTAAATATTGTTTTTAATATATACATATTCCATAAATAATACTAGTATAAATCATAAATTTAAATGATTACATACTTGTACATGATACGACGACCGATGATGATCGCCTTCAGCATGTACGTTTTTATACAATTCGTGTAAGTGAAAACATTGACGCATATTTATTAATGATTCCTGTAGAATAAAATCCATAGGGAATACTATTGATTCAGCCATAGTGTATAAATAATATACCGTACATGTAACTTCACAAACATAATAACTATACTGCGGGTCCGATAAATTCTACAGGACATTTTTTTGATCACGATAATTCTTTTTTTTTTACACATTTGAATTAAAAAAAAAAAAATGAATCGTTCCACGCGTATGAACTGTACACGCCATTATTACGCTGTGTGATGATAATAATAATAATTATTATATAACCATTTATATTTTGTTCGGTTGAATTTCCAAAAATCATTCGTCAAATAATAATATTTTTTAAAATATTTAATTGAAGTTGAAGGAAATTATAAAGAGAATATGCCAAGCTAAAGTGTCATTTAATAAGAAAAGAAATCTTTTTATCTCAAAAAACATTGACCTTAATATCAGAAAGAATCTGCTAAAAATGTACATCTGGAGCATAATGTTATATGAATGCGAAACATGGACTATTGCAAGAGAAGAAATGAGAAGAATAGAGGCATTCGAAATGTGGTGCTACAGAAGGATGGAAAAGATAAGTTGGACTGATAGAATCACTAATG
The DNA here is from genome assembly GCA_032441825.1 of Chaetogeoica ovagalla. Classification (NCBI taxonomy): domain Eukaryota; kingdom Metazoa; phylum Arthropoda; class Insecta; order Hemiptera; family Aphididae; genus Chaetogeoica; species Chaetogeoica ovagalla. Next base: position 9,469,636 of record CM063735.1, on the reverse strand, counting down.
AAGAAGTTTTAGATAGGGTATCTGAGAAGAAATCAATGTGGAAGAGTATACAGAAAAGGCGAAATGAATTAATAGGTCATATTTTAAGACACGATGAGCTGCTATTACTAATCTTAGAAGAAGTAATCGATGGAAAAAATCATAGAGGAAGACTAAGATTGCAATACATAAGTCAGATAATAGAGGATCAAGGATGTAACTCAAATCAAGAGTTGAAGAGAAATGCTAGTGATAGAGAAACATGGAAGTTGCTGCAAACCAATCATTAGATTGAATACTGCAAGAAGAAGAATTGAAGTTGATAACAATCCTAAACACACAATAAAATTCTTTTATATAGCGTAACTTAAGACCAGATTTAATTGATGTTACAACTTACTTTTATTTTTAGAAACAAATAAAATCCGATCAAATGTCTGTACGAACTTATCAAAACTTAAACATTATTCGAATTATTTTAATGTTCGGAGAAGATAAAATCTGAACTCAATAATTAACATTCGCTCCTTGCGAAACCGTATCGGAACAGTGTTGTATATAAAATAATATCTTATAGTGGCTTGTTCCGTGAAGAACCAACGTTACTTTTTGCCGTTGTTGGGAAATCGACTTTTACAGTTTTAATTTCCATTAGAGCATTGTAAATATTCGTGTCTTCTTTAATAATAAAAATAAAAGATATGTGATTGTTTTCGAAAAAGTTCAAATAATAGGAAAAAAAAATATGAAAAGTGAAAACGATAGAAAAATAACACTGACTCTTCTTGTGTACCGAGCCAGTAAGCCAGTAAGTTTGACATTTTAAAAACCTATATAAGTTATATACAGATCAATGTATCATTGTTGTTCGTTGTAAATCGTAGATTTCAATTTTCGTTTACTTTTTCCGATTTTGATAAATAACAAATAAACGTTTTACCGAGATAAAATTGCACGGACCGAACTTTATAATACATTTTGTACGTGGTACAGAATTTTGTATAATTATGTTTTGAGTGACAAAAACTAATTGCTGTGTACGACAGGTACACTTAGCTAAATGTCACACGATCATTTGAAATTATAAATAACGTAAACCTTTTTTTACTCAGAAAGCCAACAAATTAACAAGAACACGCGAATACTACGGATAACAGGTACAACGAGTATATACGTATACAAAACGCCTTCTTCGAATTCTGATCGCTGTGACTAAACAATAACGGTTTTGTTTTATCAAATAAAATGGAAAAAAAATGAATAAATTAAAAAATATAATAAAACTTACAGACGTAAGGATGTTGGCCACCTGTTGTAATAATAGAAAATATTATAACAATACAATGAACGATTTTCCTCGGACAAATTATTATTATTATTATTTTTATTATTATTATTATTATTATTATTATTATTTATTATTTATTATTTATCATTATTATTATTATTATTATTATTATTATTATTATTATTTCCACCTGAAAACAATGCTATACAATGGCAACTTTTGAATTCAATGAATTTCATGTAAAACAAACAACAAACGCGGTGTATCACGCGAATCGACTATTTCATTGTTTTAAATAAAATATAATAATGACATCGTATGTTATAAAATATATATATATATATATGTATACGGTATATCGTGAACAATTAATTATGATTCGGTCGATATTATATAATACCTCGCGATGTCGAATACACGGGATGAATTTTATGAGCCAGCAGACCTGTAATCTCCAGAGAAAATAAAAGATAATATAATTGTTGCTGTATTTACTTTTTAAAAAACCTTTTCGTCCAATACTCGGTTCGTCTTTCGGGAAGGACAAATTTTCAAAACCAAGAAAAAATTTGAGTTTTTCCTTCGGAAATTATTGACGACGAATATCGATTGGCGAAAAAGGTCTTAAAATCTAATTAATAAACTATCTCTTAAATCGGAGAAAAACAAATAAAACATTTGTGTATACATTATTGTAAACCCGGTGGTTTTCTAATTCCGTTTTACAATATACCTATGTGTGTTTGGCGTGTCCAAAACACGATTAAAAATTAACGCGATAAATATGTAAAATATTATCGTATACATATATATTTGGATTAATGAGCAGTGTCCAACACCAAAAATCGTCTGACTCATTTATTATGATATATCATATTATTACGATATTATTATTATTGATTAATGACAAATGAGTCATAACCATAAATAATTTTAAGACAAATATTATATTATATCTAAAATAATAATTATAATTTATTCTGGTGTGTCACGCGAACAAGATTCACGATAATGTAGACACGGTAATAAACAATAAAAGAAATCAATAATATATCACACTAGTTTGTAGCATTGAATTGCAATCGTTTTATCGTATGAACACCGTCATAGATACAAAACACACAAAGGATTGTAATATTTTTAAGAGAATATGTTATGAATGTCGAGTAATTTTTTTTGGGAAAAATTGTAAAAACAAAAAAACAATCCTTTTACTCGTATTCATTTTTCGAATACACTACGACGAGTGGTATCCGACAATCGTTTACACTTTTCTTTTTGCTATATTCGTCACGGTAAACAATTATTTAACAGACACCGCTGCAAACATCTGAAACTATACTGTGCACAATAATAAATATATCGTTTGCTATACATACGTATAGACGACCAAAAGATAATCAATTACAGATAACACTGTTAATTATTTCTATGCGTATTATTCCGCTACAAGTTATATACCATCCAATTCCATATATATAAAAGTCCATCCATCACACACACGCAATAATATTATTTCGAACTTTATCGTACGAAATATGAGTTTATATAATATTCAATCCAATTGAATTAATCAGTGCTAAGACGTCCTTATAATAATTGCACGAGACAAATCACGCGACTTACAATTAACCACGTTATAAATACGAATATATAATTGAAATTTATGAAAGATTAATTTGTATAACAACTCGAATATGAGATGTCCGTATTAACGTGTATAGGACCGTCGTCGTCGTCGTTACAATATTATATTTTCGTGGTGTTGGGCAATGTTAAAACATTGCGAGGCCGTATTCGTAGAGCTGCAGTACCTCGGAAAAAGAAAACATTCGATTATAAATTCTTTATAACAAATAATGTACAAAAAACGCTTGATTTTCTTTCCCCCCCCCCTTAGAGAAAACCTCAATTATTACGTAATATAATTTACAGTCTTAGGCCGGGCGCACACTGAAAGAGCAAAACTGCTCCGAGTTGCTCGGAACATTTTGTCGTAAACAGCTCGGAATAAATTCCATTCACACTGACAAAACAGAACAGAACAAGACACATTAATTCTGGATTAATTTTTGTTATTAAACACCAGTTGTCAAAATTAGTTCTGACGAAGACGACGTCGTTGTACCGTTTATGTGGTGATTTTTATTAAATAGTGAAAGTAGTAACGATAAAAAATGTATTGCTATGATCTTTAACTGTATAATCGTAAATAGATTTCCTTAAAAATACTACAGTTATTAATTTTTCTGGATCGCATGCCATTTTAAATTAATATAATAAAATTTTCGTATTAAAATTAAAAAGATTAAAATAAAATAAGGATAAAATAACGTGTTCACACGAAGTTCGGTGGTGTACTATTCGTAAAATAAACCAGTGACTTTGGTTTTCGTATTTTGATCGGAGCAAAAATAGAACCGGACCGATCACGAGCGATCGTGTTTTGTTCTGTCTTGCCGTGTTTTGATGTTGACTGATTAGTGGGCGCGCGTCAATTACTTTACACACGTTATAATTGACTCCAAACAACTCCGAGCTGATCCGAGCAACTCGGAACAATTTTGCTCTTTCAGTGTGCGCCCGGCCTTATTCAGTCAAACGAAACGACTTTTTTTTTTCTGACGACATTCCCATCGTTTTTACACCGTTAAGATTTCATAATATTATATCGTTTTACGAATTTGATAAATAACACTGTAATCGTCAAAAACCGCACAACGATTTTGGGATATGTACTCGATGCTTTTTTCGTCATTTCTACTGCTTGTGAAGCATCGATTTTTTATCTACTATTAAACAAAACGAATTCTGTATCTGAAATCTAGGCTAGCCCAAAGAAAAAAAAATGTGTTTTTTTTTTTTAATCTTTACTACCTACGCCATTCCGCCGAAACTTAGTAATTTACAAAAATAACATAAAAAAATCGTAATTTATGGAAATAAATTATTCAAGTACGACGTCCTGAAATCGATGCGATAAATAATATTTTGAGATGTTGTATGCATAAACTTTTTTAATATCATATTTATGTTAAGGCGTAGAGAACTTTTAAATATTATTAATATTACTCGTACAAAATAAAAATAAAAAGAGAAATCTTATTCGAATTCAAAGGCATATCGAAACCATTAGTACTGCTCGTTATACGATATGAATATCTATCGATCTATCATATATTCGTGTGTAGCACATAGCCGACATCAACTATTTGTAATGATCATAACAACTGTCAGTGGAATTTTTAAATTAGAAAAATTCAATACCTGCTCGCAAATGACCACGTGCATAAAACAGGAAAATAAAATAACGCGGTTTTTTTTTTTTTTTAATTCATATACCGAGAATATAATTTTATTCGTCCTATAGTCAAAATAAATTACAACTCCTCGCGGTTTATATAATTCTTCGGAACTTTCTTGAGTTTACGTTGTGTATACGTAGAGTGTAATTAACGTTTGAATGTGTCGAAATATTTAAATAATATTCAAATCGCGACACGAGTATAATCTGTTAATCGTCTCTATAGAAGTTTTAATATATGCGAGATATTTGTATACATATATATATATATACACTGAAAAATTTTTTTCCCTCTCTAAATTCGAATTTATCATAACCCCCGCCGCTTTCAATGTCATTTGCACTGACGCGATTCCATTTTCATAACATTATTTCGATGAGAATGATCGCGCGATCTGTACGGATATTGTCAAACTAACGCTCGGGAACATCTCCAATTGATATCGCGAAGCTATTGCAGATTATATCCGACGGATGTCCGTATATTATGGCAAACAGTCGAATCCAAAGAGACCGCCATTTGTCTTATCGATTTAACCCAGTGGCGTACTCGGCTATTGAAAATATTAATGACGGAGGGGTTAATAATTATCGGAGGTCTTAACGTAAACATTAAATTTAACTGACTTAACTAGCCTATTTGCAATATTTATTGTTTATATATATTTTTTATATTCGTCTCACAATGAGATATTGAATGATAAATTAATTTTTTAAAAAAAGTAAACGAGTAGGACTTACATCGATTAAAAAACAAAAAAACACAATTTTAATATACATTTTAGCTGTGTCTACGTGGTGTAAAAATGATATAAAAAATGTAAAAAAAAAAAATCCTTATAGACAAAACAAAAAACAAAAAATATCCGTAATGCCGGTAAAATAAATAAGGACAAGAGAAAATCTACAAAAAAAAAATAATAATAAATAACACACGAATCGAGATTCATCGATGTCGCGAAACAACGAAAAATAATTTTATTATTAACATTTACACGCGTAAAAACGTGACATAAATTTATATATATATACGAGAAATGTTCAACTCGGTTCCACAAATCTATAATATATAATATTTATAATAAATTTTATTAATTAATATATATATATATATATATATATATATAATTTTAAATTTATTTGACTCTTACATAATTTTTAAATACTTCTGTATTTAAATTTCATATTTTTTGCAAATGTGCTATGTATATTATATTATTTAATTAATTAAATAATAATTTAAGATTTCCTGAAATTTCGGGGGGGGGGGCTGCAGCCCCCTCAGCCCCCCCTGGATACGCCACTGATATAAACGGAATCGTACAAATGAATCGATGAAACGTATAAGAATTTTTATTACAATGTATTTTTATCAAATTATTGACATTTGAAAGAAATTCTGTTTATAACATATAAGTACCCACGATTAAGAGCTAATTAAATAATATTGTAAATTATTTATTTTCATTTATATAAATTAAATATTTTTATTTAAAGTGTTGGACGATCAGGTTGGCAAAATGATGGAACATTCCAATCAGCATAGGCGGAACTACGGCCTGGGCCAACTGGACCCTGGCCCAGGCTAATGGTCCCTGTACTGGTATAAATGTATATTTTTTCAAGAACATATTGTTGTAAATGTCATAAAACAAATCGTGTACAAAAAAATTTTGAGAAATTAATTATACGTAATAAATGTTATAGTTTAAACTGTGTTTAATAGTATTACGACGACTGGCCGTCAAAATCATTATCAGAAGTTTTTAATTTGTGGGTATTTATTTTTAGATTTTTAGATTTTTATTTTGGAAATTCAGTAAGTTATAATATATACGTAATATATATACCATAAAAAGTTAATATTACTGCAATTTACAAATTCACATAATATAATGTCATAAAATTATGTAATTAATTTGAATATTTCAAAATTTATAATGGTAGCAATTAATATCTATTTGATTCTTGTAAATATTGTGTTATTTATAATATTTTCCAAAAAGGAAACTTGTCTTTATATTATATATGCAGCACGTGCGACTACAATAATATAATAAATACGTATTTCAAAAAAATAATTTTTTTTATTATTATTATTATTATTATAAAATAGCTATACTCGAATAGAATTGTATATGGTTCATAAAATAAATTCTCATCTTTATAGGTAGGTAAGGATATGTTATAGGATTTATATATCTACTCGTTGGTAATGGTATATTTTAATTTCCGTAACATTCAAACATAAAATTTATATTTAGCGATTTCTACTGTAAATCACGTCTCATATTGAAAGAAAAAAAATGGCATACATCACGTGGTTATGAATCCCTCCCTACACGTACAACCAATTTGAATGGTGTTTGAAAATAAAATTTTTATATACTTTTATTATTGAATTCCGATTTTCAATTACAAATTTAAACGCGCAATTTACTGTTATTATATTTGTATACAATATGTAATATTTCGCTTCATTAGGTGAAAAATAATTACGATTTAATAATATTTACATATTATTATAATAATGATTAAATATTTAAACGGAATAGTAAGTCAATCGGAAGAATTACATGAATTACTTTAATATATTTTAATGAATAATAAATTATTCCGAAGAAATCGAGAAAATGAACAACCTTTATCCTGTGTATGTGTGTGTATCAATCTTTATATATATAATTGCAATGCGTATTGTAATATTTTTCAAAAGTCGTCCTATTTCAGAAAATGTATTTCATATCACATTTTTTTTATTCACTATATCCTCGGATAATGGTATGTGCGGTTATAGCATCCGGTCAAAATATACGGCTTTACGTGTCAACGAATTATATTATTATTATTCGATTAATATTAATTGGTTGAAATGCGATTGTCCCATTCAACGTTTAAAGTACTTAATAGCCCGTTATATTTTATATTTTTAACTAAATAATGAATTAATATTAAATAGGTATAACGAAACACTATATAGTTTATATGAAGACGATAAACTACAATAATCGTTTCACAATATTATAATATAATCTTTGTCAACTGATGTTACTGGTTTAAAAATTTCCATAACATATTGACTATTAAATATAATAGTTATTTAATATTGATTATTAAAAAATAATTTGGCTATGTAGCAATAAAAATGAACATTGAGTATATATATATATTACAGGTTTTGTGTATATAGAACTTACAAAAAAACTCTGAAATATATTTATTTTTAATAATCATTTAGTTATTTAATAATAACAACAGTTAATAGTACCTACCTATACAATATATACCGTCACTTTTTTAAAATAATGGTTTATTACTGATATAAATTTCTATATTTTACTCGGAAGTTGTATTATAGCCTATAAGTGCATTTTTATTAATGCTTAGAGTTTAACCATTATATGGAAATGTTAATAAATAACTAATTAATTAGTTACAATGTTTTGTAAATAATGCCGTGTGCTTTTGCGCTATAAACCGCAGATTATTTATAAATAAAATATTCATTGATTAAACAAGATAGCAAATATTCGGTAGTGAAGACCTTTTTTTTTGCCTTTTTTCGAAGTTTGATGTAGTAAAAAACTTTTTAGACCATATTAGTCAACATAATTACTGTTCAGTCGGTAAACTACTGAAAAAGTAAACTTTTTTATTTATCATATGACATGAATTCGATACCGATAGATACGAATAAACGCATCGCTCAGGTTAAGATTTTTCTTTTTGAAAATTAATTATACTTTAATGGAGTAGACACTACAAATTATTATTAGTTAATAAGACCACAGCACTAATATTTCGGTCCGCAGGTCTTGCATACGCACAACATGCACGACTATTGCATAGATGTAAGCATAAATACTTTTTATTTATTTGTCTCTGCAATAAATAATGAATTGTAAGAAAACATATTGAATCGTGTAATGTGGTATAAAAATTTTAGACACATTGTTGATAAAATTATATTAAATAAAACTGTAGTCACAGTCTATATAAAATCACTATTAATGTTAAATTTGACAGTATTTTTCTCTCTATGTTTGTATTTCTCTCTATGTATCTCTCTTTATGTATGTATGTACCTCTATGTATTAATTTCTCTATGTATGTCTATATATGTCTCTCTCTATGTACGTAGGTACCTCTATGTACGTGTCTCTCTATGCATTATTTTCTATGGATGTATATACCTCTATGTATGAATGTCTCTATGTACTTTTCTCTCTATGTATTTATGCCTCTATGTTTGTGTTTCCCTCTATGTACGTATCTCTCTTTGTACTTTTCATTCTATGTATGTATGAACTTCTATGTCTTTTTCTTTCTATGTATTTATGTCTCTATGTTTGTATTTCCCTCTATGTATGTCTCTCACTCTATGTGTGTATGTACCTCAATGTACGTATTTATGCCTCTATGTTTGTATTTCCCTCTATGTATGTTTCTCACTCTATGTGTGATTGTACTTCTATGTACGTATATCTCTATGTACTTTTCTTTCAATCTATGTATGAACCTCTATGTATTAAAAGAAAAGTACATAGATACATTCATACATAGAGGTATATACATACATACATAGAAAAAAAATACATAGAGGTACATACATACATAGAGAAGTAAATAGAGATATACGTACATAGAGGTACATACACGCATAGAGTGAGAAACATACATAGAGGAAAATACAAACATATTTATTTTACAACTATTTTACAAATGCAAAAAATAATTCAAAAATTACAAAAATGATGTGTGTATAACAGTAGAAGTAATTCGATAAAATGTGTATATGTGTGCTGTTGCGAATTTAATTTCATTTGCAAAATAATATCGAAATTCTAAGAAAAACGTCTTTAGTTAGCTCAGAACATTAAAGAAAATTGGGCAGACGTTCCCCGGCGCCCGTGGGCAAATCTATTTTACAAAAGCTAAAATTAATATAAAAATTGGGAGTGTACCTACGTTTGCAAAATAATTGGGTAGTGGCGTATGGTGGCGAAGAACAGTTATGATTATTGAAATTTTAAGGCAAAATAACTACTTTAAGATTCGAAAAATGTATACGAAATTATGAAAACGATATCCGTTAGACTTTACAGGTATTTTAGTGCGTAGTTTATTTGCATTGCTAATTAATATGTGTAGTAATTATATGTTTGATTTATTTTGTATTTTTTTTTATTAGCCTGATTTTATCGTGTTTTTTCGACTCTATTTATATTTTATCATTAGGTGAACGTTGTACACCAGTGCATAAGATTGTTTAAACGAAAATTTAGTTATTTTTCTTCTATGAAATGTATTTATTTATATATAAAGAAAACGAATAAGGGATACGAGTATATAATGAAAACGAATTCAAGTACGCAAAAAGTATTCTTCTAGGTTAGGTTACTTCTCTCTCGACTATTATAGTTATTTGGGATCAGCTGCCTATATTCTAATCTCCCAATTGACAAGACCTCCTACATCTTTCACGCACACACTAATAATCCTGATATCGCGTTCGATCATTTTTTTTGGTCATTCTCTTCCCCGTCTTTCTTTAACATTAATTTCCATAACCGTTCTTACAGCTCCCAAATCTTCTCTCCTCTTTACACAACCAAACCGTCTATGTCTACTCTCTCTCATCTCTACGATCAACGTCACTCCTATGTTTTCTCTTTTGCCTGAAAATTTCTCGATTATTTCGCCAAATGATGTTGAAGACGCTCTTTGATCGAACAATATTATGAGACTCAAATTGGTGAACACCTGTTGTATCGTAGTGCTTTTTAAATAATTTTTGATTTAACCAAAAGTCAATATTGTCACTTCTGCACACTCTGGTACATACCTAACAACTTTAAAATTGTTTTTTTAAAAATCGAAACAGTAGTATATTTTTCTATCCTTCGGGGAACACTCTTCCACCGAATGTAGTTGATAAATAATAACTTTAAAAGTGGACTATGGTGTGTCAAAAATTTTAAAGTGCATCCATCGTAATTTTGCCGCCCGGGGCAAAATACTTTCCGTGCCGCCGCTCCCACCTCAGCTGCGGCCATATTTGTAATTATTATAATGAATTCGTTCAATGCAATATAAATACACAGGTATGTATTGTTGTGACGTAGGTATTTATACAGGCCCGAATGAATAATTTAATAGGATTAAATTGGAAAAAAGAAAACGCGGCTTAGATATTATATATATATATATATATATAATGTATTCAAAAATATATATTTTTCTTATATTTTCCCACGCGTATTTCATAAATAAAAAAAACCGTGAAGCTATTATATATATATATATACGTCCAAACAAAAACAATTCGTAATATAAATGCGTATACGGTTTGAAATAAATGAGCAACGTTCGGTACAGGAAAGAAAAAAAGAAATCGCGCAACGAACATGACGACTTAAACGGTTATTACACATATTGTATTTATAATATATTTGTGAGCGTGCGCACTATAATTTGACAATTTTCGCGCCGCACGACGGCAACACGGAATAAAATTTTGCGTTCCCAGTGTATTCCGAACTGATGACGCCGACTACGGAGTTAACGGCGTTTTTGTCAACCTACGAATAGTAAAAAACAAATAAAAAAACGTTTATTATCATCACGCTGTGAATTCGATTATATTATAACATAATTTCCATATCGTTTTCAGTTCCTCACCAACGTCACTGTGCATCCACCGAAACCGCCACCGGTCATACGAGCTCCGAGAACGCCCGGCACTTTCCTGGCCAACTCTACCAACTGATCCAGCTCCGGACACGACACTTCGAAATCGTTCCTATTGAAAACAAAAAAAATACACGTAATCGCTCCAGAAAACCGAGACGATATTAATAATAATAATAATAATATACCGCCAAATACATTATATCCAGTTTCGTTAAAAACTCACCGAATCCCCCGCCGCTGCTATAAATATTAGAATCTATTTCAATTCATTATTTGTATATTGTATGTTTGTTTCAATAATATGTTATTAAATCAATTTTCAGTGTTGGACATAGGAGGAAAGGGTACCTTTTTTTTTTTCTAAATATTTTAACACGTGTCCATTTTAATTTTTCATAATGGTATACGCTGCAGCATAACGGAATATAAGACGGTGGTCATCAGGAGGACTCTTTTCACAATTTCATCGAATATTAATAAAAACGTCTTTGAATTTTGTTATCAAGGCCAAAATAATAAAGGTTTGACGACGAACGTCAACTTTCTTGACGAAGTCCCTCACGCATTTTCAAATCATTAAAATTTTCAGGGACTCATATTTTTTTTTCTTTTACATTTTTCCATACCCCTTTTATTTTTTTTTTTCCATTTCAAACACTCCCATAGTGTTTTTTTTTTCATTTTACTATTACACTGACACACTGTATATAATATTTTCAATTATTATTCCGACGAGTGCTCGCTCGGTTTTTAAACACATAATGTATTACGTTATTGACGTTCGTTAAATGAGAAAACCAATAATTACAAAGGTACGTATAATATACACAGTCCAACGCGGTTTAATTTAACATAAAATATAAATACAATACTTAAAAACTCGATAATACTTAAAAAGCGATTACTACCTACTATATATACACACACACACACATGAGAAAGACGCTAAACGTTAATTACAATAAATAATACACGCGAGTATACCGATACGAAAAAAGTAACGCTTATATTATGTAATAGATTATTAAATCCTACACGAGTAAAATTAACCGTATTTATACTTCACTAATACACATATATAATATATATGTGTATTAGTGAATTTCCAATTCATAATATATATTATATATATATATAGTACCTAACTTAAAAAACTAATTTTTAATTTGAATGAAATCTCCCCGTAAAATATTTATATTAAATGAATATCGATAACAATTATTAATATAGTTCGTGTGTTCTGAAAAGATAATCGTTATATATATATATATAATCACCATAAAAATTCGTGTATATGCATTTACAATCATTTTATCCAATATAGTTCAATATTATAATTTGGTATATATTGTAATATAGTATCGTTCAATTGTAAGATTTCAATTTTCACGTTTTTAAAAACTCGTTTATACTTAAAGGGTTTGTTTACAGGATAATATATACTGCACCGAATAAGTATTTTCGACTCACGCGTACGACTAAGAAAACTCAATATAGACAAAAATTACTTTTTTTTACAAATTTCAAAACATTATTTCAACTAGTTGGGAAAAAAAAGTGTATAATATCGAGGTAAAAATATATAATTTCAAATAAAATACAATGTGCGCGTAGGTGTGGATGTCATTATTTTTTTTTCCTTTGCGAATGACCTCGCTTTGCGTGTCGATATGCATAAAAAAAAAACCTCCCATGAAAACGTAACAATAGTAAACAAATCTGTAAATAGGTACGTTATTGTTAACAGAGTATAACAAATGGCATTTTATTTAGTAAAATAAAATTAGAATAACAGTACGTTTAATAATCTGTTACTTATTGTTTAGTGTATAATTGTAGCTGAACTCGTCGTACGTGTGACATATGCGGCTAAGAACAAAGGTAAATATAACATGTAAATATATTCTAAGTTTAGGTATTCATTATAAAATATCAATTTCGAAACACAGTTATTAATTATTATGCGGTAATTATTATTGAACATTGACAATAATTTAGAAAAACATTGTAAAAAGTTGATCAATAAAAATCACAGCACTTGCGGTGTAAAAGAGTTAAAAAGAAAAAATACGAGCACTAAATGAATTAGAATTATTTCAAAAAGTGTTCGTATAATATTATACAACGTAACAATCCGCAATACGAACAGCTCTCAGCTCGAGATTTTTCGGATAATAAGCGCAATGTCCAAAAAAAAAAAAAAAACGATTTGGAGTGTGAAAATAGTTTCAAACAATAGATATAATAGTAGTGGATATACGAGTACCATTAAAAGTGCAACCAACACACCACACTTACAACACCTGCCATATCGCAGCTCACTTAGCTCAGCGAATAAAAAAAGCAAAGAAAAACTTATTGACAAATCCTACACTTTATATCAATAATACAAATAGTTCATGAATTGATTACTTGTCAGCTTAAAAACCTATATGACCAAATATTGGAAGCGTCTAGTGAGCAACCAGTAAGTATAATATATTCATACACCATATACTACACAATCGTGTGCTAGATCCATTTGGTAATTGTTACCACTACAAAATTACGAGTGGTGTTTGGATGATTCACTCGATCGCAATCATTAAACGACAACTAGTATAAACGTCCAAAATTACATGAAGATTTTGTGGATGTCCTTATCAGATTTCGATTATCACGATACGTGATGACAACTATAGGTGGTATTCCACAAGTATTCGGGTAAATAATTAATAATAATATTATTATTTATTTATTTATTATAATTCAAACGTCGCAACGCTATAAGCATCATCAAATAACCGATAAACTTAAATCTCAAGAAACTCTTCATTATAGTTATTCTAAGGTTTAAGAAATAATTATGTTTTATGTAATTACATAATACATAGTTCCTTATTATTATTTTTTCTTAATATTTAATAACGTCATTGTGAATACAGCGTATTATTGGCATATTATAATAAAGTACTCGTTCAACTAAACGATCAAAATGTTTAAAAAAAAAAAAAAATTAACGTGACATATTCTACAAATATACGATAAAAGCACTCACGAAAATTAATATTCAATTACCTCAGAGAATTGTGGCTAGCGTTCATGAGTTCGCCAAATGTTTTATAATCGCCGCGTTTTAATACATCAGCTGCAGTTTTGGTTCGTTCAATTTCCGTTATTACGTGTCTTGCTCGTTTGTATATTATTTCATTTATTTTGCCATCGAAATGCGCTTCTATTGTACATAATTAAATTATCCACACAAATTATACAATTTCATTTTAAAACAACATTTGCAACTTTACTATTCAAACTTTCGATTGTGGCTGATCTAAGACTGGGCACGTTTAACAAGTCGCTCGCTTCTTCGCATTGATATCGTCTGAGTTGGTATTGACTACTGGACAGCTTGTGTTGGACATTTGAATTGGTTATCAAAAACACGAAATTCGATTCAGTCAGTGGAACGGGTTCATATTGTAATGATCTACAAACGTTTAAAGAGAGAAAAAAAACAATGTAATTTAAATAAAAAAAAAAATGATAACTCAAAGCACACAAAACTCAATGTTAAATGTAAATATATATATATATATATACATAAAGAGAGAGAGAAATGAAACAATTGTTGGTTCAAAAAAATATTTACGTCTAATTTCTCTTAATTAAATGGAATAAATACATCAATTTTATATAATAATCGTTTTAATCCAAACGGTAATGACACTTGACAGCATATTTAAACGACGACAAAATATCAAGTGCACTACTACTACTAAGTATTAATAATAATAATAATAATATACTGACTTGCAGTCTATGAGTAGAGCATGACCTTCTATTCCCATCACGGAAATAAATTGGTCCATAATCCCGCAAGGGACTCCAGCAAATATGTGCTCTGCTTTTTGACACACCATAGCTTTATGTACTAACCTAAAAAGTTTAAACGATATACTCGTACATTATAAACAAACGCATTAATTAACGCGTGCAAATAGATTTTTCATTACTGGATTGTTTTATTTCCGGTAATAGCTTCTATGAACGAATAAGTAGCTACTTCCAGGGAAGCACTGCTAGACAATCCCCCGCCTAAGGGCACACTCGACAAAATTACGGCATCGAAACCCACCACTATACCTGTAAGACCAACAGAAAAAAAAAAGCCATTTTATAATACAAGAGTAAACTCGTTTTTCTCGCTTTTAAACGTGCGTTATTAATACTCCGATGCCCGAATACCGGTAATCAGTGATGTATTAACACATTGTTTGTCGATTTTTTTAGAGTAAAAAACACGGGATGGGGAAGAAGGGATAAGAAAAAAAATGGAGAGAAAAAATTACTGTCAATTGTGTAATTCGCAACGGACACTAATTTATTCGAACATCGACTAATTACTGCAGTTTGTTAACGGCTCTAAACTATAATAATAATAATAATAATAATAATAATTTAAAACCAACTCGTATTGTGCTCATTCAAATATCAACAGTACGTGTCTATACTTATACGGGTTAAAAGTTACACGCACTTTGAAAACATGCGATCACTCCTTTAACGTAGTTGGCCCATTTAGGTGTGCCCACGTACAGTGGTTTGACGGTGGGAATTTTAAATTCGGTTTTGTTCGAGTCCTCGATTTCCTCAAAATCGTCGCACGCAGTGACTACGTGACAAGTGTCCGTGTTGTTGGCTCGTCCCAACACTATCGTCACCATCGGCAATGCCTATATTACGTATAACGCAATTAAAATCAATACGATTTTTTATTTTTTTATTTATACTTATTAATAGTAGATTAAACGGGGTTTTTTTTATTTAATCAAAAAAAAAAAAAAAAAAAAAACGACAAAACATAAAACGTATATTAATGATAGGGTTAAGAATTTGTGTTGGACTACGTTTTCTTCGGCAGCATTCAAACAAAAATTTGGATACATCACGTCTGTTGTACTGAAACAAACGGGAGGGAGGGATTTATTTTGTACATTTCCAATTCAGTACATAATATTTATTTCGACTGTAAAAACGTTCAAAAAAAAAAAAAGATAAAAGTGTTTTACGGTATTTTTTGAAACATTTTTAACTGCAATGCGATCGTGCGATGTAAGTAAGTAATACGAGTGAATCGTGTTACACTCAACTACTAACCATCATTACAACGATAACATAAATCACGTATTATTTAATGTAATAATGAACTGTTGCTGTGTTACAGATTAATTATAAAATAACATTTATCGACTATTAATTATTTCAATTAAATTCGCCATTCGATTGTATATGTTATCAAATGTTCTACATGGTATATATATTTTTTAAATATATATAATTATAAAATCAGTGGACGCGTTAATTAATTAACGGATAATCGTTATTAATCAAATGTATCATAAATCATTTCGGAGACGCGCTTTGCGCGATAATAAAAAAACCTATTATAATAATCAGTCGGAATTATAATACACAATAATTATAATAGCATGGAAAATAAACAACTCGTTAGAAAATATTTATAAAGGGACGTTAATAAAAAGTACGCAGTTGAGAAAAATAAACTCTTCAAACGAAGTCTGGGAGAAGTTATCGGAGCCAAGTATATACGCATACATATTACAATATACGAGTATGAGAACGTATTTAAACGGATATAACAGCGAGGTCAATGATTTAATAATTAAAAAGTCATATTTGGAAAAATTTTAATGCAATAACGAATAAGACAAAGTTCAATATTATAAGTCTCAAGAACGATAACGTATTATATAATACCGCGCTAATAATTATTACATTTAAAGATTCAAGATAATGATTTATCTAAATTATAGTAACTACTTGTATTATATAATAGCACTTTTAAGTGTGTGTATATGTGTGTGTGTGTGTGTGTAGCTAAAACTCTTAATTTGTATTCGAAATTATAAACGTATTAATGTGAAAACGAATATTGTTTTTGTAATATTTTTGAAATTAAATAACACTGTATTTATCGATTTTAAAATTCATTAAATACGTTCACCTCATTAATCTGCAATAATTATATATATATATATATATTTTTTTTTTTTGAGTTACGACGGTGAAAAACCAAAGTGCGCGCGTGTTGGTTTAAACAAATATTAGATAAAAATGTTTTAAGTTTTTACTCTAGAAATCATTTTTTTACGATTCAGTATTTAGTATAAAATTATATTGTATGTGATTAATTACTTATATTAAACAAAAAAATAAAAAATTGTGTTAAACCATAAATACGTACGCATATTTACTTTTTATGTACATCAGCAAACGTCGATTTAACGTTCATATGAAAATATAAAAAAAAACAAATGGATTTTTAATTAAATAATGAAGTTTTCACTTTACCCAGTACATATACCACGATTGGTGATTAGAAAATACACAATAAATTCCTTTACATCAAATATATATATATATATATACGTATATACATATTAATTTATATTTTTATAAGAAAATCTAATATACATTTTTTTTTTTAAATAAAAGAAATTATATGCTCACAACAATCTTGCGGACTTATACAATAACGAGTGTATACCACCACCAATCTAATCTCCGGTAAACTACACGTATATTATTTTATTGGTTTTTACGAACAATACGTTTTATTCGAATACTTTATTTTAATACTATAACAGTTAAACGCATACGACGCGTAAAAACATTATTATAAATATTACGTTTTTATTGGCAATATAATCAATTTCTTGAAACGCGAATTTTAATAAGTGATCTGTACTAATAGTCTCGTGGTCGTCATTTGTTCACGGTGTGTATACGGTGAAAAGTACAAAAAAAAAAAAACTCTAAATAATATGAATAGTAAATTATTGGGCGTGGCACCGCGATTTTTAATATACTTTTCCGAATTGAGTGCAGACAGTAAAAACAAGTTCGATTTTCAATAAGATTCATAGTATAAATATATATATATATATAGTATAATGGAATGACACTTACCAAAATATGAATAGTAAATACACATTGGTATAATATACCAAGTTATAGAGGGAGGAAAAAAAAAGCTTAATAAAATTACACTCAGACTCCAAAGCCAAGACTCCCATTGTGACTCAATCTTCAAAATATGTTAACATTTTTTTTTTTTATATATATAATTTCGGTTCATTATTATGATTATTAATAATTATTGTAATCGATATGATATATATTTTTCTCCTTTATCGTATAAATCGTATTTTAATCGGGAATCGGCGATTTTTAAAATGAAACGAGACGATATAAGATATGTATATGTATATATCATGACTAAAATAATCATTTCAAATAAAATTGCTATTTGTTAAATTTATTTTAAATCTGTTTATTGTTTACCCCTCGATAACCGGGTGTATATATATATATATAAATATACTTTCTTCCCCTGTCACCGCCGAGGTTTGGCCACGCCTAAGGGAGTCCTTCGTTTGTTTACAATTCCACTAACATTATTCTTACTAATGAAAAATATATCCATTAAATAATTATTTATATATTTATAAAAAAAAAAAAAAGAAACGGTCTCGCAATTATAGATAGGTGTTCTGGCCACAAAACGTATTTATATATATATATAACGTCGTAATTGATCGCCTTTATTCGTAAATAATACGATAATTTATTGGTTTTCAGCTAATCGGTTATGTTTTAATCAGTGGCGGATTTAGCGTCAGGCAAAGTAGGCATTTGCCTAGGGCGGCAATTTCAGGCCAATATTTTATTGAGAATGCTCTAGGTTTTTTAACCTAGTTTTAACTCTAGTTTATTAACATAACCGCCATTAATTATTGTTTAGTATCAGTCTTTATGATTTATTTTTTTAGTAGTTATGTTAAATAAGTATTTAAAAATATGTTTTCTCGTTGATAAGTTTAATGGGGCGGCCAAAAAAAAAAATTTGCCTAGGGGCGACAATTGTGTAAATCCGTCTCTGGTTTTAACGTCAAATATCGATTCGTGTCGTCGATGTATCCATCTAACTCGATCGGTTCACGTTTACCGCGTACGTATAAGATAATTATCGGGCACTGTCCTCCGTATAAGAGTGTCGGAGGGGAATCACGGAATCGGCGTTGCGCAATACAAATCGATGTTCAAATATATTTATATATCGATTATGTATCCACCGCGTGGAAATAATCGAATTAAATTGAGTTACTAGGAAAAGTGATAAATAAATCGTGAGCAAAATGAACACCGAAAGCGGGCGTATTATTAACAAACACGTCAGTGTATCGACGGAAAAAAATGAAAATTCTGTTTTCGATACCGTACGCATTGAATGAAATCCAAACCTAAACTCTATTAACCGTATATTTACAAAAATATATAAATAATACTTTTTTGTTTTCGGTTCTTTATTATTCACGTGAACTAACTAACTAGTTGTACACTAGTGTAATTTGAATTTAACTCGCCTTCGAATTCGAAAACATAAACCTAACCCCGGCGATTAAAACGAAAATCAATACAATATACCGAACGACGACATCGGGGAACCGACCAACCGTCCGAATACAACGGAACGCTCTTTTACGAATAAAACCGTTTTGTTCCTATACAGGTATTTATAGTGTTGCGGATTCCTTTTCGCGTTTCACAATGAATTTATACTGTACTCACCATGGGTAACACGAATCCTTCGTTATAATCCGTGTGTTCTCCAATCAAATTCACCCGACCGGGCGCGACGCCCAGTTTATCGGGCTTTTTACCGTCCGGGAAATGTTTTGCGAAAAAATCGTATCCCCTCTCTATTAGTTCTTCTGTCGTCTCCGTTCTTATAATCGACATTTCGACGAATCTGAAACGGTAAATGCACTGAATACATACGAGATCGATGATATATATATATATATATACGTATATGGGTAACGTGTCGTGTGAATATATTATATTATAATAATATTTAATGATCGATTGTTTTATAAACGGTACTTAATGTAATATTTTAAGAATTAGTATTTCGATTAACGCGTGGCCAACATACCGGAATAATTTTAACATGTCAAATCGATAAATCGTTATGTAGGAGGGAGAATAAATTACTACTTTTCTCTTTTTATTTTCAAACATCGAATCGAATTACTTTCAGGGTATAATAATAATAATAATAATAATAATATATACGATACTTACACGCTTTTATTTGTTGAATTATATATTATATTCCGGTAATATGTGTGGCGCCGCGTGCGAATTACATTCAATGATTCATTGAATACGCTTTTTAGAATAAGTATAAAAAAAATTTAGGCCACGTTCAGAATTTTTTATTTTATTTTCGAATTGACCAGAACAAAGCGTTCCAGTTTAAACGGAGAAAATAAATACCACTTATTATCTTTATCTACTATATATATATATATATTTGTACGCGCGTAAAACACAGCTTTTTTTTACTCGATATTAATTTTAAACTGTTTATTCCAGTGAACATAATAAGAACGTATAATATTGTATTTGTAATTTAGATTTTGAACGAAGCGAATGATGTTTATAATATTTTTGTCCGTGTACAACATTTCGTTTGGACGGAGTGTTCCGACGATTACACTATCGTTTCAATAGTTTTTAAACGCTGTCAGGAAAAAAAAACGATCAAAATAATTTTGTTCGGAAAAAAAAACGCGATCTCGACGAAATTCATTGTTAGGCTATTTTCGGAAATCATTTTCTTAAAAATCTTGAAATCCGCACATCGAATACGTTATGTAACTTTGCACTATAATACGTACACAAATACAATAGTACATTTTGTATATTAGATTAAATTAAATTACGATTAAAAACGTAAAACGAGATTGGGAATAATTGATGAAAACTATGTTTTTTTTTTTTTTAATTTTATTTTAGTGTTTCAAAACTACACGCGCGCGAGCGCGTTCGAACGGAGAAAACATCGCTATGCCATGCGTATCTGTGTACCTACCCACAAGTTTTTTTTTCTTTTTCGTTCGTTACATCACATATAATATGCTGTTGCTATTATATACACTACTACTACTACTACTACTATTACGCGTTAAATAATATATAATGACTATAATTTCAAAATGCGCGAAAACAATAACCAATAATATAATATATAATATACACTAATGCGTTCGATGAATGTATACGCTCAGAATAGGAAATTTCAAAAACGTCAAAACGGCGTTGTTTTTTTTTTTTTTTTTAAAAAAAAAGCATTTAAAAGAATAAAAAAAACCCCTTCGCTCACTTTTTATACGTATAATATTCGTTAAAATCGATCGATACACGCCGATTGAATTTTAATCTCTCGGACTCGTCGGATAATACATTTATATACGTACTATATTTTGAGCTTGGGAATTTAAAGCTAAAAAAAAATACGAACAAAATATTTTGGTTTTTTTCATTATTATTATTATTATTATTATTATTATTATATTTTATTAATATATTCAATTAAAAAAAAAAAAAAAATGTCACAAATACGCGTAAATCAATTTTCGATTTTCTCTCGAACCGTTTGCCATTTGAATTCGCGAATATAATAATATAATTAAAGTTATTTTGTCGTAAAAAAAAAAAAGCAATAATAATAATAATAATAATTTAAACGTTTTATGTGTTATACGAAAAGTAAAAATATGGAGAAAAAAACGTATTTTTTTTTTTTTTATACGACGTGAACGGAAGGATTAATATTTCACTGTTTACGTATCAGAAAAAAAAATTACATTTTTAAATTATTCGCAACTGATAAATATGCAACGCGAATGTTAAAAGTCATATATATATATATATATATAAATAAGCCTAATAATATTGCATTACTATAGCGAGCAATTTAAAACAATAAATATTAAATCGTAATATAATGTGTTCCTCCGTCCCCCTGCGCCGGCGGCGTGTCATACGTGCTAATAATATTCTGGTATGCACGTCGAACCGTTATACGTGCGTTACTATCGATTTTGTTTTGAAAAAAAAAATAATAATAATAAAAACAATAGAATACTCGCTCGTAAAACTGGAGAATAGTGAAATATTATTTATTTACTGGAATATTAAATTGTATAGGACTCTCGCGGCGTTCGTGTGAGAAAGAGAAAAAAAATATATTAAATTTTCTATAGGCCGGCACGTCAACGCGCGTAATTCTATCGCTCTAGGAAATCATGACGAAATATTTGAAATTGTAAAGGTTATTGTAAAATAAATATCCCGCAATTGATAACAACGTATTTATATATTTAATAACCGTAAAATTATTGTTATTATTATTATTATTATTATTATTATTATTATTATTATTATTATTATTATTATAGTCTGCGCAAAACGCATATAATATTACAACAGATTGTGCGCGTGTATATAATTAATATTGTATTATATTATAATATCCGTATATATGTGTTTATTATGTGTACAGAAGCGTAGCCAATTGGAGAGGAGGAAAGAGGCCTAAAGAGTCTATTGAACAGAATTTTTTTTTTTTTTTTTTGCGGATTTATTTGATTTTTTTTTTTTTTTTTTTTGCTCTTTACAAATAAATATAACATTTTGTTTTTGTTGTGCTGACACCCGACAAATCGTCTCTGCGATCACAATTATATTCGTATTTGTCTGTACACGTTTATGATTCACAGAGTCATTATTATATATACGCGTACTATAAGAGTGTATAATTTACTCCCGTATACACCTGCGTCTTACACACGACATTAAGTACAATTAAAGTTTTTTTTTTTTTTTTTTTGATTTACGTAGAAACGTGTGGTGTATAGTTTTTTTTTTTAAGAGTTTTTATTACACGTATAAAACTGAAAAATTTAACGATCGCAAGTATTGTAAAATCGCGCAGGCTATGCACGACGATAATCGCGCGCGATGTGTAAAATATTATTATTATTATTATTATTATTATGACGAAAAAATATATTATACTTACAAAACGGCTGTCTTCAGCCGACTACTGTGCGACAATAATAATATTTCGCTTTAAAAAAAAAAAAAATTCGTTTTTATATCCTAATCGGTTATATATTTAAAAACAAACAAATTAATAAAAATATATTGTAAACGCTCTTATTTTGATTGTAACGTAAGACGCGCGCACCGCTGCTTCTGCTGTTGCACATACCAACGAACAACCGAATAACGTAACGTACGCGCGGGCAAACCAGACTAAAAAGTAAAAACTATGTGTTCAGAGTGTACGGGCGCGGGCGCACGCGCGCGCGTGTGTGTGAAATACGATAAAACGAGGAAAAAAAATAACGTACACAAACAAGTGCCGCGCCGCGCGGTTTTATTAGACTGGGCACGTCTCCCCTACTCCTACACACACACACACACACACGCACTAAAACGCACCTCACACGAACGATAATAACGAGCGGTCGCGCGCCCGACACGTCGTAATGCGAACGTTGATAAAATGGAAAAACGCAATTATCACTCGAGCGAATGACGTGTGTACGCGAATTATTATTATTATTGTAAGGAAACGATTTTCGTTTGTTCCGCGAACGACGAGAGTACGCGTATTTTTACAAAAAAAAAAAAAAAAAACAATTGAAACGAAATCGTTTATATATATATATATATATATATATATATATAATATATTTATATATATAATATATTATATATATTATATATATATATAGGCGCGGGTGAAAAAAGTAAGAGCTGATTTTAAAAATTGCGATGATTGAAGTTTATCCGCCCGAAATATACTCTTGTACGAATCGGAATTCTGGTCTGATTCAGTTCGCTTCATAATAATATTACGTTGTAGGTAGCACGTTTTAATACATTTCCTCGCGCACGATAATTTCAACGTGCAATGGTATTATTTTATTAGCCGAAGACTTGTCTTAGACTCTCTTGTCTGTCTACACTCTGTAGTATGTATATATATATATATATATATATATATACTGTGTGTGTGTGTGTGTGAAAGAAAATACTTAATTCAGTTAAATCGTAAATGCTAGTTTCGAGTCTTCGAATCGGGAGTTATAAAGGTCTACAGTGTTTTGATAAAAGAAAAATGTTCTAAAGTTAATTTTTTTTTTTTTTAAATTCTTTGCAAGTACATCGCGCGAATTAAATTAATATACTCGCGAGTTTTGTATACAAAATATATGGCGCATTATGTGTGTCTTACCTAATTAGTCCATTCAATGAGGAGACTTGCCTTGCAAAAAAATACTACAAATCACGGAATTCGAGGTCCCGATTAACCAAAATAAAAAGAGTCGTCATCCCTCCGAGGTCCGTAAGGAGCGCCTCTTGGATTTGAAATTTTTTTTATAGTTTTTTAACAATACCTTTAAAAGTATCTTTAACTTTACCGCGATAATAACTACAATTTACAGGTGTTCCCTGAGAGCATAAACTATCGTGTACGATTCTCGCGAGTGTTTCCGGCCGGGTGGAAAACAGATTGTCGAACAGGAATTTATCGCGATTTTTTGCAATTTTCCCGCGCATTTTTCACTATTTCATTGATATTATAATTACACCGCATTTATTTAATACGTTTTTCGCGTGATTTTACTTTTTAAATACCTATATATATATACACGGTACAATGAACGTTTCTATGAAAATTAAAAAAAATTGTATGTATAACACACGTTTTATACGTCATAATATAATTGCGAAATCATTAATTAATGTTTTATATAAAAGCCAACGAACATTATAAGATGCTTTTGTTTAAAAATGTTCTTTCTATACCGGTGTTTCGAAACTAAAATCGTCGTCGAGTATATATAATATATATATATATAATAATAATAATAATAATAATAAGAATACTAATAATGCGTTAATTGAAACACGTACACACCGCGAAGTGCAGTGTACCGTTAAAACATCATTGAAAATCGACATTATTCATTCGAAAATCCGCCGTGTAGCGGATTAAATCTACGAAAAAAATAAAAATAAAACTTCTCGGCGGAATTCGAAAGATTCGATTTTGAAGATTTTTCATTCAGTTCTCCTTATAAACTGTTTATGTATGTTGTATGTATAACAAATAAGTCTCTTCGCGCCCGATCTACGTTATAAGTACTCGAGCCCCGCGAAAGTCTAAGGTATTTTACGTTCAATGAACGTAACGAAAGACGGAGGAAACCCTGCTGAAATTATAACACTTGGCGGAAACGGACTGCTGAGCGTGTGGCACTCGGATTGTGTGTCACAATGAGATCTCGTTCGAATCTCCAGGAGAAGGAGGTGAAACACAAATTCAATGGCCGCAGCACGTAGGTTGGTTTTATGACATCTTGTCGACAGGTCTACGTATACTTTTCATCGGTCGAAACATATTATTTTAGCAATTGAAAAACATTTTTTTGTATATTCTTTTATTTCGGTGGATAATTTTGATACAACGATTTTCAAAAACGAAAAACGTGCCGAAATTTTACCTTTTTATTCCCATCTCTGTTGCGCTCACATGAAACATGTACATATTTACAATGAGTTTCATTGCAATTTTTTCATTGAAGATATTTTAACATCGTTCGTCGTTTGTTATTTTATATTTTTCCCGTCGTTTCTCGATTTTTTGAGCTATATGTGTGTTCGCGCCCCTTTGATTATTCATTTTGTACGAATGTTTTCTTTTAACAGTTTGTCGCAAAATTCCTGTGAAAAGAAGACTTAGAACCTTCCGAGGTCGATCGACAAATACCGCTCGGCGCTCACTCATTAGTTCGCGGGCAAAAAAACCTTAAAAACCGTAATTAAACTGTGTATAAAATATGTATTCGAGTTATTTAATAACAATAATCGCACATGTTACAAAACTGTTCGGATATTTTATACGTAATTATAATAAATAATAAGTTTTTACACGAATATTTTCCCTGTATACCTGTACACTCTACAGATAAGTAATAAGCGCGTAATAGAAACATGTAAATGAAAATAAATTAATACGCTATTTGTTCTATAACCAAATATTTACTGAAAATTGCGTTATTGAAAGAGTTTAAGAATCCTACTACTCTGCGTGCTAGCAGGTCTACAAAACACTCGTAAATTTAATAACCGTATGCGATAGAAAAAAAAAACCAGTAAAATACCGGTTATATATAGTACAATATGAATGTTAATAATAAACGTTTTATTATCTATTATTTTATTACAAAATTAAATGCCGGCGAAATACCACGCGTGTATTGAGAACGAGTTTACTACTATATACAAAAATTATCATATTTTATTGCTGTTCTCGGACAAACCGCGTTCGAATCATACGAAATAATTGCCTATACATAACTCCTTAATAGCGTAGCGTTTTCGAGTAGGCCCACTTTTATTGTTTTAAACTCCGTGTTTCTTTGTAACCGCTAAGAAAAAAGAAATCGTTCTTATACAATACGCGCGTTTCCATAATAAGGCTCATATATTCGTACGATTAAGTGCTCAACGCCTGTACAATATCGAATTTATTGGTTTTTTTTTTTTTTTTAATCGTCTCCACGTCACGTTTCAGTCGTTATAAAAGAAGAAAAAAAAATGGTTTCTACTCTTTCGCGCGTATTATGGAAACATTAAGAAAACGATTTAGAAAATATATCGTAATAAAAATCAATCGCATATAGGTGTAATGTGAAAAAAAAAAACGGCGGCAAGTTCGGATTTTAATATTTTACAGATAATAATAATATGTAAAACGTATATTATTATGGGTATACCGCGTTTTTCGTTATAACACGCGATTGTTATCGATTTGAACGTTGAGTTAAAAAAAAAAAAACTACCCGCTAAAATACAGTGCACTAAAAAACTTACGTAAACGAAAAGTATATGTGTATGAAAATAGACAAATTTATAGGTACATAATGCGGTAAACGTACTACTGTATTGACCTCTCGTACATACGAACGATCTGAAACCGCATCGTATTTTAAAACGCGCCGATTTCAAATCGTTTTACATCAGAGGTTCCCAACCTATGGTCCGCGAGACATCGTGTAGTGGTCCGCGAGCCATACCTACAAAATTTAAAAATATTTCATTTTTCCTCTGGGGCGTGATACAAATAATATATATTGTATAAAAATTTTTCAAACTTGAACAATTTTAAACATTATTACATTATAGGTTAACTATAAGGAATTGCATAGTATTTTATTTATATTTATAATCTAAATGTTCTGAATTCTAATATGTGAGAAAAATATGATTCTTGTTTATGAGAAAAATTAAAGTCTAAAAATTATGGTGGTCCGTGACGTATTGAAAGTTCTCCAAGTGGTCCATAGTGTCAGAAAGGTTGGGAACCACTGTTTTACATTGATATTGGTAAATGAAATGCTGCCGAGAAACGCGCGGAAGGTCGAAATTGCGCGTGTGGGTGTAACGTTACCCACTCCTATTATATTTCTCCTGTACAACTCGCGCGCCCGTTGTCGAATAGTTTTTGTTTTGTTAAAGAGGATAAAAACGCGTAAATCATCGAATGATACACAAACGCCAGAAGCGCAGTACTTACATAGGCCTGTACACCTTAGACGAGATTACAAACATTTCTTTACGCATTTGTAGTAAACCGTTTTGTGACCAAACGCCGCGATGCGCACGGGAGCGGTTCCTGCGAACTTGCTCGCTGCGGCCGTCGGTCCCTGCGCCGCGAACAAAAACCGGTTTACAATAAATTTACGTCTCGACCGACCGCGTGTTGTGTAAAAGGACGTCGTCGGCGCGTTTCAGCTGCGCCAGAGCAATGCACGCGTATAGTTTATATGATTTCGAAAAAAGCAAAACAAAAAAGTGTTGTTCCGTCCGTTTAATACGTTGACGGACAGTCAGAAATACCATTTTATTCTACAGCCATGCTTTAAATGACAATTTTTCATTACTGCTATAGCAGTGAAATTAATATTACTGCTATAGCAGTAATGCCTTATTACACCTAAATTTTGATGCACATATGCCAAAATCATTAAATTACTGCTACAGCAGTATTATAATATTGTTTATTAATTTTTTCGATTTTTATCAAAACGTGTCAAAATGAATCTTTAATTATTTAATTACATTAGTACCGAAATACTAAAATAAGTATAAAATTTATATAAAATAAATCAATTGGACTTGGACTATTTGTGTTTCGACGACCTCCTGGTAGAAAAGTCGGGTCATTGTCAGTATCATCCGTAAAAAAAGAACTGTCGGAATTAAAGTCGGCGTCTGACAAAAGTCGGTTTATTCGATTTTCTTCACGATCAGTCATTTTAATTTTTATACTGGACACGAATAGTATAATAAACACGAAGCCATTACGTCTATTACGTCGAACAAGCCGAATGTAACTAATAAACATTGTCTCACACGCCCATAAAGATAAACGTTGTTGTTGACATTTGATAAATGTTATTGGAATTACCTATGTGAACTTATAAATAAAATTGAAATAATTACCTATAAAAATTCGTTTTAATTCGACAGTGCCCAAATGCGCAATACGCTTAATGCGGGCAACACAACTTCCTCTTTCATAAGAAACCATTGGAATTATTACTGCTATTACAGTAATGCCAAATTTAAGAAGGTTTTTAGAGTACTGCTATAGCAGTAATATTTTAAACTGCCATTATAGACACAAATAGACGATTACTGCTATAGCAGTAAAATTGATCGAGTGTCCGTCAACGTGTTAAAACGGGGCTGTACCGCACGACTAATATATTATTATTATTATTATTATACTACGGTCGTGTCGTACTGTAGGCACGGGGATTAACGTGTGCGGGCAAAATAGGCTAAGAACGTTAAATGGGCAGAGGAGCGTTTGTTTTTTTTTCCTCTCGAAACGTATGATTGTATTGCAACGGTACACAAAGATGGGCCAGGGTCGGACCAACGACGTCGTGGCAAAACAATTTTGGGCGACAATTTTCACAATGAACCGAAATCCAAATTGTTATTTATTCAACATTCACGTACGATTCGTAAAACAAAACGATTTCAAGCGGATTAAAATACTCCGTTTTTATACATTAAATGACATGACCGAGGAGGTTTGTCCCGATTTCGTTAGCGTGCCTCGCGTTAAAACGTCATTTTTTTTTTACAACGATTGAAAATTGAATTTTCAATTGATTTAAAAACACACAAACATACATTTCGATTGTTCATGAAAAGATTATCATTTTCGATTATACGCTGATATTGTTATTTTTTTTTTTTTTAATCGTATACCAATTAAAAATATAATTATAATAATGAATAATGAGAATACAGGCACTAATACATATTATGTCCAGTCATATTACTCGTGAAAAATATCACCAACTACTAAATTATATATATATATATATACAATATAAATATGCTAATTATTAACATTGAAAATATTCGTAATTGTTTTAAAATTTCAATTGTCCACAGACTAAAACAGTTTTTGTAATATTAATTTGGATCTGATCTTTTTCACAATTATTTTAAACTTCCGTGTACCGGGTAAACCGTGACATTAAGTCTGTCTGATCAATCCGAATGAATATCAATAATCGTCAATTAACCCGGAAAATATATTCAATTGTTTTCAAAGTTAATATTTTCCATACCTGCTTTCAATAATTTTTACGTCAATAGTTTTTATATTGGTTTATGAACTTTAAACTGCAGGTACCTAATACAAACAATTAAAAATCGTGATTATTCATTTTTTAATCATCATTTCATATTAAGTGTCATTTAAATTAATTAAACACTACACAAATGTATATAACTTAAGAAATGTGTGTTCATTCGAAATGACAGTTTTCGTGACATCAATAATTAGTTTAATAATAACCTATAAAATAATAATAATTGTTTTATAAGATTCAAAAATGAATCAACGCCGATAAATAAAAAATTTCCTATTAAACAAATTCACGTGCCATATTATAATTATTTGAAATTCTAAACTATATTATGTTATTCGATATAAAACATTGTGCACAAAGTCTGTTGTGAGTTTACACTTTATATACGCATGTGGAATATATGATTTATCGCGATAAAATAAATATTGTGTGTGAAATATCAAATTATTGTGCGCGTAAATTGTTAACGTGTTTAAATTAAACTTTATAATATAATTACTAAATGGAATACGGTTTAAAATAATAATAATAATTAAAACCTAAAAAATAATGTATATTAATGTATAATGTGTGTGTGTGTGTATTTGTAGATATATAATTATACACACATATGTTATTTACAGGTATCGTTTTTTTTTTTGTAATTCTAATAATGTATAAATTACAGTTAAAAAAATAAATAAATAAAAAAACCGTACAATACTATTTCAGTCAAAGTTATCTGTTATTTATGAATAAATACGCCAATTTATAAAAAATAAATAAATAGGTGGCGTCTTTTATTAATATACTCAAAGAAACAATATAATAATTTATATCGATTGATTATCATTTATTAGTAAAAATGACTATTGAGGACTAACTGATATTTCCAGTAATTTGTATATATTAAAAATAAAATATGGTCATTCTTTTCCCGGGTTTAATACGTTATTATTATTATTATCATCATATGATGATGCTAATGATGCTGATGATGATGATGCTGATGATGATGATGATGATGATGATGCTGATGATGCTGATGATGCTGATGATGCTGATGATGATGATGCTGATGATGATGATGATGATGATGATGATGATGATGATTATGATGATGATGATGATGATGATGATGCTGATGATGATGATGATGATGATGCTGATGATGATGATGATGATGATGATGCTGATGATGCTGATGATAATGATGATGCTGATTATGATGCTGATGATGCTGATGATGATGATGCTGATGATGCTCGATGCTGATGATGATGATGATGATGATGATGATGCTGGATGACGATGCTGGATGCTGATGATGCTGGATGCTGATGATGATGATGCTGATGATCTTTTCATGATGCATCATCATCCAGCATCATCATCATCATCATCATCATCATCATCAGCATCCAGCATCATCATCATCAGCATCCAGCATCATCATCATCATCAGCATCATCATCGTCAGCATCCAGCATCATCATCAGCATCATCAGCATCATCAGCATCATCATCATCAGCATCATCATCACCAGCATCATCATCATCATCATCAGCATCCAGCATCATCAGCATCATCAGCATCATCATCATCAGCATCATCATCACCAGCATCATCATCATCAGCATCTAGCATCATCAGCATCATCAGCATCATCATCAGCATCCAGCATCATCATCAGCATCCAGCATCATCATCCAGCATCCAGCATCATCATCCAGCATCATCATCATCATCAGCATCCAGCATCATCAGCATCCAGCATCATCATCATCATCCAGCATCATCATCATCATCCAGCATCATCATCATCATCCAGCATCATCATCATCATCAGCATCCAGCATCATCAGCATCCAGCATCATCATCATCATCATCATCAGCATCCAGCATCATCAGCATCATCAGCATCATCATGATCAGCATCCAGCATCATCAGCATCCAGCATCATCAGCATCATCATCGTCAGCATCCAGCATCATCAGCATCATCATCGTCAGCATCCAGCATCATCATCATCATCCAGCATCCAGCATCATCATCCAGCATCATCATCCAGCATCATCAGCATCATCATCATCAGCATCCAGCATCATCATCCAGCATCATCATCAGCATCCAGCATCATCATCATCATCCAGCATCATCATCAGCATCCAGCATCATCATCAGCATCCAGCATCATCATCCAGCATCCAGCATCATCATCCAGCATCCAGCATCATCATCCAGCATCCAGCATCATCATCCAGCATCCAGCATCATCATCCAGCATCATCATCCAGCATCCAGCATCATCATCCAGCATCCAGCATCATCATCCAGCATCCAGCATCATCATCCAGCATCCAGCATCATCATCCAGCATCCAGCATCATCATCCAGCATCCAGCATCATCATCCAGCATCCAGCATCATCATCCAGCATCCAGCATCATCATCCAGCATCCAGCATCATCATCCAGCATCCAGCATCATCATCCAGCATCCAGCATCATCATCCAGCATCCAGCATCCAGCTATCATAGGTATCATATAAATCTATTGATACAGTTTGCGACGACAGCGAAGCAGTAAATTTTCCCACAGAGTTTTTGAACTCACTGGATTTGCCAGGCATGCCACCGCATAATTTACAATTAAAGGTTGGATCTCCAATTATCTTGCTTCGTAATTTGAACCCGCCCCGGCTGTGCAACGGTACGCGATTAGTCATTCAAAAATTAATGAAAAACGTGATCGAAGCCAGGATTTTAAATGGCAAGTTCAGAGGTGAAAATATACTCATACCACGGATTCCTATTATACCTACAGATGTGCCAATTCAATTCAAACGTATTCAGTTTCCGATTAGATTGGCATTTGCAATGACTATCAACAAATCCCAAGGTCAAACGATGTCTGTTTGTGGATTAGATTTGAGAACACCATGTTTTTCACACGGACAATTATACGTGGCATGCTCTCGAGTGGGTAAACCATCCAGTTTGTTTGTGTTAGCTAAAGATGGACTAACAAAAAATATTGTTCACGCTATAGCATTAAGAGATTGATATTGTTTAATAGTGTTACTGTCGTAATTGTTTAATTAATGATATATAATTTTAAGGAATAAATTATAATATAACTTAAAAATAATGTTTGCCTTTTGTTATTTTTATATTCCCTCATCGTTCATAGCGCTCCATGCTTATTTCACGCATATACCACATTCTTACATACATACAATATACACATTCTAACATACATACATACTTACAATAAGTAAGCTATTTTTTGTCTACACTAGAAATTACTAGGAAATTATTTATATGGCAAAACAACGTTTGCCGGGTCAGCTAGTTATTAATATAACGAAGCGATAGAATAAAACAAAATTCAAATCGTATATTTTTTCCGAACTTATTGATTGTACACTCATAACCCGTGATGAACTATTCACTAGTACGTTAAATATTTTATTAGGTATTTTCACTTCATTTTTTTTTTTTTTTACCGGCCTATACATACGGCCGCACATTTTTGATACAATTTCCATTGCCTGATAAACGGTGTATGTGTTGTGTTTAAAACACATATTATACACTATAATTTTCGGTAGAATCAATAATACATCATATTATTTTGCATTTATAGAATATCGACAGGTGTTCAAAATCGTAAATTTGTCGACGTTCTAATTTTATAAGAAAAAAAATGCAATAAACCGTGTAAAACATTAATAGGACACAGAATAACAATTTAATATTTTTATGTCGTACGTTAAAAAAAAAAATCAAATTACCGGTATACAGTACAATATCACCGTAGAATAATAACACTAAAATCACTTGATTGCAACAATTGTTAGTAATTTTATATACACTATCTACGACTCTACGTATATTACATCAGTCATCAACGAAATAACATACCCGTGACCCGTTTATACTGGATAAACACATAATTTTAATACTCTGTAATGCGGTGATTTCGATCTAACAGATCAGATCCGCTACCGTTTTCGATTCATTCGTGCAATAATTCAACAGTTCGTGCGCGTACTCGTATACATACATACGTACATATACATATAGTAATTATAATAATACGAAAATAGTGATTTAAAGTATTAAAGTTATCCGTCAATAAGATCTTATATGTCCTTATTTGAATGTTCGGAACGAATTTTGCATTATTATTATTATTATTATTTTTTAACAAAACTTTGATTTTTCGCGTGTGCACAAGTGTGTTTGAGTCAACAAAATTTAACAGTGATCAATAGCTCTCCATTCGTTACTACGTGCGGGTATGATTGAACATTCAGTTTCTACTTCTGCTTGAATCACTGCAGCAAGTTGCTCTAGCACGTTACTGTTTACTACGAAATATCGTCTTTTCAGCATACCATGGATACCGCGAATACTCCAAACAAAGTTTAAAAACCCAAGACCATCGGATTTTCCTCTCATAATTTTTTATTTCTCACTCCTTTGTTGTCATTTTCGTAATTTGCATCGTCACTCTTGTCACTCTGTCCGCGTTGTATCTTGTTGGTGTTTTCACGTCGGTTTTTCCTTTTACTCTGCGAAATACGGTTTCGTCTATCTGAATTACGGCATCTGTTTCAACCATTTTTTTTTTCTACGCTTAAATCTGTTCACAAAATATCTACGTGAATTTTACCAATCAAAAAGTTTCGATTCATTTCGATTGCGGATAATGTTTTGGCTTGATGGACAGTTCGTGCACGCAAATAATCACAAGAATTCCATTATTTTCGTTAAACTTAATCGAATCATTTAAATAAATGAAAAAATTATTTTCCTATAGAATACGTTTGGCAACATTTTTTTTCCCTCGCGTTTTTAAGTTTCCGTCGTTTGGTTATTTTTTTTATCCGATTTAATAACCGTTCATTTTGTAAGAATTCCGATACGCATCAAATCGTCACAGATATAATATCCTATATATATATATATGTATATATATATGCGATTCCAGAAGATATTTTTATCGAATAATTTGGGCAAAAAAAAAAACAAAATCATTGGGATAAGTCGCTCGATATTTTACCACGCGTAAATCCAAACCAACGGACAATAATTTAAACTTCCTACGATAAAAACGATTTTCCCCCGTTTTATCAACTTTCAAATAATTATAATCATGTCGCTGACATACAACCCGATAGTACAATAATTCTGACGGTTATGGTCACGTATATTAGACCTTGTAGTGTAAGGTCGTATTATATTGGACCATAACCAAAAACAAACAAAAAATACAGCAGCGCAGACAATATCAAACAGCAAGCGTATCGACAACGGCAATCGCATAATTATATATGTCGCAAGTAATTTATTATAATTTGCGTAGTGGAAACTAAAAAATAAAACTGATATAATATATCGTTGCACAACACTGTAATATTATGTTACAGTGCAAAACGAAGGATCGTATTAAAATCGCGTGTCCGCATTAAACGGTGACACATTCGACATAGAACCTGCAGTTTTGAATCTCCGATTTGCGAGATGAAAAATACGCTTCTACCGTATTACGTGTATTTGATATAAAAATACGTGATTCGCTCGTATAGTGTACAGCTATGATAACCAATGTATATAATATATTAATTATACGTATTGCAGGTTTATGTTTTATACGAATTCGATTTTATCAATTATTGTATCGTATACGATACGACTGGGGGACACGATTTATTCATCGGTTTAACGGTCTTTTTTTTATATACATATTACATATACTTTATATATCTTTATAATATATACTTTATAAATCATTATATACAAACGTCTAAACCCAAACACCGATAGAACCGGCATATGGCGTAATATTATGTTACGTTATGTAATTAATATTAAAATCCGAAGACGCCTCCACATAAAACTGCACTGTTTTACGAATCACTACTATTGTGAAACCCCGTTTACGAAAAAAGTAAAAAGAATTGACCCGAATCGTGCGTAATTCGATGAAATCTAAAGCGATACGATACACACACGATTCCCCCCCAATCTCTAATTGATGTACATTGTACAAATATATGAGTATACATTTTTTTTTTTTATGAACGTTGTGCGTGCATTGTCACTATATAATTACAATATATACAACGCGTACGAGGAAATGGAACATTATTACGAATATAACAATGAAAAAGCACAATATTTTTATTTATCGCGAAACTCTTCCATCTTTATGAAACGAAATCGTATTAAATGTAATACACAAACACATACAGACAGGCGCCTAAAATGTTTTTTTTTTTTTTTTTTATTAATTTTTATCACTATTCGTACTTTACACGTACGAGTATTCATTTAATTTTATTAAATTTTACATTATCGTTCCACGTGGAAAGAAACGCCGTGATAATATTTTTAATTATATACATATATATATATATTATTATTATTTTTTTTTTTTTTTTACAAACGTTTTAAATTACAAAAATTAATTCATTTCTACCTATAAAATAGGTAGACCTATAAATAATAATGAAAAAAGTAAATCGCGTTTTACAAACTCATATATTTAACTCGCACGTATATATATATAGGACACTAAACTATATGGTAATATTTATGGGAAAAACGATTTCGTTGAAGTCTTTTTTTCACGTCCTCTTCGACATTTATACGAGCCACACTGTAGTGTTCATATTATATTTTACTATATTGTTCACCGCGTGTTAGAGTCGTACGTGCTGCGTTCATATTTATTTTAATTCGTATTCGTAATTACATTAAAAAAGTACCTAGCGGAAACTATTAGTATTAATATTATTAGTCCCTGTACTTGAATATAGACTATTATATTTAAATGAAAAAATAAATAAATAGACTTATTACTGTAATTGGCGGCAAGACATTTTTTTTTTTCATATACAAAGGTGATTTTATTTATGCATTTTATTACGAGAACGTCGTCGTTGATTTTGATTTTCAATATTAATCTCGATCCAAATAAGTCACCGAATAACGATGTCGTATATAATAATTTAAAATTAACAGCACCCTCCCGTGGCGTATACGCCGCTGCAGGGAGGGGGACATGCAAACATAAATATATGAACATATAAAAATATGTTCGCTCATACAGCAGTAAGCGAATTTTTTGTTTTTTTTTTTGTTTTTTTCCGTTTGGACTCTATAGACCAACGAATTGAAAACACATCAATCAAACTCTCGTCGAACCTAAACGCGTTTGCCGCACGTATTTTCACGTGTTCGGCGAACGTTTGAGACCACCGGCCCTGCAGCGATCGACAACGAAAGTTTATTATAAACGCGTTTGTTATTTTATAGCTGTTGTTGACGCGACTCTAAATTCCCGAACGCGTAATTATTCCGTTTAGATTTCACGGAAATCGGAACAACATAACCGCTAGGATTTCGTATGAATTACTCGCAGCAGTACAGGTCGAGGTGGATGAAAACAATTTGGGGAGAGGATGATGGGAAGCAGTGTCGTAATTTCGAGTTTTAAAAAGGAGAGAGAGGAATGGATAGTTATGAACGGTCCATATTGTTTTAAAAAAAATAAGCGGAAGAAAAAAAAAAAGAGGTTTTTTTTTTTTTTAGCTAACTATTTTTTTATGATATTGTGATTAAACGACGTTTAATCATATACTGAATGTTAACCGTTTTAGAACACACAAAATAGTAGTTGTTATAAAAAGAAAAATAGATTGTTTTTTTTTATTACGGCTACGGAGAAAAGCTTCTTTAAATACCATTAACAATAATGGACCGCGTTTCAATCCAAGAAAAAATAAAAGAAACAAGACGTCATACGTAAATTGCACTCGATCGTTTACAAACG
The DNA here is from genome assembly GCA_032441825.1 of Chaetogeoica ovagalla. Taxonomy (NCBI): domain Eukaryota; kingdom Metazoa; phylum Arthropoda; class Insecta; order Hemiptera; family Aphididae; genus Chaetogeoica; species Chaetogeoica ovagalla. Next base: position 9,431,940 of record CM063735.1, on the reverse strand, counting down.
ATTTCTGTGTGGAAAGCGATTAAACATAATTTTTCAATTATTATTATTACATTTATAATATTATACGTGGGTTTAAGAATATTTCCGTTGTGTTTACGAGTATTATACGCGTATATCTAAAAATGAGGTATTTATTGAAATACGAAAAGTACAATTGTAAATCCGCATTATTGCGTTGATACCGCAAACGGTAGTTGGCACCTATGTTCCAAGCGGAATCTCTCGGGCCCTTATGAAGGAACCAGAGTCCCGTCCCTGCAATGGGCAGGCGTCCCTCAACGTCATTTCCACCGTATTGTACGTCGTGTAGCGCGTCGTAACTGCGGGACGCGAAAAATATGGGTCAGGCGCCCCACAGTTATTATAATAACAGCCGCCGCCGACTCGTCCCGCGCAGAATACAAAACACACAAATATTTTTACGTAATATTATGTTATGCGTGTGTGTGGTACGCTCATCGTCACGGTCACATCCTCCTCCTCCTCCTCCTTTTGAGTGTTTCACATTATTATTAACGTTGTGAAAACCGGTTTTTAATCGGTAGACGCAATTTACACACACACACACGTATACGAGCGTACTCCGAATACAAATCGTCGTCGTATCTGGGCGAGTCGTCGTACACAAATATCGAACACGCGCGGCAAACGAGAATTATAATATTATAGTAAATAATAATAATAATAATCATCGCGTATTTGATGTCGCCAGATGGCAGAACAACAACGTTATTGAAACAATATTATGTTATACACACACGCGCGCGGCGTTGTTTTATTTTATAGTTCAACGCGCTTTTCGATAAACGCCGAACACAACGCGCCGCCGGCAGACGGTTTCATTCGATTCCCCCAAAAGTCGTAGGACCGGGAGCCGTACGTAGCAAGAGGTGACGCGGGGGACGACGCTCGCGCGCCGCGCGCAAAATTTAAGAAATTAATCAATATCGCACCGTTTTCGACGGTGATTTATTCAAAATTTTAAAATCGATAATTCAACTCTATTTGAATTAATTAATTTATATTATTAACTAAAACACTCAGTTTGCAGCGTTCAAACGAAATAACGACGAAATTTTAAATGTTTATCCGGGAGAACGCCCCGACGACAACGGTTCCGGCGCTCGATTTCCCCGTTTCAAAACGTTCTCGACGAGAATAAAAAAAAAAAAAAAAAAGATCCCCCCCCCTCCCCGTTTATCATATACAGATCTATAGTACGACTGTAATTCAAATTTGTCCGTCTAAATCCGCGTGGCGTTTAAGTATCAGCGCACAGTACGGAGCCTCGACAAGTAGAAATTTAAAACAAATGGCAATTTTTCCGACTTGTCGGAGTTTTAGGGGGAAAAAAATCCCAGTTCTTAAAATGTATTATCGTTTTCGTATTATAGAATCAACAGTTATTTTACTATTATTATATTATTTTAAAATTATTATTAAAAAATGTGTATAGTGTTGCGAATTTACAAGAAATAATTTCGATATCTATATTACTATTTGGTTCTGCAGGTTCTCGCTGTCGAGGTTCATATGATGAGTGCTATCGAAGGAAAAGACATTTTTATTTCGACTTATCGAAGTTCTACTGCCGTATATATATATATATATACTTGAGGCCCCGCGAGGATTTATATACAATACAGCGTTTCCGTGTGGTTTTTTTTGTAACAGTCCAAAAAGTTAATAAATTTGAAGTATAATACGTAGTCAATAGATGTGAAATGCACAGTTTTATTTCCCATATTTTTGCCGTTTTTTTTTCAACACGCGTACAGCGCGTATTTCTGTAATTTACGACTTTTTATTGCAAATATATATATATATATATTATATTATATAGACGGTTTTAAAATGTGTAGGTATATTATTCAATATTTCGATTTTATTCGCGTGATGGTATACTGCAGCTGCGGTATAACGCGAACGCGTTTGGTTTTCGCGGTTTACAACAACAGCGTACAATTTATTATTTTATTTTAAAAATATTTTCGATAACGTTGTTTTAGATCAAAAACGCCGCCGTATGTATATATATATATATAAAAATAAATCATACTTTTATGTTGAACAATTTTTTTTTTTTTTGAATTTTCGCATATTCGTTTTTTTTTTTAATTTTACAAGGTATATTTCTACAAGAATAAGTGAACATTTCTAAAGTTTTTAAAGCGTAATAAATCCGAGCCCCCTATACATATATATATATAATTATAATCAGGGTCGTTCAGAGGGGGGGGGCAACGGGACCATTTTGCCCCAGGCCCCAATTTAGAAATATTTTTAGGGGCCCCCAAAAGACCTGACAAAGGACTAAAATGTTCGGATAACCAATATTATTTTCGTTGCGTCAGTCACATAATATATGTAATACTCCTGTAATCTATATTATATTGCGACAACGAGGCTCGTTTTGCTATGGTAGGCAATGGTGCAGACGATATTTTTAGACCAAATTAATAGCCGATACGTTGATAACCGATACACGTAGAATAGTCAACTACAGTCCGCTCCAGTCAGTAACTTTAATTATTAATCGACAGTTGACGGTATAGTGTCACGGATAAAATTAATAGATCATGGATGACAGTTACCGTAGGTACCTACTGTAGATATAGTCTATAGACTACCTGTCTACCTGTAGTATAAAGAAACATGAGTGAATACCAACACCAATATAAAAAAATAATAATAATGGATTAAAATATGTACATATCGTCCTTCATTTTTATTAAAATAGATATAGTACGTGAATAATAATATATACCATTGATTAAATATTATCAATGATAATACATATACTATACGAACACTGTTATAGTTTTTCATCGGCTTTTCCATATTTACATACTTAATAGGTACTATCATCCCAAGTGTAATATCATTGAGCATAGATTATACCATATATTATAATTTATAATCAATGGTAATATTAGAGTAAATGAATAAAAACGTGCCGGACACATTGATTTAAAAAAATTATTTTTCACACCGTATACATTTTACGTGATTTCTTTAAATAATTATTATGATGGTCGAAGGGCCACCAAATTAATTTGCCCCAGGCCCCGAAAAACCTCGGGACGGCCCTGATTACAATAATATGAATCACAAATTTTTCTCTGTTCAAGTCTCTGACAAAAATATACGTAATATTTATTATAAAAAAGTAAATGAAAAACTTATATATATATATATATATATATATATATATATATATAGAATCGATGACACCTCGAATTATCATTACTATCCATAAAAAAAAATTCTCTAATAATTTTTGTCGTCTCTCTTTTCTCCCCCCCACCAAAAAAAAACGTCATCGATTTTCTCTATAGAGTATAGGTGTTACAGAGGAATCGCGCGCGCCCGCGCGTGTGTGTACATTGGATACGAGAGGCGCGCCGTCAACGTTCGTTCGATGCGCTTATTATAAATTGATTATAATATAGTCGTAAACGCGGCGTAAAACACACACACACACACACACGTTCGAAACGTAAATAAACGATTTAATTTTAATAAAAATAAAAAACGGCGGTAAGAACGAAGGATTTTTGGAAAATATCCGTCGTATTGCGGACAATTAATAACGATACGCCGCGTTGCCATTTTGTTTTTATTACGGTAAAAAGTGAACACGCCGGTTTCACTCATTCCGTTTGTTCCGCGCTGTTACGTCCCCCAGCGAATTATGAACGAACGTTTGGCAACACTCACTCACGAAACGTTATCAGCGCAACACCGAAAGTCCCCTTATCTGCGCGTTACATGTCGAAAATTGAAACAACAACAACAATAATAAATAATAATAATAATTCATTTTTTTTTTCCGCTAAAGTTTTTCCGTCGTGTCGCGGCGAAGTCTGTTCACTGTCGTCTCGCGTTTTATCGAGATACGAAAAAAAAAAAAAAAAAAAAAATGTTTTATTACGGAACGGTCGACGACGAATCGTAAAACGCCGGCCTAGTACGTCGGAACGATTACTCCGCGTTTCCAACGATAATGTTCTCGACGATCAACGTCATTGCGGCAGACGAGAGACGAATTTTGATCCGACAACGTGCCCGATAAATCGATCGCATTCGCCATGCGAAGAACATCGGTTTTGTTGTTGTTGTTGTTGTTGTTGAACGGATCGTTTCGTGCCGACTCACTGGACACCGAGAACGTAAAGGTACGTTTATCGTTTTCTCACTGCGCGCACCGCGGATTTGTACACGATCGTTTTACCGTTTTTTAGGAAGACAAAAGTTTGGCCAAGATTAGCGTTTTACAGTATGAAGGAGTCATATTTTTGTCCACGCTGGACGGTTCGTTTATCGCGGTCGACCAAAGGACCGGGAAAACTCTGTGGAATTTTCACGATGGTACGCGTTTTAGACTTTTAACGTTGATTTCATTTTTTTTTTTTTTTTATACAATAATTATGTTTGTTTCCATTTGTCAGATCCTCCAGTCAAAGTGCCGTCGAATATTAAAGACGCCCTCACGTTAGTATCGGGATTTAAAATTCTTTTATATATATATATATCAAAAATATTAAAATGTATTTGTTACAGGCCATTGTTCTTACCGGATCCTAGGGATGGTTCCCTGTACCTATTACACAATAAGGATAAAGTGGGAATTAAAAAATTGGACGTCACTATTCCTCAATTAGTTGCCAATTCTCCGTGCAAAAGTTCAGATGGAATATTATTTTCCGGTAAGTACTCGTTTTATAAGAACTTAGTCTATTGTTTTAATATTTATATATAAACGTTGTTGTAATGTGTCGGTTATAGGCAAAAAAATTGATAGTTGGTACTTTATCGATTGGAATACCGGGGAAAAACATTCTTATATGAATTTTGAAGAACGGAGGGAAATATGTACTGCAATTGCTTCAAAATCTATTTTATTGAGTAAATCTGGTAATGTCGTAATTGATCGTTCGGTGTAAACGTACTTGGTTTTAATATTTTAATTTATTTTTAGAGTACAGTGTTATGATGGTCGACAGTTTAAGTAGTGACCAGCGGCAATGGAATGTGACTTTCTTCAGTTACAACTCAAAAACCATGAGTGAAGAACAGATTTATAATCATGGTAAATTCAGATATCATAAATAATTTGTTAAATCAGTGAAATTAATAAGAACCTCCTCATTTCTTTTTTCTTTAATTGATTAAATATTATTTTAGGTATGTCATATTTTGCCGCTAGTTCTTCTGGTAATTTTGCTGTCTTTCTAAATCCAAAAGATAAATTCGAAAAATCTCCGATTAATTATCACAATTTACTTTGGGAAAGAGAATTCGATTCACCTGTGATTGGGGTCTATCAGCACGACGGCGAAAGTTTACTCTCATTGCCACTAACAAACATAGCTAAAGACTCCATAAAACATTTGATTTCAAACATTGCGTTATCATCAAAAGATCCAAATGCTGTTAATTATTTGTGAGTAAAAAAATTATTTAATCTAAAATAATACCTGTACACCTTTACTGTGATACTATATAGATATCATTTGTATTCCTACTTTCATATGCATAACTAATTTAATTATTAAATGTATTGGATTCAAAAATAATATGGAGTTGTACACATTTGTACATTTAATATTGTATTCAATTATTTATTCTTAAAAAAAATTAATTAATTCGAATATACGTTTTGCAGCAATACATTGTACATTGGTCATCATATTAATACAGGGTTATACGCTTTGCCAGCTATTGCAGACACAAGTGAAGTCAACCCGTTAGTTGATAGAGGTTTAATTGTTCTTTTGGATAAAACTTCTTTTTCGGTATTGCCATATTACAGCGGTAACGAGTATAATGTAGAACCTAAAAATGTTGAAAATTATACAATCTTACTGGGTAATGTAAATATAAAAAAAAAGCTGTTTTTACCAAATGTTTCTATAACATAAATCATTTTTTTTTTAGGGCATTACCAGCTGAATCAAGAGTCAAACGCAAACATACCGAGAATAACAGGGAACACCGATTCAATAATTTACTATCACAATATGAGTGGATATAACTATAGCAATAAACAAACAAATACGTTATATACACAGACTCCTCAATACTTGGATACATGGTCCTTTATCCATGTTCTTGGAGAAAACGCTGGAATTAAACTATTCATGATTTGGATAACACTGTTAATGAGCCTAATGTTCTGGTATCTCAGAAAAGAAGTAAGTTTGTTTATTAGTAAATTTATGTTTATTTCTAAATACATTTGTTTTAAGATGAAAGGTTTAAAGAGCAAGTCAAATAATAGTTATAACAGCTCTCAAAGCAGTTCTAGAGGCTCGAACCATTCCAGTAGTAGTTCATCTCAGACTGTCGAAGAACTATCTGATGGTAGTTTTTCTATTGGCAAAATTATGTTCCGCACAGATGAAATTTTAGGAAAAGGATGTGAAGGAACATTTGTCTTTAAGTAATTTATTCAACTTCATATTTTATTAAATTTTTTTTATTATTATTTTTACTATTGTTTCTGTAGAGGAGAGTTTGAATGTAGACCAGTAGCTGTTAAACGACTCTTGCCTGAATGTTTTATCGCTGGTGATAGAGAAGTACATATTCTCCGAGAATCTGATTACCATCCAAATGTTGTTCGTTATTATTGTACCGAACAAGATAAACAATTCCGATACATCGCACTTGAATTATGTGCAGCGACACTACAAGTAAGTCAGTTATTTATATTGAAATCAACGAATCATTGTACAATATATTCTTAAATTTTCTATGTAGGATTATGTAGAAAAAAATCAATTAAGAAACGAAATTAGTCCAAAGGATATTCTATTTCAGTCAATTAAAGGTCTGCAGCACCTTCATTCACTAGGAATAGGTAATAATAATAATAATTACCATATTTGTTATATTTTGCATAACACTATGAAATATTAATCGCCATTATTAAACAGTTCACAGGGACATAAAACCGCACAATGTATTGTTGTCAATACCATCGGGTGGTAATTGTAGTTATAGTAGTGTCCGAGCATTGATAAGTGATTTTGGATTGTGTAAAAAATTACAGGGGGGAAAAATGTCATTTTCAAAACGTTCAGGTATTACTGGAACTGATGGTTGGATAGCACCCGAAATGTTTGCCACCAATGCTTCTGTCGTAAGAACATCCTATTTATTTTAATATGTACATTTTTTTAAATAACTGGTTTTATTTTTTATAGACTAAATCTATTGATATTTTTTCAATGGGTTGTCTGTTTTACTATATTCTCAGTGAAGGAAAACATCCATTTGGCGATTCATTGTGGCGCCAAGCTAGAATATTGGATAAACGTCAAGCGCCTTGGTAACAATTTTAAATTTTGTTAATACATTTTTTTTTTATTTAAACTTACAAATAAATGTATAATTTTATTTATATACACAGTCTTAATGCATTGAACGGGAATGAAATTTGGAAACGTTTGATATCTCTAATGATTAGTCGAAACCCACAAGACAGACCCACTGCTTCAGCTGTTCGTCATTATCCATCATTCTGGAACAGCTCTACATTGTTGTCTTTTCTTCAGGTGTTTATTATTATTTATATTAATTATTATAATTTTTTTTTTTCATTAAATATAAAAATATGAAAAGGAATTTCATGTGTATATTTTTTAGGATGTTAGCGATCGTGTCGAAAAGGAACATGCAATGAGTCTAGTAATGATAGAACTTGAAAAAGGAGGTGAAGGAGTTATTGGGAACGAAGGTTGGCATGATCAAATTGATCAAGAAATAACTTCGGAATTACGCAAGTACCGAACGTATAGGACCAACAGTATTAGGGATTTGTTAAGAGCATTTCGAAATAAAGTTAGTCATATTAATCGTTTAAAAAATTAAAAACATATAGCTATATATAACTATATTATATAATTAAATATAATTATATTTAATTAAATTATATTATTAATTATATTAGGGTGGTATTTATAGAAGAAAATATTAATATTTTTGATTTCTTATCTCCTTGATTACTATTCTACAATTACTTTATTTCTTACATTATATACTTGTAATTTATTACCTTAAAAGCATAATATTAAAAAAAAAATTAATTAATGAAAAATTACATAAAATAAAAATGTTGATAATTTAATTTTTTTACATAAATCCGACTGTTAGATAATTAATTTGGTTGTTAGTAAAACGGTTGGTCCAATCCCAATATTACTAATTATCTTCTTTTTTTTTTAATTATTATATTTTCTATAATATTTATAAAAAAAACCATTTCAGCTTATTTTTAAAATTATCCAATTTTTTTTAATCAGTTTTATTAAATAAATAAAATATTTTGTATTTTATGTTTTCTTACAAAAAAATCTATAACACATTTTTATATAAAACATTATCTACAATATAAGTTTATAGATTTTGAATTAAATTCAAAAAACAAACTACTCTCTGGGGCAATTTTTCAACTATAAAAAGGTGAGTCATCATTACCATATTTAATCCAGATTACTTTCTTATAGTATTGAAAAAAAATAAGGGGATAAGAAATCAAAAATATATTAGAATTATACTTATTTTTATATTATTATGCTATATAATTGGAATTATTTAATTTGATTTTTAATATTTTTAGAAACATCATTTTCGAGAACTATCTCAAGATACTCAAAAGTTATTGGGTGATATTCCAGACACGTTTTTAGAGTATTGGACCAACAGATTTCCATTATTAGTGTATCATACGTGGACTGCTATGCAATGTTTATCAAATGAAATCACGTTTGTTAAATACTTTACTACCTGTTATAATTTCCCACGTACGGAATTTTCTGATGTACCAAAATGGATATACGAAACAGATCAGCCACTTGCATTTAGTAGTTTACAAAAGTCGTCTAAACGTCCAAATACTGGTATAAGTTGGCGACACAAAAAACGTGGAAAAACAGCTGAAACTCTTCAACATTAATTTTGTCAACTTTTTAAAAAAAAAAATAAGGTATTTATGTGTATATAAATAATATAACTAAAACACAAATTAAATAGTACATGTATTAACATTTACTGTGAAAAAGTATATTTTTACTATAAAAAGAAGTCTTTGATATTACATTTTTGAGATCTTTCATAACAGTGCAGTTTTATGAGATCCGCACCTTTTTCGGCTATCATTGCTACAACAGCGTTTATATTTCCGCTGGGCATGGATGGCATTATTGATGCGTCAATCACATATAGTTTATGTAATTTATGTACTCTAAAAGAAAAAAGAAAGTATTCATTAGAGTAAAATAATTTTAAACTTAATTCATCTACTAACCGCAATGAATGGTCCACTACACTTTTGTCATCGATATTTCCCATTTTACACGTCCCAACAGGATGATAGGACGTTAATGTCATGTGTCTAACGTAACATTCCCAATAGTGTTCAGATCCAAAGTCATATTGTTTGCAACCAGGAAAATGCTTTGTGTTCAACATTGCACCGAATTCTGATAATGCTTTTGTTTTTACGAATTTTTCTACTAATTTCATCCCTTGAATTAATACATCAACATCTTGCCGTTTTTGTAAATAATTTGGTTGTACAACAATTTCCCGGTTACCGTTGAGTTTTATGTATCCACTGCTCTTTGGATGCAATAACACAGGCGCCAACGTAATAACCTGCTTACCCACAAGAGGTTGAAAATAGTCATTCCAAAGCTGAAATTGTACGACGAATTAAATATTATGTTTTTCTATATTTCCAATAAATTACTTGCTTCATTTTTTAAATTCGCGTGATTGAAGTACGCTGCTCCGGCATCAGATGATATGCCGAATGGTAAAAGCATGAATTGCAATTCGGGAGATGACATGGAATGATTCTGTTTGTCCAACGGCATTCGTAATAAGCCAATTACTTCACATCCTGGATGCGTCCATACACCTAAAAAATATTAACACTCATCACTTTCAAGAAAAATTCAATTTTTTAGTTTATCTTACCACTCCCTTCAAAAAAATATTTATAAATATTCAGTGGTGATATAAAATCTTTAAAAGTCAAGCCTAATGATTTCTGTAAAGTGATCATATCCACTCCAGTAATTATATGGTCTTGTAAGTTTTCTCCTACTGGCAAATCCGCAACTACCGGGATCTAAGTTCATACAAATAACATTTAAAAAACAAAAAATTAAGAACATACAAAAAAAAAATTTCTTTTCGTTTACTTTCAATGGTTCGAGTTGATGTGCTGGTCCTATACCACTCGACATAAGAATTTTCGGTGTGTTCAGCGTTCCTGCAGACATAACAACAGACTTTGACGCATAAACTTTGCAAATTTTATCGAATTTTTTGTACATTACTCCGTTTGCTTCAAAATTATTTTTGAACAGCACCTACTTTAATGAAATAAATATTACTGTTATTATATGAAACGGACAAAACTTGAATATTAAAATCGTTTGCGGTCGAATAACAATCACCTTTGTGACCAGTGCGTTTGTGAGTACTATCAAATTTTTTCTTTTCTTTGATTTTAAATACAGATGTTCAGCGCTTAATCTAGCGCCCGTTTTTATTGCCACCGGTGTCAACGAAAAAATACCGTCGTCTTGACTAGACATTTTAAAATCATTAACGTTCATATTCAGTGAGGTATTATAGCCCAACTCATTGGCCGCTTCAAGTATGGCTGCAGCGATCGGCGTCACATGTGTTGGTTGATGACTGAAGAATTGTTTTTTATTATGATGAGGTAATCCTGATTGTACAATTTTTTTATTTTTATTATTAACGATTTTATATTTTAATTATGTTGTGGATATATGTTTTATTTATACACGTTTATTTGTATAGAATCAAAAATACATTCAATAAGTTACCTATTTTAATAAATTACTTGTAATTATTACTGTTATACGAATTTATTTTTTATCACGAATATATTATATATATGTATATATACCATAATGATACGATGTATCGGTTTTTTCGTATTTTTCGAAATAGTAAAGAACATCATCTTTCGACCAATCTTGTCCGGATTGCCACGTTAAGTAGTCGGTACTGACATGTCCTCTAAAATGAATATTGAAATTGATACGACTACTGCCTCCTAAACATTTGCCCGACGGCCATTGGCTAGACTTGAAACGAAAAAAAAAAAATCACACATTTCGTAAGCGCACGTTTAATATATTCTAACCCAGAAGTGTGGCAAAAAACGGTCTTAAGGATTGAAATTTTAACGATCGTATCAAAAAATTTCAAAAGGTATAGAAACCAATATTGTACGTGTTTAATTTTTTTTTTTTTTTTTTAACGCGTGACATTTTAAAATCAAAAAACCAAATGTCTATACAAATATAAATAAAATTATACGCAGTCCCAGTATATACGACAAAATATAATTGTAGGCGCATCGTATAAACGCGGAGAATTCTTAAAAAACGCCCCGCTGTGATCAAAACAATATGTATCGGGACGATTTTAAAATTGACATTTTGAAATCGTTGTAGACCGTTTTAAAAATACCGGGTACAAACCCGTCCGGCATTTTAACAACATATTCTGGGATCGATCGATTTTGAATTCCCGTCGAATTGATCATAATTTTTACAAAAAAAAAAAAAAATCCATTCGCTTTGTTTAGCACATATAATTTTTACGCGTTTCGACTAGCTCACAGTCATCCGCTACGCTACGCTCGTTCTGCATACACGTCCATTCGAGAAGGTTTCAGTGTCGGTAATTAAAACAAAATATATCCTCCGGTTTTGTTACGATGAATAACAACGATTGTACCTCGGGTATATCGTAAATACAAATATAGGATTTTAATTCGCCGTGGAGTCTTCTATTACAATACTGAGGACCGGCTCACCGTACGCTCGATTTTTGAAGATCTTAAAAAATGGCAGATATCGGTTTATCGATTTATTTTTCACGAGTTCGGGGTTCGCCGGACTTTTGGGCGGCGGGAGGTGTGTTGTATACCACCTACTTGGTCTTTCATAGCGAGACACGCGTTTTGTTGCGATTCCGTCCGGTGTTGCCAATCGATCGGCGACATTTGGAACACGGACGTGGCCAGAGGTATGTCGTGCAAAGTCGACGACACCGCGGGACCGGCTTCGATGAGCAGAACGTAGTGCGCTTCGTTTTCCGCCAAACGCGATGCCACGGCGACGCCCGCCGTTCCACCGCCGACTGGAAAAAAAAAAAAGATAAAAAGCGCCGTATATCACACACTAGAGGTGCAAATAACGAAACCCAGAGAACAATAATACACACACACACAGCGCGCGAAGAGAAATTTGTCATTTCTCCGCGTACGGCGGTACAAATAAGATGTCGTCGTAGTACGATAAAAAGGAACATTTTATTTATTTATATAAAATGATGATCGATAATAATGAATGATAACTAAAAGTGAAAGCTACGCGCGCGGGGGCGAACGAAACCGCACGGAAATCGAAATGTTCCCGCCGTTTCACGGGGAAAACAATCGTAAAAATGCCGCTTAAAGACACCGAATTTTCAAACGAAATACAACAAATTACGATATACTACGACAAATAACGGAGCTGGTTTTTTTTTTTTGATAAATTTGTAATTTATTTTGTGTGAAAATTCGGTATGAATAAAGTGCGAACGTATTATAATATAACAGACTGTTGTTGCCCGGACGAAACGATTATTCTGATGAAAATCCCGTGTTAGCTGCGCATCCATCCACTTGAATAATAATCAAATTGTGTACATACGTTACGACATCGACAATAATTATTCTTTCAAAACAAACAAAATATTTATATTTGCGAGAGGAACAATATATTGATCGATTTGCAGTATAAAGCGGTGGTAAGTGTGTGTGTGTGTGTAATATATTTTACAACACAAAACGTGTAAACAAAAGTGTATCGATAATTGTAATAAAAATATATTTCAGTACATATGACGTAGGTAAAATAATATTTAAATAAAATGACACGTGACGTTTATCGGGATCCGTTGTATTTTTTTTTTCATTTATAATAATTATTGTAAATCGCGAAATTCGTATATTATTTCGATTACGGGTTTACCATTTGGAAAATTTCAAAAAGCTATTTTTTTTTTGCAACCATATAGTTCTATCGGTTTCTATATTAATAACTTCACCGAAAAAAAAGTATATAATTTGTTGGTAATTTTTGAAATTTTAGAAGTATCGTCCTACCCTTTGCTCCCAGGTAGGTTTTGTCTGAAAACCGTTTTACTTTTCCTCATCCAATTTGCAATATAATTTATATTTTTCTTTTTTTATTTTGAGTATATATTATATAAAGTTGTAAATGCAGTAGCTTCTGTCGTCATATTAAATGGCATTCAATCCCGGTATTAAGCTATAATTAAATTCGTATGTTTTCACGGGGTATTTTAATCGGTTATAACAGAATAAATTAATGCGATGGCAATAAGAAGCATTTTAAATCTTAACCAATCTATTTAAAACCTGACTTGGAACGGCGAAACCTTGAACAAGTAAAAATGATAACAGCTCCGCGATCTACCCGATAGCTGGTGGATACATTCGCAAAGAATCGGTGGATATTTTTATGTATCGACACGAGCGAGCGAGTCTCATAGTGATGAGCGTATTGATCTAAGACATTCATCATAATATCATATATACGAGCCATAGTTGAGACGCGCTAAAAAAACAAAAAAAGCGAAAGGATATTTCTCGTAAAAAATGTAATCGTAATATTGACGGTTAAAATTATGTGATTGTTCAAGATTTTGAAACGCGTTCGCCGCGACCCGCTACTGAGCACAATAAGTCACCGGCTGCGAGGTGATACAAATAAGGGCTTAGGAGGACTTAGTCCCCTCAAAAATTAATTATAGTAAACACAGGCCCCCCCTCAAAATAGAGGACTACACTTCGTAGGTAAAATGATTAAATTTAAAAAAATTTTAAATAAATTATTGTTATTGTATCTTATTTTATAAGAAACAACAATTAAACATTTGTATTCGTACACAAAATAATAATACAATATAAATGTGTTTCATAAAATAAGTGCTAAACAATATTATTTATGTGCATTGTGTGAATTAACCAATTGATTTTAAATTGTAATTAATTCAATAATGGCTAAAAGAGTGTTTGCTATCGGTAATAATATTAAAAAACAAAAATGAGTTGTTGCTGATTCCTCACCAACAATAAAACACTAGAATCTGAAAATGGACAATTAAATATAGGGGCGTATTTACTTCATTCCCTTGGGGGGGGAGGGGCGAATAGAAAAACGGCCCGTCGAATCTGTTGCCAACTTAGAATTATCGAAAAATTATATGAAAATAATAAGTTTTAAATAAAAAAATGTTTTATTACATTTTAGTTTTAGTTCGATTAATTTTAGTTGTCAGTAGATATAGGTACATATACAAGTATCTAGGCCCTAGGGGGGGGCCATCGCCCCTATCGCCCCCCTTGTATACGCCCCTGATTAAATATTGGTATAGAAATTGATACGACTACACGAAAAAAGTATTGAAAATACTGTAGACGAAAACAATGTCATTTCTGACGTAAGAACTTTAATAATAGGCCCCGTGCGACTAATTTTAACAGTAAGTACAAATGTAGATAAACAGAGTATAAGTTATTATGTTATATTTAAATTATATATATTGCAGTCATATCTATGTAAAATAAACGAGTGTGAAACGGGGAAAATGAATCCTTGAGTTCCATTTTATTGAAACACGCGAAATAATAATAATAATAAATTTAGCATACGTGAATACGATTGATCGCTCGGTTGGAGTCAAATTAAACACCCGCGTATACCGGCAGAGCGCGTCCATCGAACGCAATAAAATCGGGGAAAAATTAGTCGGTAGATAGAGCGATATGACACGATATAGAGGGGTAGCAGCAATACTTATATAAATAGCGGTCAGCGACCAACCGACCGTTCAGTTGCGTCACAACGGGCAAATGCGAACGACGCACTGCGCGTGTGTGTGTGTTTTGCGTGATAATGTAGGAGTAGCCACTATATAGTTAAAATAGTTTGAAGCGTCTAAAAATGTCTGTTAACGCGCTAACAAAAATGTTAAGCCCAGCACGGATGTGTCGTCGTAATATCCGCGCCTATGGTCTAAAGTCGACAAAATAATTAGACATAAATTATATAGTACTCAATTATAATTTATCGATAATGTGCAAGGGCGTATTTCTGGGGGGGGGCGATGGGGCGATCGCCCCCTCCCGAGTTCCTGTTTTTATTTTAATTTTATTACTTCGATTTCGTGAAGGTGTGTTATGTACTTACGAGTCATATATTACCATATCACAGAATATTGAAAAATATCTTTATGCTTTGATGTTTATTAGATTAAAGACTTGGTTACGAAGTCAAATGGGACAGCAAAGATTGACTGGTTTGGGGCACTGTTGCATGTTCATCGCTATATAGAATTGGACGCATATAAAATAATAGATCGGTTTGCAAAACACAAGCGTTCCAAAGAATTTGTTCTGTAGAATAATTATTAATAGGCGCCTACTTGATTTTAATTATTATAATATATTTTATTTACTACAATTTTTTTTTTTGCTACTATTTTTACTATGAAATTAAAATTTAATAAATTCATTTTTTTTCTAAATTTTTGTTTTTTTTTTTAAAATTCAAATGAAAAAAAAATTTTAATGTATTTTCAAGTCGCCCCTCCCTGAAAGTAAGGTCAGAGACGCCCTTGATAATGTGTTTGTTGTATATTGATCAGCGACTATTATTACACACGCATTACTTTTCCGCTTTTTCTAAACGCGCGCGGGGAAAAAAAATATCAATTATTCATTTCGGTTCGACGCAATACAAACATTTTATACATTTATAATAACGGCGATCGAAATTTTTGCGAAACGATTGATTGACGACTGACGCCGTCGTGACTCTTTTCTTTTTTGCTCACTGGTTTTTGGAAGTTTTTCTATTTAATTTGGGCGAGACAACACACACACAACATATTAAACCTGTAAATAATTATACGCCCGTCTCACACATTTAACTATATAAATGATATAAAATGTCGATTTTTTCGCGCGCGCGATTTCAAATATTTCTTCTCGGCACGCGGTCGGTATAATAATTATATAACGCACACAATTCATTTCGGTACAAATATACGGCAGCTGGTCATCTGCAGATAAACGGTACACAGGCCCGGGACTAAAGTTTTGTAACATTTTTTTAATAATTAAAATTACTCAATTTTATAATATCGAAGCGCGCGATTTCGATATTTTTTTAAACAATTTTAAACGAAGTAGGTACCTATAAAAATTATTTTTCATAAAGACGACTATAATATTTTAGAACTCTCTTTACGCGCGCGTGGTAAGTCGCATTATACGTTTGGCCGGGGGCCGGTTTTCACAACAGGGCGCAAATAATATCCCTTCGAATCCGGCCTTGACCGGAAAGCGAATAACCCCCATCACAATAACGCGCGTGGTAAACAGTAATATTTACCGACTACGTGATCGAAGACACGTCGTCGGTTTTCGAGCGGATCGTCCCCGGCGAACTCGTCCGTGTACACGTTTAGCCGGTGGTCGGTGAACACGAACAACGCGAAAACGTTCACCAACAGAGCGTAGAGCGCGTACATCAGTTGCGGGCACGTCGAACAACACCACATGCCGGAAGAAATCCACGTACGACAATTAGTATTGTTGCGACGGACGTTTAAAAACGCGACCGACCGCGAAACGACGAACCGTCCAACTGATCACGCCGTTGAAAACGTAGAACTGCGATAAACGGGAAAACGTTGTGGTGAAATGCGGCGGAGTACTCAAACAAAAAAAAAACACGTAACGCAAAATAATAGAATGTCGAAAACGAACACGGGGAAGCCGTGTAAAGAACGTAACGGTCTCGTGGAGGGAGTGCGAAGAAAACTAGCACCATCTAATGGATACCATGAGTATTAATAACAGTTAGTAACGAAAGAGATGAAAAACATTTTTTCCTTCTTCTGTTTTGTTGATTTGCCGATCGGACTTACGTTACCGATTTTTTTTGTCCATTTCCGTCAACGAAATCCACGCCGTCCTCCAGTACTTACTCACCGCTATTTTCTTTCCAAAAATTTAATAACTCTGTTGTTCTCAACCAACAAAACGTGTATTTCGCGATTTAACACAATCGAACACAAGCGCTATATTAACATTTTTTATATTTTTGTTTTCAACGTCACGGACGATTGATAAATAAATGAACGCCGCACATTATTCGAGATTATTTTATTTAATTTACATAATAATATTCGCGGTATAAAAATCTACCAGTATATAAATATAATAAAATTGTTATATTCGGTATGTGTATTTTCATCATAAAATCGCTGTTGCTGCTGCTACTACGGCATGACACGATATTATACAACACATTTGTTTAGATTCTAATTATTCCTTTAATTTATAATATTAATATTATTAATAGATAAGTCGATGTTCTCCCGACAACGGGAGAATGTTATTTTACACGTTTGGGCCTTATAAAAAGCCGCATTAGTTTTACGCGTACATCTCTGTTGCGTGAAGTAATGAAACGTCCATATGGAATAATCAAAATAAAATTTTGTAATAAAGAAAAAAAAATTAATTTTTTTTTTTTATCTAATTTATATTACATATTTATAATATATAAATATAGCTTACCAAAATTTAATAAAATCATCGCCACTTCAAAACTAACATGGATAATATTCGGATAATACAATTCTTTATGGTTTTAAAATTATTAATAACTCTGCACCTGTCTCTAATCAGTCAAATATTTCGTCTCAATAAGTAATTTATACAATATTTAAACTTCACAATAAAGTCGCCTACAATTACTTAATGTAGTCCTGTTTCAAAACAGCTACCTAAAAATAATATTTTAGAAATCTCTAATATAATATATCTTCAGTATAACTTCGGTAAAGTTTTTAAATTGTATAAAAAAAACAAGTTACACATTAGATAAAAAAAAAAAAAATTATAAAACAGGAAGACGTATTAAGGTGATATGTCTACACTAACAGTAAAAAAAAAATCCACGTTTTTTTAGTTGCACAGGAATATTATATAGTTGGATTATAAAATTTCAAGTTTCAAAACTTGTATAAGTGGAATAGTTAATTGTGGCTATTAGACATAAATATATAATATTTACATAGCCAACCTTTATAGAAATCAATAAAAAAAAAAAATTTAAATGTTTAGGTGAGCTAGTGTCAGTATTAACAACTATAAATCTAAAACTAACTAGAGGGAAATAAGTGTATACAATTAAAATTGGTGTGAAAGTTCAAATACATTAATAGATTTAATAAGATTACAAACTCGAATGCGTTTTTGGATCTTAAAATTCACAGAAACCAAAAATTATTTCTTTTTGCTCGGGCGAAACAAAAAAGGAAAAAATAAATAGTTTAACAATTTAAAAAAAAACTGAAAATCATTTGTATTGCTATGAAGACGTGAATTTAGTCGTTGAGACCTTGTCTTTTCTCTTCTTCCAACATGGCGTCTAACTCGTCAGTTAAATTTGCCAACATATTTCCAATGTCGTTAAGAACGTCTGCTGGTTCTTTCTTCCCACTGTCATATTATAATAATATAAGAAAAATTCCATGTTAATTATTATGTTAAACACAAAATATTTTACAAATTTAGTTATTTTATTGTTTAACACAGATATTGTGCATTATTACCTAGGAGGCATCAGAGAAAACTGACTAGTTGTTGAGTGCATTGAATAGCTCGACGTTGTATGCATGGAATGAGATCCTTCGGCAAGCATCGGTTGAATTAATTCTGAAATTTTAGGCAATTATAAATATTACTTAATAAAGAGAAATAAACACAATATATTTTGACTGACCATTCGCGGATCTGATTGTTCTCTGTTTAATGGTGCCAGCGTTCTCATTGGCAAATGGTATGGTATCCGATTCAGTACTCGAGTTTGACTATAATAATTAGCAATATTTATTTAATTTTTACTGCTTTTAATAACATATAGAAATTCTAATAAAAAATAATTTACTTTAAAACTCGCATTAGATCCAATGTGATCCTCTAAGTTGTGTTTAGGAGACATATTATCCGTGGTCCATTTACCTAAAGATTTAGACTGTAATGTCGGAACACTATGTAAATCGGCAACCACAGTTATTTGATGACATTTTGGATTATCTTCATAAGATTGTTGACGTTTAGGTGGTGAAGGTGGCCTACGCTTCAATGTACTTAGTCCTGAACAGTCTTCTCTAAAAATTTAAAATTAAAATTTATATTTTTGTAAACGTACACAAATTTACGATAATGCAATATGAAACGTTACATAATATTTGGTTGAGTAAATAAGGCTGGAACTTTAGCCACAAGTCTAGGCTTAACTAGTCCTCTAGGTCTAGGTAATGTACCACCGCATTCATGAAGAACAGCAGTTTCATTTGTAGGTGTTAAATCACCGTCTTCAAAACTTTTTTGCTGATGTCTCCACTGAGGAGGACTGACGAAACTACTTGTTCCTCCTAGTGCTGAACTATTTTCATGTAAACTCTCCAAAGATTTGCCCCGGTTCGTTCCTCTCAGCTAAAATAATATTCAAATATTAACACACAAAAACTTTGAACTCGAGGTATAAATTTACAAAGAAAATCAAAGGGGAAAGAAATCATAACTTTTTTTTACCGATTCCTGAAATTCGAGTGTCCAGTTCGAATCCGGAGTAGGTCTGAGGGACTTAATAAATTGACAAAAGCTCAACAATTGATAAAAGCAACAAGACATGATGATAGCAAAATATAATATATAAGACAGATTATATATGGTATACCTTTATAGGGACAATATCTGTTTGACAATATAGTTGTTTGCTACTCTCTAATTCCCAAGGTTGATGAAAGCTATGATACGTGGCGTGCACACGTGGTAAATCGAGTTCAATACTGTTCGTACCGCAACTTATGTTTGTGATACTCGTTCCACATCCAGAACTGCTGCTTACAACGCTTAATGGTGACTCGATGCAGGCCTTTTGGATGCAATATACGGTTTAAATAAAAAAGTGATTGCAAATTGAAAGCATTGAAAATAAAATATAAAAATCATACACGAAAAATAAACATTCAACATGCATTTATAGAGAAAACATTTTCAAAATACGAGCAATAATTTGTACATACAACACTTGTTTTCAAATCCACAATGCCCACACTGTATATTATAATAAAATTTTGAAAATTTGGCAACTAAAAATTATATAATTATAAAAATAGTAAATGCATTGCGGTACATTCTTAATGTTTTTAATAAAACTGACTTTAACTAAATTATAAATTCTTTAAAAATAAAAATTTGATTTAGTTAATAAAGTGTTTAAACATGAAATTGTTATGAATAATTAAATAATTTTTTTTTATACATATGTAACAGTTATATAAAAAAATTAAATATTTTTCCAAATTACAACACAGACTTATTGAAACTATGAGTTCAATTTTAACTACCTACCTATAACTATTCTTCAACAAAATTGATCATTTCATAAAATTTATTATATAATGAAATAACGAAAAAAAAAAAATAATAATAATTCTAAATATTTAATAAAAATAGTGTAATCATTTGTGTTACAACAAAGTGGTATAACTAATTTTCAAATTATAAATGCTATTTTATAAATAACTTCAACTTAATCAAAAATATTTCAGTGTTTTCTAAATTCATTAATTATTAAATTATAGTAATTATTTTACAAATGTATATTGATTGTTTTTCATAATTTTTATACTTTATTTTTCTAAGTATATAATTTATACTCACTTGTGTTTGAATAATATAAGGAGAATGGGGTATAAATGATTTTCCAGCTTTAATATCCTTAACACGTTTTATTGCTAGTACTAATCGTTTTTGATGTCCTAGTTTAACTATTCCAATATCTTCTAAGTCTTCCCACGTTAACTGAGTTACATCGTCTATTGTAGAATATCCCTGAGCTTCTAATGCTGAACCATATTCTTCAAGTCTTAGTAATCTTAACCATTCATCCAATGATCCCTAAATAACCATATTTACAGTAATAATGATAAAATAAATTATACATAATAAATAATACTTACAGGAATGTAATCCAACAACCCATCAGAAATATTTAGTAGGCCAATTTCTGCTTTTAATTTTTTCCTATGATTTGGTTTTTTCACACCAATTGCAGTTAAATCCTATTAATTATAAATACAAATCAATATAATAAAAAAAAATATATTTCATTTTTCTGTAATATTTATAAATAACCCTATATTTTCTTCAACCTTTAAACAGTTTAATGTTACTAATAATTGATAATACCAAAATGTTATTTTAAAAATCATATACGTTTTATTCTGTTTTCTATAATGATTGAAAACAATTATTTTATAATTAAATTTAGGCAAAAAAATATTGTATTGTTATAATTGTACAGAACAGTTATTTTAATTACTACAAATAGAAATTATTCATTTTATATAAAATATTATAAATAGATTATAGTTATTGTTATTAACAATAACATTTAATGTTACAATACATATAAATTACATAGCTCAATATTATTTTTCAAAAAAAAAAAAAAATTGTACAACTTAAATTTTTTTTTTAATTCAAATAGTTTAAATTTAAACTTTGTACTGTAAACAATTTAATAAAATAAATTTGTTTTGTACGTTTGATATCAGTTTTTATTAGAAAATAATAACTTACTTCTGGTGTCATTTTTGAAACTGTTCTCATATCATAACCAGCTGATAAGAATAATGGTAAATATTCTTCTAAATGCAAATCGACTAACCAACTGTACATTATATCTTTATCCTATGAATACATTTAAATCAAATATTAGTACTAAATACACAAATAATAATTATAAAAATTAAACTTACAGGCACCCCTTGATTAAGAAGTCTTTCCACTCTAGTAGACGGGCTTAGTTCTGGAGGCCAATGAGAGTTACCTCGGAGATGACATCCTGAAGCACGGCCACTATCTAAACTAGCAGTTGAGTGACGAGATCCTGAACCGGAACCTGATGAACCAGGACTGTCACGACCAGGACTTTGAGTCATATCAATTCCCTGATCTTCCTGAAGTGACAATTGGTGGTAATACATTTTCATATTTCCACAAGGATGAGGATACTAAAATTGACAAAATATTAGTTTTAAAGAATAAATAATACTCAAATAGTAGGCAATATAAGAATGAAAATTTAATCAAAAAATTAATTTTATTTACTGAAGTAGATCCTGAAAATGTAAAAGCTGGATGATTAAATTGAGATGATGGTGATTTATTTCCAATGGGACAGTAAGTGTCTGCCGAATCATAGATATCTAAAATTTCAATATCAATTATTTTCATGTACCTCCTAATATTTAAAATAATAATAATAATAATAATAATAATAATAATAATAATAATAATAATAATAGGTTCAGAACTCATTAAATAACAATTATTTACATATCATTTTTACCAAAAATAAAAATAACAAATTCTGAACCCAAAATAATAATAATTATAATTATACTTGATCAAAACAATAAAATAAATGGATTATTTACCCGGTTTGATACAAGTATTTGGATCAAGAAATGCGTCGTCACTGGAGCTACTGTATCCCGTAGATCCGAAACTACTCCCGGAATGTCGACATGCAACTGAATCTGGAATGGCTGGTGGAGGGACTTTCTTGACTTGAGGAACATTTTTCTGGGTTTTGTTCATACTGCTAACTACAAACACATCACATAATAATTCATATAAAGAACACTTCATTGCGAAATACATTTTATAATAATAACATGTATAATAATCATGGAATATTTCAATGGTTCAGCGTCCTACATAACAATAGTTTAGAAAATACAAAAGCTCCCTACTACTATACTACTCATTTGAAACTCGAGCGTTTGTCACAGGGTTACTACACACACTGTTGTGGGGCGTAGGATATGAAGTCAAAAGCTTTTGTTAAAGAGGGTAGTTGAAGTGTGTGTAAAAAAAAAAAAAAAAATCACTACTTCATACGTGTAGTAGTAAACAAAAACGTCAATTTGTCTATACGAAATACGAATAAAAACAATAATAACGTTCTTTCGTCATATTAAGAAAATGTTGCACAAATTAATTAATGTGTAAAAATAATTTTATGATAATAATAATAATAATCATTAATCATTATTATTAATGAACTACTACTATATAATTGTAAAATAACTGTTATTTTCATTTGTTAGTTACCTAACATAAAAGAACACGAATTAACTGTAGAGTCTATGTGAATTAGAAATGCGTAGAATAATGATTTTACGCGTTTTTTACTTAAAACTTATTACTAGCGCGAATAAACATATACAACATGTAAACATAAATAATAATAATTGTATTTATTTAAAAAAATTTCTGAAAAAAATAATGCACATGGTGTTTATATTTTTAATAATCCAGCTTTTGATTTTAAACCCATTAGGCATATATATATTTGTATTAACACGTTTATTATTTTTTTTTTTAAACACGCACATTTTCGTGAAACTACGAGTAGGTGGTTGTAAACTTGTCGGGAGATTCAAAGTTATAATAAATTGATCACAAATCGACTTATTTCATTTTGTTGAAAATAATACTTAAGAGATAGTAGTGTTTTATTTTAATGCCCTTGATTCCAATAAATATACTTTATATATATATATATATATACACAAAAACCTGTTTTCTTAAATTGGAAATCTGCGTGGTTGCGAATACAACTAAAATGTAGGTGTTGTGCCTTTGTAACGAAAAAAAAAAAAAACGTTCGTGGGAAGCGGTATATAATTTTCTGTAGTCTGTCGATATATATAAATACAATATATAATGAAGTAGACAGATACCGACTTGTACACCATCTAAATATTGTAATATATATACATATATTTTTTTTTAATGTAAAATAAAACCGTAGTATTTATATATATATATATATTGAAAAATACAATATTGCGTCGCAGAGAACATTTATGAAATGGTCAAAAAACTCCGAGTTACCGCCATAAAATAAACTATGACTTAAAAATAGGTTAAAATATTGCGTTTAAAAGCTATAAATATATAAAACGCATTCTGGTAACCATAAATGATAAGAGAGACAAGATCTTAAAATTTTAGTGTACACCAGCCACACACCATCATCACAGTATCCCCCTGTTTTAAACACTATACGAAACAGATGTTAATTTCGATTATAAAAATGAGGGTGGACACGTGGTAAGATGATGCTTCGTAAAAAAAAAAAAAAAAAAACGTACCCACTAACTAGGAGTCTCCCAAATACGTCGTAAAAACCGAAAAGATTTTTCGTTATTAATACTCGATTAATATAATACACATAATATAGAATAACGTCTAGTTTTCTTTGTTTGCTACATTGTTACAGATATTATGTTGGACAATTTTTATATAATAAAACAATACTTAATTTAATGTAATGCACATTAATGAACAGTTCAAATATTTGAAACAACTACACAATAATACATCGAGAGTCCAATTAGTCTCTAAACGGGCGATACGCCGTTTCTAAAACATTCGTAGATAATTCGCAATCGATTTGATTTGTTATAAAATAATTATTTACACGCGTACACTTTATACCCCACGATTTACTCGATCTAATATTATATATATATCTCAACACTACTATCGTGTATCAAAATTAAAATATATAATGCGTATACTTGGTTATTCGGCGAGATAATAATAAGATTAATTCGCGCAATTAATAATAACGTTACTTATTATTATTATGTAAATTCATATAAAAAAAAAAAAAAAAAACAACGGACTACTGCGGACCGGGCACTCAAGAAGAAACTGCAGAATATTATGGTAATGTTATTAATCAAAATACATTGCCCCTTTAAAGTTAAGTTATTAGAGAAGGAAAAGCGCGTACGAGCTCTACAATAATATTAATAATAATAATAATA
Organism: Chaetogeoica ovagalla; assembly: GCA_032441825.1. Lineage (NCBI taxonomy): Eukaryota > Metazoa > Arthropoda > Insecta > Hemiptera > Aphididae > Chaetogeoica > Chaetogeoica ovagalla. The sequence continues at coordinate 9,406,875 of CM063735.1, read as the reverse complement.
ATAATAATAATAATAACAAGCAGATAAAAAAATATATATATGATAATTGTGTAAAAAAAAATGTTTTATCATAAGAATTTTAAACTTAATTAACATACCTGCACTATATCAACAAGTTGAATTATTATCTGCATAACAACGGAATAAATATTTAAATTTTGATAAAAAAAAAAAATACGATTAAACGTTATTACTAATCTTTATAGAAGAACTCTGTTGTGCATTTAAACAGAAATAGCGCGTATAAAATATATTTTCTAAATCTCTTAATTTATAAGATGATACGTAATTATTAAAATACAGTTAAAAAAAAAATGTCGGCCCCTTAACTATAATAATTTAATAAAACCTCGCAGAATTTACTCGCTCGCACAGCCCGCGGGCGTGAAAATCACTGTGTATTATTATTATTTTTTATTATTATGGGAACGTGTTCATTCGGAATAAATTACATTCTTAGCGATTAATGCGAATGATTTTAAACAATAATATAAACGCAACGTTTAAATTATGTCATTGAACTGCGTATTATTATTATTATTATTTCAATAATATCGAAGAAATATTGTAATGAAATTTCATATATAATTGATAGCGCGTACGACTACTATTACTACGAGTCGTAAACACGCGCGCGTTATTCGTTTAAAAAACTATATTTACTAAATAGACACAAGCCGAAGAAAAAGGAGTAAAAAAAAAAAAAAGTGAAAAAGATGGAAAAAAAACACTAAGACGACGAGTAAATAAATATTCCGACATAAATACCGGAATATTGTTTATTTTATTTGTTCGGTAGTCGAAGCCGAAAACACTGGCGTATAAAATAATTTTTATAGGCTTTTAAAACCCGTTGTGCGTTTATGTTTCGTAATGATCGAACAACAGCTGTTGTTGTATACAAAACAAAAAAAAAAATCTTGAAGTCGTTTATTAAAAGAAAAAAATGTAAACTATATTATATATAAATACAGAATTGAATTAAAACCGATTGCTTATATAGACGATGACATATGCACACAAGGGGGAAAAAACGTATAACAACGCAGAAAAGTTTTTTTGGTGGTATATACATATATTATTATGGACAATGGGCGACACTTTACACAATATTATTATATACGCTCGCGCGTATTATAAATATAAATGATTGTATATTATTATTATTATTATTATTCCGTCGAAAATCGAACTATAATTTTTTTGTTTTCATTCGATGTACTCTCTCTCTCTCTCTCTTCACTTTTGAACTGCACTTCATTTTAATACGACGTAGTGTCGTTCCCCCCGGCGCACGCCTAATAATATATTATTTAAATTATTTACGCCGTACGTTACAATAATAATATCCGACGACGGAAATAATGTTCGCGTTTATTCAATTCAATACGTTATTATAAATATCGTCGTTACGGGTTAACACAACACATTATACCAGCTCTGTACGTATATAATTTTTTTTTTATAAAGTTCGAAAACTATATATTATACACTTAAGACGTTCACTATTTATTTATTTACATAGAAAACAGCTGTTTTATCGACATTTTGCTCAAAAAAAAAAAAATAATAATAATAATAATAATAATGACAGTTAGTTAGCTGTAACTCTTAAAGAATATTTTAGCTTTTAAATTATTAATATATTAACAATTAAAATTTATAACTCATAAATTTTAAATTAGCCTTTTGCAGGACGCCTGTACGACCCTGCGCGAAGTCGATATCCGCTATATACGAAACACAGGCGAATCAACGGAACATCAGCTGATTGCCGCCGAGTTCAGTAGTAGTACTTAAAAAAAAAAACAAAAAACGTCACGTTATAGTGTCCATTGTTTGTCCATTAATTCAGAAAGACGGGCTTAGGTGAAGCGGCTGACCACTGTGGCCAGCTTATTACAGCGTGTCGGTTGCACAGGACACGACGGGGATGTCAAGGAGAAAAATGCAAGAATTTCCTTTGCGTCACCCCCCTCCCACCACTCGATCGCAAGGAGATCCCGTGTAAAACGGACTACACAACGATAGTCTCACGCAACGGTATAAAAGGGATTTTCACAATAGAGAACGGGCGCGGCAGGCAGTCGACTCGAAATTCTCCCTGTTGTCAATTCTAACGTGTGTACCGTCGTGCCGTTTGCGCACAACGTGTTTCTCGAAGGGGGGGGGTTTTTTTCGTTAAACTTACTGTTTAATAAATTTTTCCAACTTCCACTAAGCGCTTTCAAATACTTCGTGAGACTCGCACCTTTCGGTTCGCGATGAGGAGACAAAACGGACGAACGGCCGCAGGACGATGACCGGCCGCGGCGGCGGCGGCCGCTGTCGGCTAAATTCCCGTCGGACCGACTTCTAAACATCGACGTGAACGGTGGTGATGGCGGTGGTGCAGACCGTTTGTTGTCGTTGCATTTGTCGCCGCCGTTGTCGTAATATTCGGTGCCGACCAACACGATGTCGTTGTCGTCGAACAGACTGTCGAAACTCTCGTAAGTAGTGTCCGTCACGTTCTCCTCGTCTTTTTTCCTGCCGTTCCGGCGAACCGACGGGAACCGTCGGATGAACGCGAAAGTCGATCGTCTGTCTTCGGCTGGACTCGAACGGTCCGACACGCGCTTGCCGGGCGGCAACGGCGGGTGTGCCCATAAACCACTACCGCCGCCGACTGGCATTTGTGCGGGGCGGTGATCGAACGGCTGGCTCTGCGGAGGAGTAACGGGCGGTGTTCAAACGGGAATATAAAATACACGGGGGCCTCGATGGTTGCACGTCGTTAACACTACAATAATAATAATAATAACAGATAATTACACACACACACACACATACAGTAACACTGCGTAGATGTGGCGTATGAAAAAAAAAAAAAATGAAAAATACGAGCGTTGCACACACGGGCGATTGTCTCTATACAATAAAAGAAAAAAATCAAACGTACCTAATTCACGTGTCGCGTAATAGGTTTTCAAAAAAAAAACGTATAAACAATATTAATATCGGAAAACAAAGAACATCTCTCGAGTACGACGATAATATCACGACGCGACGACGACGACGACGACCGGGGGATACTTCGTCCGAGATGATTATTATTATTATTATTAATTGTGCGTGTACTCCTCTTATTATCGAAAATACACGTAGTACGCGCGCACAGAGATTATAACATGAGGTGGTTATTGTGGATAAATAAAAATCGATATTACAACGAATGTATGAAATCATTAATTTATACCTCTCGAATACACGCGCGTATTATTATAATATAACGCGCGCGTACGTTTATTCAAAAAAATTAAGAAAAACACGGGCGACACAGCGTGGTTTTGACTTGAATCGTTACACTCACGTATCACAACGGTTGGAATAATAATAATAATAATAAAAAAAAAACAGCTATGTACGACCAAAACTTAATGGAACCGATAACTGCCGGTTTTAAAGATAATGTTTGTGTTACGTCTGTTTTACACGTACTTCTTGCAAGTCGCATTCCTCAACCGTTACGCCGCCGCATGTTTCCGACACGAAATAATCACGTATTTATTATTATAATAATTTTGAACGCCTCCGCGTGCAAACGACAATAATTAACAACACTATTACTATTATTTAAACAAGCATAATGAGTACAGTATTATTATTATAAACAATAGTTTTACTAAAAAAAAAAAAAACCACTTTTGACGTGGAATCGAAGAACGATATATTCGTGTATAATAATACAATGTCGTATACCGGCGATAACCGAGACGACGACGACGACGTTTATTTAGAGAATAAAATAAGATTGAAAACTAATCGTTTTCGATAACACAACGCGGACTGAGACGAAAACGTTTTCGAAGTGAATTTCGGAAAATTCGTCAAAATCGTCGTGAGGGCGATACTATTAAAATTTGGCAATTAAACGCGTTTGTTTATATTATATTATATATACGACGATTATAACGCGAGCGAAGGGTATTATATTTCTGGGGGTAAAATGACAAAACCAGAAGGGTCAGAAATGTTATTTTCCCGCCTTTATACCGTATTATGTGCAGCATTGAAAACGCCGTGTACGTATCCGTTATTTATTGCCGCCATTGGACCGAACCAGATGTTCGTACGGAATTAGTTTTAAACGTATATTGTGAGAAATGTAAAATGAACGATAAAATCTATACACGCGCGCAGTACACGATTACGCGTATTAACGAATCGATCGGATACGTTACGGACAGTTTCCCCCGAAACGATATACGAATGCGAATTCAAAATTACTTCCCGCGACATTGTTGTGTGTGGATAAATGTATACAAGAAAAAAAAAAAATCAAATTTTTAAAACGTCAAAAGCGATTTTATTATATAAATAATATATAATATATATAGGTATATTTAATGAAAATAAATTTTACGCGATAAAAACAAAAAAAAGTGCGAAGAAAACGGAACGCTATAATTGTATATGAAAAAAAAAAAATAAAATAAAATAAAAATCACTTACGTTTAAAAACATTACAACGGCGTACAAATATACAATTATCATACATACATACAACAGAGAAAACCGATTAAAACACAATGACCGGGAGAACACAGTCCGTCCGTCCGTCCAACATCATTAACGCGTATTACACATCATAAAGTTCACCACATTACACATTAAACAACAGTAAATAATAATAATAATACGTATAAATATACAGATAAAGAGTAGAAAAAAAAAAACCAGGCATGTGTACACGATGGTCTACCACCAACCACCGACGACGAAGAAACCATCAACGACAACAACAACGACCTGAACGCGGACGACAACTATAAGTCTCCACCGTACTATATAATAACAGCAGTGGCCACGATAACCCACGCGTACACGGGACGAGAACAACCAGCGACCTCTACACCACACAGTTCCCCCTAAGGACTTTACTATTCCCCCCCGTACACCTCTTCATATTACATAATTACGTTTTAAACGAATTAAATGTGTAAACATACTTACAATAATAATAATAATAATAATAAAAATCAATTTCGCAAAATTGCGTTGAAAAAAGTAACAATATATATACGGAAAACGTTTTTATTATTATTAACAAAAATATTACAGTTTTTACTGAAAATTTTCTACGAGCACATCGCGTACTCTTCCGATTATTATTATTATTATTATTCGTATCCATACAAAATTATTCGCAATTTGATCGCACTCATTTATTATTATATTATTGATTTTATGCAAGTTTTATTCGAAATACTCGAATACTTTTTTTACGAATACGTTTAAGGAAGTTATTCTAACGCCGATATATTTTTTACACGCGCGAAGAATATATATAAAAAAAAATTATTTAGCGTGGTAGGAGGTATTTTGTACGTAATTGATAAACATAGCGGTGTTACATAATTTACGAATTAATTATTACTATTTTTATTATTATTATTATTATTATTATTATTATTATTGTTAATAATAAATATTGAATAGTTTCGAAACTCGAAGTTTTATTTCTGGTATATGCAAATGCGTAACGGTTGAAAGTGGCTTATAGCGCCAGGTACAATAAAATGTGGGCAGCTCAGGAATTTCACAACACACCATATGGTCGGCATCTTGATTCTCTCTCCTCTACTTCTTCTTCCTCTCATCTCGCGCGTTCGATAATTTAGGTTTATCACGATTTATGGCGGCGGCGTACTTTAGGCAAAACAACGACCTTGTCCACAAACAAAGGTGAGATCGTTAATGATTTTTTTTTTTTTTTGTCTTTTAAACCATCGAAACATTCAAAACGCAAAAGAAAAAAAAGTTCAAAAATAGATAATTTAAACATATAATATATGTAAATTAAAAAAAAAATTATTATTATTATTATTATTACATAAAAACGTACGTGGAATTAAGAAAAAAAATTACGAATACATTTTCTTGAAAAACCGTATATACAAGTCGGTTTGGCGATTCGTCGCACGATTATCTTATTATTATAATACGCGCAATGAAAATAATACGCAATGAAAGTCATATTATCCGCATTGTGTTTTTTTTTTTTTTATTCCAAGTGAAAATCAGATAATAATTTCAACATTAATTTACCGATTAGTTTCACTTTCACGTTTTAAACACTGTATCACACCGCACGACTGAACCATGACTCTCTTTTTGATTATGAACAATTTTCTTTTTAACAAACTGTTGTTATAATATCAAACACGGTATTGATTACTAGCCCTCATTCTCTCAATTTATAAGAGTTATATATAACTACAGTATATAAACTGAGCGGGGTCGAGAATAATAATAATAATAATTATATATATATATATATATATACACACACACACACCGAATCAAAAATAATCGAAAATTCGAAGACTTAAAAAAACTCGCTTTTTAAATTCGAATTCAATTTTTCTTAAGAGGTTTTTATAGTAGGATTTCGAACGTTTATTATTATGATTATTATTTTTGTCAATCTCGCACGAAGTAAAATATAACAAAATTAGTTTTCAAACTTTTAAATCGCACATATTATAGGTATGTATATATATATATATATATAATATAATAATATATATGCAATTCCTAAAGAACGTCGCAATCAAAGTTTTAAAATAATAATACATTTTCTTAAATAATATTTATTCGAAAAGTTTTATTCGGTTAATAATAATTGGTCGAAAATTGAGCGCAGATTTTCAGAAGAAAAAAAAGAAAACGACTGCTCTTAATTATATTTTTTTTCAAATATGTATAAAGTTTTAACACACTTTTGGGTAAATTGAAAATAATACAATATATAATATAGGGCTGACGGTGAAGCAAACGAAGTCCGTTTACGTACAGAAACTCCTCTTTTTTTTTTTTTTTTTGTATTCTACCCGTTCCAGTTGTATTTATTATTTTCTTTATGCCACACGAGGAAGTTCTATATTTGACTCGATAAATAGCTCGGGGGATTAGAAAAGATTTCAACCATGAAATCATAACTAAAACCCTTGACGGAATAAAGTACACTATACAACGCCATGGCGGTCTTTTTTCTTCTTCTTCTTTAACACTCTACATTTGAAAGTAAGCACGGCAGAATCGTCCGGAGCGTATATTGTCCCGTAGGGAAAGTATTCACACAAAAACCTCGATTTACGTGACCGGCCTAGTTGTCACAAACGAAATGGGATGATGTGTACATTATATATTCATAAGCACGTTCCGTGCACATCGCACTGTTTATTATCAACTCGATTTTTCACAAAACGAGTTAAAACACTTAGAAATCGAACAAAAAATAATAATAAATATGTATAGGTATGCCGCGAAATACCAGCTCACACTGCAATAATAATAATAATAATAATAATAATAATAATAATAATAATAATAATAATAATAATAATAATATATTTTAGTCGTGGGTATGTGTATATCCGTATATAATAAATTATAATATTATTCGTGCTGCTCAGTAGTATGCAGTCTAATAGTCTTATATTATTACAATGAAAACTGATGAACAGATGTTTCAAGAAAGAATTATGATGACGATGTGAGAAAATACGCGGTTTAACATTTTTTTTTTTTATTTTAAAAACGTTTTTAATTACACAACGGTGTTTGTGTTCAAAACGAATTAAAAACGAACGGGATGTGATTCGGCGGAGCAGCTCTGATGTTCTGAAATCAATTCGTTCGTGCAATATTTGTATATGAATTCATTTCTACATAATTTTAAATACTATACGTACAAATAAATACCGAGTAGAATAATATAATGATTGATATACCCGTAACGTTACATAAAAATCAGTTTGTTTTGATTTCATAATGAATTTCTAAATAATAATCGTTAATTTTTAAATTAAAAGATATCGTCTCGTTTGAAAATATTAATCCGTTCGGTTCGTTTAAATGGAAATGAATTATATAGAATATTAAACGATAAACAATCAGGTGACAATAAGTCACAGTAGAATATCGTAACAACGATAACTCGAACGGGTTAAAAAGTTTAACGATCTGCGGATTAACGTCTTTTGCGTTCCAGTCCATATAGGGTTACTCGTCCTACAACGCGTCCTAGACTATGCTTGGTGTAAACCATTACACGAACACTGATACCAACTTTCTTCGGGGAATGTTAAAATAAAATATATAATATTAAATATTATTATTTTATCGGTTTTATAACCGTGAGGTTTTTAACTCACGAAAAACGAGTACGACGGAATTTATAAAGAAAACTAGCGCACTGACATTGCTAATGTCTATTAAAAACAATAAACTAATCGTTATAATAAATACCGCGTGTAAACGACTATTTACACCATAATAACTGCAATATATATATATAACAATAATAAATTTTATACTACGATACAGAAAATATGCGACAATTAATAAATATTAGCGAATTCGTTTTTTCAATATCTTTCAAGTATAATACGCTCACGCAATGTTGTAGAGTAAAAACTAAGTGTTTATTTGCCCGTGTATATTAATTATCGATTTCAATCAAGGACTGCACCATACACACCAATATAATAATAAAACACTTAAAAAATATAATATATTATATAATGACTCGGAGGAGAATGTCGAAACATAAACGCTATATGTATATTTTTTTTTATTTGACAAACCAACAGTTATACACTTATACTTAAAAAAAGAAAAAAAGAATAAACCACGCGCGTTTCAGTCGTAACACACACACACACATACACGTAAAAACATAACGTAAATAATAATCTGTTGTGCAATACAATAATATAAATTATTATTATTATTATATATGTGTATACACAGAGTTTTAAAGACTACATATTTAATATACCTATAGTCGTATACACACCATAATCGCATTACACTACGAATGGAGTTTTAAAATGTTATATATAAATATATAACCAAAGTTCGACTAGAAAAAAAAAAACGAGACATCGTCGTCAGTAATACGTTTTTTTTTTTTGTACCTTACTGTTATTTTAACCGATTTTCGATTTTTGTACGGAATTTCAAAAAGAAATGAAATAAAATCAACATTTTTTTTCTACACGTAACACGTTTAATTATTGTCGGTTACCTACGCGCGCGTATTTTACAACAACAGTCGTGTAATTTAAAAATTGTTAAAGCATAATAAACTGTACGTTTCGTACCAAACGTCAGATGTCAGACATCACAATACGCACAGAAGAAGAATTATGAAGACGTACGGTTTTTGTTGTTGGCGGTCGAATAAATAATTTTTTTGTGCGTAGTAGAAACCGCGCGTGTAGGGTTTATTATTATTTTTCTATAGTGTCGTTTTTTTCTCTCTAGTATTTCCCTATTAAAATAATATTCTATTCTATAAATCTATTGTAAATTCATAAAGACTCGCGCAATAACAGATGTATATTTCTAACCTAATATTAATTGTGTAGCGCCTCTGAACGCGAATTCTCGGACACTTAATACCAATAATCATGCGTTTTAACAGAAAAGAGGTTAACAAAGTTGTAGAAGATAACCCCGCCGCGAGTTGTAATTAATCCACATATAACGTGCTATTAAATACGCATATTTTACATTAACCGGACAATTTTAATTCAACTTGTCAATTATGTTATTTGGCATTCAATTACGGACAGAATTCGAAATTATTACGTATTTTTCTTTTTTAAAAGGTGAATTTCGTATCGTTTTCAATAGAAACAGGCGCTTGTTGAAAAACACATACTGCGTTGACAAAAAAAAAAAAATTATAAAAATAAACGTGACAAATACGATATATGTAATCGTAATCAATAAAATTAAAAGATTATTATAATCTGCAATAATAATAATAATTTTAAGTGTATTTGTGAACACGCGTTTTACGTGCAATTGAAAATTATTAATCTATAAAATATACGAGTACTCGAACATTTTTAAGCAGTTACTATTCGACTACTAATAAATATGTTTTTTTTTGTTTTAATAAATCATATACGGATTAATTAACTACCGTTTTGAAAATATCGAAAACAAAAATCTTTTGTTCCGCTGAATATATTATAAATTATTTGATATATTTGTTGTACGGCGATAAGAGGAAGTATATAAATATAATTATATACGTTGGGAAAAGTTTTGGAAGAAACCCTGCGCTATAATCGCCATACATTAACACAACACGTAAATGATTATTTTTATTAATTGAATATGAATTATTATTTGGTCCGTACATTATAGCAGCGAGTTATTAGAAATAATGAAATATCAAACCTGCAATTATTGTATCTAGTCGAATATAAACCGGGAATACATTGAAAAATTACTAAAAAATGGTTAAAAAATAACGAAACAAAAATTATTCCGAGTACAAACATTTCTAAAGACACCATTTCTATGTCACGAAGAGATTTATATACGGAAAATACCGGAGAAATCACTGGAACACGGCGGTTGAGATTTTCGAATCATTGATTGTTTTCCTTTTTCCATTTGAAAAATAATAATTAAATATTTTCTACCAAGTTATTGTTAATGGGCCATACGCTACAATCCAATGAATACCTCTACGAGATTTCAATAATGTGCCACGGGGTATTTCACCACTGGGCAACATGACCACACACGTAGTTATAAATAATTTATACTCCGATAGATATCGGGAAAATTAAATAGTATGTTATATTATTCAAAAGAAATAAGTAATATTCAACAGACAGAAATAACGTGGAATATTATTAATTTATACGTTATAATAAATTAATAAATAATAAGGTACATTATTGTATGGTAAATATAAATAATTAAAATAATATTGTTTGAACGATTTTTTGTTTTTATATACGTACGGTTATTGACAAAACTTTGTTAGTAACTAATTATTATAAATCGCGATTGAGTGTACTTTTCACACTTGGAAATCGTTTTTCAAAATTTCCAATTCCTTTTATCTCATTGTTTCGCACATTTTGTGACCAGTATCACTAATAATCAATACCAGTTTATTAGAAAACAAAATGTTATTATTATAACTGACTGCTATATTAATAATTATTCATATTTCATACAAACAGTTGTATACATACTGTGTTGATGATATTAACACCACGTAAAATGGCCGCCAATGTAGTTATATACCATTACAAGAACTATCGTTATAAACATAAACCATATAGGATGTACATATTAATCTCTAACAAAATGGACGTGTAAATTTAATTCGAATTTTTTAAAAAAAAAAAAAAAATTATATATATATTATAAATTAGTACTCAAATTAATACCTACATAATTTATAAGGTAATTAATTTTAATAAAACACTATCTTTTTTAATCCTAGTTATAATGAGATTCTATAAATTATCTTCAAAATTACCTAAATGCCTAATAAGTACATTCAAACATTAAATAGTATGATTTCAAATGATACTGGATACTCTGAACAATGAATTGAAGCCTCACAGAGCCCTTTGCACATAAATATAGTTAATCCTTTATATGTCCCATGTCTATACCTCTTCTGTCATTTCATTTTATCTTCCACACTTCCCCATACAACTATATCATATATCCATTTCCAAGCATTTCAAATATGCTTTACAGTTACATAAACACGGTCAAAGCTATACTCAATACTAAAGGCTACAATATTTTTCTTCTGTTTATTTGTTGTTAAATATATATTAAATATTAATGAAATTAATATTTGAACACTATAAAAATGCTATTAATATACAGTATTTAAATTTTATGACAAAATAAACTACTGCACTTATCGTATTTTTAGCAACATTAATCATTGTTATATTGTACATCTTCATAATGTGTACAATCTACAATAAGGATAGTCATGGGACATGACGAATCATGATGAATCTGTGGTTGGACTCGGTGTTTGTTTTACCTATCTTACTCTATACTAAAAGTTACTTCAATATCAATCAGCTTAAAGGTGAAAACCTATTAAAAAACAGCATACTAATGAATCATTTTGGTATAAATCAGAATAAACAATTAACATAGGAACACAGAAATCGGTCAGTGTCATATTAATAATGTACACTAAAAGGATAAAATAAATTCTGATTTTACTTTTGAAATTTTGTTGCTCTTATTATTAAAATATTTTCAATTCATTATAATATATATATATAGATAAACTCGAATAAAACATATGCCTGACATTATTCATTTGAATAATATATGGTAATCAAGTAATTGATAATTAACTAGCATTTATAAATATTTTCGATATCGTAGTACATGTGACATTGATAATGGTCAATTATTCGAAATTGCATAAACAGATATATTTTAAATGTGACTTTGAATAAACCTGTAAACATATCCACGTGTCAACTTGTCTCATAGACAAGTAACAGGTATGGTAATTAATATTTTTTTTTTTTAAATTTGCATGTGTCATTCAAATAAATAAATATACATATATATATATATATATATACACAATAGTACACTAAAACGTAATTTCAAGTACAAAACTTTTAAAATTACAGACTAAAAAATATTGAATTATTATTTGTTTATTCTTATGAAATCAGTCAATAAAAATAATGATAATATATAGACACGTCTGAATTATTATTAATAAAAACATATAACACAGTGATGACCTTTATTTTATGTTTTTACATACACAATATTACGATAGTCATAAACCCACGAGAATTGAGAATAAAAAAAAAAATAATAATAATAATTAAATAATTTTATAAACATGCCATCTGTCTAACATCTGTCCAACAACAGAATGTTAGTTATTAATTACATTTAATATTGGATATGCCGCACAAATTATTACTGGTTACACTCTTATGCAGTACTTATAGGTGGATCAAATGAACATTATACTTTATTCTGTTACTACGAATATTGGAGTTCAGAACTTTTACAGTATTAATATTTAATTATTTAATCATTTACACAAATGGGTAATATATATTACAATATGGAGTTACGGCAACGCTCAAAATAAAATTGAAACTAAAAACACGGTGTGTGGTCATTGGGTCTGAAACAGGTATAGATATAATGATAATTATCCGTCCACGTATCACAACACACGATTAGTTAGTAGTTATTGTACAGTTTTAGTCGCATAACACCTACACGGAGATGGAATAAGGTTGCTTGTTTAAGATATTATAATGTTTATAATGAGTGTTATCAGAGTAAGGTACACTGAACCATTTATCAAGGACGTTAAGATTAGGTTTTTTCATGATGACGTTGAAACCAAGGACGCACGCAAAACGACCATAAATAAATAAGTGTCTCATCGCGGGTTGAGATTTTCGATAATCGAGAGAAAAGCACAGTTTCGTGGAGTCTACAAAAAAAAAAAAAAAATTGTAACCGTGATAAACGCACTTACCGCTGAGTTTTCTCATTTTGTACAGTCAGCATGAAACACCCGTACAACGAAGTTATCTATCGGCGGGAACTTCTTATTCGACTCGAACCGAAGCAAGATAAGGGTTTTTGAAGGGCTTCCCGGGACAGAACGCCTACCACCGCCTTCGAGTGTCGGTCGGCGACGATATTTCGACAACGACAGGAAACAACAACAACACGGCGAAAAAACCGTTTTCGATCGTCGCAAAGAAATCCGGTCGCGACGTCACCGGCATAATAAATATCGGTTGGTTTTTCTTCTGAGTATTTTATTTTGTTATTTGCCGGCAATACTCGGTAAAACGTACAGAGAGAGAGAAAACCCCATTGGCCGGTTTCGATTTACGGCCGCAACAACACCCACACGACCATTCCGTGCGCCGCAGACTGGACGCGTTACACGAGCGCGGTGCAGTAAATTTCCGCACTCGACAAAAGCGTCGCTGACGTACGCCTCGCACTTACACTCGCACGACGTTACAATAAAACGCGATCGGATAAGAGGCATGAGAACAAGAGAGAGAGAAAAAAAAAACCGTGCCTACTTATAATGACTACATTACGAGGGTACCGACCGAGATACTCGGCGGCCGCCGCGCCGTGTAGCGTCGAGCGCATGCGTCGTCGTCGGTCGCGATGATGACGGTGGCGCGGCGCTACGGACGACATCATCGAGGAACAACGACGACGGACGCGCGACATCTAACGGTTTCCACGACAAACGTTTAACTTTAAGGCAACTGGAAAGCAATAGCAGCTGGTGTTCTTGTCTTTTTATGCCTCGATTGCATTGAGCGGGTTTGGAAACGGGCTGGTCGGCTAGTGCGATTGTGATGATCACACGCAAAACGCTCTATACATACTCGCGCTCAGTAGCCAACTATAGTTGGCCGAGTAAAAAAATCAGACGTTATCGATAGCACGAGCTATCAGTATAATGACACCATCATGAACTATTTCCGTGGACATATCAGTAAACACTGAAACCGTAAACGCCAGCGGGTGACGAGTGAAAAGTAGTAGTCCAGCTTTCAACTTCACTCGCTGATAGTTTACGATCTGCTAGTTAACTAGCAAACACGATTACACCGGGCGAATTTACTAGCATTTGCCAACTAAATAGCACGGGGTGGCCAGATTTAATTTTAAGAAATCCGGGCGACCAAAATTCATAAATAATAGAATCATAAAACCTATGTACAAACTACACTTTCTGTTAAATACATATTATTAATATTATCTTTTGTAAGTGTAGTACTAAAAATTTTAAATCACAACATTGTTTTTTTCCCGATTGAAAACTAATGTAGTTAAAGGAAACAGGTTGGCTAAATTTGGAAAACGATTATAATTGTCACTTTCGTACATTCCGACGTTCGTTATCGAAATAATTCACGATTAGGATTTGTTCGAAATAAAATCGATAACCGAATAAGTAAAAGAATAGAATTATAAAAACGATTTTGAATTCCGGGACATTACAATGCAAAAGTCCAAAACCGGTACAAATCGGTGTCCCGGGACGCCTGGCATGGGTTCCTAAACCGGTAACGTCCCGGGAAATCCGGGGTGAATGGCCACCCTGAACTAGCAGCTTGTTCAATGTAATCGAGACTTTATGGCTCTCGCGTTGAACGTACTACGGACGCGAATGGACGATATTCGTCTGTAGGCCAGGAAAAACTTTTTGAAATAATTTACTATTAACATTGATTTTATAAGATAATATTGTAGTAAATCGTTTAATTTGAAAATAAAAAATTCCGATCATAGTTAAATTGACCAAAAACAGTCAAATTTGTTGTTTATTTAAATTTTTGCTTAAACTACTGGAAAATTATAAAAAAAAAAAAAATCTAAAATTAATGGATTTATAATGATGCAGTGTATACAAAAATATCTTCTTTTTACACAATTAAATAAATTAGTATAATTAAAACAAATAGTTGGTTTTCCAAATAAAATGCGCGCGTAATATTATCTAGCAAAAAAAAAGCATATTTATATATAAAAATACGTAGACAAATAATAAAAATGAAAAAAAAAATATAACAATTCATTATTGCACATCAATAAATAATAAGACATATTTAAAGCTAATTGTAATTTGTAGGAAACATTAAACACCTAATAGTAGTAAGAAATATTGTAAGAATAAACGTGAAAAACTTTAAACCGAATATTGACGATTCTGAAATAATTATAAAAATTTTTAATGGATTTGCAAAAATTAAATTATAATTAAGTAATTAAATTACACATATTTTGGAATACCGAAAATTAATTTATATCCGACATTATACACGATAATGAAATAAATATTGTTTTATGTTATAATAAAAATATTGACTACCATTTAGCATGGCCAAACATTTTAGTTCACAATTTTATCAAAAAATTTCTAAGTATAACCCATACAATTCATCTTGGACGATGTTGACATTACAAGAATAAGTTAAAAAGGTAATAAGTTCCAAAAATTTTACTGTTGTATATTTTTTGAATCCCGATTCATTGAAATTGTAACCAACCAAGATAAATAGCATGGGTTGCAACAACTGCTTGAAAAAAATAAAAAAAATGTACATTGGTTTTACTTGTATTATAATGTTTTGAAATCTAACACATCTAAGTGTTAGATACAAATTAATCTTATTAATGATTAATATGAGAATAATACTTTTTTTAATTTTCATTTATAGTTTACCAGACCACCTCTTTTTTATTTTTCCTTCGTTCCATTTTTTTTTATGATAATTTCAATTTTTAAAAATATCTTAATTGATCAGTGCGTAATTGAAACTAATTGAATATTCACACAACAATGTAAAAACAGTATATTTTAGTGGAATATAACACATGTAAAGACAAAAAAAAACTATAGACATTTTACATCAGTAAACGTGCCGAATTTTAAAGAAGTAAAAATGAATTACTTTAATTAATAAATAATTAAATTAATTATTATATTTTCCTTTTCCATAACTATGCCACTAATAGTAGTATAAATATCAGGGCCGGATTAAGGTTTTTGCCGCTCATAGGCTGAAATAAATTTACCGCCTAATTTACATAGGTATTGATATAATACACCAAAAAAAAATTTGCCACCCTTCAAAATTTGCCCCCCTAGGCTTTAGCCTACACAGCCTAAGCGGTAATACGGCTCTGATAAATATTTATCTCTGTACGAATAAAAACAATGCATATCTGACGATATTAATCTAAAATTAACTACTTTCAAAATTACATAAACTTTTAACCATAATATAACTTAATTGAAATACTGGAAGGTAAAGAATAAAAACATTAATTTAAAAATAAAAAATTATATCTATTTCTTTTTTTTTATTTTTTTTTTGTATCCTTTCCCAAACCAGCCAGCAGTAACTTTGGCTTTTTCTATAACTTCATCATTTTTATCAGCTACGTCTTCAGTATTTAGTTCATTTTCATCTTCATCTTCTTCATCATCATCATCATTATCATCACCATCATCATCATCATCATCATCATCATCACAACATAAACAAATAGTTACATCTTCTTTAAACGTAGATTCATATCGATGGTAAAACAAGCATTTGGTTGAACCGTAAACTGGATGGCAAAATGTACAATAACGACTTACAGAGACATCGGTTTTTTTAATATCATCTTTATCATCACTGACATCTTTCTTTTCCTTTTTCAAATTATTTGTTAGTTTTTTCTCTACTTGAAGTTTCTCAACTGCAGCTAATCCTATACATGTTTGGTATACAATGTTCTTGTAAAATTGATCCTTGGGAGTAGGAGACAATCCTAAAGTTTCCATATTACTGATGAAAAATGGATTTAGATACGGTACTATTGGCTCAACCAATGACAGCACATTATTATGATTGTCCAATGGACTTTGCTCAATACCTTCTATAAAAGATCTCCAAAAATTACTTAAACCTGGAACAATCTCCATATCTGAACACGATAGAAAATTAAGTAACTCACTTTGATCAATTATGGAGGTAGTATTTTCTAATTTTATTAAGCTGAGATCAACTGGTTGATTGGAGTCTTTTGATCCTGAACACATTTTGGCATTATTTATATACTCACTTTTTACATCTACTTCTAAATTTTCACTTTTCATTGTTACATTTGAATCATTATTTTGAACATCATCAGTCGGTATAGCTAAAAGTGGATGTACAGTTGTATGTTCTTCAGCTGCTACCAACATTGTTGCATGATGAAATATAGGATCAAGACAACGCTGGTACTTAGGTATATCCAAATTTAAAATTGACATAACTTTTTTCATAATATCATCACATTTACCTAAAACACATATTTTATTATTTTACATAATTCTATGTTATATATTAAATAAAAAAAAAATATATATATATATATATTTTGTACCATTTATTTTCAAAGTAGAATGGTCATCTTTAGGAGTCCATTGAAGATTAACAATATATAATTTTGGTCGTTTTTTAGCTGGTCTATCCATTGACCAAAGCCATGGGTACTTTTTAAGAACCTAAAATTAAATTAGTATTAGTTTGTAATTATAAATAAATGTTAAATACTATTTTTAACTATAAAAATAATATATTCATAATTTTTATACATAAATATATATATTTTTTAATGCAATTACTAATAGATATTTAATAGTGATTATTATAATTAAGTCGGTTTTCTTTCTTTGTGCCTAATGAACTATTATAGCTAGTAACTGAATAATCGAAGGTTCTTCCCCATGAATGATACAATTTAAATTACAATACAATGATAAAATTATACAATTTCGAATTATATCTTTAAGAAACAAATAAAATCTATGAAATGTAATGTTTCTTCATAATTATTACCTTCAAGCTAGATCCTAAGCATAAAATAACATCAGTTTTCTCTGCATGTTTACAAGCTGTTGTCCAATTAATTGGCCACTGAAGTTTTCCACGTTCACCGAAATGAACAATTGTATCTTTTAGTGGTTTATGACAAGCATAACATAGTCTCAATGTTTTGTGATTAAATCTCGCTGTATGTTCAGTCACATCAAACATTCGTAAATAATGTCTATTTGGTTTACAATTGTTGCATACCTATAAAATAAAATTTTATTTTTTATTTACATATTTACAGATATTGAAACAGTTTGAAAATAATAAATACTTCAATAAACATATTTCCATGAACTTCTGACAATGCTGGCCTTGGTAAACCACTTCTTAAATGTAACCCATCACAATTTTGAGAAACAACATGTCCGAGTAATCCTTCACGATATAGTCGATATAATGCCATGTGTGTTAATGTTGGTTCAGCTTGGCTTAAATCATGACATCTAAATTTTATAAAAATTGATATTAATAATAATTCTATTTGAAACAAATCATACAAAAGCATGAATGACAATATCACCTAATGTGTAATTTATAAAATCATGTAATTATTATCTTAATTTAATTACCTAAAATATTTAGTATTTTATTATCCTCAGAAATTATTAAGTTAATATTATTAAATTTTTTATGATATGATAATAACCACAGGAATAAAAAAATATTTTTTTTTTTACCACAAATATAATATATAATCACAAAAATATTTGGTAATTACTTAATTTTCTATCAGAAAATTTGATCTTATCTGTTCGTATATTTTAATAAAATATAAATTACCAGTTAAAAATATTATATTTTTCTGACAAGGCCAAAAAATACAATAATGACTTAATATTCCTAAATAATTATCGAATACTCTTTAATGTATGAATTAGACATTAAGGTATTCGTTATTTTTTCTATCTTATTTTATAAATATGATAATTATAAAATAAATTTAAATATCATACAAGATAATTTAAAATCTTAAAAAAAAAATTTTAATATTTTAAATTATCAGAATTAATTTACGAGTAGTATTTTAAAAGTATATTGAAATAATAATTATTTTCAAATAAATTTATAGAGTTTAATTAATATATTTATTTATTGTTTTTTTTTATGAGTAAATAAAACACTGGATGGGATCTGTTTTTGTCTATTATACAATATTACTTGCCCAATATCTTTCCCTTGATCCAATAATGTCCATATGCCATTTGATCCTCTATAATCAGGTATTTTAGCAGCTGTGCTAATCCCTGCACCCGTATAAACTACTAAATTGGATGCAGACATAATGGCATTTGCTAACTGTTGGCATTTTGAATCTAGTACTTCAACTGGATCTTCAAACTCCTGCGATCGTTCTTTTATTTTCTTTTGTCTATCTAATCTAAAATATTAATTTAAAAACAAACAGTTAATAATACAGGTATATTAAAAAATTTGATTTATTAATTAACACCTAAGACAATAATATTAGGTTAAAAATATAAAACATTTATGTAAAAAAAAATAAATAAATAAATAAAAAAGAATATGAAAAATACCTTTGAGAGATTTTCTGTACTGTATCTTTGCACGTGTTGAGAATTTCTTCATCGTCAAGAGTTCTTTCAGACAATGGTTTTTGAATAATTTCCAATATCTGTTAAAACATTTAATATATATTTTTACCAATTTGAAATCTATAAATTACAAGTATACTCAATAACCACATAAATAAATGAAATAAATTATATTCATAGGTTTTAGTCGTATTCAGTAAATACAACTAAAGTAGTATACAATAGTAACACACTATTAAAATTACTACACCAGTAAAATTCTGTTTAATTAAATAATATGTTGTTCCTATATAATTAAAATTCAATTATAGTTAATAGTCAAAAAATGTATGCAATTATGTTGTTTTCATTTTTTCGTGTTGAATGTATAAATATTATTTTTAATTGACTAAATGACGCAGGAAATGTAATATATTTATAATTGATTATAACCACCATCTTATTAACAATTTCAGTTCTAGTAAGTCTATATTATATGGGTTTAAGTGCAGTGTATTTAATGATTGGAAATTAAAATACCTAACAAACACATTTCTAAAATACAGTAATTAAACAATTATTTTATTGGTCAATCGAAACAGTTGTGCAAATGTTAGAAAAATTAATACACAAAAAATATTGAACAGAGAAATTGATTAAATACCTAGAAGAATAAGACTTTTTTTTTTTTAACATAATTTACTAGTTTTTATTAAACAATATTGCGTTATTATATCGTTTCGGACTATATAATTCAAAATTTGAAGGCAAATCTTTTTTGTTTTTTAATTATTCAAACATCTCTTACTTTTTTATTCGACGCATTTCTTTCTTTTTTCATACAGAACGTAATGTTGGACGCCGCTTTCCGTTTCCTGAATTTTAGTTTGCAGATTTTCTGATTATCCATTACATGCGAAGCAAACTTCGGTCCTGGCGTTCGCGCAATCGATTTTAATCTCACGGTTCAACCGCGAGACGTTCACTAGCAGCAGAACGGTGTGGCGACGACGACTTTGGCAACAGTGATGGATGGCGTGACATGAGTTTGTCGGCTATACATTATTCTACACGGATTACGTACATATTTTTGTGTGCACATTACACAAACGGAATACTACCTACGTAGTGCGTACAATAAAAACTAAACCGAACGAATGATAAAAAAAAAAAGGAAATTTCATTGAACAATGATAATTTCATTGTATGGGTAATACACGTACATATATTACCTAACACAGAACGAACGACGAAACAGTAAAACGTAGATTTCACTGTTCATATTTTATTTAATACGAGTTTAAATATAATTTACCTAAATTACGAGTAAAACCAAAAAAAAAAAAAAAAAAATCGCATTATTATTTACAGACGAAAAAAACGAGTGGCCCGCACATTACGGCTGCGTTAAGCGTATTATGCTGCAGTACTGAATGAAGACAGACCCCATCGCCGTATCGAATATCGCGTACAGCTGCTGCAGACGCTTATATTATGTATTATTATTATTATTATTGTTTTTATTTATTTTTCGGTAAAACGAAAAATAGTCCGACGTTTTGTACAAACTGCCGTGTTATTGGCAGTACATATTTACACCACCGCTACAACACTGATAGTGGAGCGGCGAAAGGATTTCTCGCGCGAAACGTACAAAACGACAAAACGTCACGAGAGTTTTCCCGTTGACGCGGATTAAACAGATATAATAAGTACAATATCATAAAAATAAATATATGTAAATGAAAAATACTTCGGCGGCAGTTGGCGATTTGAAATTTGTAAAAAAAAAAACCCCCCTGTAAAATTATTTCGCGATCTCTGCGGCCTGCGCGCGATAGGGAATCGATTGTAGAGATGATCGAGTCGTGTTGCGAACACAGTGATAAGCGATAACGCACGAACGAATATCTGTTGTAGCCCGTGCTTGGTGCAATTCGATTTTTATTTCGCTTAAAAGTATTTGCGTTTAATTCACTCGACATGACGGAGGAACCTCGAAGACCGAATTCAAACGTTTATCAAGGTAAAATCATCGCGAATGAATTGTTGTAATTCGTTTTGGTTCAATGAATAGTAAAATGTATAAACATTTACGCGCGTATAATAATTTTGTTTTTCCCACCTATGTAGGTGGTGATCATTTTGAATTTTTGTCTGAAAAAAATTGGGGCGTTGAACAAGACGATTGCAAAATATTCGATTCTATCGATATTCCGCATCTAGCCGATAGTATAGCTAGCGTACCATTTAATTCGCGTCATAATATACCAGATGAATTGTTCACTGTACGTTTTGTTACACATACAAACGTGTTACCATATTCAGTATTTAAACTAATTATACGTTTTAATTTCAGATAGAACAATTAGAAGAATTCGAAGTCGAAGCATCTCTTGCATTGAGTCGACATACGTGTATGTAGGTAAAAAAATGTTTGTTCAAAAATATTTTATTTGTATTTTAATTTTTTTAGTCCAATGCAATTCAAAATCAAAAAATAAAACTGCGGCATCAATATCTGTCGGATGCAGTCGTAAGCCAGAAACAAATAAATTAATGAATTTAATTTTGGATAATTTTTCCAGTTCGGGTAATATGAATTTCCACATTATTTTAAACACTGTATTTTTTTAATACCTGTTAATATTTTAAATAAAGATTTGATGTGTACGTAATGTCTAGTTTTTGATAAGTTTATTCGTTTTTATATATGTTTTACTTAGATACATCACACTAACGCTGAATTTTCTACTATTTCTTAATTGACATTTATATTCATAATTTATTAACATTTAATACCTATCTTTAAAATTAGATTGAAAATTTAAATATTGTACATTCAAATAATAGATAATCTGTTCTGTATATATTATGTACTTAATTATTAAATAATATTAATTAATAACTCATACATGTTAATTGTATGTTATTTCAAAAAACAAAATCTTAATAGATATTTTTTATTTGTTTTATATAAATTTTTTTTAATATTATTTATTTCAGAAGAAAATGTTCTTGATAACAAGGTTCAATCACATGTCCAATTAGATGCAATATTAGGAAATATGAAACCATTAATTAACATATTACAAGATGAAATGAATACGTTTCATAATATAGGTATAGTGATTTAATGTAATAACAATTGAAATTTGATTATTCTTAAAAACTCAATATTTATAATTATTTTAATATATGTTTGTGTTTTTATTAGACACTGGTGAAACTGGCTCTAAAACATTCGAGTGTAAAATAAAACCAGTTACACATGATTCTGAAATAGAAGTAACAAATGATACTGGCCATTGGCTTGATTCCATGTTAGACAGCGATGAATAGAAATTGGAAGTTTTACTGAATTCATTTAAATTGTTTTATATATATATATATACTATGTAATTAACTTAAATTTAAAATTAAAACTGTTAAACTTGATCGCAATTGTTTTTTTAAATGACTATAAATACATTAATAATAATAAAAATGTATTAGTTAAACTACCAAAAAAAAAAGAAAGAAAACAATTCTTGTAAATATAACACAGAATATACTCAATAATATAGTGTTATACATTTTTGTTTTAAATTACAAACTATATATATATATATATATAATAATATAGTAAATACTATTTATATATTATAATATATGGTATTTCTTGTTTGTAACAAAGTGAACATACATTTTTGTAATCAAAAATTGTTATAGTTTTTATAAGCACTAAAAAATAAGCATATTTAATTAGTATATAAATAAGTAGCTTACTTGAATTATTCCAAAAATGTACAAAAATTATATAATTTGAACATTTCAACGTTCAGTCTAACGCAATTAATAACAATATTAATATCACATATTATATTAACTACTTGTATTCTAATTTTACTAACATAAAAATTATTTTTCATTTTAAAATGGAGAATTCATACCAAGTTTAGTTCCAAAGTCTAATCTTGCTCTTTTTTGGTAACGCACATTTGCCCTAAAATAAAATATAATCCATTTATTATTTTAATTTTATCATATTTACAAAATGACAATGCATAGAAATAATACCTAATTTCTTGCCAATGAACAATCTCATTTATAATGAAAACCACGAACAAAGATATCAATCCGGTAATCAAAGTGAATATGGATAGTTTAGAAAAATTTATATGATCTTCAATTCTATCAAAGTACTCATAATGAATAGTATATATCCATTGAACTAAAATACTGGTGTCAAATATTAAATAACATATTGTTTTTAATAAGTAGTTTTTATTTTACTTACATGATCAATGCAGTGAAAACATAAAATTTATTTAAATATATAGGCCGTTTCCAAAGTAAATAGTCCCGATGAACAAAACTTAATGATATAGTAACTAAAAAAAAAAATTATTTATTAATTATTTTTAAATAAATATATATATATATATATATTAATTACCATAATGCATCACAAGAAACAGCAACATAAATCTTTGAACACTGACAATAGTCAAGTCAAATTTTGACCAACCTCCCCATTCAGATTCTTTAGGATCTGGATATACATACCAACATTTCTTAGTTTCAATAGTTGAGTTGTTAGATATAGATAGATTTAAAATCAAATCGCATGATTGACTTAGTGACCATATGAAAAGTAGTACCATATTTATGACAACGGGTAAGAATTTCAGACCATAAAACCACAATACATAATAAGACAACTATAACATTGACACAATTTTGTTAAAATAAATTATGAATATTTTTATTTTATAATAAAAGTAAACTTACTTCAGATGTAATTGTACATTGATTTTTACCAGTGGGTTTTTGCATTACCTCAGGATCTGTAGGTCCTCCCACCAAAGATACTGAAAGAAGTGGCACAACAATACATGTAAGCCATAATATTTGACCTATAGTAAAATAATAATTTTTTAATTATTTAATATAAAGTCAATA
This sequence comes from Chaetogeoica ovagalla, assembly GCA_032441825.1. NCBI lineage: Eukaryota > Metazoa > Arthropoda > Insecta > Hemiptera > Aphididae > Chaetogeoica > Chaetogeoica ovagalla. Next base: position 9,382,121 of record CM063735.1, on the reverse strand, counting down.
TTTATTACAGTGATTTTAAATAATTTTTAAATTATTATAAATATGAAAACAAAAACTATCTATAAATAAATTTATTATTCAAGTGATTAGAATGCAATATACCACTTATTATAATTTAATAACAAAAGTTTGGGTTAGGTTACATATAAATTATGAAAATGAACTAAATTACAAACCGACTGATAAAATAGGAGGTAATACAAGAGCAATTGCAAGTAGTTGAAGAAAACTAAGAGAAACCATGCAACTAGTCCAGAACTGAACACAATTCCATATTCCCTGCATTAAATATCTTCCCTGTGAAATAAAAGAATACTAAGACATTGATCTCACAATTCCTTCAACAAAAAGTATAAACTATTTTCAAATAATTTACTTCCATAATAAGATGGTACACTGGTAATGGATCTTGACGATTAAGTGTTAGACAACAAGGAAGAGAGTTCAATAATTCAGAGAGACCCACTGGAGATATTGGTGCATCTATTGAATTTGGTTGGTGCATGATAGTAATTCGCTGACAAACTTGAGGGTAGATCGGTTCAATAGCAAGACTATATATAATTTATATAATAAAAATAAAAAAAAATTCAAAGAAGTGCTTATTACTTGAGATACATGAAAATTTAATTTACACTGAACATTTTATTCATATTCTAAATATTGTATTATTCATAAATGGCTTCGTTACAAAATATTTATGTCTCAATTTAATGTTAATGAAACGAAATATTAATAATTAATTTTAAAACTTTTAAAGTATATAAAAATAAAATAAGAAAGAAAATTCAGAAACATTTTGAAAATATAAAAAATGTTGAGAAGTGTAAAATCATATGCATATGTGTAGAATGAAATTATGTGCTTGTAAATTTTGTATTATAAAATATAAATATTTAATTTATATAATATGTTTTATAATTAATTACCTCGCATCAGCTTGCATAAATATACCAATATTTTCAGCATTAGGAGATGATCCCAGAACGCAAACTACTTCCCCATACTGTTGCATTATAGATATCATTTCTTTAGTGGCTTCTGGAGTGCAATCTGTGAATAATGAGACCAAAAGTGGAACATTATCTATGCATTCTAAATGAGGTCGAATATTTTCAATGCCACGAGGTAGTTTTGCCTGTTATAAAGATATTATTAATTAAAGCTGTAATAGAAAATTAAATAATTGTTACACTTACTCGATTATACATATCAAAATTAACGGGAGCACTCTGATCGGTACTATCAGACATACAACTTAATGAGTGCCATTCATCTCCATTTTTTTCTATCTCGACTACATTACTATTATCATTCATAAATGTATCCCTTGAACATTTTTTAATAAATATATAAAGACCAAAAATAATATTGAAAACACAAATATACTAATAGTAATGTTACTTTTGAACAAGCATTGGCTTTATAATTTTTTCTCCATCATGTTCTATTGTAATTTGGGCATAGTCCATATTTAAAGCAGTTGGTGCTGACATACTAATTGTACGTGACATATTGAGAGCAGTACTACAAAAGAAATAAGTTTTAAAATATTATTTTTAATATTTCAAAATTTTAAATAAAAATTACCAATTTATATTTAGGGGAGGAAAACAATCAACTGATAGATTGTGTTCGTGTTCAGCCAATTTTTTCTTTGACTGACTGGTTGATGTTAGTGGTATCAAAAAGCTAGTTTCATCATCACAAGTCGCTGCACCCTCACTCGATTCAAATACAAAATACATACACTCAAATTTACGTGCTAATAGTTATAAAAATCAAATAGTGCATTTACACAACAATTAGATAGATTAGTGTAAAAATTAAATTCAAAACAACTCTAAAACAATATTTGTTAAAAATATATTAGTACCTGGGATCAAGACGAGTTCTTGTTTGGGTATCACCTAATAAGGAAATATGACAATTCCATCCACTCTCCAAGCCCATTTTTTCAGAAAATACTCTTGACCTAAGTTCGTTTTCTTTACTAAAATGAACGAATCTTATACAAGCTTTTTCTAAAAGCTCAATTAATTGAACCTATTATATTGGAATTTATTTTGTTTAAAAATCTTCACAAAAGTTTTTTAATTATTTACCATATCATATTGTGGTTGATACTGCATTGTAACCATTCCTAGAAATATCTGATTGCACTGTGTTTCAAAACAACAATTTAGATCTTTAGAGTTGTATTCATTACAATCGCCAAAAAGTAATGAATCTAAAATATAAATAGTTATGCATTCAATAATTTTTAGTGTGTAACTTAAACAACTTTAAATTAAAAAGAAAAAAAATCTTAATCCTAAAAAATAGATAAACTTCATAAATATATATTTCATAAAATTTTATCAAATATCTTTTAATATATAAATAATTATTTAAAAATTCAATGATTAATAACTTGTTTTAATATTAATCAAGTTACATATGAAATATAAGAAATATACTAACCAGAAGAATGAAATTGTGGTTGCTTGACTGAATGTGTTGTCGATGTCCAAGGATGTGGTGTTGGACTACGGCATAATTTTGAGTATAACTGACGACAATCAGCTGGTAGCTCTAAATAAACTTCTGAGAAACTTTTATCAGGAGGTAATGGAAGTGGTCGATATGAAAATGCTGTACAATAAGCAGTTAAGCTAGTTCTTTGATAAAAATCTAGAACTTTTTTCCTATACAAAGCACAACATATTTGTTATCATACAAAATTATGTGACTATTTTACATACTAGTAGGTAATAAATAAATAAATAAATAAATATATATATATATATATATATATATATATAATATTAGTGTTAATTACCTAACAGAAGGAGAAATAGGACTAAGATCATGGCCATCCCAAAAGTCTATGCAGGCATCTAATATTATGTCTGCTGTACCTTGACTAAATAATTGTAAACTTGTTGCAGCTTTACCAATACTTCTCTCTCTTAACCCAACACACACCATATGAGGAAATGGAAATTTTAGTTTAGTTGTAACTGGTAATGATTTGGCAAATTTAATATCTCTTCGAACAGCATCAGCTTGCTAGAATTAACATTAAGAAACCGATTTAATTTTTCTGTTCCATTAATAGTTTTATTAACCAACACTTACTACATGTCTATATGTGGATAATTGTAGTTGAAGTTCGAATATATCATCAGCAGATTCTGAAAATCCTATTTGTCGAGCTAATTCACATAGACATCTATGATAATTTAATAAAAAAAAATATTCAAGTTACGTTTTATTCATTTAATAGTTTAATAATAAATTTAATTTAATTAAAAATAATTACCTTCGATTGGTAACGGGAACAAGCACTTCACTATATAACGCTTGACAAGATACATGAGCACAAAACTGAGCATAATGAGCATGAGTTGACGGGTTGCAAGTATTTAAAAGCACTGCTAAACCTAGAGGTTTCAAAGAAGATAAATGAGTTGACCAACTTGCATCATCAAATTGTAATCTCCATGCTGAACCCCGATCATGAGTTAAGTCAAGGACTTCTACTGCATAATTTTCTGTTTAAAATTAAATGTTAGAATTATAAAATTATGTTTAGCTTATACATTTTTTACCCTGATGTTGCATAGTATTTTCATAATTTTTTTTATGAGTCTCTCTACAATTTGGAGGATCTTCATAACTAGACCTGGACAATGTTTTGGAAGAATTTTGTAAAAAGAAAACTTTTTCAGCAGTCGGATTAGGCCAAGATAATATACCTTTTTTATCAACGCAACATAATGCCTACAACAAATAGTCAAAATATAACTATTTATTTTTACTTTAATTAATAATTTAATTTAATTACCGTAACAGATCCCATAACATGCAACAGATTAGTAGATCTATGCAAGAAATTAGCATTTCCCATTATACAAGAATAAAAATTTTTCCATACATACTTAAAAGAAAATTCTAAAGCATTGTTTTTCACTTCAGTTTCAGTTTCGTCGAATAAATCCTTATTTTTCTAAAACACAAAAGTAGTCAATTAATTGTTAAAATACTAAGATTGGTTTTAACCAACTAGAAATTTAATTAAATATAATATATGTACACGTTTATCAATTATGTTTATTATACACAATATCATTGTTATTATCATTATACAATTTATAAAAAATAATCGTATATTAATTCAATTACATGCCATATTTACCAAAAACTCTTAGTAATCAAAATATCTAAAATTAAAAAAAATTGAATTACCTGGACTATGGAAGATGATTGTAATATTGCATTTCCATAACATGTCATTAATGTCCATGCAATTGGTAACATCAATGGTAAAATTGGAATGAGTATTGAAATTGGGATTACAATAAACATTGATACCCAAGAACCAGGTTTTAACCAAAGAGTAAAATAAGACCAACGCCACCAAATAGTTAAAATAATACTTCCCTAAATCACAAATAAATATACACTAACAAGTTTTAATTGAATTACTTAATATTGAAATAATTATCATTTACCAAAAATGAGGCTGCAGCAAATTTTTGCATGAATATTATTTGCAATAAATATAAACATTTCGTATAGAAACTAGAAGGTCGATTTTGGGCTAATTTTAATGCAAGTTTCAAATTATGTAAGTATGGGGTTTCGTTTAAAATATAAGCAACATTTTTTAACGGTTTACGAGATACCATATTTGGCACGGCCGTCTTGTTTATCATTGAAGATGAAATATCTGGATTAAAGATTTCCCATCGCGTTAATTCTACTGGAGCCCAATCATCTTTTTCCTGTTCATAATACAAATGAATTCATATTAATAATACACTGTATATTGAATGAAAAATAACAAATTCTTAACATTAAATACTACAAACAAAATAATATATATATATATACAACATACCCTAAGTCTTGTGACATGACATGGAGAAGTTTGTCCTGGCTTTAAAAGTACTATATCACCTTTAACTAATAAAGCCCATGGTAAGTTTACCAGTACACCGTCGCGTTGAGTCCATTGTAAAGTGACTGACGGAGAATATGGCATACACAAATGTGGATAATTCTCTTTCTTCCAATTGCATTTGTCTTTATAGCCTAAAAAAGTTAAATTAAATACGATATTCTTTGAAAACTACTCAAATAAATTGCTTATATTTTTTAGTCTGATTTTCTTACAATTAAGTTTTATCATTAAATGATCGAGTTTGGTCAACATCTCTTCGTGTCTTAATTTGTTATCCCATAATACAGTAGCGAGGTTGACAATCAGCAATATGAATATTAACACGCCATCATCGAATAGATACCACAATTCATTGTATACTATACTAATTATGATCAATGAAAAACTACAGGCAAAAATGACCAACGCAGTAATCCAACATATACAAGTGAACGGACTGTTATGTTTCAGCGCATCATGAATCCACAATTTGTCTCTGCTCCTATTTAAATATTGGAATATTTTGTTATTTGTACAAAACAGAACGAAGAACAATAAAAGAAAATTGAAAACTACTGTTGCGTTTGCTGTTCTTTGGTATGATTTCTGAGCGATGATATTTCATCGTACAATGTGCACAAAGCCTCAGTAGTGGTTAATCCTGGAAGACCTTCTGCAGTCATTTTTTTTGTTTCACTGGAACATTATCATTAATTTCTAGTTCTACTTAAAATAACAAAAAAAATTTGTGATACATTTTTACTATAATACTTTATTTACGCGTTCTACAAGCGAACTCTGCCAATAAAACTATATTGAAATGTATCATTTGTTTTACCGCGATTGTTACTGATAATATCGGGTAATCGCTATCTAACTACCTTTCACAATGAACAATTTGTTGCCAACATTAAATTAAATTATTAATTTAAAAATTCCTACAGAATATATTGTGTATTATTGAAAATGAGCAATATAAAACGCTTATTAGAAATGTCCAATTCATCTCCGTTAAATCGACGACGATACTAATTTTCGTTATCACTTTTTGTTACATGTTTAAAATTAAGGCGCTAAAATTCAAAGTAGATAAAATAAGAATTTTTCAAACAAATGACGGCGTCAAGTATATCGATTTAAAAATTGAATTAATAAAAAGTTAATATCGAGTTTTATAAGATACAAAAAAAAAAAAATCGTTATTGTTTTAACTATTGAATGTTTGGGCATAATGTCATTACGAATAATAATAATAATAATAATAATAATAACATTCTCCCCTCCCTTGAAAGACCAATTCTTTCAAGGAGGACAAAATTACAATGACTATGAATCTGATGCAAATGATTCTTCATCCCTCAATGTCGGAATGATAGACAACTTCACTGCAGGACGCTTGAATTCAGAACCTGAAGGAGTGCGGACTGTAACAACTCGGACTTGATCGTCAGGACCGGGATGAACTGCAATGACTCTGACTAGCTTCCACTTCATCACTGCTACATTGTCTTCTTTAAGTAGAGCAAGGTCACCAACCTCTATGCGACGACAGGGCGTATGCCATTTATTACGGCCTTGCAGTTGAGGCAAATACTCTGTACTCCAACGCTTCCAGAAGCTCTGAAACATACCTTGAACCAATGACCACCTTTTAAACAGGTTTCGAGGTGTTTCAGAGGTCTCAGGTACAGGTGGTAGTACCAAGGTACCACCCACCTGCTGTGTACCACCTGTGCTGGTGTAAGTACATTAAAATCTGCCGGGTCTGTTGAAAGCGGAGTCAATGGTCGAGAATTTAGAATGGACTCAATGCGACATAATAATGTTGTTAACGTGATATTTGATTCACGTATTTTTGATCTGTATAACGTTATTGAGGTTGTCATTCAAGTTATATAATATTCATATTTAAGAATAATTGTTAAACATACAGTCCACTCGTTCATTATGCATTATGTTCATTATACCAATTATTATTTCTCTATATACATCTGTGTTTTGTTTTAATTGGCTCAAGGGACCGTTTCTTATTATATGAAACACCTTAAGCGCCTACACTATTTTATACAATATATACACGAATAAATATTGGCGATTTTAAGGTTTTCAATTTTAAGTAAATTAGTCGTTTTAAAAGGTAAATTTTTCTAATACACTACGAAAAGTAATTTAATGTACCGCCAAAACTACATGAAAATAATTACTAATTCACAAAAATTATTTATCATTATAATAGTTATACACATTAATGGTATTGATAGAAATACGGTATTTCTTCAAAAAACATAATATGTTATGTAAAAACATATTGTGTTTAATTTAGTTAACTATATAGATGTATGAAGACATGGTATTATTATGCTGTAGGTATGTAAAAACCTAAAAGCCATAAAACAGCAATAATAATCATTGCTGTTTAATAATATTATAACATGTAACCAATTATTGTTACATGTTAAAATATTTGCAAGATAAATGTAAATTACAATGCGAAAATATACATGTCTAAACTTCAGAGTTTTCTATAAGAAATTCGAATAGGAAGGTACTTAATGTACTTATGTATTGTGACCAGTGGCGTATTTAAGATTTCTTTGAGGAGTGGGACGTATGACCCAGAGACGGATTTACACAATTGTCGCCCCTAGGCAAATTTTTTTTTGGCCGCCCCATTAAACTTATCAACGAGAAAACATATTTTTAAATACTTATTTAACATAACTACTAAAAAAATAAATCATAAAGACTGATACTAAACAATAATTAATGGCGGTTATGTTAATAAACTAGAGTTAAAACTAGGTTAAAAAACCTAGAGTATTCTCAATAAAATATTGGCCTAAAATTGCCGCCCCTAAAAATTTGCCGCCCTAGGCAAATGCCTACTTTGCCTGACGCTAAATCCGCCACTGGTATGACCATTATTGACGCAACTAGGGGACTAGGAGGCTCGGCCGCTATGACTAAGATTAAGCCTCCCCCCCCAAAAAAAATATTCCTAGTTAGTGGGTAATTGAAAGTTGACTTTTTTCATTTTTTTCTTTTTTTTTTTTTGCTCATTTGGGTAATTTTGGCATCGATCGGCAACATTTCTGAAAGTGAAAACTTTTATTTTGCTTGTTAATTTTTAGCCTCCCTCCCCCTCTTAAAATGTAGTGCTAGTTACGTCCGTTAATATTAAATATTGGTATATATGTAACAGTAACTATTATTGTAAGAGAATGAATTTGAAAATTTGAATATTATAGAAAGTACGATATTATTATGTTCGTAATATATTTCCTTAATAACATTTTAACGACTTCAAAGAAATATGAAAGATTAAACGTTTATTAGTAAATAATTGCTAAGTCTACAATATGTATTTCGTTTCATATGTTGTATCAATAAATAGGCAATAATAGTTGGAATAAAATGTTCCACCACCACTCGTCGTGTGGACTATACCGTACGGCTTTATTAAAATAGCATACGCCATTTATCATTTATCTTAATTAACTAAACATTTGATTTCCAATTCAACCATAACCGTAGGTATATATTATATATATATTTCTTTTTCTTGTTCGCACCGAGAACCTGGCGGGAACAGCTTCGTCAAATACATCGTCAAAGGTATATTTAAAACCGATCGTGTGTAGCCACTGTATAACCTACGTTATAATTCTTATAAAATGATCGGGAAATAAGAAGTAATGACCCCCATCCGTATATTTATTATCTATGAGAACGTCCTCTCAAACGTCGCATTACGTTCCGCACCGAAACGCAGCGGTCGAAATTTCCGCCGTCCAATGTCGATGCGCTTTATCGCGCGAAGTTATTTTTGATTGTCGAATGTCAGCGGTGGGAAAAGTGATTTTTTTTTCTTTCGGATATTAATCTCTTTGGAACAGAACAACTTTCTTACAGACGTTTGTGCGACACATAGTATTCGAAAATTCATAAATATATTTTTCGTTTTTCTTTTTCGTAATTTATAAAATTATAAGTATACGTGATGTCTTTAGAAACCCGCGTATTCTACACACCGGGTTAGGTTACAAAAAAAAAAAAATACCATCGACAAGACGTTAACACAAGTACGGGGTCAGTATTTTCCATTCGATCGCGTTGTATCAATGGGATTTGACTGACATAAGAAATGAATTAAATAACAAAAGATTCTCGCTGTTGTACAACCGTCCGGTATGGTCTAGTGGCTAGGATACCTGGCTCTCACCCAGGAGGCTCGGGTTCGATTCCCGGTACCGGAATGCGAACTTTTTTCTTATTTTTTTTGTTGGATATACCGTTCGTTTTTTTTTCAATGAAAAATAATAAAATGCCGGGTTTTAAAATATCTTTTGGAACCCGCGGTCCGTGTCGGATCGGAGGGAAAAATTCCGGAAATTCAATTTTAGTTTTTAAACGATTTATAAATTTTTTACCCGCCGCCGTCCGTCCACCGGTTTTTAAATAATAACCTCGTCGCTAACATCAGAGCTAACCGATGCGACGAGCATTACACCGCAAAATAATAATACGGTGTTGTTTATAGATTGTACCGGGCGAACTCTCATCAGAAAGATTATATTAAATCGTTTGAAATTCACACGTCGTGGGACAACGGCTGTTGTTTCGTTCGGCATTTGTTGTAATATTTTTCGTTGTCGCGTTATCGAAAAGTGTGCGTGTGTCGCTGAAAAATACGTATTCCTCGTAAAGAAAAAAAACGTCACGTTGCGCGCAAAAAAGTACAATTTTCGTATTTTCACACTTGCAGTGTACGTGACACGCTCAACGAATCGTGCGAGGTTGTGCTTTGTACGTCTGGTGGACTGCTGCAGAAAATATGACAGATTCTATTGGATGGTGTTTGATCGAGAGCGATCCCGGCGTGTTCACTGAACTGATTCGCGAACTGGGTAATTTTTCTGGAAACTATAATTTGTAGAAAAAAATTAGAAAAACAACACCCTTCTCACTTACGTTGTATATACATTTCAGGCGTGACCGGAGCTCAAGTCGAAGAACTGTGGACGTTAGACAGTAGCCTATTCAATATGATCAAGTGAGTGTCATTGCATTCGTTAAATATACTATACTCGAGCCGAAAACACGTACTCGTACCACCAAAGTGTACGTTTAATCAGCAATCAATGTTGTTAACAATTTTTTGTTTTTATTTCTTATCCAATTTATTACATATGAAAAAAAAACAAATATTATTTTTATACGCCACCGAAAATGACAATAAGTGTGGTTTGTGTATTTTTAGTTTAAAATATAAAACGCTGTTAGATATTTTTACGAACATAACTCTAGACGAAGACGTGTTTTGTTTCTTATCATGTCATCAGACTGAACACATTTCGGTTTAGGTACATGTTTCCGCGTCAGTATTGCATTATTATTTTCATTCGAAATATCGTGTTATTCGATTAACATACATTGCTGATACGATTTACATTTATACTCATCTGACATCTTATAGGCCTGTGCACGGTCTTATATTCCTGTTCCGGTGGATAGGAAAAGATCAACCCGACGGACCGATTGTTAAAGATTCGAGGATCGATAAAATATTTTTTGCCCAACAGGTCAGTAGTATTGCTCTTGGATTGTATTAGCCTAGATGTCTTACGGATCGGTTTTAATACATTCGTACATCTTTTGTTTAACGTAGCCTTTGGAATTTATTGCTACGTATTGCCAAAATAATTGCTTTTAATTTACTTATTTTTATTCCTAGGTTATTAATAATGCTTGTGCCACACAGGCTATTTTAAGTGTATTATTTAACTGCCGTCACCCCGATATCGACCTTGGTAGTACATTAACTGAATTCAAAGAGTTTTCTCAAAAGTTTGATGCTAACATGAAAGGGTTGGCCTTGAGTAATTCGCAAAAAATACGTACAGTGCACAATTCGTTTGGAAGGTATTGTATACAATTATTATTTATAACATAAGTACATATATAAATAAATTTATTGTATTAGGAGCGGCTCAATTTTTGAATTTGATGATAGTGCTAAGCCAAAATCAAAAGACGACGAAGCTTATCATTTTGTTGCGATTGTACCTATAGAAGGTCGTCTTTATGAATTAGATGGATTGAAGGAAGGTCCGATTGACTTGGGGTTAATAAAACCCAATACAGATTGGGTCGAAGCAGCAAAACCGTTTATTGAAAAAAGAATAAATAAGTGAGGGAATTAGATTAAAAAAAAAACTTGTTTAATTTCTGTTTATCATATCAAACATTTAGGTATAAAGAAGGAGAAGTTCACTTTAATTTAATGGCTTTAGTATCGGACAGGAAGTTAATTTTGGAACAACGATTATTGAGTTTGCAAACTGAAGAATTAGTACGATTAAAACATAATATATGATTAACATAAAAGAACATTGATTATTGTAAGATCTCATTTTATTTTAACAGGACGAAACGACTAAAGCAGCAGAAGAAACTAATATCCGTATGCAAATCGCCGACGAAGAAGACAAAATGAAACGATATAAAATTGAAAATGCTCGACGTAAGCACAATTTTTTACCACTCATTGTGGAGATATTGAAGTTATTGGCAAAGGATGGCAAGTTAGTACCATTGTATGAAAGAGCCAAAGCAAAAACTTTAGAGAAGGAAAAACAGAAAATTGCCAAAGTGTAATTTAAAATTTCCCAACTGTTATTCATATGGAAACTTTTATTAAATTAAAACCATTTTAAATTGTGATGAAGACCAGTTGAAATTGAAAAATATATTTCTAATTTTCTTTGTATGTATTTATTACTTTATGTACTACTTCATTGTTCTAATATTAAATTTGTCAATTTAAATTTTTAACAATAAAATATTCAAAAGAAATTAATACATTTATAATATATATAATTTTTTTTATTTATAATGAAAAACCTATAAATTATAAAGTATTACAAGTTTTATACAAAACGTTTAAAAAGTAAACTAAATAATATTGTTTTATTTACTTTTAAATTTTTTAGAATTATTTTTACCGCTTGGTTTTAAAATTTTTCTTTTCTTGTCAATTTCACTCTTTGCCTGATCCTGAAGTCTGGAAAAGAAATCTGTAGATGTCTTTATACTTTTGCTTTCCACAGACTTTAACTGAAACCAATCAATGCATTATTATACTGTAAGTGGTTAGGTTATATACAATTAGACTGATTAAAAACAATAAGTTCTAAAGGATTTAAATAGATTTCTCATATTAGTATTTGTTTAGTAATTTAAGTAATTCCTGCTCTTACTTCTTTAATTTGATGTCCATTACTCATTAATCGTTTCAGTTCTTTTTGGGCACTTTCTTTATTATGGTTGGGTTTCACTCCACGTCTTTCCATTTCCTTTTGGTTGGATTCCTTCATTATACGTTTTTTATGTTGTAAATGCTTCTTCTTACGACGTTCGCGCTTTTTGTCTGTTTTTGTACGTTCTTCCTTACCAAGAAGTGGTGCTTTGAATTTACCTAGAAATAGAGAAATTTTTAATATTTGGAATGTTTTCTATTGAAATTGCATTGAATTATAAAGAATATAAACCTTGTATTTCTTCTGGTGCCAACAATGCAGCATCAGTAGTAGCAAGTGGAGCTACTTCTTCCATTGATATAGCAGGTAAATTATTGATAACTTTCAAGTCCGGAATGGCCTTTTAAAACAAATTTTAATTTTTAGTTTACTAAATATGCATATACTAAACTGTGTTAGAAAGATTCCAAATTTTGTTTTGAATTACAGTCATGAATATTCTACATGTCAGAAATAAGAAGGATAACAAAAAATATATTACCTGTTTAGGAGTATAATGATAATTTGTAAGTGCATCTAATTTTCTAAATAATTCTTTCATCATTAAATCAATTTCTTTATGTTCTTTGGGTTCTTCTTCTGGTCTGTCTTTATTTTCCGGGTCTGCTGCATCTCTTTGTTTGATGAATTCCTATATAATTGTATTGTAATTATACATTCCAACAACAATATATAATATTTATACTTTTTCGTAAATTTGTGATAAGCTCTCCTTGCTCTTCTCTTGGTTCAACACCAACTGTTTTTTAAATTCTTGCGGTGCATTGATTGGCTTTATTTTACGTTCCACATCATCCCACGCTTTGTCCTTAATTCTTTGCAAAATAATGTCTTCTAATTTCACTGTTGTTTCTTCGGTTATTATTGGCGCTAAATACAAAATAAACAAATCGAATATTTATTTTATAATAATTATATATATTTCAATTAATTTACCTGGACGAGTACAAACGTCAAACTCAACAGCTTCTTCTAATAAAGAATTTTGAGGTCGGTCTTTGGCTGTAACTTCACCTTTTAATGTCCAAGGTTTATTTTCAGATACTGCTTCTTCTTCTAACTGAGCAATACGTTTATTAATTCGCTCCGATCTTTTTTCTAGAGACGATAAAGGTCCTTTGTTTTTTTCGTCTGAGTAATTTTTATTTTCTCCGTTATCATTTTCACTGCTTTCTTGGTCCATTGCAAATCTTACATTTTTTTTTGCTTTCCTTTTATTTTTATTTGTTTCTGTATTGTTCTCGAAGAATTCTTGATACATGGGACCGAAATTATCGTCTTCCTAACAATTCAACAAATACATTTACTAATTAGTAGTAATTTACTGCAAAAAACTATAAAGTATTAAAAAACAATAAAATGTAACTTAAACAGTAATTATTAAACTAAACATTATAAAATGTAAGTATGGCAGTGGCCAGGATTTAAGTACTACGTATATATTTTAAAACAAAAACAGAAATAAGTTCTTTTGTATTACTTCATTGTCAGATTTAATATCTTGAAACATGTCAATGTCATCTTCAAGGTCTTTTGGTTTATCCTTAGCCGAGTCCCGTTTTTCTTCTGACTGAAGAAAGTTTTCCATTTCTGATAATTTGAAAAATTCATCGTCTACAACGGACTTCTTAAATGCTACATAAAATCATAGACAGAGAACGAATTAGTTCATTGAAATTCAAGCATTGTCGTAACCCAGTTTTAAATGACAATAATTTTAGACCATTTTGAATAATTATAATTGTTATCCCATAAATATATGTTTACCTTTTTTAGAATTTTGAGTTCCTGATTCTTCTAAATCAGAAACATCATCTTCCTCTATGTCATCTTCATCACCCATTTCTTCTTCCTCTTCTTCGATGACATCTTTTTCATTTATATCGTCATCATCATCATCATCATCCTCCAAATCATCAAAATCTTAAATAATACACAATGATTAAATAAAATAAATTAATGTATGTCATAAGGATAAATTCGCTTCTTAAGATTTCAATGAAAATTATGTTCTTTTCGAAATAAAAAAATTATTCGTGCATAATACTACCTTCAAATTTTTCTGTTTTCATTTCAGCATCCTTTGCATCTAATTCCGAAACAATATAAAAATTAATAAATTAGTTATAATTAAACATCAACATATTTTTTAACTAGGGGCAGTTTCTTTGTTTTGCAATCATACTAAATTTTTGTTTTAGTTTTTTGATTTGGTTTAGTACCATTTATTAATTTAGATGAAGATGTATCTGTAATGAAATGTCTTAAATTAGTTAACACCTAATCATATGGAACACACTTTGTATTAAAAAATCGGGAGAATAAAACTATATAATTTTTCGTATACACGAACACACAACGGTTCATGCCAATATATATACCACTTTATATTCATGAAATCAATTGAAACACAAAAATTGTTATTAAATGATACATTATAAAGGGGTTGAAATAATTACCATTAAATTCATTAAGAAGAATCAATTCATTTTTTGTAAATTTCTGAATAGTATTCGCCAACAATTTTAATTTCGCAGAGTTTTGTAGTTCCAGTTCTTGCCATATTTGCTCTTCATCAAAGTCTTTAACAATAAGTTCGGGAAGAGCATCATCATCAGCACTATTCGTTTTGTTTTCAACGTTCTTTGTAGTGTCGTACAGTCGTTTTAACAAATCAGTCGTCTCTTCGGCAATATTAGTCTGTACACTAAAATGATACAAGGTATGAACAATATACACTTATTAAATTGTAAACATTATGATAATTGTAACGAAATGGATTGCGTGTATCAAATAAAATGTTAAAATCTTACTCTAAGTAATCCAATGGATTTACAGTCAACTTTTCAAAAGTCGTAATGAAGTCAATGTTGGACATGTTGAGATAGTTTTATAAACCGTAAGTAATAAAACTAAAAACCACAGGCACAAACATATTATGAAAATGACAGAAATATTAAATCTGCGGTCCGTTTTAAATTTCTTTTCTTTTGTAATTACAAAATACAATTAATGTTCACCCGAAAATTTAAAAGCTCCACACCACGTGATTTCTTATGATTGATAATAACTATCAATCAATCATAAAAAAAAATTTTTTTCATGATAAATGATAACTATCATTATTATCCGTTTATCACTATAATTTTGTTATCATTTAGCACTTGTTGAGGGCCTTGAGTTATAAAACTACGTATTTGAATTCCGATTACATTTATTATACAGATCATTATGTTCATATTGTTCATCAGCCCGTCTGGTATTAGCAGTGGTGTTTAGGATTTTTCTGATAGAAAATTTATCAAAATACTATTAGGTTACTATCATTAGATTGGAAAATCATTACAAAATTCCATATATATGTAGAGACTGAAGTAATTTTACATTTTATTTTGAAACAATGAATGTATTATGAAATTACACGAATAAATTACCCTTTTTTTTTTTGTTCATATATGTAGTGAATCGCTTTTTGACTCTCAAAAGTGTAATATAGTTTGACACCGAAATACAAGTAACGCAGATTTAATGTAATACAAAGTAGTAATTTTCTATGTACTATTTTATTTGTAATTCACAACAGCTTTTTTAAAAAAAAACATCTAAATACAAAAAATAATTTTAGGAACAAAAAAATATCAAATGTTATAGGTAATTCTCATGGTATATCAATAATCTTAAAACACTGATGAATCAATAAAGATTATTTATTGTCAGTCGGATTGGACATTGATGGCATTGTGATGGTGTACGGGCATGATGTAGCAAGCATTGGTTGAGGTAATCCTAACGTAAGGTTACCTTCTTTTGAATTCCTTTTATCTTTAATTTTAAACATTTCTTTTTTGAGTTTATTTAATATAGCGAAATTTGGTTGATTCACTGCCGCTTTACTTTGAAGTTGAGTGATTTCCTGCTCTTCCTGTTTCTTTTCTTTAGCGTTTTTAATGCTTCTGTTTCCGTACAGTCGTAACAACGAACCCCAGTTGTCGATGTCTGGATGTAACAAACCCAGTATCACTTGAGAAGCCTTTTGTTTGCCATCTCTTTTGTTTTTACACGCAACGGAAGCAGTATGTTTACCTACAGTCATCGTGCACTGGTTTAGCATCCTACGGCGATTGTTCAGTTTGTATTCAATTCCTATTTCACATTCACCAAAATTTCTTTGCAAACACACTAATAACATTGCATATGGACTAGGTTCTGTGGTTTTGGCACAAAACTCTGTGACTCTAGGGTCGGTGACTTTTATTTGGTCAAATATTACAGGATCACGTTGGTTTCGATGATCTGTATCTAATTTGTTCTTCATTTCTGGTATGAGAATATCCAAAGTCGCTTTGGCAGCATTAAGTTTTGCTTGTTTTTTACTATTACCCAAACCAACACCGTACTGGACATCATTAAGTACAACAGTTGCAGAATAAGGGGTTTCTGTATTTTCAAGTTCTTTGAACTCATACCACGGCTGGGTTTTCAACGCTTGTTGTAAGTATTCATGTAAAATGCTCACGAAACTCTTGCCGTTTGGATTCATGATCCATTCTCGACGACGGTTACATCGTTTATCATGATCTTCAGTTTGAACTGGAAATGATATCAATTTAGTACTGTCCGGAAGTGAAGGCCTTTCTTTGGTAATTTTTAATGCTGCACTAGAATTATCCGTTGTTAAATTGTTCAGTACGGGCTCTTTATTTACACATTTTTTAAATCTAAAAACAAAATATGATAATTATATTTAATTATCAATCACCTTAATTTTCATTTAATCACATTTTAATTAACACTTACTTAAATAAAGGCTGACAATATTCTCGCAATTCCTCGTGTGTTAAAGATTCTTTAATGATATTTTCTTGCGCAGTCTCTACTTTAGCATTCGGTATAATCATATTTCCGAGTTTGCTAACTTGAAAATCGGGTTCATTTTTAATGTTATTTTTAGATTCAAGACCTTTTCGATATTGTAAACAACTAATTGCTGACAGTGGCGCTAAATGTGATGTAGGATCACCTGGTCCTAAAAAATATGGTCTAGATAAAGTTACAACTCTAGATTTCCTGTGCAAATATATAGGCATGCCACTTTTATGAGTTGCTTCAATCCAATTTTCAGGCAAAATATCAAAATGGTTTTTGCAAATTTCTTCCAACACGATTTTCTCGTATTCTTTAAAGTCCTCTTCAGTAACACCTTTCTTTATGTTCTCTTCAGGATTAAAATTTTTGTCTTGATACGCTTTGTCTAGTAAATCGTAGACTTCGTCATTATCCATAATTGTAGATTTAAAAATTTTATTGGTTCTTTTATTTGTATCATCATCGCTATCATCATCGTCATCATCATCATCATCATCAACGTCATCATCATAACCATCATTGTCATTGTCATCTTTAACGGTTTCCTCAATCGTTTTTTCACTATTGTTTTGCTTACAATTTGTTTCATTATTAAACATCTTTTCCAATTCAAATTCACTATCTGAAATAGGTACATAGTCATCACTTCCGCTATCGCCATAATTATTCTCGTTGAAAGCATTATCTAAATTTGATTCTTCAGAAGATACAGACCGATTATAATTTGAATTCTGACTATTAAAATCAAGGTAAGTATCCAATCCGCTGGCGTAATCATTGTTTTGGTTACCACCCTTAACGATTGAGTTATTATCATGTTTGCTTTCGATCAAGGATAAGGAATGACACGAGCTGTCTTTATCAGGCAACTGTACACCATCTTCGTCTACTTTTTTCTTTTTTGTACAACCTTTCGAGTCCGTATCAGAATTCGAATCGTCCGATGGCATGTTTGAAATTAAAATCTGAAAACAAAAACATTTAATAATCAATAAACTTTTACTGTGTTTGATGTTAGTAATATTAAATGTTCACTCGTTGTGTGTATATAAGTCGACGAATTTTTAATGGACAAAATACAAATTGAGTAAATGAAGACATTTTTTTTTTTTACTTAAAGCACTGGGACAGATAAAGAGTTCATTTATCCATCCATATCTACCTCGACGAGCATTCGGCGAGACAGATCAAACGTTTGTCATCTGTATAATAATTGTGCTGGACTAGTTGTAAAATCACCGACGGCTCCATTTTGTATAATTTACGTTGTAATACTTTACGAATAAGAAAAAAAAAATTAATGTTGCCGAACACATTGTCTCTTATCAGTTTTTATCAGTGCTGTTATCGAATTCGATTAATTTTGAAAAAAAAAAAATACCAACATAAAAATATATTTTCCGTCTCGTGCGTATACTATTACAAGAAATCGATAAGTTTTAAAAAATATTTAATGTCGCGATTTTCAAAAACTGCTGTGCGCTCTCACACAATATTATGTACATTTGACAATATTATGTACATTTGGGGGGGGGGGGAACGATACCATTCGAAAATCGCATATATCGCAATTTAGGAAGAGAATTAATGATTTTTAGACGCGATTTCGTTTATGTAAACGGATTATAATACTGTTATTTGGTTAACGACAATTGGCTGTATAGAAATTCAGGTGTACATTATTATTTGTCTATTTATCGATAGGAAATAATATAATAATATATACGTCGTCAAATATTAATGCGCTGTATAACGAGTATTGGAGCAAAAAATAAATATTTCAATCATTACTGTTTGTAGTGTTGTTCCGGGGGTGGAAACGTTTTGTTAATTATTGCGACACTTTTCGATAGAAAAAGAAAAAAAAAATTTCAAACACTTAGTGAGGCGAAGGAAGGAATGTTTTTGTTTCTCCAAAATGCTGAAAAAAAGTAAAAATGAATAAGGAAATCGAAAAATCTACTCCTACGCAAAAAAAAAAAAAAAGACTAACGAATCTTTTGTCGGAATTGTAATTTAGATTATTCGTTTATTCCGAGTGATGAAATGTTTTTTTTTTTTTACTTTTACGTTTGAAGAAAAATATTAATAATAACTGTATTAACACACCCGCACGAAACCCGGACGGTATTTCGAATTATTCACACGTGCTTTTATTGTTTTATTTTCTCGTGCAACGACAATTTGTTTTTGTAAAAATTTATCGTCCTAAGGTATAAGAAGATCAATTTGAATTGCCGCGATTTTTCTAGAATATTCTGTTGGCGTTTAATCAGTAGAAATGTAGACTGCGTCGTAGTGTCACTGATACTGTACACACACGTTGTGCTGTACACGGTGTACGCTTTTACAGGTCGATTTTGGAAAAACGTTAATTTCGAATTGTTGCGTACGCGGTGGTTGAAGTGGAACGGACGTTTCGCGATGCCGCAGGGACGTCGTAAGTTGCCTTTCAGTGGCAAACAAAAGAAACAACAGATACAAGAAAAACGGAAAAGAAAACAATTGAACGCCGCGTCGAGTATGTGTGTGTGTGTGTGATTTTATCACGTATTTTCGGTGTGCTACTGGCGTTAACGATGTTTTCCTTGTATTGTTCACCAGGATCTGAATGCGGTTATGAAAGGGCCGAGGGTAACAATCACAAACCGTCAAAAGAACGCGCGGCCGACTTCAGCGTACAGAGTATCAATCAACAGCCGTTACATCGAGGCGGAAGATCCAATCCTAACCAGTATAATACGATTGTTTTAAAACGGTTTCAAATGCATAACGTTATTTGTGTTGTGATTGATTTCGTTTAGATACGTGTTGCAATTTCGCCGAGAGACCGAGGATGAAATAAGGAGAAGAAAAGAGAACGCGAGAAAAGGGATTATTCCTGTCTCCGAACAAGAACTGGAATTCGATCCGGCTCCGTATTTTTGCAGTGATGAGCTCGGTTTTCCGACAAGACCCAAATGGAGTCCGGATATGAGTAGAGAACAGCTGGACAGTCGTGAATACGGCTATTTTAAAGATTATTTACTAACGTTGAAGAACAGAAGCGACTGGGATCAGTTAAGTTATTTCGAGTTGAACTTGGAAACGTGGCGGCAGATGTGGCGCGTCATGGAAATGTCTGACGTTCTGGTATGGATAGCCGATGCTCGTTATCCGGTAAGCTCTCACCATTCACCAAAAACGTTATATTATTGATTATTAATATTTATACATTTTTTTTTCTTCAGGCCATTCCAACATACTTGTTTACACACGTATTGAAGAACATAAAAAAGAGTTTAATCATCATTTTAAATAAAGTGGATCTTGTACCGTCACCTATTGCTTTAGCTTGGAAACACAAATTGATACAGACACATAATTTAAATGACGAAGACAAAGCTAAGGTTCACGTGTTGTTCTTTACTTCTTACACAAATGCTTCCGAATTCAAAGAAGGTAAGTATTGAACATTTTATTACATGGATAAAGATTTTATCGGGATCGTTTTTAATATATAGTAGTCATGTGTGTATGTGTTTATTGATTATTTAGGCGTTCAGAAAAAAAAGCCGAGAGGTAAATTAAAGATGGCTACAGAAGCTGCGGAAAGTTTGTTAAAAGAATGCAAAAGTATTATTGAAAAATACCAAGCAAAAAGTAAATTTATTTAATTGATGTGTTTAAAATAAATTGTAGTAGAGATATTTAATATTATTTTGTGCAGTCGATTTACAGAGTTGGGAAAAGAAAATAGCCGAAGAAAAAGAACTAGAATACGATAACGAAGAGGATATTGAAATAGAAGAAAAAATTTCAGTGAGTCATGATTATTTATAATAAATCGTTAAATTATTTATTACTATTTAAATACATATTGAAGAATGCATTTATTTAACCTATTTATGTTTTTTTTTTAAAGTGTAGTACACTTAAGTAAATTAAATGCTAGTATCACTTGAAAATGTATTAAAAGTATTATTACATGAATAAATATTCTGGTGTATTTAGGCTGTTCCGGAAACGTCATATGAACATATCGATATGTTTCAAAACAATTATCTTACAATTGGTCTACTTGGTCAACCTAATGCTGGCAAGTCATCAGTTCTAAATGCTTTAATGGGGAAGAAAGTATTGACTTTATATTATTTGGTGATTCCATTCTTTTCATTCATTGTAACATTTTATTTGTTAAGGTTGTAAGTGTTTCTCGAACTCCTGGACACACAAAGCATTTTCAAACAATATTTTTAACTCCTACTGTGCGTTTGTGTGATTGTCCCGGACTTGTATTTCCATCAAAAGTTCCCAAGCCACTACAAGTATGAGAAATGAAAAAATAAAAACAAACATTGTTCAACTTCTTTTACTTTTATTTTCTTAAACTTTGTGTATAGGTTTTAATGGGTTGTTATCCTATAGCACAACTCCGTGAGCCATATTCGACTGTACAATTTTTAGCTGAAAGATTGAACTTGGTAAAAATGTTAAACCTACAACATCCAGAACCCGGTGAAAGTGAATGGTCTGCAATAGACATTTGCGACAGTATGTCATTTGAATGGTTTTTTTTTTTTAGCACTTTGTTTAAAATCAATTTTTTTATTATTATTATCATTTAGGTTGGGCAATCAAACGAGGTTTTATTACTGCAAGAGTGGGACGACCCGATACGTATCGTGCTGCTAATAATTTACTTCGCATGGCGCTCGATGGTAAAATTTGCCTAGTGTTAAGACCTTCTGGATATACAGTAAACAAAAGTACGAATTTTCATTCAATATTTTTTTTCTAGATTAGTTAAAAAGTATTTTTTTTAATTACTTAATTTTTTTTGTGGTTAAGCATTTTTGTGGTTTAGTTTCTATTTTTCTCGTTTTTTATTTTAATTTTTTTTTTAGAAAAATGGTTATCTTCTGCGCAGCTTAAAGATATTTGGAAAATTAAAGGCATTGTGGATGAGCCTGACACATATGAACTCAATTGCGTAGAATTATCGGATGATGATCAAGAACCAACAAAACAGATATCTTCTTACAGTGACACTAGTGAAAAGGAAGATGATGACGACGACGAATCTTACGATAGCGATAGTTCGGAAGTGTGTGGAGGCATTGCTTCTAATAAGTTTGCTGCATTAGATGTGTCTGATTAAATTTTTTTTTTCATTCCTATCATCAGTTACATAATATGTAATTAATATTTAGTGGTTTTATTTTAAATGTATTCAAGTATTATTTTTTGTTATTGTCAAATGACGGTAATATTTGGAATATGTGAAGTAATCAGTAATTTTTAGTGTACACTATTATTATATATTATATTAGTTTACTTCAAACTGTATAAAACCATAAAATGAAAAGCAGTTTTGCTATATTATTTTTGTAAGATTTATTTTGAATTTATAGAGTTTGAAGAAATAGAAGTGTTAATTATTAAACACATTTTTCTTGTATTTACAAGCGATTTGTTATTATATGTGTAATATATTAGCCAAATAAAATTTTATACTTTGTATGTTGTTAATTATTTATAATTCATTCAGTTCAACAACCATCTTGTACACTTAATTTTGTTTTAAAATTTTATGTTACTATATAGTATTTTTGAAATCATTTTGTTCAAATACATCACCATTAAACTAAAAGCACTACTCTTGTATTAATTTTCTATTTTGATTTCAATTTGTCAAATTATATTTTAATTTGTATTTTTTTTATTTATAAAATAAAAAATGAATTTTGAGTAACATTGAGAATAATTTTATGAATTCAGCACTTACCCCATATCCTTAAATGTAATGCACTAAGTGACAAGGTACAATTTTTGTAATGTAAAACAAACTTTTATGTTATACATCATATTTTATAATACTTAAAATACATTTACATTTTAGACGTTTAAAATAGCTATATAGTTAAAAAATAAAATAAAATAGTTATAGTTTATAAGATAATCGGAAGTTATTTTCATCGTTTAGTCCTTGGATTTTTTTTCTTTTTTATGCTTTTTGTGTTTCTTTTTGCGTTCTTTGTTGCTGTCCGACAAATCGCTATCGGAAGACTTGCGTTTGCGTTTTTTGGACTTTTTCTTCTTATTTTTCTTATTGGCCGCGGCCAGTTGTAATTTCAGAGCCAGCTCGGTTTCACGCAGTTGCACTAACGGCGTTACGTATTCCTCTTCCGATTCACTGCTCGTGCTGCTCACGTCCAACACGACGTCCTTGTTGGGATCGACTCTGATGAAATTGCGACACTGAAACGTCAAATGTCCGGAGTATCCGCATTTTTTACACGCCGGTCTGGCCGTCGTTTCTTTGGCGAAACCCGAAAACTTGGACTCCATTCTTGCCGTCCGGTAACAGCGTTGATTCGTAACACCGCAGCGCAGCAACTACAACGTTTCTTCCCGAACTATGAATATTGTTTTAATACGACAACGTTAAAAGTTACAGAACTACGATTTGAAACTTATTATACATCAGCGAAAACACCGTAGGAATAGATGAGTGGAAATTTTCGACGAAAAATCATTTTTAATCTCACGTAAACAAAACTCTTATCGTGCGCCTTATCAGTCATATGTTTTGCTTATCGAGCGAAACGAATATTATTATTAATAATCGTTTTCCGAGTGTCTTGCGAGTTCCGTTTTCGTTCTTTACTTCGCGAGCGATGGCGTTGAATGTGGCGTCGAGTCTGAAAACTGCTGTCGGTGGACTGTTGACGAAGCGCGTCAGTCCGACCGTGGTTCAAGCGGTCAATACGTATTCGTGGGAACCGAAAGAAGTGGAAACACACACCGGTCAAGTAAGTGGTTGGGCGCAATACCATTGCCGGAGGCAGTAGCCTCTGTGAGGTATTTGTGGCGAGGCGTTTACAGTAATGTCGTTGCGGTTGTTGTAGAAATGGGAAAAGGACGATTACCGTTTAGCGCGTTTTGTCGACAAGGAGAAACAAGTGAATCCGTCGTTTGCCATCGATCTGATCAATCAAGTACCGCCAAAGGAGTGTACGCAACGAGTCATCTACTGCGACGGTGGCGGCGGACCTTTGGGCCATCCTAAAGTCTTCATAAACTTGGTAAAACAATGGTTTTGGTAGACTCTCGTGTTCATAGAACTAACCTAACCCAAACAATTTTTCGTGGCATCGCAATCTTGGATAATATTTTTTTGTATTTTACGTGTGCTGGCCCAAGTTATCGGTACACAAATGTACGTATCGTGATACGTACATTGTCTGTCAATTTATTATATTTTCAAAAGTTTCGATAGTATTTTTTTTTTTTAATTTTAAAGTCGTTGGAATTCATTAATATCGATTATCACTTGAATTAATATTTCGTATTCAATTTTTAAGATCAACAGTTTTTCTATAATTGGATCAAATGGACTTTTGTAATTATTTAACGTTTATTTACTATTTATATATTATTTGGTGTAATTACCTTATTCTTGATGTTCGATAACTGTTTTGGAAAAAAAATAAAATTTCTCGGGTTATTTTTGTACTTTCACGATTGTTTTTTCTTTGCCGTTCTGAATTATTGTTTGGCAAATAACTGTGCAGTAATTTAGGTTTATTTAAATCTAATTAATGTACATAATATTTGCATAACACTTTTTTGAAAATACTGTGTACTAATGCTGTAAAAGCTCTTCCAGTATGTAATTAAAACTTTTTTATTATATTAACATACAGTTTATGTAATTTTTCATATTATAATTTATGCTGTTTTTTTTGGTAAGATTCTTAGTTAGGCCAAACGTCCACGGTATTCAAATGCATGCTATATTTACATACAAGCACTAGTCTAGGCATTTTTTTAGTACCTTTTACACCGATCATTTTGTATACATTTATTTGCCAATAAAATTAATTGATGTCAAGACACTTAATCAGATATTTTATTGTTTTTTAAAACTGATTACCCAAATAATTTTTTCCTACCATCAAATTTGTACTACAAACCATGTGTTTTGATTTTAATTTATATTTCATTATCCATTTCTTGAACTCTACATCTACAAAATACTTCATGTTTTTCTAATCATAACAATGTTTTACTTGATTTTAATTTTGATTTCTGGTTAGTGAACTAGGTAAAAAGAATAGTAGTTGATTTTTGGTATTATAGAATTATTAGATATTATTGAAAAATATTTTATTTGGTATTATTATATGAGAAATGATTGAATAGATCTAACAACGTTTACTGTTGAGTGTAAAAAGAAAATCTGAACACATTTTTTTTACAATTTTATTATTAATGTACATTTAATGTTGGTCAAATTGTTGAAAACAATGTATATATGATCTGAGTAAAAAATTTAAATAAATATAAATTATTTTTGTCCGTTGTATTTTTTGTAATTTTGTTATTTTATTTTGAAATAACATTTTGGTTATATTTTTGAGAATATACTTAAATTCAGGATGGCGTTTTTTCTTGTGGTTAATTAACGAACAAACATAGTTTTGTATGTAAGTGTGTGTATCTTGTAACAGTACTTAATAAGTATTATAAAAATCCATATTTTAATTTAAATCTTTAAATTTATGAGTTTTATTATTTATGTTTTGTAATCTAATCTATTATTATTATTTCATTTAGGACAAACCAGGGGATCATTCTTGCGGTTATTGCGGCTTAAGATTTTTCAAGAAGGATAGTAGTCATTAAAAATAATTGTACGATTTTCAATAAAATTTTTCGAAAATTCTTTAGAATAATAGATATTGAATAATAACAATTTGTAAATTGGAAACTGTGTTAATAATAGAAATAAATTACATTTATTTGAAAACGATTTTGTATTGATTGAAATATCGCTGTATTTATTTATAAAAAAAACACAAACAAATATTTTTATAAGATTTCTTTTACTACATGTATGCGTGTGTTTATTGTTTTTGTTTTTTTTTTTGTATTATTTATTTGACTAAAAGTATGTGAAGGAGACATAATAGACTGTAGAAAATATTATTAAATCAAATCGGTTTCAGTTACAAACAATTGGTGTTATTGCGTTTACTAGATAAAAACAAAAGAAATGCAAATGTAATTAAATTTATCCACTTTTTTTTTTGCTTTTTAAATTTAATTTCTATACAAAATACGAATTCCAAGGTTTGTAGAAAAAAAAAATTAAATAATAATTCTATAAAAGTTCACACACAAATGTACGTTGTGGAATATTAAATTCACAGAAGTATAAGTTCTTTGAAGAAGAAAAAGAAAAAAAATGATTCATAATCATTTTGAAAATTGATAGGTAGAACATTTTAATAATTCAAAGTTTAAGTTGTTCTTTATAGTTCGATTGTCCTACATAATTAAAATAACAGGAAATGTATTTATTTCGTTTTACTCGGACTTTGGAAATTTATGGTGACTGCGCTGTATAATTAAAAATAAGTACGATCATCATAGGAATAAAAACGCCAATAACATTTTTAATATTTTAAAAGTTTACAGCGAGTTCAAAGTGATGTAAAAAAATAAATATATATATGTAAATGAATTTACAAGATAATAAATATAACGAATAAATGTAACGAGTTACTGTTTTAGATGAGTAATTACTATAAATTAACGAGGTATATTTTATTTCGTTGTAAAATTTGTACAATAAAATATTCCAAATGTACGAATAAACGATGTTGTTTCTAGTTTTAATGCTTAAACTCTTGTTCGTCAATAGAGGTCTCTTCTTGTCGAATGTTTGTTTTTCTAAGGTCTGTCTTCGTTGATTTTCTGTGCACAGAGACTTCCTGGATAACGAAATCCCTTTACTCGTTCAAATGTTTCGTCGTCCCTAATCTCGGTGTTTGCTGTATTGTGCCAATCCGATTTGCACGATCTTGTTTTTCTAAAATGTTGATTTTACGATTGGTTATTGTTATTGGCGATTCCTAGGGACTTAAATACCAATTCAGATTCCGCGATTAGTGCGGTGAGTATACGAGATGAAAATCATAGAACAGAACATTACGGATATCACGATGATGTAATATAATAGCTAATCGATCGGGGGAGAGGAAGGAGGTGAGTGTAGGAGAAAGAGAGAGAGAGAGACATAATTTAACGGTTATACTTTTCGCAAACACGTATTGTACAATAAGTTTATATAAATAATGAAATAATCGTAAAATACTGTTGTCGCGGGGATAACAATATAACGGCGATACGACAATAAGCGATGGGGCGGCGATGAAAAACGCCGTTCGGATTAATTTCGCATATGGCGTATACTATACACGGCCGTGTGTCTCGTCGCAATAGGATTATTGAAACGATAATGCGCTTGGTCGCCGCATTTATTAGCTAACTAAGTGTGTATACATTTTTTATCTTTTTTTTTATGTCATTGAGAACGATAGAGAGAGTTCGGGGAATTGTGCACTGCACGTACCGCCCGCCGCAGCGGAATTAATAATAATTTTACGATGGAAAACGTGATAAAATTACAGGAGAACATTCGAAGACTATAAAGATATTTTATACAGCGCTCGAGGAGGGAAACCTAACTTAACCTAACCCAATCTAACCCGAACAGTGCTTACGAATTACGAAATCGACGTCGCCGGATTATAATCCGCGGGTCTGCGCATATGTTCTATATTGCTGGAGAACGATAACATCAAATTATGTACTTTTGAGATCACCGTTTTTCTTTTTTTTTTTTAATGATAAACATATAATTTTCTCATATGTATAATGTATATATACATTTATATATAACGTGCGCCATTATAATCTCCTAATCGTGTCTCGAACGCTATGGGTAGGTTAGGTTAGGTATACCAATAGAATTCACATTGGCCTTTGGTAATTGGAGACTAGCCAACGGCTAAGCAGCACTTTATTATATTGGGTTCCATCGACCCTGCAGCTAAGCTACTCCGTACGGAAATATAGAACGGCTGACATTTACCTCTTTTGTTTACAACGTAAATGTAATTATAACATTTTAATTTGAGTATGTTATTTTCCGTTTACTTTGATGTTTTGAATGTTAATTATGTCAGAACATAATAATAATAATAATAATAATAATAATAATAATAATAATAATAATAATAATAATAATAATAATAATAAAAATAATAATAATAATAATAATAATAATAATAATAACAGAGGAGGACTGGCACTGAACCACATTTAATCGAATAGTAAGAGATATAGACTGTGTTGATCGTATAGTGAATTAAAAATGAAAGCGGAGAAGCGTGAGGAGTAGAAAATTGCTACCGACCAGCCTTGGGAAGGCTGTAAACAATACAGAGAGAGAGATTATTTTTCTTTTATTTATAAAAGTACATAGAGTACTATAAAGTATATAAGTACATAGAGGTACATACGTACATAGAGTGAGAGACATACATAGAGGGAAATACAAACATAGAGGTATAAATACATAGAGAGAAAATACATAGAGGTACATATACACATAGAATGATAAGTACATAGATGTTCATACATACATAGAAAAAAAGTACATAGAGAGATACGTACATAGAGGTACATGCATACATAGAGAGAGAGACATCCATACATAGAGGTATATATATACATAGAGAGAGACATACATAGAGGGAAATACAAACATAGAGTCATAATACATAGAGATAATAGTGACATTCTACATAGAGGTAAAAACATATATAGAAAGAAAAATACATAGATGTTCATACATACATAGAAAGAAAAATACATAGATTTTCATACATATATAGAAAGAAAAGTACATAGAGAGATACGTACATAGAGGTACATACATACATAGAGGGAAATACAAACATAGAGGCATAAATACATAGAGACATTCATACATAGATGTATAAACATACATAGAAAGAAAAATACATAGAGGTACATACATACATAGAGAGAGACATACATAGAGGGAAATACAAACATAGAGGCATAAATACATAGAGAGAAAAATACATAGAGACATTCATACATAGATGTATAAACATACATAGAAAGAAAAATACATAGAGGTTCATATATACATAGAAAGAAAAGTACATAGTGAGATACGTACATAGAGGTACATACATACATAGAGGGAAATACAAACATAGAGGCATTCATATAGAATGAATACATAGAGAGAAAAATACTATAAAATTTAACATCAATAGTGTTTTTATTTAGATTGTGACTACAGTTTTATTTAATATTATATTATCAACAATGTGTCTAACATTTGTATACGACATTACACGATTCAATACGTTTTCTTACAATTCATTATTTATTGCAGAGCCAAATAAATATAAAATATTTAAGTTTACATCTATGCAATAGGCGTGCGCACGGATCGTGCATGTTGTGCGTATGCAAGACCTGCGGACCGAAATATTAGTGCTGTGGTCTTATTAACTAATAATAATTTGTAGTGTTTACTCTATTAAAGTATAAATAATTTTCAAAAAGAAAAATCTTAACGTGAGCGATGCGTTTATTCGTATTTATCGGTATCGAATTCATGTCATATGATAAATAAAAAAGTTTACTTTTTCAGTAATTTACCGACTGAACAGTAATTTTGTCGACTAATGCCAAAAAGTTTTTTACTACATCAAACTTCGAAAAGGCAAAAAAAAAGGTCTTCACTACCGAATATTTGCTATCTTGTTTAATTACACATCTCCTCGCCCCAGGACGGCCATAGTAATAATAAGAAAATTATCATTAGTTACTTTTTAATTGCTCCTAGTGCCTCTTTAATGAATTTGCACTACCTGCCAAATACCTCTGCACATGCCTATGCATCTATGTTTACTGGAATTTATTATTTCTTCATTTATTTAATATTTATTATTAATGCAACGTTCTCTTAAAAATGACCAAGAATTCGGTTTTTTTGTTGACAAGTAATTTACCTATATGCCAATAACAAAAACGAAATGCACTTGAGTAAATTATGTATACGTGGCTAATAAAAAATTAACCATTTTACCATAAATGTCTATTTTATTCATAGAATACATAAGTCATTTCAAAGCGATAAAACAAACATACTGGAATATCTACCGTCTTAACCGACTTTTGCCGGATAGTTGAAAATTAACAATACCGACGAACTTGATACCGATTTTCGTTCACTAACTCAAACTTTTCTTCGAAATTCAACTGAATTATATGAATTAAAAATTTAGAATATTTTATTTATAAATAATCTGCGATTTATAGCGCAAAAGCACACGGCATTATTTACAAAACATTGTAACTAAT
The DNA here is from genome assembly GCA_032441825.1 of Chaetogeoica ovagalla. Classification (NCBI taxonomy): domain Eukaryota; kingdom Metazoa; phylum Arthropoda; class Insecta; order Hemiptera; family Aphididae; genus Chaetogeoica; species Chaetogeoica ovagalla. The sequence continues at coordinate 9,351,770 of CM063735.1, read as the reverse complement.
TAATTAGTTATTTATTCATATTTTCATATAATGGTTAAACTCTAAGCATTAATAAAAATGCACTTATAGGCTATAATACAACTTCCGAGTAAAATAAAGAAATTTATATCAGTAATAAACCATTATTTTAAAAAAGTGACGGTATATATTGTATAGGTAGGTACTATTAACTGTTGTTATTATTAAATAACTAAATAATTATTAAAAATAAATATATTTCAGAGTTTTTTTGTAAGTTCTATATACACAAAACCTGTAATATATATATATACTCAATGTTCATTTTTATTGCTACATAGCCAAATTATTTTTTAATAATCAATATTAAATCACTATTATATTTAATATTCAAAATGTTATGGAAATTTTTAAACTAGTAACATCAGCTGACAAAGATTATATTATAATATTGTGAAACGATTATTGTAGTTTATCGTCTTCGTATAAACTATATAGTGTTTCGTTATACTTTATTAATTCATTATTTAGTTAAAAATATAAAATATAACGGGCTATTAAGTACTTTAAACATTGAATGGGACAATCGCATTTTACCCAATTAATATTTTAATTGAATAATAATATAATTCGCTGACACGTAAAACCGTATATTTCGACCGGATGCTATAATCGCACATACCATTATCCCAGGATATAGTGGATAAAAAAAAAAATGTGATATGAAATACATTTTGTGAAATATAACGACTTTTGAAAAATATTACAATACGCATTGCAATTATATATATAAAGATTGATACACACACATACACAGGATAAAGGTTGTTCATTTTCTCGATTTCTTCGGAATAATTTATTATTCAATAAAATATATTAAAGTAATTCATGTAATTCTTCCGATTGACTTACTATTCCGTTTAAATATTTAATCATTATTATAATAATATGTAAATATTATTAAATCGTAATTATTTTTCACTTAATAAAGCGAAATATTACATATTGTACATATTGTACCTAACCTAACCCTCGTATACATATATAATAACAGTAAATTACACGTTTAAATTTGTAATTAAAAATCGGAATTCAATAATAAAAAATATAAAAATTTTATTTTCAAACACTATTCAAATGCGTTATACGTGTAGGGAGGGATTCATAACCACGTGATGTATGCCATTTTTTTTCTTTCAATATGAGACGTGATTTACAGTAGAAATCGCTAAATATAAATTTTATGTTCGAATGTTACGGAAATTAAAATATACCATTAACTACCAACGAGTAGATATATAAATCCTATAGAATTTCCTTACCTACTTAGGCATAAAGATGAGAATTTATTTTATGAACCATATATACAATTCGAGTATAGCTATTTTATAACAATAATAATAATAATAATAATAAAATCTATTTTTCGAAATACGTACTTATTATATTATTGTAGTCGCGTGTGCTGCTCTTCATATAATATAAAGACAAGTTTCCTTTTTGAGAAATATTATAAATAACACAATATTTATAAGAATCAAATAGATATTAATTGTTACCACTATACATTTTGAAATATTCAAATTAATTACATAACTTTATGTCATTATATACATGTGAATTTGTAAATTGCAATAATATTAACTTTGTATGGTATATATATATATATATTATATATATATTACGTATTATTATAATTTACTGAATTTCCAAAATAAAAATCTAAAAATGAATACCCTCAAATTAAAAACTTCTAATAATGATTTTGACGGCCAGTCGTCGTAATACTATTAAACACAGTTTAAACTGTAACATTTATTTACGTATAATTAATTTCTCATAATATTTTCGCGTTTTGTACCCGATTTGTTTTATGACATTTACAACAATATGTTCTTGAAAAATATATACATTTATACCAATACGGGGACCGTTAGCCTGGGCCAGGGCCCAGTAGGCCTTAGTTCCGCTTATGCTATAGAAATTAATATAAGTAATACAAATAATTAGTACTAATAATATTATATTTAATATGCACCTTACATCTTACACATAATCAAAATTATTCGAATATTTTTTATTTTGTACATAAAAGCTGTCGAACAGTTATGATATTTGTTTGGAAATTTAATTGTATAGATATAATATTATAAAATCATGTAAAACTATAGCTGATGCTGTATCGCGCGTTTAATTCGAATACGAATTATAAATTCATAATGTACCAAAATTATTGTATTATGTATAATATCGTATTGTTATTCAATAATTACAGCCTTATATTCTTAAGCAATAATGAAATTATTGATTTTCACTATACCTATTCTACTTGTGAAATACATTCGTTTAGGTACGATCTAACACTTAAAGCTTTGATAAAGAAGAGCTATAAAATAATACGATTTTTATAAAACGGTTCGTTCTACGGAATTAATATAAAATTCGGAATATGAAATAAACTGTTTGTAATTTTAAGCGATGTTATTTTATGCATTTAAACAATTATTGTTATATTATAACAACGATAACGCATTAAAAAGTAACTCGGGAAATATTAGACTAGTTAAAATTAATGGTAGATACGCCTATTTTATTATCATAAAATATTTAGTTATCAGTCGTTGATGGAGTATATACATATATTTATATATAGACTCGGTAAATTAACATTTTTTTTTCTGGGCTCTAATGGCACATATATATTGTACGGTGTAATTTATTTTAATAGTGTTTTGATAATTAAACTTTTATTCGCTTATAGTTCTTGTTCAAAGTTAGTGTCTTCCGTCTATATATTTATATATACGTATAATGACTATAATTGTGATTAAGCGCTTTAATAATTTACAATTTCAAACTAAATGTGAAGTTAAATTAAATTACATCGCGTATAGTCGATAATAACATTTTTCACTGTACAAGAAAAGAAGAAAAAGAAAAAAAAAATGCATTATTTCGACAACAATAGTGCGAATCGTGGTATAGTTTGCACGAAATGAAAAATTTAAATAAATCAAAATAAATTATCGATTAATACTCGTACTAAAGAATTTAGACTTTTACACCGTGTGTATATCGTATAAGCGAGAGTTTTATTTTATTACGTTTAAATATTCTTTTACGATTTTAATAGGTACAACACGAGGAGGAAATAACCAGCGCAAGATCTAAGCGTTTCACGTGCATAATATGAAGGGGGCCAAGGGCACAAATCGATCACGACCGAAGATGTGGTTTACCAAGTCAATCAATTTGTTCGAGAAAACAGGCGTTATACGTTTTCTCAGATCTTTCAATAATAAGATCTTCCGCAATTTCTCGAAGTACTCTATGCATAGAATTTTGTCCGAAAACTTGGGTTACCACAAGTTCTGTGCCTGTCATGATCGATTTGCGCCATTGACCTCCTTCATTACATGCACATCTGTGCGGTCCGTTTTTGAATTGTCCACACCAATCATCACGTACCGCCGAACCATCATTATGGTTATGTACTAACAGTGTAGTACATAACCGACGGTGAATTTGAGCCGCGCTGTTTCCTTCGGCTTGCAAAAAAAACGAATTACACTTCGCACCTCACAGGAGACGGTGGGAGATAAAATCGTATCCTCCGTGTCGTTACGGCGACTATTACGAATAATATCGAACGAAAACGGTCGGAACTTGGCTTATTATAAGATAATAATATTATAACTATTATTTATAATAATTGTAGTACATCGAAGGTTGATTTTGAGATAGCCCTCGTACTGTTACGCATCAATTCGTGTCACCGCGAGTCGCGAACGGGACGCGTAGTTATGGGTTGCATAACCTAACCTGCAGGATTAACAGCGAAATGGGTCAAAGGATTTTAAAAATAAAACGCTAATTTATAAAATAATTAATAATTTCTTTTTTTTTTCAATGTATAATTTATATATATATATATATATATATGAATCGTGGTAAAATTAAACATTCATATAATTTAAATCGTTTGTCGAACGCGAAATGAATAAAACGAAAAACTCTATCGAACAAATCACATTTTTTCCGTTACAAATATTATATAATTTCCGTTATAAACACTTCAAAAAAACATTTTCTTTTTTTGTTCTCGTTTCCACGGATGCAAAAGACGCGAAGGAAATCCAATATTGTTTTTACTACTTCGCTTTTACAGTTAAGTAAGACGCGCGCGTCTCGCCTAAACATTTTAGAACTGTAAACATTTCCTAATCTTCGGTGAGAAGCGTGCGAAAACGACCGTTCTCCGCCGCTACTGTAGCCGGGACGTCGCGGGGTTTGTAACCGCGTTAAAGACAATAATTATCGTCTCTTAAAAGCCCTTTGGACGTTAAGAAAACTTTCTATCGCGTTTAAGTCTATTACCGTCGACAAACAAATTTCGGTGCCGAAAAACATCAAAGGCCTAATACGCTTAAAGCTTATTCAGGTCAATCCGGCTTTATATACAAGTGTAAGTACTTTCTCCTTCCCCCCGCCGTCAAAACGCAACGAGTTTTCATTTGCGAAAACTGTGGTTAAAGATAGTCCCACGATTAGTTTCGATTTATTTCGGGAAGACAAGCCGGTCGCTGGATGTTTTCCGCACTAAAACGAAAGTTTCAACACCGCTCTTCCAGACACCGACGGAATAGTGACGACGCGTGCAGGCGGGGTCCTACGTGTGTGTGTGATAGAAAAATGTAAAGAGCCTAAAATTTTAAAACATATTAAACCCACTGGTTCGAAAGCAATCTATGTCGCTGGGTTTGTGGCATTGTATGGCAAGTGTTGATTAAAATAAATAAATGTTTTCAAATTTTTCATTTTACTTATATCCTTATCCGTCTTATGTTATAGAATATATGGCAAGTTGACAAGTTTGGGGGTCCGTAAAGCAGTGATGAGAGGTGAAGGGGTACGCGAATGAAAAGCGATGTAATCTGTTCAGTTTAAACAGAACGCGGACGATGAATGAACTCTGTGCTAGATACCCCTTCAAGGCGGGGCTAATAGCTGCTCCGTCATTGGCATATGCTGTCGACGGCACACGACGGTTTCCGGCAATCAGAATGCCTACTTGGACATTCCGAACCAGCTCGCTTGCGCGAACACGAAACAATTTCTCCTCCTCGGTGTATAATCTCAAACCGAATGGACCATGGTGGGCGACTGGTGTCGGTGGGAAGGAGGACACGTGACATGCGTTGTAAAAAAAAATATATATATATATATAAATAAAATATATTTACAACTCGAGCCGCGGTTTAGTGTTTTAGACGGCGCGCATTAGAATATTAAAAAAAGAAAAACATAACTGTACCGAGTATATTTTCTAACGTCACTAATAATATACATTTACCGAGCGACGCGTAAGTAGGTATACACACCGTCTCTTGCAAAATGAGAGATTTTTTTTTTTTCCGAGATAATAAACTTGGACAAACACTTTTCCGGTGATTACTCAGGAGAGTCGTAAGTGCAGTATTATATTTTGTTACCAGCTATCGCGTACGCGTAGGTATATATAAATAACGTCGTATATAGTTTATGACGTTATACTCCTGACGCGCGTTTAGGCGTATGCGCGAACGGTAAAGGACGGGAGGAGAAGAGTCCCGGCGAACACATATTATTTACAACTATGTCGCGAGCGAGAAAACGTTTATATAGTTTCATAAAAATAAAACGTAAAGACACTCGTTTGCAATGATGGCCGAAATGCAGAGAAGCGCAAGCGAGCGATCGTTTTGAAAATGGTTTGAAAAACGGACGAAACCAGTGTCGTAGTCACGAATTTTTTCTGCCGGGGGTTCGAACAAGAAAATTTCGAAATAAAAATTTCTTTTTATCATTTTTATTAAGTAATTTTTAATGAAAGAAATCCCCGTTATTACATATTGTTATCTCGCGTTTTCTACAATCAAGTGTCAAAAAAAAAAAAAAAAAAAAAATCAATATTTCCTATGAATTATTATTTATACGCCGCATTATAATGTGTGTTCCCATAATACACATTATACAATGCTCACGATTATGAACTTTATATAATATTCTTATAACGAAATTCGCTATTATTTTCGTAATATTAACGAAATACGCGATCAACGTGAACCGCACACGCCGCGCGCGCCTCATGGTGGGCAAAAGCGAACAACGTTGTTAGCTTCTGACCACAGCAAAAACGCCGCGTGTGTACGTGTGAAATACATATTATAGCACACGTGCTGATCGTCGGTCGAGCACTTATTCCAGCCTTTTACATAACGTTCAAAGTGGGGTGGGGTGGTGTGAAAACGGAGCATAAACGTGACATAAATGGACCGACTTACAAATCGATATTTAACTGACATAATAATTGTAAAGGCACACTGATTTTCGTGTGCGTATTTTGAACAGAGTACTACGGCGTTCGAATCGAAAGTAACGTTTTTCATCGCGCCCACGTGAAAATTCGGTATTTATTTTTGTTAAAAACACGGTGTGTGTGTGTGTGTGTGTGAAACAGATTACTACACCCGTACATTGGAACCGTCGTTCATTGATGATTTAATACGGCGTCTGCACCTAAAACGCTACTCGGTTATATATTTATAATATGTATATAAAGCCCCGTAGACTTTTCGAAAACGATTTTGAAAATGTTTGTTAAAAACGCGTTCCGTCGACAAATCTCAATTATGTGTACGGGGGATTCGTACATTTTCGAAATGGACAAAAAAATAAAAATGTACACTCGCGCGTACACAGTGCAAACCACTGTTACCGGATTTCTCGCGCAAACAAATCGTCTATTATCGATCTACGAGTTATAGTAGAGTACACGCGGTACACGGGGCGTATTAAATATTATATATTATTGTAGAAATTAACGCGGAAAATTCCTCGAAATTTTATTCTTTTATTCCGGTCGGGGAACGTTTAATATTTTATAGTTTTTGATTTATTTATAACAGAAGAAAAACTATTACATTATCCAAAGTATATAGGTATATTTTAAACGTTCGTCGTCCCCGTATATATATATTTAGACAAATTTTTGTGGCCGCGTTTATTCGACAAAACTACTATTTTATACTATATATATATGTATGCGAGCGCGTTCATCTCGTGGTCTCGTTTCTGTAATTAAATTTAGGACTCGCGGTCGTATATCAGTTGAAAATACTAAAGCACACGCACAAACAATATACATTTTATTGTGTCTCGTAAAATGTTAACGCTCTTTCGGCGTCGCGCGTGTACACGACGACGAGAAATTAAATACGCATTATAATTATTATTTTATATGTCGTCCGAATACCGAATGGAGGACTGTAATGCGCACATATTATTATTTACCTTATCGCGAAAACACCTTCCGTAATAATTATTATTTTATCCTATCCCCGGGACGCGCTTTTTCCTGCGACGATAAACATTATATAATACGGTTCCCTTGTATTATATAAAAAGCGTCCGTCGCGTATTTTGTACATCAAACCGTATGTGTGACTCGGCGACGACGATGGTCCGACGCGTATTATACGTATATAATAATATTCGAGGCGAATCACTGCGTCGCGCGAGTATTCTCGACTATATTACGTATATATAGACGAGGTACTTTATACGCGGTATATTATGTGTAAAACTTGTTAAAACTTACCGCCTCGGGAGGACGGTGCAAACACGGCGGAAACTTCTCTCCGACTGTCGTATTGTATAATATATATATATCATATACCGGGGCTCATTCGTACTAATTATTAACTTTTGCGCGTCCACCCATACACCCGCAGCCGCCATCATAGCACATCTCCACCGGTTTGCCGACGCGTGTTTCCGAACCCTATAACTGAGCTGGCTGCACTCGCGTAGTCCGTATACTCCGTTTTCTAACTGATTTAGAGTATAATAATAAATAATAATAATAATAATAATAATAATAATAAATAATAATAATAATAATAATAATAATAATAATAATAATAATAATAATAATAATAATAATAATAATAATAATAATAATAATAATAATAATAATAAATAATAATAATAATAATAATAATAATAATAATAATAATAATAATAATAATAATAATAATAATAATAATAATAATAATAATAATAATAATAATAATAATAATAATAATAATAATAATAATAATAATAATAATAATAATAATAATAATAATAATGTCTTTCGATGATGAATATATTATCTTTTTATTCGGTTGATATTGAGAAAATCCATAGACATGCGATTGTCCAATTATTATTGGCAATTCTGTAAACACCGATGTGCAATATATTTTTACGAGATGCAATTGTTGAAAACACGTAATACGTAATATTAAGTCATGTTAGCAAAACTAACAATTATTGGTATAATTTAGACGAAAACTGTTTGCAAAGTACGGCGATGAATGCGCCATAGAAACAATGAGATCATACGAAGGAAAAAATATATATTTCAACAAATCTATAATACGTGGGGTCCTTCTGACAATCTAATTTTAAATTCAATTAGTGCATCAAACGACAAACAGTGAAATGTGAAGAAGAATTTAGCATTGACAATACATTGGTCATGTGTAATAATAACCTTCGGCTCCAATTAAATAGAATAACAAGAATTAGCATCTCGAAATCGTTCAACTCACGCGTACGAAAAATAACGAGTTCTTTAACGACCTGTAAATTTACATTGATAACAATTTCATCTGATGCCATTTCATTTTCGACCCGAGTGAATAGTTAGAAGGGCAGTAGGAATTAACAATCACGGACGAAAAGAGTGCAAGAAGTTCGTTGAAAATATAATTTCAAAGAAAAAGAAAAGGAATCTAAGTATGAATATTGAATTAAAACAATCTTAAAAAAATGTGTATTTAAAAAAAAAAAACATTTTTTAATTTTATATTATTATGGATTTTTACTTAAGAAAACACTATTAAATAATTATTATTTCACTACTCGTAATTGTTTTTTTTTTTATAACTGAATATTATCAATATTTTTAATTAATATATTTGATTTACATATAATAGATGTAATGAACATAAAAAAAAAGTCGATAATATTATAAATACTATAATAAAATATAAAATACGCAGTCGATATTATAGTATTATAATATTATGTCCTAAATCCGAGTTAGGAAACGGAGTCGAAGTATGGCACCACGCGGACACCTCTAACTGTATACACGGGCTCCAGCTCAGTTAGGTTTCGGAAATACTCGCCCTCGCCGTTCGTTTTGATATTTGTACCGGTGTCCTATTCGCGTTCCGAGAGAAGATATTGTTATTATTACCTACTTGCTGAACATTATAAACTATTCTTCGTTATAATTCAATGATTTCTCATCGTCGTCGTTTTCATCCTTCGGATTAGTTATAACGGAATATGTGTATACGCGCGCGTCAGTGACTTTATTTTGTTGCCATTTTTCGTATTACACACACTTTTAATTACAATAATAACTCATCATCTACCACACTTATTTAAACTCATTACTTTCCTCACTACTTACTACTTACTACTCACTACTCGCTACTTACTACACTACTCGCTACTTACGATAAATATTCGATTTTTTATAAATTTTTCTAGACATTTTTTTTTTAACTTAAAAATTAATTTAGAAAACTATAGTTAACGATAGTGTTTTATTTAAGTATAAATGATCGATAAACACGCAATTCGTTTTTTTTTTTAATTATATTTACATATATATATATATATATATATATATTTTATAATGAGATAAAAAAATAAATACATTTTATTTTTGTAATTAATTAAAATAAATAATATAAAAAACTGTCTGAAATCAAACGTTATATAATTTATAATTTCCTATTGCACATAATGAATTTCGTATTACACACAATAATGGGCCTATAATAATAATAATACTAATTATTATTATTATTATTATTGTTATTATTATTATTATAATAAAACTTATTGGTAATTATCGAAATCACAGTGATTATAATTTTCGTTTTATTATTATTTGATATTATAGTCGATTTGAAATAAATACGATATTCGTCGATACGATTATAGTGACGGTTGAATGAAAAAACGCGTTTATAAAAACGTTGGTGTCATTTTGAATGTCAACAAAATCCGTCTCTACCATTCACCCATCTCTTTTCCAGAGAGCATTTTATATTGTTTAATTCCGTTTGTCATTACTTATTTGCAGTGTCGTAGTGGATGTTCCGAATTTGTTATATTTGAAAAATAATAATACTTGCAGAATTGTAGGCTCAAAGTGATTTACGAGTGGAGATAATATATTGTCCTTTCGCCCTGATATTGACGTTCTTGCGCAGTACCTATACAAATTGGACAACGACGAATTTCACATTAAATTTAAAAATCGAGATTTACTTGAAAGTTAAGATTTTTTTTTTACTTTTATGAATCGTATACAATAAAAAATGTGAATAAATAAATTAATAATAAAAGACATAATTGAAACAAAAATTCGACTCTATTTGAATAGTTTACGTTTTTAAATTGACGTGTATTGATCGTAAGTGTCTAGTGGTACACGACGATAAGAAAGTTGGGAACCCCTGCACCAAGCGATTGTTCGGCGGGACAATACGTCGCGAGATAATAATATAATCACTGAGTGTCTGCAATTTTCCCGATACTCGTATATACTTAAGAGAACTTACAAAACGGGAAATCGCCCAAAGAAGTAATCTTCCACCAAGCGGCAACTGTAAGATGAGAAACCCTTGCCATAACTACCCAGAGAAAGTTTGCATATAGAAAACACGCGTCCTGTGATCGTAAAATAATAATAATTTTTATTATTAATATTATTATTATCGTTGTACCATATGCGAGTTGTATTTTTTTTTTGTTTTTTTTTTTTTTTGACAAACGAATAATGTAAGAATAAAATATCGTATAAACAAATATAATATTACGTAGTGTATGTTGTTACATAATGTAAAATGATATATAATTTAATATATTGTTGTATAACTTTTTCATTAAAAAAAAAAAACCTTTGATTTTTCCAAAAACGAATGACGTAATAATTATTATTCGAAAATATTTATGTAACATTTTTCTTCGTTTTCGAAATGTATGTAATACTATATCGTTAATTCAAAAATAAAAACCAATTATTTGTAATATATATATTAAATTTTATACACGTGTTGTTGGGGGGGCATATTGGACGTAGATTTTAAATAACTCGTAGTGCTGGGAGATGACGAGATGTCATCATGCGCCGCTTCATCATATTACTCTTGTATATTTGTCGAATAAATACGATCGTTGGATCTGCTGTAACAAAGAAAATCAATTTTGCCGGGGGGTTTTTTTTTTTTTTGTAAATCGATACTTATAAAGTCAACGGCGTCACTGTAACAAAATTGTCTATTGTCGTCAGCCATGAAGTTTTTTTTTTTTAATAATCCGTTTGATTTTACGTTATTAAAAAAAAATATACAAATAAATTTCCAACCACCGCAAGTTTAATAATTGTTGCGAATAAAACGCGTGTATTCGAAACGGAGTAGAAAATTTCATATTTGCATGTGTGGGTAGACGTAATTGTGTTCGTTTTTCGTTTAAAATTTATTTTGCGTAATGTTTAATCGACTAAACGAGTTTTAATTATTATTTTTTTTTCTTTTCTTTGAAATGCGTGTTACGATTTTTTTATAATTGTAAATTAAGTAATTTCTTAAGACCTAACGGAATAATATTAAAAAAATAGTTACTTAATGAAATTAAAAAAAAAAAATTATTAATTTCGTCGTTAAATTTCCTATTCAAATTGTATAATAATTTTCAGTATTTAGATTGTTCGATATTTTACGACAAGATAAATTTGTTTCAGTCCAGCGAACACCATTTTTTTTTCAATTTCAGAGGACTTGTTGACATAATAACGGTCAAACAAATTTAATTTTTATACACTTATGACTTGAATAAAAATATTTTTTTTTAGTATTATATTATATACATGGCATTTTACGTTTTATTTAAGAGAAAAAAAATTATACACAATTTTATATTATCGATTATTTTATAACTTACATACATTATTATAGAATGATTCATATATGATCCAGAAAATTCATTTTGTTAGATTTTAGTATTTAAGAATATATTTGAAGAAAATAAAACATTTAATTTATATTATAATAATAATAACAGGTAGCAGTGTTGCGAACGTTTCTTAAGTGAATTACTTGGATTTTAGAGTGTTATCATTATAAATTCGAAAGCAATGATAAATCATTTCATTCGATAAAATGATTCCGAGCTGATGTTTCGGTATAATATTTTGGATACGTAACAAAAACTAACCCTGTTTTTATGAATTAAATGCTTCAAAACTAATGAATAGTCAAAAATGAAATTTTTTTTGTCCTTATTTATTATATATGAAGTTACATATTTGATGAATATTTCAAGTTTCTACACCACTCGCATTAGTTTTGAAATTACGATGATCGATTTCGACGAAATTGCGTTTTTATAAGTAATTTTTCAGTAGTTCTTTAGTTATTCGAACTTTTGAGAAAAACGAAAAACGATCTCTCAAAAAGTACCGACTAGATGCAATTTGCTACTGGAAATAAAATTATAAAGATCGGGAGCACTATTTATACTAGAATTTTTGGGTACAAAAAACAAACCATATCATTGTAAAACTTGCAATACATTCCTCGTTCCGCTTAGAATCAAATTATAATAACAATAATTATAATAATAATAATAATAATAATAATAATAATAATAATAATAATAATAATAATAATGATAATACAACAATTTATTTATTACTGTGTTATTATTAATATTTCGGAGTTTAGTGACATTTCCTTTGATAAAAAAAAAAAAGGAATTTCTCATTTATTACTTAACACATTTTTATACGGTATGCGCACGTAGGAGGAAAACATTATAATATGATGACGGTCGAATAAAAGTAGCAACTTCCGTTAATATTTAAAGGTATATTATTATTATTTATGATGGTCGTAATGATTCTGGAAGCATATTTAACGGAATAATCCGTTTGTAAATCAGGGAGTAATTCGTGAAAGGGCGTATAATAAACACCGATGCGTGTATGGATTGAAACACGCTCGCGTTAACTCCTGGACACGGCAAAATGTATTATTCGTGACGGCGGTGAGGAAAAAAAAAAGTAATTACCGGCCTCGAGTTTTAAAATTCAATTATAAATTTCGTAACTAAGCTTTTTTTTTTTTACCACAAGCTTTTATCAAAAATATTTATAATTTCGGAAACGTACATTTCAGGTAATACGCGGTTGCATTTAATAATAATAATAATAATAATAATAATAATAATAATAATAATAATAATAATAATAATAATAATAATAATAATAATAATAATAATAATAATACATGACTCGTGTCATTCAATTTGAAACGCGTTAAATTCATGAAAAACGAGTCGTACATCTATATATATACACACACACACCTTTGTATTTCGTAATCATTTATTTATTCGACGTAATGTCTACCACACGCTTCGGGCTTGTGAAGATTTATATTTCATTTCGTATTCGGAATAAATAAAAGGTTAACAAAAAAAATATATATATATGATTTCGAATAGGTATTCGCGTATATTTAAAAGCAAATTTTTTTCACTTTTATCCGAATTCCGTAAAATGTATCCATACCCATAAGTGAAATACCATATAGACGTATAAATCTATAATATAAATTATAATGCCTCGGTGTATTTTGAAAAAAATGTGGACCACGACGAAAAATGTATGCGATACAGGTGCCGTTGTTGTGACACGCGGAGTGAATATTGGTTTTGTTTTATCCACTCATCAATTGTTTTTCATCACGTGTTTTCAACTAAACACGTATAACACGATATACACAATGCGATGTGCAAACCGTAGGCGGAAAATCGCGATTAATCACGCACGCGTGCTGAAATACAGCGCACGACGAAAATATTTGTTTGGAAATTTTATCGACTAATATTTCTCAGCTTAAATATTCCTGGCGAATTCCGTGTTCGACGCACAACGTGAATTTTCCTACTAGCGCGGAGCCCCAAATATTTATTTTAAAGTAGGAGGGATAGCCGCCACTAGTTAGTGGGTCGAAGCGTCTAAAAATGTCTGTTTACGTTAATGGATAAAACAAAAATTTACGCTCCCATCCATCTTGTCCACGGATGTGACCGTCTATGGATACTGTTTAAAGAGCAAAAAAAAAAAAAAGAAACTATTCGGAATACTAGCCGAATCTTCAGCGGAATACTTTTTTATCCGAATACACCTACCACAATATAATATGCGCGCGCAGTCACACGCGTTCAGATTATTATTAAGAATTTTTATTTTCCTATTTATAAATTATAACGATCGCGTCGTCGTATTTTATGTCAACTGTAAATAATTCGCGTGTAATCTCGAACGACGCATCGCTCGCATCGCGTTCGCGTGTAACGTCAGTTGCTCACGCGTTGTGTGTACCAAAAGTTCTCCAATAGTAATACTAATAATAATTACAATTATCCCTTCAAAGGGTACGGTCCTCGTTAAATATTTAAACCTTTAATGCACGCGCTGTTTCACCTTCTCCCCCCCCCGCCCCCTCGGGTATACTATACCCGCGGCGATGTCTGTTGTGCTGCGGCTCCCCGACAATAATAATAATAATAATAATAATAATTTTGGCAGGTGTGTGTGTGTGTACTGTCGAAAAACGAAAAGCGCGATAAATAATTCTCTTTCGGCCAGCGCTGTGATCACGAATATTGCGGCGATAAGTTTAAACGGGGGACGCGCGAATGTAAATTTCGTTTTAATTCAAATGCACACGGACGGCGTGACACTTTTTTGATTGATCCGTTGAACCCGTTGGGGATTTATACATTATTTACGAATGAAAATAAAAAAAAAAGAAAAATGAAAAAAATAAGGGGGGGGGGATGGAAAAGATGGACTCTGTGAGAGATAATAATAATAATAATAATAATAATAATAATAATAATAATAATAATAATAATAATAATATCATGTTATGTCAGGCTGTCCGATCTTGGCAAAAAAAGCATATCTGGAGAGGCACAACGCAGTGGCAGAACAACTCCATTGGAACGTCTGTAAACACTATAACGTAAGTATTGACGAAAAGTGGTGCCAACACGATCCGGATCCTGTAGGCGACACAGCAGATGTTTCAATTATGTGGGATACTCAAATACAAACAGACAGGAAAATAACAGTAAACAAACCAGACCTTATAGTGAAAGATAAAAAAAAAGAGAAGTAATGCCTCCTAATAGATGTAGCTATTCCATCAGGTTATAACATAACACAGAAGGAAGCCGAAAAGCAACTGGAATATGAGGACTTACAAATCGAAATACAGAGAATGTGGAACCTTAGAGCCAAAGTAATCCCCATCGTCATTGGAGTAACAGGACTCGTTTATAATATCACCTCAAACCTTATCAAAGATGTTCCTGGAAAACATAATCTTCTGCAGATGCAAAAGACAGTGGTGTTGAGTACCGCACATATAGTACGCAAAGTACTGTAATATAAAAGACATATCAAATTAATGCCATCGAAATTAAAAGTAACACCCTAGATGCATGGTGTACACTCGGTGTTACTGGACAATGTAACCTTAGCCCAGCTAAGTGGAGCCGATCAATAATGATAATAATATTGATGAGCGATGAGTTCGTTTAACCGTGATTTGTGTGGTACTTGTACTTGTATTTGTGGTGCACGACATTGTCACGGTTTACACACACGAATCGTGTTGAATTTCAATCTATTTGTCTTCTTTTTCTTTTTATAAAACGATACGAGTATAGTGTCGTTCGGTTGCCACGACTTCCAAATACTTTCCACGACTGCAATAGGACTTCGCAGCGTGACAAAATCATTTTTATGACTCGTACATTTTTTTCTACGCGATTATTGTTATTATTATTACTTATTCGCCGTTATACACGCATTTCTAAATTCGTAGGAGAAATCCAATGTTCCGCGTACGAGTATATTTACATTTTTTATTCACACGAATTTAAAAAAAAAAAACCGAATGAATTTGTCGTTAAAAATATTTCGGTAATCGTGTCGTCGTCGTCTCCGAGTTCCTCCGAGTAATAGCGACAGACAAACAATTTTTCCAATAACAAAATTACGCGGCGTTTTTACAATATTGACAAACCTTCGGCGACGATTTGTGTATTTTGAAAATCGGTATTCGAATAATGAATGAAATACGTATCCGGCAGTGGCGTAGACGGAAATCAATCAACGGGGGACGGCGGGAGTGGTTATTAAATAAATAGTTATTAAATTAAATAACTCGCAAAACGTTATATTAACAACAACACGGTAAATATTTAATGTGTTCTCGATTAGAGAACGGACCGAACTAGAAATCCGTTCAACAAAATAACAATTTGAAATGCGTATTTCGCTGTCGGCGGCATTCCTACGGGCGAAGACGATTGTGCATCAATGAAATTGTTATTAAATTTCAAAACTCAAAATATTCGACTGTCGGATAAAATAAGAGTAAGATTTATTTAAAGACGTGAAATCCAGTGGCGGGAAAACAGTAATCAAAAAAAAAAAATAAATAAATAAATAAAATAAATATTATTATATAACTGTATTAAGAAAAAAGGAGGTGGTTCGGAATCGTTAAAATGGCCGCTGCATATCAGAGTTAATATTTAACTCGTCGTTGACGACCAACTCGTCGTTGACGACCGCGACCTCGGTTGCAGTCGTAGTGTCTTTGGAATTACCGACACCTGCACCGCAAGCACACAGCATTTCTATGAAAATGAAACAAAAAAAAAAGTGGAAAGACACTCGTATAAAAGTTGTGCGCGCGTTAATTAAATCCCGGTGTCCCGTACGTTATATTATGGCCTCGGCCCGCAGCGTCGTCGGACATCAAAGGACGTCTCGCAGCGTTCAGCGGCGCGTTTCGACCGGTGTGGGGGAAACAACAAACACATCGCGTCGGTCGAATGAAAACCGCGTTTTCTTTTATGTCCGCGTACGCGCCCGGAGGACGGTTATAGGGTGGAAAAAAATTGTTGTTTTTTTGCACATACCTGGCGTGTTTTTGGAATTCAATATTTTTCCCTTTGTGATCTCTCACTTCCCGTCGTCGTATTTTTATATCGCGTTTCCTCCCTCCCCCCCTCCCCCCGGCCGGTGTTCGACGATCGAAACGGAAGGAGGGGGACTAATTTTCAGGGATTTAACCACCGTTAGAGGGTGATTTGCCGTACCGCGGACAAAAGCGAAAAACACTGTAAAGGGATTCGGAAGGCACGGTTTCTTTGTCCGACTCTCTCTCTCTCTCTCTCTCTCTGTGTTTTCTGAAAACAGGAGAGAACCGGACATCGGTTTTCTATTACAAGACGTGGGAAATATTATAAAATATAATAGAATAGAACGGAGAAAATCGTTTGTTTCCGCGGAAAACGGACGGTTTTTCTCCCCCGGTTCCCGAACACGATATTCCGTCATTTCGGAGCGGCGATGATCCCATTTGTACGCGCGACGCGATATCTCTCTGCCATTTCATTCCTGTCCCCCCCATCACTGGTGTCTTTGTCTGTACACGTAATGCGTATACTTTTTTCCTTCGTCGTCATATTTTTTAAACAATCTTCCCCATCCGTATGAATATTTCACGCGTTTTCGTCGCCCCGCGCGTCGTGCGGCTATACGCGAGAGTACGTCGCGTTCATACATCAATCGTTTTTGATATTGTGTTATCTTTAACCTCTAACGGCGACGTCTATTCGCTGTACGCCACGTCGTATAAATGATTCACGCGCTTTTCCCCCACCGCGTTTCCATAACGTATCGTCATCGTGTCGGCCATATATTTTATTTATGCGGAAGAAAAAGGAAAAAAAAAGAAAAGGGATTGATGCGCGAACGTATTCTGTGTTCATATATGATACGAATATCGCCGGGAACGGTGTCCTGCAAAAGTGTTCCGCGATTGGTACGCGGGCACGTAATCAGGCGTCTCGGAATAAGAAACGTCACGCGCGACATGAAAAGAAGCGATTTATAAAGACGGTGTGTGTGTGTGTGATTTCGCATACGTTTTTAATATAATCATAGTGGGCCCAGGGGCTGATTGAGCGCCTTTAACGTATTAAAAATAACGAAAAAAAAATAATCGTTTTTCGTTCCTTCTCTCCTTAAATCGCGGCGTGTTTTATTGTATTCAAAACAAAAAGGAAACGAAATAAAATTAGTGTATTAACCGGATTGACATTTTCGTGGGCGCGTTTGCTACGGGACTCGGTGCGGGGACGTCACAACGGGAAAACTGCACTCGAGGGACGGCACCCGCGCCGTCGTGGAACGCTCGACATATTACGCGTGACATGGCCGCAGTGAACCATGTTTTTAAGAAACAGAGTTGCTTTTGCATTTCAGTTGGATCGGTCGTAAGGTTTAGTAAAAAAAAAAAAAAAAAAAAAATCCAGTTGCGGCCAAAACAAATGTTCCGTTTTTGCTTTCCCCCCCCCCCATCCCAGTCTAATTTCTGATTGTTCTCAATTTCGTGGCGTGGAATTTTAACAAAATCGTTGGTTTGGTGATCTTCCGTGGAACGTTTGCTACCGAGAAAACGGGTATAGACTTGTGAAAAGGGGGGGGGGAAATGGAGCGTTATTTCTATCCGGAAAAATCGCGTACAGGAAAAAAAAAGAACATAAACTAAAATTGTTCGCTTCTATAGTTTTTTTTTTGAGTTCTGGACGTGGATACAGCGGTATATCGTATACACGTTACGCGTGTAGTGAAAGAGAGAGTTAGAACCGCCCGTTTGCAGGAATGCGCAGGACCGATATGATTAGCGTCCCGGGTCTGTTTCGTCATGACATCGAATCGTTATTCCGTTATTCACAGTAACGGCGGAAAACGTTTAACAAATATAATATATTGTATTTGTTTAGTATAGTGATAATAATATAGCACGTGCAGGGGGCAGCACCGTGTTTAGGAATTCGACGCCCACGGGCATTGCGACACCCGTGTAAAATAAGTCGAAATTATCGCTCTTATTCGATTTTCAGCTTCGGGCGTGTTTGGATATTTTTCAGATCTTCCGTAGACATCTTTTTTTTCTTCCTTCTCTCGTTTATTATAATAACGCGAGAAGTAACAACAAAGGGGAAAAAAGCCACTAATCGAATAAAAAGTAATCTATTAAAAATTATTATTACACAACAAAAAAGTGTTTTTAAAAGAATAATAATTTACACGTTTTTGTAGTGTAGGCTTTCTCGGCGAAATCGTCAATAATAATAATAATAATAATAATAATAATAATAATAATAATAATAATAATAATAATAATAATAATAATAATAATAATCTCAATAACATTAGATTCTGAACGAAGCGATGACAAAGGTTTCACAATCACGTCGATTAAATTTTTTTCTGTTTTCTTGTAGCGAATTCTCCTGCGGGTAACTTTAGAAAAATAATTTCCTCAATAGGTTTTAAACGTGGTCAAAAAAATTATTTTTTTTTTTAAAAAAAAAATAAAGGTAAAAAATAATTCGTTATTGTGTTTCTCCAGCGTTTTGACAACGATGCGGACGTGGAGAGTCTCGAAATTTACATCGAACATGTAAACTTTGTACTCTAATGTAATTTAAAAGAAAAACTTCTTCCGATTTAAGGATATTTATGTCAGTATTTCTAGACGTTTAGCTACTAAATTCATATAAAAAAAAATCTTTGGTTTTAGGCGCCGAAAATATTTCTAAAACATAGGTCCTCTACGTTATAACAACTATATACAAACGCAAAAAGTTCTTAATCGCAATTTTTTTTTTTATTACTACTTTTTTTTTTGTGGACAAAGTAAACACCGAATCTAATGATTTATCTCAAAAAAAAAAAACTTTAAGTAATTCACTTAAAACACGACATTCAAAGCAGCCGGAGGGAGCGATATAATATTTATTATTTTTTTTTAAATAAATATTTGAGAAAAAAAACCTTATACCGACAGGGGAGGGGGTCCTGTATTTATTTATTTTTTTTCCCGATTGTTCGCCAAAAACAGTGGAAAATTTTATTATCCGGCGCGCTCCGACGACGTGACTCACGTGCCCCATTGCGCGCGTTATATTATGCGCGTTTGTATGGAAAAAAATAAAAATAAGAGTCGATTTCAAAACGGTTTCGCCATTACACGGTCGAACGCGGCGGCGGCGACGTAATGAGTACACACACACACACACACACACGCTGCACGCGCGACGTATACGTGGTACATGTGCGTGCAGTAGTACACGCGCCTGCACCCTCGGTCAAACGGGCGGGCGCGCACCCCTCGGCACCGTACTCGGTGCGCGTGCAACGCTGCAGACCAATATTGCGCGCGCAAGGACACATATAAGGGTTTAACAATAATCCCTGTTGCTTCTACACACACACACACACTCACTGAGTTTGGCCGACGACGACGACGAAGCGGTTCTCTCCGCCGGTCGTCATTCCAATAGGAGGTGTGCGCAACACACACGTCGCGTAACGTGCGCACTTTATACCTATCGGTTTTGGCCCATTCCTCGGGATAAGCGTTTATTATTATTTGCTTCCGTTTAATCGCGTCCGACGACGGTTTTTAAAATCGCGGGCCCGGAATTACAGCGGAAATACTCTTACTTCCACGGTAACGCGTGACTTTCGTGGCGGGGGCGCGAGCCAGGGGCGTATTTACTTCATCCCCTAGGGGGGGGGGGAGGGGCGAATAGAAAAACGGCCCGTCGAATATGTTGCCAACTTAGAATTATCGAAAAATTATATGAAAATAATGAGTTTTAAATAAAAAAAAAATGTTTTATTACATTTTAGTTCGATTAATTTTAGTCGTCAGTAGATATAGGTACATACACAAGTACCTAGGGGGGGGGAGCAATCGCCCCTATCGCCCCCCCTCCCTTGTATACGCCCCTGGCGCGAGCAGAGACATTTAAATTCGCGCAGACGACGGATCGCCTTATTGCCATTATCTCGGTTGGATTACACTGGCCAACGCGCGTTTTTGAGAAATAATTTATACTTATTGAAAAATATGTTTTTTTTTCTATTTAAAATAGAGAATTTAAAATCCGTAGCGTATGTACGACAAGCAAATGTGATTTTTTTTTTTTATTTATAGTAATTTACACGACTCGGACGATACGACGGGGGAGGGTGTCCAGTGACAGAACCCTCAGAATTTAAATTCGGTTAGGGATTTAATTGATCTCCGCGCCGACGTCTTTTTTAATCGACGTGGGGGAGGGGGAGAGGATTTGTTTTCGCCATCTTAAATGGCAATAAGTGGGTTGGAATGATTGGTTGGTTTGTTGTGGACACGTGCAATTTCATTGATGGTTTCGATGTTTTGTGGTCTTTATGAAGCGAATTGTTGGAAACGTACCGGGGGGGGGGCAGAGGTTATTGAACGGAGACAGTTGGATATTGGAACGATTGGATTGTTCGAGTTCGTGACGGTTTAGCACAGTCCCATATCTCGCACAAGCCCAGACGCGTGTTAGTGTGAAATTATAGATTGTGATTTTATTGTTTAGAGGAAGTTTTTGATACGAGGATAGGGCGCGTAGAAGGCGGGTGCCCGTCTGTTGAGTATTTTTCTTTTCGATTTTAGATGTGAAAATCCGAGGCGAGAAAAAATATGTTTTATCCATATACGACAAATAGACGATGCGCATTTTCCCCTGTGGGAAAACAAAATGTATTTAGAAGTCGTGCAGGCTTTGATAAACGCGTTTTCACGGATAATTTTTTTTTTTTTTATAAATAGTATTACGTGTTTAATGAGTTTGCGTATAGTCGGGCGAGTCGAAGAGTTTTCGAATTGTTTTTCGACGTCTATAATCGAATTCGTTAAACGTTACGCGCTCGTAATTATTATTAATAATAATAATATTATTATATTATTATTATTATTATTAATATTATTATTGTTATTATTTACCCGGAAAGTGTACATTTTATACGGCAGCCGGTTCGTAATGTACAATAATATTATAGCGTATATTATGTATAAATTTTGCGAGTTCGCAGTAAAAACACCAGAACGACGGAGTTTCTGTGTAATATTTCCTATACCCCCGCGCCCGATGAAATTAAATAGTTTATTAAACACTACTCTCCTCCCCTATCACACGGCAGTACATATTCTATTGCGCTCGAATTATTTTTTTCGTTTTATTCTCCCCCCCCCATTCTCGTCCATTCCGCGAATGCTTTTTAAAATTATTTTACCTCTCGCGGACGGGTTTTTTTTTTTTTTTTAATATTATCGCGTTGTTGTTTCGGAATTATACAGAATACGTCGCATATAGGTAATTTAATTTGCGTATATCACTGAGAGTTGAGAATATTTTTCGTTTTATAAACATTTTTTTCATCGTACTCCCGAACATAATACGCATTATTTTTATCGCATATATATTTATATAAAAAGAAATATAATTTTAAACGATCGAATAGAATTTTTTTTTATAGATTCGAATTTCGAAATATTTGTGTACGTATATATATATATATATATACAACAAGCGTTTGCGCGTAGGTTTATCTAAAACGCAATTCGCGTACAGCATTATATACGTATAGTTATATAATAATAATAATAATAATAATAATAATAATAATAATAATAATAATAATAATAATAATAATAATAATAATATGAAAACATTAAAACAATGTTTATACTTTTATTAATTCGATAGAAATTTTTTGGTTAAAACTATACGTTTAAATGGTGGTAACTATACTTAAACGTATACATAATATATAATTCTCACACTCGCGTCTTATGAATAATAATATACGACGGATTTGTTATCGAGAAACTATTTGTAAATAGTGCGGAGAAAGAGAAAAAAAAATCCGAAATATTCGAATGAATATAGCGGAGATGTTATTTGAAGTGGAACGGGGGAAAGTTTACGCGAATAAGGATCGACGGGACGGGAAGACCGCGGTTTATTCGAAAAATACAAATAACGCGATTGAAAACTTTTTTTTGTTATTGGAAAAAGAAAACGTTTGCCGCGTGTAATAAAATCAGTGTCGCGTATAGACGAGGTGCATATCATATCGAATTATTTTACATAGTACATAATATATATTTTCAATTTTCGTGTTTTTCTTTTCGAACGATTTTACTCGCGAAATTCGCGTGTATTCGCGTAGCAATAAACTATTCTTTTGCATACGAAGAGATATATTTTGTATTCGAAATATTTCGTTATAATATTGTTTTGTAAACCGGAGGTTTTCGCGTCACACCATTGCCGTTATTCGTTTTTTACAATCGCCGTATAGAGAAAGAAAAAATAAGAAACAATATATATATAAATTGTAATTTTGCGGTGTTTTTTTTTTTCGCATTTAACGAAATATAATATTATTCAGCCGTTTGATACGTCAATCAGACGTTTTGCGATGACGTTTTTCTTAATAATAATAATAATAATAAAAAAAATTCAATTGAATTTTCGACAACACGAGTTAATAAAATAAGGACTTGAAATGGCGTCTGCGCGCCGAATCACACAGCGTGCGCGTATACAATAAACGTCAATAATAACCGAAGATTTTATTTTTCGATCTGTCGGATAAATAATGCGAATAAAGAGAATGCGGCTGGTAATGTAATTAAAATGGAAAAAAAACCGTTTTTTTTTTTCGAATTTTATCTAATTTTTTTTCTCTTTCTTGCTATCGATTAGTTACAAATATATATTTTTTTGTTAATGTCGCGTGTTTAACGCGTTTTTTTTTGTTTAACAGAAAAAAAAAATGATATCTATTTCGAATGTTTGTAGTATATATAATTCCAGCAGAGGAAAGAGAACATTTTTTATTTCTAAAAAAAATATTCAATTTCCGTTTACTGAAAAACAAAAAATACCTGTCATCTGAAAATTTACGATTGTTGTAATAGTACGACGTGTACACAAATATTATCCTACTCAAATTCGCCATAATATACTTTATTTTGTATTCGTATTTTCGTTTTAATTATTTTTTAAAATTAAATTGAATTACATTTTTGTTTTTTTTGTTTCTTCGGATTTTGAAAATAAAAGCCGCACCAAACTCGCGATGAGACATCAGCCGGGCAATATAAACCATCGTAATTTCTAAATTAATAAAGAAATTGATAAAAAAAAATCAAATAAATTTTTTTATCGTTTTATGACGGGGGAAACGAACTTTTATTTTAACTTTTCTTTAGTAATAAATAAGAATTTAAATTTTATAGCGTTAACACACATTTTCCAAGAATATATTAAAAAGCGGTCCGAATTCTTACGTATGTTATTGCTCGTATAATATTTTTCATTCACCAACGCCGGGTAAATATTCGAAAATTCTCGCGTATAAATTATATTATAATAACACGTATATAAGTGGATTTCCGAATTAACCGTTCGTTTCGAAAACTAAATAAGTATATATTATATATATATATATTTTTTTTTTTATGCTCTACAGACCATTAAAGCCTTTTGCAAACTTCTCCACACCTCCCGGTCCATTATTGCGTCATCCAGTCGTTTTGACTCATCGATATCTAAAATATCCTTCTTTATTCTATATCTAACCATCGGTGTCGAGGTCTTCCCCTTGGTCGCTTTTTCGTCTGGTTTCTGACTATGAAATTCCGTATAAGATTTTCACCAGTTCACCAAACGTGATGGCCAGCCCATTCTAATCGTTTCGCCGTTCAAGAATAATCTGATGTTTGGCTTATTATAAAACGTTTCCAGATCAGTGTTTGTTCGTCTTTCATATTTTCCATTTTAAGTATGTTATATACCTGTAATAATACAGATAATAATCAGCTATAATTTTTCGAAAGAAATAATTTTTATGAGTCTACTATATTATATTGTATTATACCGTTGAAGTTTTATTTTTAACCGTTATCCCATGACATATGTGCGCACCTGTACAAATCCACCGCGGCTATATAGAACGCGCGTGACACTTTCGTCGTATATATTGTTACAGTTTCGGAAAGTTTCAGACGTCGTTAAGAAGTTTTAATAAACGCTTACTCGTAAAAGTCAACGGGTTTCAATTTCCATATTACTTCTTTCAAAATTGCTTCTCGGAAATTCGTATATAGCTATATAACAATAACGCAACAATCGCGCATTTTTAAAATTGTTTCTTCGTCCTGTACATTATTGTCATTAATTATTTCCTGCGGCGCTACTGATCCAATGATCGTGTGCGGTCTAATGAATAAAGAATATTCTTATATATATATATATATTATATATAATTATACTTTTTATATATATATAAAAAAGAACGATAAATACTCGAAAACGAGTAATTAATAACTTCGACGTGAATAGGTATTTATTTATTTATTTTTTTTTTGCATCCTTTTTTCGGTCTTGTAAACAGAGTAATGAATATATTAACGATACCACACACGTGGTCGGTAAATTAACGAAATCACCAGCGGATTCTTTCAAAATGAGTCGTAAACGCTTTTTGTTCTTTCTCTCACAAGAAACCCGCGCGCCGCGTAGTCTTTATTTATTCTACACCGCAGACGAAAAGATTTTTTTTTCAGAGTAAAAAAGAATTTCCACAATTCTTTTCTTTACATGTTATTCTTTCTTTCGGTTTTTAATAAAATTCGAAATCGGTCGTTGCGGTTATTATTATACGCGAGTCGAACGAGTATTATAACTCTGTATTATAATCAAGCGAGTGATTCATCATCATCAGCTTCTAAAGGCCAAGCCTTGATAAGCCAAGTTCATGGCTATCACTTGACGTTTTCTCGAGTTCTTAGTAAGCGGTAAGATTCCCATATAAAGGAAAATTTCT
The DNA here is from genome assembly GCA_032441825.1 of Chaetogeoica ovagalla. Taxonomy (NCBI): domain Eukaryota; kingdom Metazoa; phylum Arthropoda; class Insecta; order Hemiptera; family Aphididae; genus Chaetogeoica; species Chaetogeoica ovagalla. Next base: position 9,325,882 of record CM063735.1, on the reverse strand, counting down.
TTAATAAAGTACTTGCGCGGTCTTCCTCGAGTCCTTTTATCGTCTACTTTTCTTTTCACGATCAACTCGTCGTGTCATGTCAGGTGTCCAATTATAGTTTTATTTTTCTTTTCATCATTGTTCTTTTCCTCATATTAACCTCGTCCAATATCCAATAGCGCTTCATTCGCTCTATCCAATTTGTTACCGTCATTTTCTTCCACGTCTACATCTCCATCGCTTCTAATCTGTCATCTCTTTCATCATACGTTCCTATCGTTCATGTGTCACATCCACATAATAAAATGCTCTAAATTTTACGATTTTCTTTTTTGAAATAATTATACTTAGATGTTTGTTTGTAAGAATTGTCGTCCGTTTTCTCTCGAAAGCGAGCGATTTCGCAGTGAAAAAGAGCGTTTTTACTTCTGACGAACACTCTTTATAATACGTACCTGTATACCTTGGCGGATTAATACAGATTTAATAATAGCCGGACTTACTACGAGTGAATATTTGTTCCCGAAGGACCGTTGACATTTATAATTCGATTTGAAGTTATATCGAATACACCGTATACGCGTGTATATATCGCTGAGTTCAATTTTCTAAACGTTTATCGATAAAACGAACGAAATGTTTTCCATATATACGAGAATTTTGTTTTTTTTTTTGTCCCATTGTTAAAAGACAGTTTTTTTTGGACGTTATAAATATTATATATTTATAAATGAAAAACGGGGACTGTATATATCTACATATTATATTAGATTGCGCGAGGAAAAACGAAAAGCGTATAAAACGTTTTTCAATTTATATTCTTATAGTATATATATATATATATATACATATACACGTGTATACGTAAAGATTCAAATTAAATGTGGTAATTTGCGTAACAGTCAAACACAGAATGACAATAATTTTTTGCTCTTTTTGCTAAAGAACGAAACATTTAATGATTACAATTTTTTTTTTTAAAGGACTTTATTATCATTATTATTATTATTATTATTATTATTATTATTATTATTATTATTATTACAATCATCATTATCATCATCATCATCATCATCATCATCATCATCATCATTATTATTATTATTATTTTTTAATTATAATAATAATTTTTTTTATAGAAATTTTTATGTTCGTTTATACGACGATATATAATAAATTACGTATAATACGAGTGATTATATTTTTGTATTTATACGTAAGACATAATATAACTTGTTAATTATAATTGGTCGTCATAAATGATAATTACGCGAATTGTTGTCAGAGCGAACGAATATATATATATATTTTTTGCATATGAGCAATTTAAATTCGTATAGAATATAACGAATTAATTAGGCGTTTTTAATAGAATTAAAAAAAAAATTTTTTTTAAAACGTCCGCGAAATATAATAATCTACGTGGTGGTATAAGAAGGAACCCTCATATAAGACGGACTGTTGCAGATAAAACGCAGAAATAGTATTACGTACATATTATGGTTTCATATAAAACGGAAAGTTTGCCGGGCCCGAAATTAAATTTCATATGTATTTTGTAACTGCTCTCTATAGAACGCGAAAACTTGCGTAATAAATGAAACTTTTTTTCTCTCTCTCTCTCTCTCTCTCTCTTTCTCCGCGGTCTCAAAGAGCTCCTCCGCGTCTTAGACAGGTTTCACCGTATATTACCTGTAGTGTGACAGTATAAAACTTTGTTACTTTTTTTTTTCGTTGACATCATCTCGAGGTCGGATCGAGTTCAAAAAACGTAAAACGTTTCGTCGAAATAAAAATATTCGAATGTATATAAAAAAAAAATTACAAAGTGTGTATATATATATATACGTAATCGTTTAACGATTCGTGCGACGAGGAAGACGGCCGCGATAATTCGGTAAAAACTGAAATTGTGAGTGAAGTAAGTTTTTGACAGCGTTCGTCGTACAAGGCGATTTTTTTTTTTTTTTTTTAAGCAAAACCGCCGACGTTTCAGTCACATTTCGCCACTAAATGTAATTAATTTTTTTTTTTATTTTCAAATTAAAAACGTCGTATACGACATCGTATTATATATAAATAAACGAAAATACTTTTTCCGATACTCGGGTCGTTTATATATTACTCATAACGATATACGGTCGTAGAAGTTGCTTTTCGCGCGTATATAGTGCGATGGAACACGTCCTACATAAACCCGTCTTCTGCAAGAGGATACATTTTCAATATCCATTTCACTTGTGCACCTTAATAATACTCGGGAAATATTTATCATTTACACGTGTTAATCCCCATAGAAATATTTAATTTCTAATTAAATATACATTCATAAAACAAAAGTCCATATTTGTTAAATGACGGGCGGGGGGGGGGGGTAAAAAAATATTAAAATCATGAAAAAAGTACGCAACGAAATGCGCAACATTTTTTCGAAAGAATAACACACTAAAAAGATTTATTCATTGATTATTTGGATCGTGATGAAATAAAAAAAAAAAAAACACTCCGTATAAATCAGAGCCAAAAATTCTGTGCACTATATTCACAATGTGTAGTTCTGTAAGGCTACAATGCGTTGTTCGCTGTTAACAATTTTCGTGTGCTTGAGTTTTGGATTCGAGTTGATTTCTATCGTTTTAATATTCTTCGTAAACGAATAAAATGTCGTTTTAAATAGAATTTGATCGCGAAACGTGTTGGACAATCGGACTATCAGAGCATGTGTCGCGGTGCGCAGATCCGGATTAATATGGTTATCTGTATACAGAGCCGTAAGCATTTTCGTTTAAACGAATAACGCCATCCCTTTAACAAATTTAATTAACTTTTCGACTATTTATCTTTGTAAAAAATGTAATTTTTTTACACAAATTAATTTACATATAAAATTCGGGACTTGTAAATGAAAAAAAAAAAAAAATATAATAATCGCTCACTCGTGCAGCTGGTAATTTAATTTATTAATATTTTACAATGTTCCTCTGTTTTTTTTTTTAATGTGAAATCTTCACACCGATGTCCTCGTAGATTTTATGGTTTGTTCTCAATAATTTAATCGAACAAATAATAACTGACGCGAAAAAAGGTCGTGGATAAATACACGCATATTTAACAATTATTTTTATTCAACTCGATTTTACTCGAAGAAGAATGGTGTCGAATTCTAGACATCAGTTTTTGAATGCATCGAGCTCACCCCATTCGAAAGCATTAATCGTTTAATTTAAACATTAAGCTTCACTCGATATTTCTAGACAATTTTTTTCGCACACAAGCGACAAGAAGTGTTCTCAACGAATTTCGATTAAATCGTCCATTTTTTTAAATTACTGTTTGGATAGAAATCGCTAATAAGACTGTTTTCTTCCGCGATGATGTCAGCCTGTTTATTCGATCCTTGTATATCGATGGCAAAATGATGTCAAATTCAATGTTTTTACTAGAACAGGAGAAAGTACAATTTTTTTTAAATTTATACCGAATAGTTTTCGGTTTATTGCACACGTATTTCGTGTGTACTGATAGCGTCGAGGACCTTCCAACACGAATGTCACGGATCCCTAACGGAGCTGCGGACCACAGTTCAAGAACTGTTAAGCGAGTGTGTATCGTCTCGAGTTGTATATAAAAAGTTTATATGTACCAGGTTACCTGTATCACGTCTGTATTATATCTCTCTCTCTCTCTCTCTCTCTCTCTCTCTCTCTCGAGTGTAGGCGCTTCTTTTTGTCGAGCCGAAGGGATTAAACCGAATTTGATTATTTCACACACCGCACCGCGCGGAGGGCTGTCCCGAAGTCCCTGCGAGGTGGGATGAGGAAGGGTATAGTGTATGGTACCCTCGGGGTTACCTCGCGTACCGTTCTCGGCGAGCATTACGCAAATATCTGACGACAAACAAGCTGGCTGCACAGTAGTCGACGCGTTATAATATATTATTTACTTATAATATTCGGTTATTTTAGCGGCTGACGAAGGACTTTCCGTATGGCTAAACGTTAAAAAAACGGAGTTAATCAAAGGGTGTTTGGTTTTCCCGTATAACAGCGGCGTATTTACAGGGACACGAGGGTTAAAACCCATTCTCCCGCAGGAGCAAACGTTTCGATTCAAAAGGTCATACGTTGGTCAGTGTATTCATATTTACGGTATTGCGGGTGGACGAGACTCGACAACGAACGCGCATCATTCCTGCGATTGTGTCTGTTTAGAGCCGAAACGGTTAGGATTTTGTGAATCAATGTCATGGTTAGGAGACTGCAGTATTCGCGTCAGAGACGATACCGCGGTATGCATAGTTAATATTTTATTAAAACGCGTTAATGTAAAAATGGGTTATTGGTTTTAAGAGGAGGTTCACACAGGCAAACGAAACCACGAACAATGCGCTGTTACATTGTCCCCTTAAAAAAGCTACGGGCCTTCAGCGAAAACCGAGCGATTTGACTGAACGGTCAGAAAAAATTGCCCCGTGACGCAGTGCGAAATGAAAACAGAAACCGAACGAATTTCACGCCACCGGGAAGTGAAACTAAAAACAGTTTTGTACTGTTTGTCTACGCGCGCCGTGTTTCGACCGCACAGTTCGGTCGGCGCGGTTTCGTCAATTGATATTTTCAATTTCGACTGCACGGTTCTAAAAACTGCGTCGTGATGACTTGCGCGCGTACGATCTGTACAGGCAGCGGAACTGTTCAGTCGGATCGCACGGTTTTAACAACAGCGCGTGTATTAAAGAGAAGTTTCGCTAGAAAAAAAAAACAAAAAAAAGAAGAAAATAAAATATTTCCATTCGAAACGATATTGTTGTAATTTATATAATAAAATCGTTTGTAGTGCGCGGGACACGAAAGTGTTTTTACACGACGTTTTGTTGGGGACGAACAAAAACGTTCCCTCCGTCGCGCGCGGCAGAGAGAAATTGAAACCGTTGGATATGTACACACACACACACACACGTATCGGGGGGATGGAAATTATTAATTACGATTGTTGTTTTTACGCGCGTGCGTTGAAAACAACCCCCACTCGGGCGACGTTTCTCGTATCGCCGCGGCACCTGGGGGTCTCTCACGCAGGCGCGCGCGCGCCCAAGGAGTCTTTTGACAACCGCGCTAGAGCGCGCGTGACGGGGCCAAACGCATCAATCAACGTTTTCGGCCCGCCGCCGTCGACGTTTTTACGCGTTTCCCTCGTATTATACACACACACACACATAAATATAATATTATATGACAGGACCGTTCGGATTGCCATTAAAGTTATAATCCCCGAAATGTGGCTGGACTTAGGCGAGGCTTTTCCGGTCCCTGCGGGATACCACTACCTCTCTCTTTCGCTCTGTAGTCTCGCACTCGTGTTCTCTCGTGAGTCATATATTCGGCGCGCGCGATATTGTTTTTACTCTTTTTTCCCGTTCCCCGTGTACAAACGGTGGTGGCGTACGCAATTTATGCGTCTATATTACAAAAGATAGACCGACCGCGGAGCAGCTCATATAAGACTGCTCATAAATATATATATATATATGTGTACGAGACTTAACGCGTTTTGTATAACGTATAGAGACAGAGCGAGGCGTTTTTTTTTTTTGAATTTCATCGTCATAAACATACATATATATATATATATGGGTACCTACGCGTTTATTTGTTGCCCACCCCTACTGCGAACAGTAAAAAAAAAAAAAAAAAATAAAAGATTTTCTCTCTTTTATACAAATTCGTATATCACTTTTGTGAATCCGTATATAAAAAATGTCCATTGTAATAAATCAATATTAACGTTCAGAAATATTTTATTAATTTTTTTTTTTTTTAATTGTGTTTAAATTAAAAAAATCATACGTTTTAATAATATATAATTTTAGTTATAAACTAAAAATTGTGTTTAGCATATAATAATAATAATAATAATAATAATTATTATTATTATTATTATTATTATTTTCATTTCAATATTCCTGAACGCGCACATTTTCGCGTTTGAAACGATTACGAAACATATTTTAACAGATTCTAATTGTTTATTTTGAATTTTTTTAATAATCTATTAAAATGTTTAACATTAGACTGAGTCGAACTCGGGAGTTTGTTGTCCGTAATGATATTAAATCGTAAATCGAGGAAATCGCCGGAAAAAAATTAGGACTAAATTAGGACTATAGGGTTTGTTCTGTAAACGATATACCCATATGAATTTATTGTAAACGTATGAAAATCAGTGGCGTTAAATTGATATTTCTTATGAGATGTATACCGCATCGGAAAATATTGCATAATAATAATAATAATAATAATAATAATAATAATAATAATAATAATAATAATAATAATAATAACAATAACAATAATAATAATCGGATAATATTTTAATATAAATCGGAACGGAAATACGCGGTTTTCGGAATTTCTGTTTGGGAATTCGTATTGAGACGTTTGCGAATAGTTCGCGTTAATTCGTCGGCATGTGCTTGGGGCATGGCTTGATTTCTTCGACCCGCTCTGTCCCGCTACAGAGGCCTCCTCCGGAATACTTTCAATACTATTTCGTTGGCCACGGTAGTTTCGAATTGTCGATAACATCGCTCCGCTATATAATACGCGGGGGAACGCCGCGCGAGAAATATCGACGGAACGTTAATCGATAATAATATATTTATTATGATATATTATTACGCGGAGAACAGGTATATTTCGGTACGGAATTCGATAAATATATTTAAAAAATAAATAAATGAAATTTCTCCGGTTTCACCGACCAGTGGTCTCCCACTCATCACCACACTCGACTCGATCCACTCTTACGCGCCCGACATAATTTATTATTGAATACAATAAAACAGTCAATTTGAAAAGGGGGTGAACGTTGAGGAAAACAAATACAATACGTTTATAAATTTGCAGATGAATGTTTAGTAGAAAAAAAATAAATACATTTCATAGGTTTGACTATTATTTTACCTCGTATCCATTGGTCTGCGTTCTCGGAATAACGACGTTTGTCTTAAACCGAACATTTTACGATATAATAATAAAATTTCACTCCTTAACATATTCTTTTTTTATTTTTTAACGTAACCCGAAATAAGTTCGCGGATTTGAGAACCACAGCCGCGTTTTTACAGTTTCAACGATTGTTGAATTTTCATAGTAACGTTCTCGGGGAGTGGTAATATTTTATATTTTACGAAATTTCAATTTATTTCATAAGCGATTTGAGACGATGAATATACGCAAATATCTGAGAACGGAAAATACGAAACGATATAAAAAAAAAAATTATTATTATTATTATTATTATTATTATTATTGAATTACACACAAAGCGAGAATAAAGGAAATAATCAAATTATTGATGTATTGGTTAAAATTTAATAGGTTATATTCATATAAAGCGAGTAATTTTTTTACGTTGTTGAAATTTTAGGATTTTGCGACTCCGGAGCGGAGGTCATTGACGTGACGTTAGAGTCCGACGAGGGTGAAGTTTGAAAGGGGACGGCGGAAGGTTAGAAGAGGACTCGGCCGAGAAGTCTTAATTGCAATTTTGATGCTCCGGGGACTCGTCGTACGGGATGTGTTCATTTTATGTTTTTCGCGGTCAACTGATGCTGCATCGTCCATAGGTTTTCCAGCGATATTCCATCTCGTCGTTTTCGGACGATATTTCGTTGGCGTTCAAAAGACAAAAAGAAAAAAAAAAGAAAGAAAAAAAAAAGAAAGAAAACCAGTGACGGTGCGAAAGCCACTGGCTGTTCGAAAGCGCACGCGTATCTGAGCAATCCGCGGGTCGATTGTAAATCGCGAGAATTACGACGAGGATTAAAATTATCTAGGAAACCGTCTGGGGCCGCCGCGCTTAAAAATATCGCTGTGCTCCGGGGACGGGGGACGGGGGCTATTTTCGATGATTTTCGTTTCTCAACAACTGCGCGCGCGATATAATAACCGCGCGGTACAATGGAGAGCATTGTGTTCGCGCGTGCCGCTGCGCGTCTCCCCCGCACTCTCCGCCTTATTTCACACAAAAGAGTGGTCCCCGCATACGGCCCATCAAACGCAATACGAGAGCTATATATTTCGCAATTCGTTCGGAAGAATTTCGCGAAACTGCTGCTGTTGCTGCCGCCGTCGTACGAAAAGTATTTAATAGCTTGTGCATGTATCAGTGGCGTGTACTTTAGATTCCTCTTTGAGGAGCGAGGATTAACCCCCCCCCCGCCGCCGCCCGTCGCCCGTAGAAGATTCCGTTATTTATCCGAATTCTTATATCCGGAATTAAACATTTTTTGTTTTTTTTTTTTAATAAATTAAATAAAACGAATGCGGTGTAGGAACACGGACGTAATTAATCGGATTCTAGAAAACGGGAAATAATAATAAAAAAATCGTATCGAACGCTTTTTCTCCCGTTCACACGTTATTTCGCTCAAGTTGTTTATCTACGTCTGCATTTTTCTCTCGGCCCGTTAACAGATCTTTTTTTCTCGGCTACATTACTTGTTGACGTGGATATTTCATGTTGGGCGTTCATATTATATTGGTTAGGTTGCTTTCTTTTTCTTCCACTCGACGTATATTATAACTGGTTTATTACCGATTTTCCAAACCGTCTTCTCCGTTAAAACTTTCCGGACATTTTTCTGTCCCTATTGCTTCTTTAATCGTTCGTCACCCATAATTCGTTTCTTCGTTCGATATTCCCGCCCGGCTGAAATACACATTGCGTTCTTTTTGTTCAACGCGTTCGGCTATTTCGGATTTTGTTGTCGTTAATACTTCTGTTATCTACGTCTTGTTCGCGTTCTTTTATCCGTACTTTAAATTATTGCTCTTTTTACGTTTGTCCTACGTATGATTTTCCCATGCACGTTTTTACGCGAAATTCGCTTATTCGTTTGTGCGGCATGCAAGCAACTGTCCACGTCAATTAGTAATAATCAAGAAAAGAGATCTACTATTTGAAACGGGACATTGAATGCAGATGTTTGTTATTGTTTTGTTTAAATATCCGCTTGATTGAAAATCAGCGGTTTCAAAACGGAAATTAATTTTAAATCCACATACGTTGAACGTTTTCGATTGGAAAACAAGGTTTTATTTCGAATTATTTGTGTTCGCGTAAATTCCGTTAATTTTTCGGACGAACAATTTTAAAAGCAAAAACAATTTAGTTAATAGTATTACTCTGAACGTTTCTGTTAGACAGATTAAAATTCAATCATCCTAATTATGTACAATGAATAATTAATACGCTTTATGCAATTGGTTTTCACGTACCGAAACAGAGCTTTTCGCGTTATTATTATTGGCGGTGCCGGTGAATGTTATTAATATTTTGTACGATTCGTTGTTATACGGTTATTTCGAGTATTACGATATTAAAATAAAAAAAAAATAACGAACTATTTTTTTTTCATACTTATAATGCGCATAGTCGTTTAATTAATATTCTACTGAAAAAAAAAATCATATTTTAACGGATACATGGAAAACGATTTTATTTACGTGTTAATACGTTTGGACGGGACGCGAATTCTAATATTTTTTTTTGTAAATATGCGCTCTGACGTTAAAAACGTTTTTTTATTATAATATACGATTAATATATAAATATATTATATCGGAACAACAACAACAACGAAAATTAATATTTTAGATACGAGGAGATAGCAAGAGTGTAAAATACACGTTTTTTTTTTTTTGATTGAATTTGTCTAGAACGATTCGAAAATTATTTTGTTTATCCGCCGCTCATTTTACAATAAACGTCAGTCGTGAAATACGCAGAACGTACTGTGTGTGTGTTTTTTTTTTAAATTACGTGCAAGTGTATCAAACACGTTTCAAAACTACTCAAATTACCATCGCGAAACAAATTATTTATTTATTATTATCCGTAGCGTGTTTTAAAACGATATTTCCGTGTAAAATTCTCTTTCCATTATTCATTACCGTGGTCCATTATACGTTTTTATTCCGATATATAATTTATCATTATAGGTCATATTGAAGCTGCGTCACTTTGCGATATTATATAGTGGCGGTCTAAAGCGAATACAAAAATATTATTATTATTACCTTCTTATTAAGCGCTATTTTATTATTTATTTACTTCAGTCGGTTTAATAGCGTTTCAGGTTTTCGGTTCGTTTAGCGCTCTCTTAACGATTCGTCTTTCCATTAAATCATCTCATTTTGACAAAAAAAAAAAAAAAAATATAGGACGTTTAAGCCATTTCACATGTAGACGATTTATGGAAATAACTACGTGGGCGCGTGTGTTTGTACATTGAATATAATTTTAATTTGAAACAAAAAAAAAAAAAAAATAATGGAACGTCGTATAGAAAAACAGTATTTTATTTATTTATTTTTTTTGTACTTTTATTATAACATTACAAATTTTTTCCACCGTGAAACTTATATCGTCTGTGTAATATTTATTTTTTTACTTTGCCTTTGTTTAGTTTCGCTAGAAACTTTTCCCCTCCGCGGCAGTTACGTATAGTAGTTTTGACAACGCGCAAAGTTCTAATAATTTTACAATATTATTTTGCGCGCATATACGTATTTTGTCACTTAAGAGGACGTCATGCCCGTCGTCTTTCCGTTGTGTTTCTCCGTATCACTGGTATTAGACGGGCCCGTCGTAATACCAGCCAAATGACATTACCGTAGAACTCGCGAATTGTGACGTTTACGTTGAATTCAAAGTTTAAACACTTAAAACCAAATTTGAAGAAAATATCTCTCGGGTCGATAGAAAAAAAAAGTCATAATACGAGTTTCATTCGTTTAAAAGTAAAATAACTGTAACTTCTTTGTCAGACGATATTTTACAAAAATAAAACACCGCTACAAGATGCACTCGAAAGTATTAGAAATATTCTTGAAATTTCCCAAATAAAACTGTAAATTCGAGTGAAACGCCGCAGATTTAATTATAACAAAAGTAGACAACATATGCGGTTATTAGTGCAGCGGTTCTTCACCTATAATGATCCGAGACATCATACTCGTTAAATTTTTGAGTCCGATCGGGCCTGATATATCAAAACTCGTGAAATACAACACCGAAATTGGTATTGATTAGGTAAGATTTACCGTATCCGTTCCGGACGTTGGATATCTTGCTATTCTACTTCAGTGATGTCGGAAATAAATCATTTGATGTTTTACCGCGGTACCGCAGTCACGGACATTCTTTGACCAGGACGTTCTCACGTTTTTAGTCCCTTCGATCTTTCCCTGCAGTATCTTTGATCATTCCTCATTACGTGCTTTCTATATATATATATATATATTCTCTAATTGCCGAGCGTTTACTCGTATATTATCGTTAAAAGTTCCCTCGTTTTTCCAGTATACCTTTTACACGATATTTTTGACATTTTTTAAATATTCGCTATTGTACAACGACATTAAAAACACGTTTCGTTTATTCATAAACGGTATTGATCCGAGCCACTCGGTGCTTGTACAACTCACGAGGTCCGTGCTTTCAAAGTGTATTTTGTTCGCGGCGTGACACACAAAACGTTAAGAACCGTTTATATTTGTATATTTTAGCGTATAAAATTAAAATATGAGTTAGCCGGGGCATGCGGGCGGTATTGCAAACGAAAGTTGGACGACGGCCGGATCACGGGAGTAATATATTTTATGTAAATGTAATATTTCTAAATATAAGTAAATAATATACAATCGAACCAAACATTAATATCAAAAAAAAAAAAAAATAATAAAAAAAATATACAATAACAGAATAAGAAAAAAATAAAAACGAACGAAATTCCGCAGAGAAAATGATGAACATTATAATAATAATAAAAAAAGTATAAAGTTTAAATAAATAAACTGCAAAGAAATTGTGTACCTATATTACGAATAAAAAAAAAACTGAATTTATATAAATATTATTTTGTATACTTAAACATTTCTGCGGTATCACGCGGTTGTACACGTTGACATTATAACGAAGTGTTACCGTTATCGTATACCGTTTTGGGAATTATATTTAATCGTTTCGACATATTTACAAGTATACATTATTATACAAAGTAGTGTCGAATTTAAATGACGACGTCGTGAATCATTTGGACAAGATTTTCCCATCAATAAATACTACCTCTCACGGCGCGATAATTCAAACGACATTAATAACCGGGAGTGCCTAGCGCTGCTTTTTCTGTCAAAAATTCTCATTATAATCATTTTTGTTTCTCCGCGAGAATGTCCGTCCACCTCCGCGCTGTACACGAACTTGGATGATTTTAACAATTTACGTTTTTTTTTTTTTCAATTTATGTTTCCGTTGCGAGAAGACATTAGAAGTAAATCAGCGCCCATTAAACAAATGGAGTTTTATTCGCGTTTCTCTCTCTCTCCGTGTCGAAACGATTATTATTATTATTATTTTAAATGACTCAAATCGTTTTCTTCTACATTAATTGTATAGTGTAGCGGTTGTTTCGTTCGCACTTTTCATTTTAAATAATGGGGAGGAGGGAAAAAGAAGAAAATAATAATTAAAAATAAATTTCGCACTCGGAATACACCCGGGGACAACGGAATAAATCAAAAAAAAATTCTTTTAACGCGCTGTGTTATAGGTGAAATAATAATAATAATAATAATAAAAAAATCTCCGTTACCTTTTTTTTTTTTCGTTTTTCTCCTGTTGCCCTTTTCCCGTTCTTATATACATGCAATAGTCTCTGCGTACAGGAAGTTCGCGGCGACTGATAGGGATAGGTGATTTATAATCGTGTTTCTTCCTCGCCATAAACCTCTTGGAGATAGTTCCGATCGGAAAAGCCGAGTGAATTTTATAAATATATATATACGTTGCAGACAAAGAGGAAAAGTTCTTTTTTTTTTTGAGAGAGAGAGAGAGAGAGAGAGGAAGGAATTGCGGGTTTTTCGAATATTTTTGGCAACTTAACAATGTGGATCAATAGAGTCGACGACTGACAAGAGATACAGTGTGTTAATGCGTTGCGGTGCGTTTAAAACGAAAAGGACTTACAGTGCTCGGATCGGAGAGGAATGAGTGTTTTTTTTTTCAAAATAAAATAATAATTTCAGTGTCCTTCTTCTAATTTTCCCAAATCGGAACGCCGTCGGATCACAAACACATTTTTACACATTTAAATCAATCGCACGCGATAAAAAAAGAAAAGTTGTTTCACGCGTTGTCCAAGGGAGCGGAAATAACGATATTTGTTTGACTGTAATAGCGTTAAACGTTCTGTTCAATTATTATATTTATACGCTCGCAGATTATTGAGTTTAGTGGAAATAGAGATAAAGTAAAAACCGTCCAAAACAAGACTATAGCAATAATGGACTTGGGGTAGATCATTCCGTATAATTATAATATGATCTATAGCCGTTGGAAAAATTCAAATACATTCGGAATAGAAAAGAATTTTTTTCTGGTCGTCCTATGGTTCCTGTTGCGAATGACGGGGGGTAAATCTTTCTCCAAGTGTTCACCAAGACGTTTTAGCGACGTTTGAAAGGCAATTTTTTTTTTTTTATGTACTTTGACGTTCAAACCTACTGATTTTGTTTTCGAATTTCATCGATGGTCACGTAGTTGAATATGTTTTTTATAACACCAGTATAATTCTAATCACTGTAAACTACGAAACAGTCGATTGGATAATATGTCAATTCGTCGTGTATTGCTTGTAATGACAACGTTTTTCGATCAAATATTTATTGAAATCTACGGTGATGATGACTACCGTTGATATTGTTATTGTTCAATTTCCTCTAAAAATCGTTGGACGGTAATCGCGATGACGTAAACAAATTTCGATTTTCCAACGTGACGAAAACGTTTGACGGGCCGCCAACACTCGTGCGAAATATCAAACTGAAGTTTCGGCCGCGAGGAAATAATTCATTTATGAATAATATACGACCCCGGGACGTTATCCGAATATGCGCCGCTGACTTTCAAATTAAAGTTACTCCGTGTAAAACGCTCCACAATCCCATAATCCGTTCCCGTGTTTCGCGAACCCTTTACAGGAAAACTGTAATTACAATTCGCCCGTTGTACGTATATTATATTTTGTTATGATCGAAACGGTTTACGATTTATTTATTTATTATTTTTTAATCGCATACAGACGTTTGTGGGACGCGGCAGCTATGAAATGATAATATATACGACACGGATTAAAAAAAAAAAAAATCAATTCTCCGTTGCGCGCTGCGGTGTTACTCCAGTTTCTTTTTCTTCTTTTCTTTTTAATAGTATAATATATCGTACGCGGTTTGGTTTTTTCGGGAATTTTCGTTTATTTTTTTTTCACCGATATTCGGCCATCGGCAATGTAAACACACCAGCAGTAGTTCGGCGTTTTTCAGAACGTCGGCGTGAAAAAGTTTTTAAATAAATTTTTCCCGGACGCGGCGTGTACTTTGCATAATTGACTGGCTGCTGCTGTTTTATCGCCCACTCTAACTCCAGTGAGCCGCCTCGAATTTCCAATAGACACTTTTTCGTGTATAATATTGCGCTAGTTCTTCGCGCGATACGAATAAAACCGAAATCAATACGTACCGCAAATAATATTTTAAACATTTCTCCTCTCCCATCCCGGTTCGATTTTGTCCAGACAATATTTACCGCGAAATCCGTTTTCGCGCAATTCCAAGTGCGACCGGAATTCAACCGATTGACGACGATTTTCGAACGATATTAATAATAATAATAATAATAATAATAACAACTCGTTATTTGTGTTCGGATTTCCGACGCGTTTGTTCTCCCCCCCCCCACCCGAAATGCTTTCCACGTTACAAATGTGTTTTTAGTACACACTGTATATTGTAACAACGATTTTTTTTTCCAGAATATTTTTCGAGGTTTTTGACGCGTTTTAAGGGAGTTTGTATTTTTTCTTTCCCGTGTCGTTCTTCCAGTAATGTTATTAAAACGAGAATAGAAATTCACCCAAAATCGAAATACAATTTCGTATTACTAAAATACTAAATGGGATATTATTGACTTGTAACGGTCATTATTTTTTTCCCCCGTGTAAAATCTGTCGATCAGTCAATTACATTTAGAACAATTTGTTTGTGTAATGTGCGATAAGTTATTTCGGCGGTGCGCTCGACGAATTACTGTTAGAATTTTATTACACGGAGAACGCGGCAGTTTTCTCTTCAATCGAAAGCCCGTCCGACGGGTCGCCTGAACGACAGGATCAATGAATGCAGTGTGCGCACTCTGTACAGTTGAAACGATTTTCGACGATCGCGGTGTGATTCGCGGTCACATGTGGTGTGTGTTTTTTGTTGTACCGTTTGAGATGCCGCGGGGAAAAGGAATTCGAATGTTTTACGTCATTCCACGGGTATTGAGTAAACGTGTACACGTACGCGCAAACATTATTATTTATTGTTGACTTTATCGCGTACGATTTAATCAACGGCATTATTATTATTATTATTATTATTATTTGTTCGACGTTATATTATTTTGTTTGTGCGTTAATACGTAATTATATGCACACACACACACACACACACACATTGCGTTTGCTCGCTACAATATTAAATAACATATTTTATTTGCGTATACTTACAGCGCGTTGGTTATTAAACAATATTTACGATTCGTAAACACACGGAGGGGAACGATATGAGCGTTGAATTCCCCTCTCCTTTCCCAGTGGTCTTTTTCTTTTAATTACTTTGGGGGGGTATGGAATTTCGAATTAAAATACAATTTCAAATTCGTACGATCGGACGACGAAAATCCCGTCTAACGTTGTGAAAAATTTGATTGAAAAAACCGACCGCGCGTTCGTACGTCGACCGGTGTTTTGAACTGGGCAAGTATCTCTTCGTTTCTTAAAAATATATTTTGGCGTATCCCATTTAATTTTTCATAATGGGACGTTGAGGAGAAAACGGCCGGGGAAGGGGGACGCTTTTTACAATTTTATCGGATTCACGCGAAATGTCTTTAAATTTTTTATCGACTAAAAAAAAAAAAAAAAAAAAAACAAAAATAATAACAATTCGACGTTAATATTTCAGAAATCGATTAATTAACAATAAAGTAATATCTAATCCAACCCCTACGTATGTATATACTTACTCGATTATTTTGCGAAATTTAAATTTCATTTCGATAAAACGTTTTTTTTATTGATTATAACTGAAGAACTATTGGAAGGAGAAGACACGAGTGCTCGTCAGTGGTCAACAATTCGACCCCGGACGAAACGTATCATTGAAAGGCGTAACGGGTCGAAATCCCTCACTAGATTTTCATATAACGTCATGTACACCACTGTTTTTCCGTATAAACAATGGATTTAATATTTGTAATAAATTAAAATATGAGTTTCTACAAGTGTTTTTAAGTTGTCCGCTAGTAATTTACTGATATAAAATTGTTTTAGTATTTAAAGCGTATTATTAATAAAAAAAAAAAAAAAATAAATAAATAAATATCATAATCAACGTGAAATGCGTCACGAGTAAATATGAGTTGGAATTAAATGTCGAATAGATTGAGAAACGCTGGCTTAGAAGAATAATTATTATAAAAATCAACCTCCGGATGACATATTTTTTTTATTTATTTTTTTGTCTCTTCTAAAGGAGACGTTAAATATTCCAACGTTTCGGCGGTACTAATGCAATTATCGCGTGGTAATTAGTTTTGTAATAATAATTTTAATACTGTAAACGCGTCGTAGACGTTGTCGTCGCAACGAGACGACAAATTATTTTGACAAATAAAATTCAATTTCGCACTTGTATCCTTTAAACAATTTTTTTACGCTATTTCTTATTTGCGAGACAGAAAAAAATTTATATTCTGATTGCGAACGTTTGTTTTCAGATACATTTAACCAGACGTTTTAATATAAATAATATTAATTGAAGTATATCAAAATAACGTGTGCGCATTAATTAAATTATTTCGAATTGTTTACGCTTTGTTTTCATGATTGTATAATATACTTTCGTGCGCAACGATCAATAATTCAATTACGAATGCGTATAATAAATACTACCGCGTGTAATTCGTACGATTCATCTTATTTTTCTCCTGCAAAATCCCTATTAAATTTTCAATAATCCTTTTCTCGAGTAACACCGATTAAATAATGACCCATTCAACTGATGGGGATTTTATTGTTAACGAAAAAACAATTTCGTACATTCCAAGCGACTTGATAATCGATACATATTATTACGTATCCTATTGATAGGGCACTGATTTTTCAAGAATATAAACAAATCATTAGTGTAGCGTTATAATTAGAAATAAAGATCAAAAATTTTTAAAACGCATATAAATTGTCGGTTTGATGACATTTATCGTATAGCGATTAAAAATTATTTCGTAACAATAAATAATAATAATAATAATAATAATAATAATAATAATAATAATAATAGTAGTTTTCCCGAACGTTCATAAATCGATTTTATATAAAAGAGCTATTATTTGTACGGGGGAAAAAAACGTTATTTTTTTTTTCGAATATTATCAAAATGGATGGAATGAAATATATTTTATATTATTGTCGCCGTTTGGAATTTTGACCTGATTTGAGTTTTGTCACGTTTATAACTTATATTTACAGTTTTTTTTACGATTCGAAAATATATTTATCGAAATAATATATAAATTCAATCGTATTATTTAAAAGTAATTTTCTATTATTTTGGATTTGAAGAGAATCCAATCGTTTTTTTTTTTTTTTGCATTAATTTATTCGATTATTATTAATTTTTTCGAAACATCTGAGTGGTATGAAATATTATTGCGATATACAAAATTACGCTATACCATGCTCTTTTTTTTTGCATTTTTTAAACGCGAAACAATCGATTCGATTACGTTTACAACTATCTGTCAGAGGGTCCCGCGACGACTTTCATAAGTAGCGTAATAATGAATTTTTCATTGTCTACTAAAAAAAAAAAAATCATAATTTAAATATCGTTCGTTAGCATTGAAACGGAGGAAATCGATCCGATACTGCGTTTTCAACGTATTGTTTACATGGAACGAGTTGTTTTATCGGTTGAAAACGCGTAACGATTCTTAAAATTTATCATTAAAATTTAAAATTCAGCTTTTAAAATTTTAAATTAAAAACAAAAAAAAAAAAAAACGGTAAAACTCTTGTTATGTACCTAATACATATTTAAATAAGCTCATTTCTATATAGACATTTTTAAAAATAAATAAATATGAGAAGGAAAATAATAAAAAAATTAAATAACATTAAAATATATAACAACCCTAAATAATAATAATAATAAAAATAATAAAAATAATAATAATAATAATATTACGTTCGACCAAAAAAATAAAAGACATTTACTATTCGTCAGAAGAGTCAAGTGGCCGTTAAACACAGCAAAATAAAAATAAACAGTTGGTGGTAAGCATAAAACACAAGCGTATTTCGTTACATAACGTTAGCGTCAATTATTTCAAAATGTCTACCAAATGCGTCGTTTTTCTTTAAATTTATCAACAATTTTTTTTTTTTTATTAACTCAACTACTATAGTGTTGTATAGTAAATATCGGACGTGTCTTCTATTTATAGATTTTATGTACTTGTATCAAATTAATTTAGTGTTTTTTTTTTTTTTTCGAAATTTCGATATTTCGAAATAATCGCTAGAACGGGCCGTATCGCGTAATAAGTGGTAGAAAAATCGTATTTTAAGGGGAAATTTTTTTTTTTTTTATATAAATTCAAGTCTTACGGACGACGGAAGAGACGATTATTCGCGCTCGAGGCTTATCTGCGACACTCGTCGATATATTATCGCCTATACCGGCGTTATACAGTACCCCGAGCCCAAGGATTATTTATCGTATAAAAACAATTCGGACATTTTTTATTTTTACTATGTTTTTTTTCCTTTTTTTTTTGGATATATTTCCTCGCCGAGTTACAACTGTGAAAAAAAAAATACCGAGAGAAAACATTTATTCCGCGCGCTGATGAATACCGCGACCGACGTTTTCTCCCCCGTTTCTGCCCCTCTCGCTCGAAAGTCATTTGACTTATTGATAGTCGTCCGTGTAGCCCCATTCCTTTTCCGTAACATTTATTTCGTGCCAATGTCCAGTCCCCGGAGACTGCCACACACACTCTCTCTTTCTCCCCCTGTCCTCCCACTCGTTCAACACAAGTCTGCAGTAACCGTGTGCCGGAGAACGCGCGCGCCGACGACGTATATTGTTTTATATCCGGTGCGACGGAGAAAACAAAACTGAACAGAAAAAAAAAAAATCGAAAGAAAAAGCCATAGAGCGTAGGAAACACTATCGAGAGACCGGAGTGTAGAAAAATTCCAAAAATCGTTGTCGTGCACCGTCGTCGTCGCAGGGCCGCGAAAAACGCGCACACTCTGTCCGTCTCCCTTTCTTCACTCCGTCCCTTGGCTCGCGCGTTCCAATTACAACGCCATCAATCACTCGCACCTTACCGCACGGCTCGACGCACGGCGCGAGAATAAATCAAATCAGTTTCAATAACGGCAATGGGACGCGCGCGCGATTCAATTATTATTATTATTATTATTATTATTATTGTTACCCGCGGCGAGATGAAATGACCAGGCCGTATGAAAAAACACCGGAGGGGAATCGGGGAAAGCAATACCGAAACGTTTAGAAAACGTATTATTATTAGGAATAATAATTATTATTATTATTATTATTGTTACACGCGGCGAGATGAAATGACCAGGCCGTACGAAAAAACACCGGAGGGGAATATACGAAATTCGAAACACCGGCGGAGAATTGGAATTTTAATAAAGTACGAGAATAAGTCGGGTTGCCCGGCGTTTGGAAGGATTGTTTGGACAAACGAAAAGGACGAGCAGACAGAATACAGGAAGATTTAAAGTAAGGAGCGCAAGGAACGCGGAAGAAACGGCAAAATGACACGCTGCGGCAACGGACTTGAATGGGGGGGTGTAATAATAACAGGAGAAGAAGTACAAATTTTAAGGACGGCAAAACCTGTAGAGTATACTTCCAGGGAAGTTATACGGAGGAAAGTGTTTAGCTGGGGCTTATTGGAATTCGGGGAAACGTTTTATAATGCAGGAACCGCGTAAAGAGTAGGAAAATACTATAGACGCATTAAGATTTTTCGTTTTTAGACGAGGCGATGATATCGACGACTAAACGGCAAAAAAACAAGTAGTAATTCTTTTCGATTCCTAAACATTTTTCTCGGATACTTAATCTAAACGTATCGTCGTCCATCCGCGTTATGCTTGCCGCCGATTGAAAAGTAGTAATAATAATTTAACAATATTGTGGTACCGCCAGACCGACGGTGGCGGCGGTTGCCAATAATAATCCGTCAAAGAGAAAACAGTTTTGCAACATACACACACACACAGGCGCCGTCGCAGGGATAATTGCCAAAGGATGCGCCATCGGATTGTTGTTAATAAAGCAACTAAAGGGTTTGAAACGTAACAAAGGACGTGACACAAAACCGTCAGGGACTCTATTGGGTATATTATGTATTTTTCGAAAGATTTTTATCCGTTTGCGCGGTCATGATTTGCTGTCGTGATCGGCCGCTTTCCGCGACAACAATGAGCTTGCAATATTGAACGACCGTTTAGTAGGTGCGCCAATAGTCGGGCCAGTGTACGAGTGAGATGACTGGATTGTGCACGATGAGTGTATGTAGAAGAGTGTATACCAAAATAACCACATTTACCGGCAATATAATTATTGGAAAAAATTTGCGCAAAAACCGCAAATAGACGGCTTCAGTTCGATCGTATATAAATCGTATAATTAAACGGTTTTTTTTTCTTTTCCACCGTTCCTTTTGTTTCCCCGATTTTTAGGCGGTCGATCGCGATGTTTAAAAAAAAAAAAAGTGTTCGGTGTACGCAACCAGCAAACGTTCTACCGCGGTATTTCGTTTTTCGGAATAGATTGTTGTCTTCAAGGCCGTCACGAAAATCGTTTTCAAAAAAAAAGAAAAACCGTACGTATTATATAATACGACGAGTGAAATTCGGCGCGGAGTTCGTGTAGGCTGGAATGGAAATAGAATTTTTGTTTATTTTTTTTTTTTTTTAAACGAGCGGTTCGTAAATTCGTTTAAAACCCCGAGAGCACACGCACGTGGTACTGCACAATGTCTTTGCACCCTTTTTTTTTTTACATTTTAATTACTTTTCTGCAAACGCACCGAGAGCAATAAACCTTCGCTTTCTACGCAGCAATAATAATAATAATAATAATAATAATAATAATAATAATAATAATAATAATAATAATAATAATAATAATAATAATAATAATAATAATAATAATAATAATAATAATAATAATAATAATAATAATAATAACAATAATAATAATAATAATAATAACTAGAAAAACAAACAAACAGAAAAACGCGACAACGCTGTCGTCCCGTTCGCTTTCTCGCCGTCCTCCCGTCGGTTTTCACCAACTGACAAATCCCCGCGGTCTCTCGGGAATGTCCCTTTGCCGCTAAAATTAAGGTTACCTGCCCGGGGAACGAAAAAAAACAAAAAAAAAAAAAAAACTGGTCCAAATTGATTTCCAGCCACGCGAGCACAAAACAACGCGTGCGCACACACTTATGTGAGATATTTTAATATAAACTCTCGGTATAAATTGTTTCCGTTCGTTGTACAATTGCGCGGTGACGTTGGCCTGCAGGAAGCCTTTACGCACGGATTAAATTCTCAACGATTTTCTAAAATTTCATTTTTAAAACAAACGCTAAACCGTCTATTAAATTTATTTCAAATTATATTGTTGTTGTTGTTGTCGTCCTCGTGTACACTTCTAGCGCGCGCAACGATTTTCAAATCGTTCACGTCGTACGGAGCCGATATAAATGAATAAAAAAAAAAAAAAACTATTAATAAAAAAAATAAATAAATATCGAAATAGTATTTTGTTGAATTAATGTGGACGTAATAGTGTACTGGAATTTTGTAATACCCGCCGCCGAGTCTCTTCTCGGTTGTCCCACTATCGTAAAATCATTTTATGTAAAAAACTTACTAAATTTACTCCAGGCCTTAATAGTATACGTTCATCGGCTGTCCGATTCCACGTAATGGATTTCATTTATTTCCCGTCACGTACAATACAATGTGTCGCGTTCAATTTTTTTTTTAAACAGTCCTGCGATCAAGACTCGGTAAATTGTACAATACACATGTTATTAGTAAAAATATAACGGCTCCGTAATTATTGTATTACGTGATATTGTAATTTATTTCGTCTGAAAATTTGTTGTCGTATAACAACAAATGGCCTTCACACACGGCGTTCTTTTTGCTACGCCGATTTTAGCTCGGACATTTCAATTTTTCAACACGTTTTTCTGCGTTTTCGCAATACGCGTAAGAGCGCGCGTTCACTTGGCCGTCGCATGGTTTATAAAGTATGACATATGATATCTTAAAGAGAACTAATGTGTACCACGGAACGTACGTTGGAATAATTAAATGCGTACGACGGCGAAAAAATAATATTTAAACAATTTTCAAAATCGTAATAGCGCGATTTCTGAGCGTTTAACGTTTTTAAATTTCCCGCGAAACTTTCGAATAGAATTTTTCCGTTGTTCTTCCGTAATTTAAAATCGCAGATTACATTAGCATGTCTTTTATCACCGGCATACTCCGCAGTATACAGCGGGATAATAAGAGATATTTATTTTTATGCGTTTTGTTATGTATCGGTTTTAATAGCACGCGTTGGATCACGCGTTAGAACGAGTGGCGCGAGTAAAAAATTTGAATATTTCACGAGGTGTGTTTAAAAAGT
Organism: Chaetogeoica ovagalla; assembly: GCA_032441825.1. Taxonomy (NCBI): domain Eukaryota; kingdom Metazoa; phylum Arthropoda; class Insecta; order Hemiptera; family Aphididae; genus Chaetogeoica; species Chaetogeoica ovagalla. The sequence goes on along the minus strand of CM063735.1, from coordinate 9,303,035 downwards.
ATACGCAATTTGGATAATTTTTTTTTGTTTTTTTTTTTTTTGCTCGCTGTAATACAATATAATAATAGTCGCGCGCTCCGACGGAAAACGCCGATTATCGTTTATTCGCTCTTATATCGTATGGTTTAACGATGGTTTTTTTTTTTTTTGTATACGTGTTATAATAAGAAAAACGTGTTAGACACATAAAAACAAGTACGGTTTTAAATATTATTATAGAAATACACGATGTCACGGCGGTTTGACCCAGTTCCCGTAATATTATCGATAATACGTTTTTATTTATTTTTTTTTCACTCCGTACATAATAATATATATATACGGCGTAGGAAAACAACGTTTTCATTTAAAATTCAACAATCGTTTTCAATCGTTATTTCTGTTTGGACGGTCGTGTCGACGTAAATACGGTTAGGTATTTTTCGCCGTTAAACGTTTTTATTGACATAAAGGGATAACTTTTAACCGAGGAAATTCTGACGAGTACTGTGTCATTTTGTTCAGCAATCGAATAATAATTAAACGGTGTGGGGACGATCGCATTTTATAATCGCAAACCTACGCTCGAGCGCTCGGTCGATTAATGAGAAAATCCGCGTATTATTTTCATCATCATCATCATCATCACCACCACCACTGCACCACTGTGCAGGGAAGTCGTTTTTTTTTCTCAACAGTTTTCAAACAACGCGGCCACAAAAATCAACAATTATTCATGTTAAAAACGAGATTCCGTCAAAATTCATTAGTGTATTTCTAGTCTTCTACGTCGAATCCTTATACTGCGTCTCAGCACCTTATCAACAACAAATATTTCTTCAACAATTATCACGAGTAATTGAAGTGTCGTGAAACGGATAGTTTTCGGTTTTAAGGGCTGATACGACATATCTTTTTTACTTTAATTATATTGACATAAAAAAAAAAAAAATATTGAAACTCTTTAGATTATTTTATTTTTTTTTTTTTTTTGTATTACCGTTTTAGATTTCTCGTCACAAAGCACAATTGTATATTCTGACGGGAAAATCTGCTCGTGTCGGTATATGCGAAGGAATACGAGTTAGGAGTATCAAATTAGGTTATTCTTTTTTATATATATATATATATATATATATATATGTAGTTAATTTCGAAAATATTTATACGACAATTTTATACGTAGATTTTCGATACTTTTACGAAACGAGGCGATTTTTTTTTTTTTGTAAAGATTTAACACGCACGGGGGAAATGTAAAGGTGAAAATTGTGTTATCAATACACGCGAAACTCCAGTTCATTAGAATCGAATTTCTCAATTATTTTACGTAACAACAATTGTGGAATATACGAGACAATTCGTGCAGACAACATCGGCCGCTTTTAAAACATTTCTTTCGTCCAAAATCGACGACAATTTCCCCCTGCCCACCCCCGGTTTTTTGTTTTAAATCGACCGCGTCGCGTCGATAATCTCGCGTTCAATCGGCTGACAAACGTCGTATACTCGTATAGCTAGTACGCGCGTGTGCAATAATCGATTTCAGTTGTATTCCAGCGGCATTATATACGTACACTGCGCCGTGGTGGCACCATGACACGACGGACTATTATTATGACAACGTATTGTAGTGCGGCAAAAAGTAGCAGCTCGCTGTGTCATTAACGGTTTATAAAGTGAAAACGCTTGTTCGCGGCGGCGGTCCACACGCACATATTACGTGGGAGATTGCGTTTCGCGGGGGGGCCTATTATTCGACAGGCGGATTTGTCAGCGGCGACCGTCTAAATCCCCATCGCAGAATCCTCTGTCGTATAATCCGTATAAATGCGTATTGAAATATTGCGCGCGTCGCGTACGCGTTGTGTTGTCGACGATCAAAACACGTATTTCCCTTCTTCTCGCGACCGCCAACATCACCGCGTTCGTGTTTTGTGCGCGAAATACGGTAAAAACGTGTCGCGCGGACACGACGATGGATACTCCGTGGAGAGACGAACTGAATCTCAGAGCGACGACGAAAACGAGAATTATAATATCGTACAAAAAAAAAACGAAAAAAGAAAAAACGTAATAAAATATTGTTTGTTTGATGTAACAAATTAAATTTGCATTACACACGCGCGCGCGCGCGGCTAATGCGCGCCGGAGTTTTCGCGTGTATGTTCTAAGAAAGATAATCGTATTATCGCGGTCCCGTAGTTTCTGGGCGACGCGGGCTTTGTGTACGTGTGCTCGTTTCACGAGATAATACATTATTACCGAAATAATAACGAAATTGTTATTTATTAAATCATTCGACGAAGGTTTTTAATACGTTCGAAACGGATTTCGAACGCGACACAGACCGTCTTCACGTGAGCGAGGGCGTTTATTTTTTTTTTCTCTTAGTGCGCCAACAGCGACGTCCGAGCACGACGATCGTCGAAAAAACTGACAGATCTTTGCGGCGCACCAACCGCAATTACTCTTTCGCAGTTGACTTTTTTTCGGACCGTACGTAAGTAGGTCTTCTGCCTTCCTGGTCGGAGACGGAGCTTCGGAAACCGGTGTTTTTCGTTTGTCCATTTTGAGCACACGCATCACGCCTGGTCGTGAACTCCCCTTAAACTCGTATAGACGCTGGTTGAGACACCCGTGTCCGGTCAATGTTTCGGACAGATGAAATGATACCTCGACTCTGTTCCTTCGTCGAAGCCGTTGGACGAGATTCGAAGATCACGTTTTCTCCGACTCCGAACACCAATCGTCCACGCGATCGGTAATTGCCATCCGTTCCTCTGCCTTGATATGGCTCTTTTCGCACGATACTGCGTTCTCAAGACGAGCTCTCGACCGATAAGTTCAAAATGATATACTTAATACACTCATTTAAAATATATGTAATTACAGATTTTTATTAACACCGAAGTGATTATACAATGTAATAAATTGTTAGGTTAATGATAAACTGGTTCAATTAAAAACAACCAAAGTGTTATGGAATAATAACTGCAGTTGTGAGTCAAGTGTTAAACATCCGCGGTAAGAAATCTATAGTGTTATAACTTCGAAGTCTAATACATTTTTGAACTATAGGTTATTTTAACCAAGTGATTGACAAGAATCGTTTTGAAATCTCGTAAAAGTTTCAATACGTTCCACGACCGACATTTCTTACATTTAAGTCTAACGTATTAACTGTAATAGTATTACGTATATTTATCCTTTCGATTATTATTATTATTATTATTGTGTAATTTAATGTCTATAATACTTTACTCTCTCTCTCTACAATACAATATTGCAGGTTATAAATTCTATTGGCGACGCGATTGAAGCGATTATGATTTTATGGAAAAAATGTTTTTATCTTCTCCGCCCGTGTAGATTTTACTATTTTCTTTTCAACGTCTATACGTATACACGCACGTTTTCGATACGTAAAATAATTTATTATAAAATAAAATAATAATAATAATAAAAAAAAACGTTATATACCGTCCGCTCAGTAAAATTTAGAAACTCTCCTCCGTATAATATATTATTGTAATTATTATTTTTATCTTTTTTTATAACGGGTACCGATAAATCGGCTTTGGCCCATTCGTACAAGGGACTTTTACGTATTACACACGCACACACCTGCAGCAGGACAAACAACAAAACGAATTACTCCGTACACACACGGTAATTTCGCTGGGGCGCCGGAGAGATTCGGCGGGAAAACGCGCGGGTGAAATATTTTTTCTCGGTTTCGAAACCGACACCGTGTCTGCGGGACGCGTATTCACGCGTTTGCTACGCGCGTGTCGTCGCCGCCGCCGTATAATAATAAACGATTCGCCGCCCTCCTCCTCATACCGCCGTCGCCCGTCGATGACATATTTAATGATTTCACCGCGCGCGAAAACATCATAAATCACATTAATATATTATAATAGTGGCAAACGCATTTTTTTTTCCCTACGTCACGGCAATTTTAATCAAACGCCCGAATGTGTCATCGTTCGCTCTCTCTCTCTCTCTCTCTCTCTCACCCGACGATCCCGTTCGACGCCCCGGTCCCTTTGCGCGGATCCGGTTCGCCGTGCGGCGCTCTTTTACACACATATACACCGCTCTCGAACGTGGTGGCTGGCGGGGGTGGCGGTAGTTACAAATGACTGCGTGAACCTCGGAACGTTTTTTTTTTTTTTTCGTCCCTCCCTTCGACGATGGCGGCTACGACCCCGCGGCGCACTCGATCCGGCGAGCCAGTGCAAACATCGAGCACAACAACCATCGAGAGATTTTAATATAAATAACGCAATTAATTTAAAACCGTATAACAGTAGTAGTAGTAGCAGTAGTAGCAGTAGTAGCAGTAGTAATAGTAGTAGTAGTAATAGCAGTAGTAGCGATGGAACGCGTACGTGCGTGTGTGCAAAGCCCTGAGCGTTTGCGCGCGGCGTTGCCGCCGGAGGGTCCGTCGTAATAATAATGCGCCATTAATCTCTGGACACATGTTCTTCCCTACCGCTAACAAAACTTTGTGGCCCGCCACCGTCGCCACCGTCACAGAGCGCGTCCCTTATTCTCTCTCTCTCTCTCGTGCGCGCGGAAGGATCCGCGTCCAATGTGCACAACACACACACACACACATATTGTGTACACATTTTTCTTCGTTTACCACGTTATATTATTAATACTCTTCTGTTGTCAATGCATTCAGCGGGTGCGAGAGACAGGGACAAGGTCTATATTGGAACGTCGTAAAAATTGTACACGAAATTTAATCTGCGCGCGAGAAAGTTCGAACGTTCGAACGAAACGTTTACTTTAGTATTCGTCTATACTCTATAATACAAACGGAAAATAAATACATCCTTTTTTTCTATATTGAAATTTAAGAAAAAAAAAATAGGAGGTTTTTTTCATTTCGTTTACGACTACTACATTATTATTATTATAGTGACGATGGCTCCCCAACAGTGTTTTGGGAAACTACGGAAAGAAAAAATTTAATCTCTCATTCAAAATCTGTAATTGGTATTAGTTAATATCTGGATGTATAACATTGTTTTTATTATATTATTAAATATTTAAACGTTTCGTATTGTCGTAAATGGTCGTATATTATTTTGTTATTACTCGCGAGACGTAAACGTTTATTGGAAATATAAAAAAAAAAAAACGTATAAATTAATTGTTTTAAAATGTCGATTTAATTTTGAGTATACGTGGGCTTTTGATGTTGAAAAATTGAATCGCCATTTTTTGCGCAGCCTCTGGGAGTGATATAGAAATTTAGGGTAATTAGGCGGTGTATGAGAATTTACCGGACCCGTTCAACTCGTTCGTTATCAATTTTTCCAAATCGCTCAAACGGTGTCTAATCTACATCTATCACACGGTGACCTTTAGTTTTCTTTACATTTGTATTCAACTTTTATTTCGTATAATGATTTGTCACTGCCGCATTTTGAGAAAGAGAGAAGTCCAGGGGCTGTGTCACGATGGATAAACGATCAGAGGAACATATAACGAATAATCATGTACAACATATAGTGTCTGACGTTTCGGAACGATTGCTGGTTTCGTCTTCGGAGTAGTTACGTAATTCGCGTGTCTGACCGATCCGCTATTATATGTATGCGCTCGCCTGCCACGCCCTCTATGTCGTGTTGTAGCGCTATCTGGTGACCACTTCCTTTTCCCGTTTAATTGTTATTTCGTTTACGTTATTCCTCTCTCGTTTCTACGTCCGTATTTTTGTCTCGATTCATTAATAGATTTTTTTTCTCGGTTTTCTTTTTTGTTGTCTCTCTACTCGATGTACTTATTGCATTATATTATAAATAATCGCGTTTCGAATATATGAAAACGAAATTGTCAAAATTCGATTTCGTATGGGGACGGGGGAAATGCATAAAAAATATCTCCCCCCTTCCCAAGGCCGCCTTTTAACGTCGCGGATAGTAGTAAAAACGTATTATTCGGTCATTGTTACGGGACTCGCGCATTTTGTCGTGTGCGTCCGGGGACCGGCAGTTCTCTTCTCTCCGCTCGGCCAGCCACGGCGTCGCGTCGTCATGGAGACGGACGGCGTCTGATCGGTTTTTCGTACGATGAAAAAATCTTCGGGTTACTAGAACTATAGAACTGGACGACGCGTCGCGTCGAATATATCTAATATATATATACACACGTATCAAACAATTCGCGCGGTAGAAATTTAATAGATATACGTTTTTTTTTTTTTGTTTGTTCCCCGTATACTTTGGAAAAGTTAAAAAAATAAATAGGTACGGACAAAAAAAGAAAGTACGAAATGTGTTTATCCGGTTTTTTAATAACTTTTTATTCTCGTTTCATCTCTGCACCGCCGCCGCCACAACTATTCGAGCGTGAAATTAAAAGCCGCGACCTACTCGCCGCCGTCGCAGCGTTCCATATATAATAATATCATATAACGCGTATGAGCATTATACGAGGACGAAGTCGTAGGTGGTCGTTTTTTTTTTTGCTTTGCGCTGAACTTTTTTCCTTTTTTTTTTATATATATATATATAATTTTCTCCGGATTACCCATCATGGAGCCGTTTATATAGTATTTATTTATCGTACGACGGGAAAACGTACGATACGACAGCGAACTACAGCAGTGCGTAGGTTTTTCAACTGAAGTAAAAGAGTATATAAATAGAATAAAGTAATAACGATTAAAGTTAATGTTACTGGAGTAGTAGTCATTAGCGTTATGAGTCGTGAATAATCCAGTGATCGTTTCAGAAGACGCCGTGTGCATCGTGTCATCGTGCACGATCCTCGGAACTTTCTCAGCCCAACACGTTCCTGGACATTTGGTTTGGTTTTCGCGTTTGAAAGGCGTTTATTTCTTACACGGCCCGTTCTAATCCTGTTTGAACGGCTCCGTATTTTCCTAGGTAATAATAACGTGTCAAGAATTTTGGGCGGCGTGTTATCGAAGGCTGTTCTGAAAAGTCAGTCTCCCAGGTTTTTTTTTTGGTTTGAAATACGGATAATTCGAATACGAACGATATGTTTTAATAAGAATAAAATCAATTTATATATAGTAAATAAACAAACGTAAAAAAAGGCCGAAAATCTAACTTCACATTGTTATAATATGAAGAAATGGACGACGCGAAGCAACGTTTTCTGTCCTATACAGGTCTAATGGTTGGTGGTATATTTCTAGATTAGATTGAGGAACCGATTTTCTGAGCACTCGACGAATCCGTTACACTTTAGGTTTGGTTCGGACGACAATTTATCTTTTGCCATTCTCAAATAGTTTGTTTTCTCCTAAACCACGGCAATGTCCGATATAACGAGTGAGGCCATTATTTTAATAATATATAACTAAAGAGATTTCGGTAACGTTTTTGTTTTATTACTTTGCTAACTCGGCGTTATCGTCGTGCGCGTATATGAACAATCGTGCCACGTAGATCTATACAATAAATGTATTTTATTAATTTACGATTGGGTCGATATATTTTTAAAAGAAACGCGATTTATACCGCGCGAACTTAAAAAAAAAAAATATATATATATATATTTAAAACTTATCTTTTTTATTATACTGCTGCACAGACTATAATATATGGAGTGATTTAAGAACAATTCATCGAGGAGGGGGAGGGGGTTAGACATCGATACTTTTTAACCGATTTTTAATTTAACGGCGTACTATAAAAATAATCGAAAACAAAGTTTCTTTTTTTTTTTTATCGTAGCGCTATTCGAAAAAAAAAGTTTAATTTTTCAGCATAAACGAAAAGAGTAAAAACTCCTCGTCGTCCCGCTATCGTCGTCGACCTCGTGCACTGTTGTTACTCGCTAATACACACAGACAAGGACGGACCGTGTTAATATTATAATTATTATAAAACGTATTGTGCCGATTGTGTACAATATCCGAATTAAACCCGATAGATTGAGTACAAAAAATATTCGTAGACATTTCGCGACGCCGTGTCAGTGGGGCTTCGTTTCTTCGTTATTATTTTTTAATTTACGCTCGTGTAGTTGTGAACGTTTCTTCGTACTTTTTTTTTTGTGTCCTCACTCTAATAGAATAATATAAATTAAATTAAATTTATGAATAACGCGCGAATAAACAACGCTGCACTGTAAAGTAATTATTAAAGAAGACGAGTAAAAAAAAAAAAAAAAAACACGGCCGACTACATTTTTTCTTCTTGGCGACTACGACTCTTATATTATACTAAACAACAGTCGCGGGTTTTAACTTAATGAAGTTATCGTAAAAGTCTGAACCGTACCGTTACCGTTTTCTATAGTGAAAAGTGCTGGAGAATTTAATAAAACGACAAACCTTTTTTTTTTTAATCATTTATAATTTGTAAAATGAAAATTAAAAAAATAAAATACATTATTCATAACGTCGCCGTATGCGTAACCCGTACGCGTCGGACAAAAAAAACCGATATTGCAGCGGTTGAAAATAAATTTTTTTCCTCTTTTTTAGACGGATATAACGACATTTATTCGATAATCTAGTTAATTCCTTTGACGTTAAATATAAATTCAAGTTAATAAATTATTTCGCGAAAACGCCGAGAGTCGACACGAATAATTGCTATTTTTTTTATTAACGACGAAGTAAAGTTTTTTTTTTTTTTTTTTTTGTAAATTATTTACAGGTCGTCTCAACGAGATTTACCGATTTAAAAAAATAATGGCACATAATGGAATTTATCTATCGTTAAATCCTCAAGAGACGTCCAGTATACAAAGTACGTATGTGTGTATATATATATATATATATATATATAGAACGACGAGAGAACCGATGAATTCTCGCTTTTCTGTTCGAGTGCGAATGCCGAATCTGCAGATTTCTCCAGGTTTGGAAAATAATTGAGACAGACAACGGCGGGTCTGAAAAACAATAAATAACGAATAAGCCTGTACGCGTTACGGTTTTGTCAGACCATCAGTCGCTACGATACGATATTATAATTTTATATATGTCCGTTTGTACCTTGTGCTGTACATAATAATAATATGTGATCACGTCCCGTAACTCCGGTAAAAGTTTTATATATAAATTGGAATATCGAGTCTCGTTCGGTTATTTTAAAAATGTAAACTTATGACCTCGAAAATTCAGTTCGAGATGTATAACTCATGCATATATCTATAAATAATTATTATTGCTAAAAGATATATTATGAAGAAACGTATACACAGCGAATTCGCATATCGGAGTGCAGCGGATATTTTCAATACGAATGTTTTTAAACGAAAACTTTAAATCTAAAACGTTGTTTAATATTCTACTCGATCGAATTGGTAAAAAAATATTCTGAAAGAAAAAAAGAAACTGGGGATTTTTATATTTCGTATACAGACTTATCGAACATTGACTATATTAACAAAATGTTACGGAGTTTATACCGTTTAATCCGTATTGGGCGAAGACGTGGAAACAATATACGTCCACTACGTTATATTGCGCTACGCTCGCCGCGGTAAGCAATCAAATATACTCGAGGCAAACGATTGCTTAAGAAAAGTCTTTTATTTTATTTACATTGAAATAGATAAACGTAATGGAATGTTTTTATTTTTTTAGTATTTCTACTTTGTCCATAAATTATTATTATTTTCTTTTTACGACGTTAAACTATGTCGTTAAAACGTAAAGTAAATACAACGCGACAAACTAATAATTGCGCACTATATATAATATATATATATACGACTTTGCAGTGACTGAATCTACTGTTCTGTTTACACGACACATGCATATGCAAACAATTTTGTCGTGAGTTCCTGACACAGCGGCGGCGTATTTACGAAATAATTGAGTGGATTTTGAATAATCCGAATACAAACGCGCAACGTGCACTTGACGTTATATTATTATGCTCTGTGTCTTTTGTTAATTGCTCGGGACGTGGTGCGACGATGAGATTGGCTTTTTTTTTTTTTTTTGATACGTGTAAATTGAAATTTAATCGCTTTTAATTATTCGAAATAGAAATGTAATATTGAAATCGATTTTTTTTTTTTTTTGTTTTACTTTATAAAATATTGTTTTTATTAGGCTATTACGAGTACATATAGCGGAACAAGACGGCCGGAATTACGTTTTACTCGGTCCAAGCGTGTTTGGAATGTGATTAATTGTTTCGAAAGTATTTTTACATCATCAGTTACTGGTTTATGTTTATAAACCTTATGTTTATAACGTCCGTTCGATTAGATTATTTTTCGAGTAAATATCGTCGTTATAAGTAAATGTTTTTTTTTTTTTTTTTTAATGTTTTAATAAAAATACGTATTTAATATTTTGGCGCACTATATATCGGGGGCGTTCGTATACATATATATATATATATATTTTTTTTTTTTACCACGAATAAATTGGATAACAAATGAGAAGTGCTAAATATTATTGCGCTTACGCCGGTTATTATATACAACGGTGTACCACTGACACAAACTCCCTCGTATTTCATCTGCACTATTTTAAATTAAATTCGTTGTCCGTCGATGACTTTGAGTTATCTTCTAAAAGTATTAATAATATTGTTTTTAACTGTAAAAACACCGTAATACGCATGCACACACACACACACACACACAGATATCTCCGCGTAATTTATTTTAAATTCCTTTCCGACAGAAAAATTAGAAATGGTCGCGTGTTTTCTGAGTGTAATTTATACTCTCGGCGACCGGCGCACAGGAGAGATTAACACCGAGACCGTCGGCTTTCACGTTGGCGTTCAGTGCGAATAATATACAGAAAAAAAAGGAAGAAATTACAGAATATTTATTCGAAATAATAATAAAAACAACGCGTTATTATTTGAAAATACGAATAAAACGACGTTTCCGCCGTCGTTGTATAATTGCGACATTAATCGTTTCGAAAAACGATTTGAACAATCGTTTCCTGTATTTTTCGGAATTAACCGCTCGTGTTTTTTTTTTTTTTTAAATATTTTTGGTGGTCTGACGTCTCGGAACCGTCTTGCACGCGCAGGTATATTGTAATCCGCGAAAGTTTTTATTAAATTGATAAAAATATAAAAATTGTCTTCTTTTTCCCCCATGTATGAGTATATATTATAGCAGACGTAAGTCACGTGCACTGATAGCGGTCGATCTGCAGCAGCATTGCGTTGTCTTGGAAATAATACTACGTATTATAGAGAAATTCCACTAGCTCCGTGTATATAAAGGCGAATTCGTGATTATCATAATATTTCGAATATATTATTATGTCATCGATGATAAACGACTGAACGATTCTTGACGTTTCCATTACCACCGTGTGATAGCTGGCAATAGAACGGCGAGAATACTATTTTCGTCCGTGTCAATAACTATACACTATAGGTACGTATAATAATCGAAATTTCAGCTTTCTCGGATACGTATATTACATAATATTGTGTGCGCCAATAACATACGCACATATTATATTAGTAAACGCGTATTGTTATATTAATTATTTACTTCTTTCGAGTACAGTTATCGTTACACAATATATTTTATAATATTAAACAGAATTTTCGGTATATGCTCGACATTCGTTTTATAATTTTTTTTTTCAATACAGTTTTATACGTATGTTTATTATCAATTACATTGAATTTATAATATGAGTCGCGCGATAATTTAAATTTTATAATAATAATAATAATAACAACATGTCAATCATATTGGCAATATTGATTATGTACACGAAAAGTAACGATTTAATGGTTTGAAAATAATCGCTATTAATTTTCATTCTAAACATAATACACAGTCGACTCGCTCGATAGGTAATTTAATTTGAAGTGGTTGTATGAAAAATTACTGAGCTGTTCAAAATATGCATAGGGGCGTTGTACATTTTTTTTTTTTTCTGAAAATCGAAATTCCACGTTATTCGTGAAATGTTTAGTAAACGATTATTCATTTTTTTTTCCTGCAGAACAAACATTTTTTTTCTCTTTTATAGTTTAGATCAAGATATTATAATCGAGATTATCTCGAATCGAACGAATGGTTTTCTTTTTATAGAAAAATAAATAAATATCAATATTTTCCTTATAGGAATATCATACAGCGATCGACACATGGATTTATACATGTGTAATTATTATAGCGCGCGCGACGTGTTCACGATGACAAATCGGTTATTACCAAGACAGCGGCTGAACGACGTTTACTTCGAGAGTGGTTTACACACGCGACTCATTTCTTCGTACGACTTCGTCAAGTCACTCGTTACTCGTTTAATTATATACAGTGAATTTAATAATAATTGTTCCAATTTTCACAGTGCACACGATGCGCTAAACTTGCCACGACGCGCATCTATTATCCCCGTACCGTTGCCAGTAATTAATGGGACATTTGACGCATTTACACGTTAGTTTTCAATTACTAAAGAGTAAGCATGTACACAGAGAGAAGTACTACGTTTTATTTGTGAACGTCACGCGGCGTACACTCGTTCTCGTATACGTTATTTTTTTTTTGATTTTTTTTTTTTTCCCAGGGCGTCGAGTGTATATAACCGACATTGAAAACCGCGTGCCCGGGGTTGAATGGGGGAGGGGGAAGAAATAAAAGAAAAAAAAAAGAGAATCGTTTGGTGAAATGAAATGAAAAAAAAATATAATAATAAAAGCGAAATAAAAAAAACAACTCTTTGGAAGAACGTTAAGAGTAAAAAAAAAAAAATACGGGGTACGACGCGCTTTAGAGATGTTTTCTCTTTCTCTCTCGTACTATATAGGTACGCGATATACAAAACTATATAAGGGTTAGGAGTGGGAACACTCATTTTATTAATTGAAAGTCGCCTGTGCGCGGAAACAAATTTATTTCTTTTATACATAACGGCCCATACAAACACGCGTATATACCGTTCTGGGAGACGGGCTTTCACGGACAATAAAACTTTAGAAAAAGTACTTCATTACTTGTCACCGCTTTGGTCGGTCGCGCTGGCAGAGGATTGCATGGCGTGTGTGTGTGTGTGTGTGACGAGGGAATTACTGATGCTGGAATGGACCGGGTGGTAGTTTTTTTTTTTTTATATGCATGTATGTGCACCCGGGAACGACAATATGTATGTGAAAAGCGTTTACGAGTAATTTTCGTAGTATTTTGTTCAAAACAAAAAAAAAAAACAAAAAATTGATATTCGATTGTTAACGTGGACGACAGAGGTGGATTCGTATAAAACGAAAAAAAATGCAGTAAACGATAAATAAAATGTGTAATATAACGCGCGTTGGTATTAAAATATACAGAGGACGCGCGTTATAATGCGAGAAATATAAACGAATAATTTATTTCCACATTTTGTTTACACTGGAATAAACTTAAAAGTAATTTCCGCGCGCCGCGGCGGTGGTGATTTTTACACGCCGTCTTTTCGACACGTATAAATACATATTTTTATTTTTTTTTTACACGGAATAAATCCGATGTTTTACGAAACACGCGCGTATGTGAATCGACTAAACAATATCGCGAGAATTTTTTCTTTACACCTTTTCTACAGGAACACGTTTTCTGTAGTACATTTGATAAAACACGACGCACTGGCGTATTTACCAGAGTTCGGATTGAATCCACCGCGCGGTGGACACTCGACACGCGATATCATGGTCATCCGATAAAGCGATTTATTTTTTAAATCTCACAAAGAGTGTGGTGAAGGGATCTGCAGGAGAGACATATGTTCACGTTATAAGGGTATTTATATTCATACATTCGTGTTAGAAGTAAAAAAAAATTAACACGAATTTAACGAATCGGTTATTATTTTATTTTTTTGAACAGGAAACACATTTGGTTTATTACACCTGGAATTTTTATTATATAATTTTCTGTACAATAACTACACGAAAAGTCCCGTTTCTTCTACAAATATAATATAAAAATAATATTTTCATTCAAAATATTATAAAACAAAAAAAAAAAATCGATAAATAATGTGAGAACGAAGTTTTATTTTGAAAAAGAATAACGCGATTGCACGTCACATGATAGCTATTAGGTACCGCGCGCCACTGGCCGGTAAAAACATTCAAGTTCGGTGTGGTAACATAAAGTTTGCGAGACAACCAATTAGAAATAACATTTCTCGCCGTCTCTAAAAAAAAATATATACGTGGAATAATTGGATCCTATTTTTTTTTTTACAAGCGAGTATATATAAAATACATTTGAAGTACGCGTGTGTGCGGGTGTATGCATTTTTTTTTTAATTGTACTTAACGGCTTATGGATTTCAATCGTTTAGATATAAAGTGAGTATTGAAAACGTGTTTGCGAATTTCGATATTTATTCGAGAGCGATTATCGCACTGTATATACCGCATGTATTTGTTTTCCACGTTAAAAATTTTAAATGATCATCCGAACGAATGATAAATACCGTTTTCGAGATAAGTACCGCACACACACACACGCACACGCGGACGTTGTAAATTATTGTTGTACATTCGTATTTCTCGTAAAATATATCCCTTTAGGCGGAGTAAAAAGAGGAGATATCGTTTTGAGAGTGTAAAGATTTTTTTGATAATAAACTCAAGAGGCTCGTCGTCGCTCGAAATTTAATATTTTCGCGCGAAAAGAAACAAAACGTCCGCGTTTTATTCGGCTGACCGTTTGCGATTTGTCACACATTTATTTGTAGAAAAAAAAAATTGTGATTGAAAACGATTTTTATACAATTTTAAATAAACTGTCCGACGCAATACTCTAGTTTTCTCAATCGGTTCTCGTACTCGTGACGATTTCTTTTTTTACACGTTTAATTCGAAATAATCATAAATAGATTAAGAAAAATCTTTTTTAATTATCAAATGATATTTTACGTTCCGTTCAGAATCTAAAAACGAACCGGGAGGTTGTATAGAAACTCACGTGCGTTATCATTTATGAACTGAAATTAAATTTTATCCTGGAAAAATCGAAAGACTTTTGGACGAAATGTTTCTGAAATATGTATTATAGTCCGATTGGCAGCAACCACCCGACGAACACTTGTATAATTCAGTAAATGTGCGGATCAAAAAGCACAAAAAAAAAGCGGAATTCGAGCGTTTCAAACGTTGTTTTAGCGAGATTTATCGCTAAAGAAGTAAATATTAATCGTATAAATGCGTGAATTATGTTATTCCGGGCCCCTTCTGACTCCTGTAGCGGAGCCGTCTTAATGTTATATGAGGCACAAAACACCCGGGGGCCGTTATGAACTTAAATCAAGACAACATTATAATATATTATATATATTAGCAGATAAAGATTATATTTTATTAATAAAAACTGAAGTGTGCGAATTTTTATTAGAATATCTGTTAATTTATTGTTTATTATGCTATTTTCGAAACGTTAATGTTTTTTAAAAATGTTTTAAATTTATCGGTTTTTTTAAATATCTGAGTAGAAAAAATAATGACTGTGGTGCGGTCGTTTGTAAATAAATCGGGGGTCCCTAGAATTCGAGGACCCTCCCCCCGAGCCCGAACACTTCAGGCTCATGTCTTAAGACGGCCCTTAGGGTTAAAACGGAACTGGCAACGTCGGAACCGGCCACACACACGCACACACAATACCGGCGTAAATGACGAGTGCCGACGACCGGAACGAGTAGTCGCTGGTTTTCCGGGGGACGCGCAACGCCGACATTTTTTTCTCTATTTCTTTCCTCCCGGGTACACGAGTATCTCGTCTTTCGATCTTCGGACCCGGATCATAACACAAGAGACGGTCCATCGTTTTTCCTTCATTTTTTTTTTTTTTGCTTCGAAAGCGATTCACTATCCGTTACGCTCGCCGACGAGTTACGAGAATACGTCAGAGCGCCGTTCGTCACGGCGATATACGCGCGCGCGAGCACGCCAGAGACAGAAAGAGATCGGCGACAGGGTAGTCCGGTCGAATATATTCGCAGTTTTATTGCCCCGGTCTCGATATCTTGTATTTATTTGCGAATATTATTATTATTATTATTGTTATTATTGCGTTTCTGTAGTCCGCGCGATACGACGTGTTATGTTTATCGGTCGCGGCCACGGCGAAAACGACGATCGGCCGCCCCGCGTTTACGAAGGCGATACGCGCGCGCGCGCGCGCTGAGCCGGAGACCGGAAACCGGAAATCGAGTTGTTTGGAAGCGGATTAGAAGGCCGGGCCCGGCCGCGGACGTGAGCCCGTGGAGCTTCGGTCTGCGGCGGTACGGGAGAGGGAGGAACGGAAATAAAGTAAAAGGGGTGTTAAACACCCGTTTAATACCCCCACCCCCACCCCCTTTCACCGTCGTACCGGCGGCCCCGTGATACGCATCTTCATTTAAGTCGTGCTCGAATAATGGATAAAACGTTATTGGACGGCGAAATCTGCAGCGCTATAGTTTCGGGGGCGCGGGCGACGACGTTCGATTTCCGGATTGGAAAAGCTCGGGCACGTTATCCCGTTAACGCATAGTTTCGTGTTCTGTTCACTGCGCGTGGGCGATGAGCAGGAGGAGGTGTTACAACAACGGCGCGTATTAGACGCGACGACCGCCGTGAAACACGGGGCGAGGGAGATCGTCCTATACGATTGAAATCGTTCTAAAAAACGAAATTTTATACATTTCATATGTGCGTTAAGGGCAGATTTATGATGGGGGGGGGGAGGGGACGGCTCAGAGGGACAATCGCTCAATTATTAGCAAACAGGTTTAAGAGCGGTAGCGTTTTTTTTTCTTCTAAATAAATTGTAATATATCGTCGTCGGTTGTGTCTGAGTTCCATAGTTTCTATTTATGTATCACTCACGGAATGCGCAATTTATATAAGATATCGATGGTATTCAGAACGATTATTATTCGACGGTTTAATTCTCTAGATTTTTCACGTCTAAAAAAATTTCTCATATTGTTTTTTATTTATTTAATTAAATTCTATGAAAATCTTCTGTACGCCGCTTTTCTAAACCAAAACGCTACAGCTACCTACGCCAATTATTATAAAGTGTTATAATTTATAAGTATGTGTGCATTGATTTGAATTTAAATCGCCTGAACCGTCGTCTATCGGTTACTATTTAATACTATTGATAATTTACAATCAACCACTTAACATTGCTCTACTGGTTTCTAAAATAACGAAGACTCATTATTTTTATAATTTAAAATTCTATTTTTCATGCGAGTGGAGTTGATGAAAAAAAGAAATTTTACTGCGTTTCTAATCGAACGACATATTATGGTTTTCTTATCGAAACGTTAGAAGCGATTAAGAAAACAGTGTGCTGTTCGAGCATACCTACGTCATATGAAGAATTTCATCGTATGTAGTACAACAAATTAAGAAATAATCGTGTGCACTATGAAAACACAATTTTTTTGAGGGGGGTGGGGAGGTGACAAATTTTATGTGAAAAAGCCTCTTAAAAAAACAAGTAAATATAGCACATTGCATGGTCAACAATTACGTACACTATACTGTTAGTGTAATACGACTTGAAACAGTTTGTTTAATAACTAATTAAATTTTAACTTGAATAATATGTCTAATTGTGTCGACGTCGATTTATATTACTATAATGTATACTGCGACGATTATAGCGACCCATGCAAAATTGTCAAAAAGAATAAACTAAAAAGAGTTACAAAACGATAGTTATTTCGTTAAGTAAATATTTATCACGGTTAGATTTATGCGAAATCAATGAAGTATCAACATTTGTTGTCTAAAACAAAAATCACGGACAATCCATTGAAATAAAGCGGTTTATATACGTATATATATATAAAACGTTCGGTATAAGCCTGCACGTTTGTAAAATTTAAAATTGGCAAAAATAAAGAGAATGCGTGCGGTTTTTCATTTCATTTGATCGTCGATGACAGAATCACTGATATATTTTTTAATATACGTATATGGTTTTAACGAAACAAAAAAGAATAAAAGTAAGGGTTGACGAGACGTTGCGGATATCGATTCAACCGATATGTGTAGATTTATATAGACAGAGGTTTTAGAGTATATTATTATTATTAATTATTATTTTGAATTCGAAAGCAACGATAAATCATATTGCGCGACGTCCGCGTGTACGCAGTTTATTATAATTAATAAATATTTAAAATGTCGAAGCTCGCGTATATTACGTTTTGAGCTCTTATATAAAAAAAAAAATCCACGTCCTTTACGAATATGTCGAAAATTTAACTTTTTCATTCGCACTTATTTACTGATTGTTTTTAAAAAGGGAAACAATAACGAGGGGGAAAATAAAATTGAATAACGCGTTTATTGGCTCTGAATCTAAAAATCGAAACATCCGTGAATTGGGTTGCAGGCATTTACACTCATCTGTATCGGTCCGCTTTCATTTTCATTTGCACATACGAGAGAGAGACGCGTCTCTATTGTCTATGGGATATATTATGAGGACGTGATCTTCCTCTGTGGTTCTTCCCTTCTCTACGAAATCAGTTTTAACACAATCTCCCGTATTACGATACGTGGCCTGTCCACTCGTTTATCGTTTTTTTTTTTTTTTTAACTAGACTTTTCCAAAATAAACTCGTTTCCCGATATATTCTCCTCTACAGTACTTCGTTATTGGTTAACCTATAACCCTCCAACTTATCTTTAGCGTCCTTCTACAGGGCCTGCACGTTTCAAACGTTCTACACGTTTTTCCGTTGATTAAAGCATTCGTATAAGACTATATGCACTCGAATCGTCGGCAGGTTCTTTCTGATTTTTTGACAAACATATGTTCTCTTCGATTACAGTTTTCTTATTATTGACGAAGCGTCTATTTCTACTCCGGTGTCTCCGTATTTCACTACTAATATTATTTAGTATTTCGGCGCGAAAATAAAAAAAAGATTAATTTTCGGTTTCGTTACGAAGCGCTGAGTACAATATACGCCCGATTTCTTCGATTTCCATGACTATACTGTAGACTTCTATCGTCTAACCGCTAAGTATTCTATAGTACGCTGTTCTATAGAATCGTATAAGCATTACCGCGTACTCTCACCAGCAAACACCACCGCGTCGATGTTACGAAATATGGAACAACGCTATCCGTGGGCTAATTGAAATTTAATCTCGTCGTGTACAAATGTAATACGATATTGTATGATACTGTTGTAACAACGCCGAAGTTCTCAAACTTTTTATAAGTGTGTTTTTACAAAAAAAAAAAAAAATCTACAAATCTGCGTTTGAATCATTTTAATCGATTTTTTTATTCATTATTAGGGATAAATAAAATACTAAAGATATATTTTATTAAAAAAAAAAACTAAATTTTTTCTTGATAATTTTTAAATGTCCACAATCGACTGTGGTCGATGTTGTAGGCGTTTAACGAGTAGAATATTCGTTCCAGGATCTAATTCTCGAATTGATAGCTTAAGCGGAAATAGTTCGATAGGTCTGTTCTCGAACAGACGCAATACCTGCAGTACTAAACTAATATTTAAGGGTGGAAAAGAATATAACGAATAGAAAATACATTTGCCTCCGTATACGACGACGATTAACACTCCGTTTTTTTTCCTTTTTCTTTTCTTTAAAAACGTTTTTTATTTTCACTACGTAATTACTATGTATACGACCGATGAAATCTCGAGTGTCACGACCACACCGGGGGCTTTAAATAATTGAAATCTTATCACGTCGCTTCGTTGTCGTCGTCGTCGTCGTAAAGGACAAATTACAGTGTTCTTGTACACGTATAAGCGCATTATCGCCGTGTTCGCCCTGCGAATTTTCTACTCGATAGAAAAATAACATGGGTCACTGATAGAAGTAAACGTTATTATTATAGAGTTGCGCTATTAAATGATATTATATACGCGTACACATATTGTGTAAAGCCGCGGCGCGTGTACTCGCAACAGGTGCCATAAAAATAAATAGGAAAAAAACGAACGGGACGGATGAACGGTTAAGGGACCGAAACAACAAATTTTATATAATTGCGGTAAAAAAGGAAAAAAAATAATATGTAAATATTGCGATATTTCTTCCTTTAAACTACTATAATAGTTATATTAATAGTAATTTCAGGTTTCGTTAAAAACAGAAAAAAAAATTTTTTTAACGAAATCGTCACTGTATTGTAGTTATTACATTATAATAATTTATAGGCGAAACAAAGAGACTATGTGACTAATTGTATTTAGTTCAGGTCTAATAGGACACGTACGATATTATAATAGTGCACACGACTAGTCTAGTCTTTTAACGGGACACTCTCCTCTAATACCAGCTTTTCAACGTGTATACAATTTTAAGAAAAATTCTCTATAAATTTCCATTTATTTTAAAAGTCATTGGGAAATTGGTGTCGTTTTAGTTTTTTCCGTTACGTAATTTGTCGACAAAACTGTTTTGCTGGGATTGTTTGAATCCTATTATTATTATATTATTTTTTTCATAACACTGCTCGACAACGTTTAATAAATAAATAACTAGAAAAATCGAAAAACAAAATCGAACATTTACAAAAGAAATTCGATCCGAATATTATTGTATCTACGTTAGATAAAAATTAAAAACGCTATGACACAGATACAGTTTTCCTTTCTATAGATATATATTGTAGACATTTGTAAGTATTATTAAAAAAAAAAAACCATTGGATATAATTCGTTCCGTGCACAATTTACAGTTTTCGCACGAATTACGACGGGTGGCGTGACAACGTCCTCTTAACTAATTCGTTTTATATTAAAAATATTTATTTTCATTTCATTAAAACGTATACTTCTATGTATTATTATAAATGAAATTATTAGCGAATTTTAACAATAATTACATCCGAGGTCATTCAGAAGGTATTTATTTGATCGACTTTATCATTGAGAAAAGACCGAAACTGTCGACTTCCACAACACGTTACTACATTTTGCGGCGTTTCTGTTGATTTTTTTTTTTTGACATTTATTATCAGATTTGAAGAGCAAATGATATTTTCGAGGGTTTTTCGATGAAAATATCGTTTGACAAGGAAGTAACAGCTATTTTGGAAAAAAAAATGTTCAACACGACATTATATTGACACACTATTTTCGTCCAGATAAAAATATTCTTCTTTTTAAATTTTACAAAAAAGTGTTTAAACTTTAAATTCGGCCTCAACATCGCAATTTAAAAAGTGATATTTTTTTTTCACATAATATATAGGCAGATAGAAACTAATAATACCGCGTATAATGGTAAACGACGAAATTGGTGTCACGATAAAGAGGCCTACGATAATATTGAAATCTAATCAAACAAAATACAAAAAATTATTGTTTCAATTTTTTTTTACCGGATTGAGAGAAAGTAAAAAAAAAGTCACTAATAATATATTGTAAAAAGCGTACGGCCATGACAGGGCTTTAAAAAATAAATAGTTTAAACCTTGTACAGCCGTAAAAAAATAAAACGTAACATTACAATATGGAATGTTTTTTCGAGTTTGACCGATTTTATAATATAATGTTATAATATTATACAAAACGAACAAAGTATTTATTATTATTTTTTTTTTTTTACTCGTGCTATACGAGATATGCGCGTTTTGTGGAAATTATTAATTTTATTTTTATAAACGCTCGTAGTTATTCAGATTTTTTATTTTGACGTTTACTGCAATTACACGAGTATACAGAAAAAAAAGGAGTGAATATACACGCACGCGTCTCGTATAACACAATCGCGTCTGTCGAGAGCGTTTTTTTTTATTATTATTATTATTTTTATAAGTAAATAATAATGTAATAAAACTCGTCTTTATTGCATGTACGACAAAAACTGTCTGTTCGATATTGCTTTTGTTGTTTTCTTTTCTTTATTCGCGAATAATAAAATAAATTCGTTTTTATCGAAAACACCAAAATGTTGACGGTAAAAATAACATTATAAAATTTTTAGTTTTTTGTTTCGTGGGTCCTCCGGAGTAAACTCTTTCGTGGAACCCCAGAAATTTTTTTTTGTGAAACCAAAAAAAAAAAAATCTTCTTGGGAGGCTCTATAGTATGACATATTCTTCTTTTCTTACGCTTACAATGAAACATTAATTCTTTAAATGTGAATTTATTTTATGAAACACATTAAAATAAAAATATTATTTTTTCTAGTATAGTGTACAAACAGAATTTTCATAACGTACAATTATTATTTTCAATGATCGTTAGATTGTGTCATTAGATTGATAGAAGTCCGTGTTTGTGTATAACGCTCTATTCCCCGTATTTGGACCCAAATAATTAAAAGTTTGAATTTCACTCACCAGATGGCGTATTGACTTTTTCAACGCGAATGGATGAAACAACATAAACCATTATTTATTCCATGAAAAGAATGTCGAATTTAACAATTTATCTGTGATATTTGATTAAATTTAACCAGCAATAAATAGCATTTCGCAAAGTTCGTAATACAAAACACACTATTTATATCAAATATAATAATCTGTTTAATAAAATTATCTTTGTGGTCTGTGTCGGTTAAGTAAGACTTAAACTTTATAGGTTTGTACATATTTTTTTTTTTTTAGATGTGAAATTTATTACAATATAAATTATATTTTATATTATATTCGAAATATACTTAAAAACCTTTAGTGTCACAATAATTTTTATTGTTAAAATTTTTAAATTTTTCGACAAAATGTATTATTTCGAGACGATCAAATTAATGCGCACAATCGATATTGGTTATTTTTTCTGTGTACAAATCCTTCTTTTATATTATACCTGATCGTTTTCACTACAAATACAATATAATTTATATTCTTATATCGTTCCAATTTAATTATCTTAAATTTTTTTTTTTTTTGTTCTTTTATGATGTAATGAAATAATACCGACCAAGACCATCCAACGATATTTAGGTGATTCAAATGAATCACTTACAAAGTAATTACTCAGCGCCACTGACGTCAAGGTATAGATAAATAAATAAATAAATATATATATATATATATATATATATAAATATATATATATATATATAAATGCCAATACACGTCTTCTGCGCACAACGAATAGGTAGCGGGACAGCGGTTTATAAGACTACGAGTAATACCTATACGAATTACGGAAATCTACTCTAGATTCGAGTTTAGATATCAAAAAATGTCAAAATATTTTGCCGATCGTACGACTTCAATCAGACAAACGTCGTGCGTATAATAAACACAATTATATAATAACAACAACATACATTTCGATATCAACCGTTTCTATTTTTAATATTTAAAAAACTAGTTTGAACAGTGGTATCGACAAAATATAATATTTGTTTGACCAAAGCGTTTACGCTAACTATGAAATTCGGAACGAATTTCCGATTTTCCGATTTGTTCATTGACGTAAACTGTCTACATGTATTCAATCAAATGAATTAGACTTTAAATGAGAATTTCGATATCGAACAAGGACGTGTCAATATATCGGCGGTAACCTCTCTTAGTCTTGTTGTAAATTTGAATGGTTCTTGTTTTTGAAGGGTATTATTTTTTAGGGCAGAATGAACTGGACGACGAGTGAATGAATGATTCATTCGCTTCCGGAATTTTTCTGGTGTAATCCTCTTTGAACGGGTTTATGATCCATTACATTGTATGAGCTTTTTTCTTTTGCCTCCAATGCTGACTTTATTCTTACACGAAACATTGTGAAATATAAATAAACCCGAGTTCTTCACTAATTCCATCACTCGTATAAAATACGATTGTATTCGCGGCCCTCGTCATAGCCGTGTACAGCTAATATTAAGACAGCCGTTGGTCATAAAAAAAAAGTTTAGATTTTTCCTCATAGCGCTTAGCAATACATAATAGTATATCATTTATTGCTTGTTTATACCCATACAAATATTAACGTTTTGTAAATATTCTGGTCAATACGGTCTATCGTACAATCTACGCTGTTCGATAGAATTTTTATTTTTAAATAGATTTTTTGGCTCTTGGGATTATAATTATTCTCTTGCAATATCCATAAAATGTACGATGTACTCAATTACGGATATTTTTTTTTTAGACGTTGAACAATATTGCGATTTAGGAGGGAGATATTATTAAATAAATGATAAGTTGCTGCGTAGGTTGTACATCTTATCTGTATACAATACATATATATATATAATATTTATAGATTCCAGTTTTGATTCGCGCCTGGACGCATCTCATTTTTTCAAGTGTTTCCTATATACGAATAAATTTGTTTTTTACCAAATCTAATGTAAAACGATGAAAGGATATTTGAGAGTACGAACGAATATAAAACAAAAAATCATCAATATTCATCTTTTTTTTCTCGCCCATGTACAACCCGTACCTAAAATGCAAGAGACTTCAAAGGTAAATATAATATTTATTAAATTTTTATATATATATATATATATTTTTTTTTTACGGTGTTGTTGTTAAAGTATATTTATTTAATGGAAGAATCGCTTTTCGCGTACACGCGTGCGCAATTAAACGACTCGCTTACGATTATTGAACATAAAAAAAAGAAAAAATGAAAATGTTAAATAACATTATACTGACATTATTTAAATATTATACTGCGGCGGCTATTAAAAAAAAGTAATATCTCCGTGTGTGTGTGTGTTTTTTTTTACGAAAATCCAATCGATTACATTACAAACAAACAAATAATAATGAAAAAACGAATTTTGAAAATCCAATTATTGTAGAAATTTTTTAAACGATTTTTTCATTGTTTTTTTTTTACTTCAGGCCACTATATATTATATTTTAATATGTTATTAAATATTTTTAGAACCCGTGCAGTTATCCATTTGTTTTTCAATAATATGTTTTTTTTTGACTCAGAAAATACGTCTTACACTGCGGGAGAGTTAAAGTGCTCCAAAAGTTTCCATGCACTGTCTCTTTGTAGATTGGAAATATATTGAACATATAATATTGAAGATGGTTTTGGAGTATCGTACATAGTTTAAAAAAAAAAAACTGGCGCGTAGTAAAAAAATAAAAATACGTTTTTTGGTAAATACGCAGCGAAATCGTTAAATTGTCACAGAACGTTTTAGTTGATTAAAAGAAAATGGTCGTTTACTCGGAATGTTTAAAAATTTACTCGTACGTATTATATTGTAATTTGCCGTTTTGAGCGAGTTAGTTTTTTTTTCAAAACGGTTTTCATTCGTTATTAATTCGCGTGATAATGTAACAAGGAAAAAATTTATTTGAAATTTGAATATTTTCGCTTAATTTAAAAAGTTTTCCTTATAAAATCCAATAAAGTGCTAAATTTATATGATTGCATTTTTTTTTTTTTTTTTGTTCTTCAATAAATACGATTATACGGTATCAACTCTGCAAATCGGTGGCGTCCCCTTATAGCTATAATTTAATTTCTAATATTATAAACTAAAAAAAAGAAAAAAAAACCGCACAGGTAAACACATTTCAACAAACTGAAAAACCGTTGTGTGCAGGAGTTAGCGTTTTAAAAAATAAAGCGTCGTCGTCTAGTTTCGTGCCACTCAGCCGCTCGAGTTTTATTCGTTTGTTTGTTTTTCGTATTCATAAATTGAGTGCTTTCTCAAAAGTTATTCGACAGATTTCCATTTGGAAACGTCAACATCGGAGTTTATTTTAAGAATTTTTTTTACCGACATTTTTTAAGTAAACATTCGCCTCAGTCTTTTATAATTCTCTACGTATTTGCATTATAAACACGCGTTTATAAAACGAAAAGAACCGAATACGAATAATATATTATAATATTCCGTTTTAATACGACCGCGAGTCCCGCGTACATTTTAATCACCGCAGCGGTGACGGCGATACGGAGACCGAGAGGAGATTTCGATATTAAAAAGAAAACAAAAAATTAAATTCGCGAAAAATCATATTCCGTTCAATTATTCGAACCGTGTTTTGTGAACGGCACACTGTAACAGGTCTATTCGTTATAACTGTTTATAAGATAAACTGAAAATTCACCACGACTTTACGCGTTTTCAATTTATTTATTTCGAATTCGGCCCGTCGCGACGGTGTTTTTTTTTTTTTGACCATTATTTTAGCGCTTTTTTTTTACTAGACAAAATACGTGTGTTGTTTAGCAGCGCGGTGCGAATTTTACATTTTTCACGCCGAATTTTCATTCGCAATGCAATCCCCGTAAGTGTTTAATCCGAAATCACGTTTGATTTTCCATCGTTTTTCTCCAGGTTTTTCTCATGAAACAAAACGCGTTAATTTACTCGGATTTTTCGTTCGAGAATATTTATCGAATTTCGCGCTCAATCAACAGCAGTGGTCTTTAGTGCGATTGTTTTGTACGCGTACGGTATATAAAATCACAATTTTTTTTTTTTTTTTGATAACGTTTGAATTTCTGCAGAATGAAATATATACGACCGCGGTCGTTTTGTCGGATACGTTTCTTCGTTTTTCCGAATCGTCAATTATTTAATAATATCGATTTACCCGCCGCAGTACAAGAACAAATAGTACCTATTTGTTTGTCCAACGCTTACGGTAATATTGTGTTTTTGCGCGGTGTACGCGTTCTAATTTCCTAAGGACCGTTTGTGTGATGACGGGACGAACGAGTGTTTTTGTTTCCGACGTTTCAGCAGCACACGGAATTTATATTGTCGAATTTTCTAACGAAAAATACACCTTTGTCGAAACGTCGGTTGCGCGTGAGAGACTAATTTTTTTTCTTTTCTTTTTTTTTTTTTTTTTTTGTAAACAATTTTCCGCGACCAACAAAACCGTTCGTTTATTGTTAATTCGTTTGAGATAAATGTGAGCGCATGATTTTTTTTTTTTTTTTTTTTTGGCTTGTTATTACTTTGTCGGCGAAGGTAAGAAAAAAAAGGAATTCCGAACAATTCCTCTTACTCTAATTTGAAATCGGTTTTAATTTGAGTTTCTCCCCTCTAAAAAAAAAAAAAAATCACTTGATGACCAGCTGGACAATACGAAACGATTAAGAAAAAAAATAAAAAAAGAACACAACACTCGTCGTTTATAAAAATCATCTTCAATCAAGAACGGTGAAAACAATAGCGTCGCGGTCCCGTTTTTAAGTGAGTTTTTGTGCTTTCTGCGATATGTGCGCATTATAGGCAACAGCAGTGAATAAAAACGTAGGGGAGAGAAGAATAAATACGGAAAAAAAACGGGGTGACAAAAAAAGAGAAAAGAAATTGTCGGTAAAAAAGTAAAAAAAAAATAATCCCTCGTAACTTCGGCGGTGTCATTTGAGGTGGCGGCCTTATCGAGACTGGAAGAAGGGATGTTGTGTCGACGAAACGACGAAATATAATAATAACGTATTATGGGTACATATATATATATATATACGGAACGGTACCGGACTGCAGGGCACACGAATCGTACGTAGTGCTCAGACCGTTGTCAGCTCTTCTGGTCCAGTGGCCCCCGGTGGAGAACGGAGTCCTCTGCGAGGGCTCGGCGCGTACTGCAGAAAGACAAAAAAAAAAAATACTACACACGGAGAACGGAGTAAAAACAAACAAGGGGTATACAATGACAAACGATTTGCTCCGAGAGCCGAGGAAACACACACGTATATATAAAGCACAAATAAATATCAATGGGTCTCCTATATTTCGCGGTGACGGGCTTTTTCTCCCCTTTAGCCCCGTCCCCGGTCCTGCCGGCGAAAATAATTTATAAATCCCGTGTTTCTAACGCGGCGGTTCTGACTCGCGCTCTGCGCTCGCCAGCTCTGTCCTATCAATCAGGTTTTCGTTTTCGAATGAAAATTTACCAACGTCCCTCGGCAGTCGGTCCGTGGTTTGGAAAACGTACTCGGAAAGAACAACAACAAAAAGACAAGAAAACGAATTTCATTCGTGATGCGCGCGACGACGGATCTGAGAGTTTCGCAATGTCCGTTTTTTTTTTTACATATATACATAGACCAGGACCGCCGCCGAGTGGGATTGGACTGGACACAGTTTTATCGAATTTCCCGCGCTAATAAAATTTGAAAATAATTCGTTATAGATTTTTTTTTTTTTTTTTTCCCCCATTTAATATTTTAATAACGATTACGAGAATTTCGTTTTATTACCGTTTCGTAATTCGGCAATCGGACCGAACCGCGCAGAACTGTGGCGGGCCCGAGAGTGACATTTTTTTAGAAATTCATTTGATTGATAACGAAAAAATTATGTCGGCGATACGCAAGAGCGACGGGGGGGGGGGGCGTGGATGGGGGAGAATGAAAATTTTCGTACATGACGACGGTCCGGAAATCGGATCGATCGGGTGAATTGGATCGCGGTCGGGTTACAAGCGGAGAACGGCGGAAGAACGTTGCTAAACATTTTATCGTCGAGACTAATTCACATTTTTCTATCGTTTTCGGGGGAGGAAAAAGAAAAACACTTAACGGAATTCGCCGCGTCAATGTATCGCGCGTCGTCGACGTGTTTCGGACGCTTTTTTTTCTTCATACATTATATAATCGTATGCGCCCGGCGCGTATCTGTTACATAAGTAGGTTTTTTTGTTACGACGAGCTGCGTGTTAACTATTTATTATTTAACGTTTTATACCGCAGAACTGTAGGACGATCTCGCGAGTAAACATTATGGATAATAACGCGAGTAAAGTTGTTAAAACTTTACGTGCCGGCACTAAAAATTTCCGGGAGTGCGAAAAAAATAAAACGTAATAAAATATATATGGTTTTTTTTTGTTTTTTTTTTTAATACCTATGCTCGTATCATAAATTGTATTTTTATCGTAATTTAGCGTTGTTTTTTTTTTCTTTTACCCGGGAAACAATATTGAAATAAATACTCGTTTGTATCGCGTGTGAAAACACACCGGGGGAAACGTTCGAAACATTCGCGCCCCCCCCTCCCCCCAGACAGTTGGCGTAGCGAAATTCTCAGACGCGCCGTTTAAACGGTGACCCGGAGAAAAGCGCATTTTTTTCTTCTTCTAAAATTATCGTTTTCTGTAAATACGCGCTTATAATATTTCTCTCAAAAATGAGGTGTGTGTGTGTGATTTTATCACGCGATCCCAAAACGGTCGAATATTTCTACTTGAATATAGTGTTTTTAAGCGTTTTTCTAATTTCTCTCGAAAAAACGTTTTACTTACCTTAAAAGTATAAAGAGATAATTTATTATTAATAATTTTATTTCCCATAAAAAAAAAAAAACGTCTCTACGAAAATTCGTAAAAATCTACAAAAAAATCTATGTACGCACATACCGAATTAAAATAATGTAAACACGCTGTTATTGATTTTTTTTCCGTTTTTTTTTTTTTCAATATCTCCATTGATCGATTGAATTACACGTCTTATTACAATAATTAATAACGAAAAATGTTTTTATAATTAATTTACGAATGTTTCGTATCAAACACAATATGTTATATAAATCCGTTAATTCGGTAATATCATTAGAATTTCGTACCGTCGAGTGCAGCGTGTGTACATTATTTCGACGACGTTTTCGTTATTCGTTTATTTTCAATCGTCACATTTGTCCGTATAAAATTTTTATTTCTATTTCAATGGCTTGTATAAATCTTTATCGTGTCGTCACGCAACGTTTCTGCGTCTATCCGTTTCGGCCGGTTTGTAACGAAAAAAACCTACTGTCCGCGGTATTTTCACTGTTGTATTTCGATGTAGAAATCATAAATTCACCCAACCTAACGTGGAAAATTTAACGAAAACAAAATGATTCGGCTAAATCGTTCAAAAAAAAAAAAAAACGCGCGAGTTAATACACGGAGATTCGTCGAATGCCGTTCGAAGTACGGTTAACTTCTTGATGACAAACGGAAACGCGAGTTTTGGAATTATTATTAAAAAAAAAAAAACTGAAAAATTTTAATATTTTCACACGTCGTCGCCAAACGAAATACCTCCTGCAGAAGGTAATCCAAATAGAAAATTATATTTTTAATTTTTTTAAATTTCTGTTGCACATAAACAGATAATCACCGCTTATAACGCACGACCACATTTTTCCAGTTTTACCGGACCGTAATATTATAAATTATAACGATAATAAAATTCGAATACGCGAAATAAAATTTGTAATATTCACACAAAATCTACGTTTTTAAAAATGTTTATATATATATATATTAAATTATTTTCGCGATGAAACCGACACGAAACGGGTTTCGAAAATGCGTCGCCGCGCTACGTGTAACAATATTGCACGATAATAATATTGAAAAATACATCGGATGTTGCGCATGACCGTGATTATTATATTCAACGAGCTCAATTAACATTTAATATAGTAAAATTAAAATAAACGCCGTACGAACGGTTCACCGCGACGAGTGTGAAATACGTCGAATTCGCACACAGTAACAGTGTGTTCTAATTACACGTGAATAGCGTTTATGTAGCGTGTGAAAAACGTCGTTATTTTCTTTTCAAATGAAAATCCACGTCGGCGAAGCGGAAAAAAAATATATCAAATATTTACTTTGTATACGCACACGGCTGACATGCGTATATTATTATTTTAATTAATTAAAAATATAATTTACACGCTTCTGTTCGTTATAAGTGTACGGACGTTTTTCCACGAGAGAGGCCTATGTGTAGACGTTTAAAGAGATTAAATATTTAAAACGCTCGATTCTTTTTTTTTGTGTTTTACTCAACGTGCGTTAACGCGTTTATAACGTAGGTATAAACAATAACCGGCGGTAAAACGCGAAATTTATTGATGAAGTAGCCTCGCGATTAATATTTCACCGAGATTGCACTTAATTATACAACAGAGTTTATAGTAAATAATACAATCGATTTATTTCGACAATTAACTCTATACCGGAATTACCTATTCAATGAAGATTCAATACCAATTATTAATAAACCAAGTGGGTCTGGTGCCGGTCGAACGAATTACTCAGATATAAAATTTTTGAGTTATTATTTTATTAATATATATATATATAAATTTGAATCATTCGATAAAACGCGAGTCTGAGCGGAGTTTCGGTTCATATATACGACGCACTATTTGTCGGAATATTTAAAATGGCGATAAAAAAAAAAAATTGTGATTAAGACAATAATTGTTATAGATAACACGAAATTGGGAGACATTTGGTGATGAAAATTTTTTTCTACGTATATATATATATGTATATACTGTAAAGCTACCCGCGTGTTTTGTTAACTTTTGTGTGCCGCGTTTCAAAAACTTCGGAGAAAATAGTTTTCCATCCAATTTTCGGATTGTTTTCAATTACGATAGTAACAGGAAAGTACTGATAAAATCGAAAAACGTTTCAAATAAAGATACCGACAATATAGAGACGATTTGATACCGGAACATAGTGCATGATCCCAAGTAGCATTTTAGATGCAAACGCCGTTTTAAATCGCCAATAAATTATGTTTCAAGGCAAGGTGCAAGTCTCGTTCATAGCACCGTGTATTTGACAAAGATGAATACCGAATTTCTACATGGTTTAACCGTGCCATGAAAATGTCACTTTCGATTCAAACACCGTAGTACTGTTCGAAATAAGCACACGAATCAGCGGTGTGCGTTTACAGTACAATTGGTTGGTTAAATATCGACTCGTAAGTCGGTCCAATTATGTTATGGTTATGCTGCTCACAGCAAACCACCTCTTTGAACATAATGTAAAAGACTGGAATTAGTGCTCGACCGACGATCAGCACATATGGTGTACGCTGATCATCGGTCGTGATCGAGCGTTTAGTGCTGAGCTGACGGACAAACTCGGTCGGTCGAGGAAACGTGTGAATGCGTGAATATTCATTTTCGTTCTCTCTTAAACGTCATGTATAATCGTTACCGCTCTGCGCTGAACACAGTACTCAAACGTTTTGTCTTAAACCGTTTAATTTCCGTCAGTGCGATCACACATTTTCAGCACGGTTCAGTGTCGGAAGCACCGACTCAGAAGTATGAAATATTTTTTTTTAAATATCGAGTTGAAATTTCAACGGATACACAATTTAAGTTGAACTATATCGGTTCCCGATTAACAGTTCATAAACCGCGTATAAACTGTTGAACTGTCACGATCATTATAAACCGATATTGAACGGCAAAAATGTTACCCGGGGATAAATCATCCGACCGTCAATTTTCGAGTCAAAAATGTTTTCTACGCTGAAAGCATAATAAACATTATTGTGAAACCAATGGCTTCCTGGTTTCGCTCGGAACGTAGGGGAGAAAAATGTTTTAAAAATGTCGAATAATAATTTACGGATTTTTTTTTAAAAATATTTTTTGATGTATTATTTTTACAAACCGATGGTAGGCGTATTATTAATACGTTTCAACGTTGATGTTTTTGAATTTCGATGGTGGGGAGTCCTAATTGTGATTAAGGTAAAACGTCGGGCGAAAGGGATCGGCGCAGACACGTAGAACGTGAACGAGACGACACCGATGTGGGAAAACGGGACGAGAAGTCCAGTGCGTTCGACGATCCGAGTAGCCGCGGGTGAGGAAAAACATTTTTTTTTTCGCTTCTAAATTGTAAGGTCGAGTTAGAAGTTATACGCGTACTGCCGAAATACGACGCACGTTTTTTGTGTTTAATCAAATAGACATCAATCGTGGATTCGACCATCTCACATATTGTCGATTGAAAGTTGAAAAAGAAAAGGTTAGGCGAGATAGTGGAAATCGAGTAATCCGTCCATTTCTGCAGCCCAGCACCGGCGGGATACACGTTTGCGGGTGCTTCGCGGGCAAAACGATTTGTGCTTTTATGCGCGGGTTTTTCGCGTTAAAAACGTCCGCGAACGTGTTTTCTGCGTAGCCAGTAAATTGTGCTACGTTTTACTTTAAGTACGATATAAAACGCGTCGAACCCGCGCGTTTTACGGTACACCGTGCGGGCGGGTGAATTGCGACCGCGGTATCCGCCGCGGTAATAATAATTATTTATAAACGCACGTTGTAAACGGCTTGCCGAGGGTATTACCGCCTCGGTGTACGAAATCGGAAATCCTCCGACGAATAACAACTCCCGGCGGCCGGCCCACGTGATCGGGGATTTGACGAGCGGACGCCGCGCGCGCAACAGTGCGTACAATACCGTATAAATACGTAAACGTTTGTATAATGATTAACACAACGATATTCACCGACGACACACCACCAACTACTACAAAATCACATCTTTCGCTTTTCGCTGACGATACAATGTTCTTAACGTTCGACAAAAACCCAAAACGAGCCGCTATACAATTACAACATCAACTTGACTTGGCGTTCAAATGGTTCCACCTCTGGCGCATTCAAATCAACCCGTCTAAAACAGTGGGGCGGCCGTTCTGTTTGGTAGACGCAGCACAACAAACCTACCGCCTTTACAACTAAAAAACCACGCTATTCCCTGGTCCAAGCAAGTTAAATATCTCGGCGTTACCATCGGGCGCAAGTTCACTTTCGGCCAACACATCACAGACACAACTAAAAAAGCTACACGCACCCGCGGTATACTCTATCCCCTACTTAACAAAAACAGTCCTGTCCCTACTAACACAAAACTTAACCTTCTCAAGCTTTATGTTTCCCCCATCCTTAACTATGCGGGCTCCTCCTCGGCTCCCTTCATTGGCCCCTCCCTGTGGAAACGCATAGAAGCCGTCCAGAACATCGGCATCCGTACGGTAACGGGCTTGCCCACTTTCGTCAAAAATTCGGTCCTCCTGAAATCTACTAACTTCAAATCAATCTAAAACTCAATTCAAACTCAATCCAAAACGATGTTCTACAAAAACTCCTTGTCCGTCCACGATCACATCCGTCTCCTCGGCATACCCCACCCCCCAACAATCATCAAACTTTTAACCAAACCATACCCACTAACGTGGGTAGACCGACTGTAACCAACATAATCCCTCACTTCCATCCCCTAGTAGAGGCGCAAGCCTGGTATAGGTAAAGGCATAGCCATCCCTCAAAGCAAAGCAGTGATTAACACAATAATAATCGTTGCCGCCCACGTGATCGTTACGTTGTATTGACTACACAAAATGACGGAAATTAAAAATTAACTTAAAATTATTGATCTTACACACACACACACACGTCTGAAAAAAACGGGATTTGTAAATAGATAATAATCGATTTGTTTTTTTTTCGTGTTTTTTATATAAACTTCCATGTTGTTTTGTAATAAAATAGTAAAAAAAAAAAAAATAAATAAAATAATTGTAAAAACTACGAAATTAATACGCCGGTAAATAATAATAAATTTGTGTGTATAAAAATAATATATTACGTATAATGTAAAATCGAGCCAAAGAGGATTTTATGAAAAGTACAGGAATACTCGCATATAATACATAGGAGTTGTTGCATTAAATTTCAATCCGGTAAAAGTATTAAGCGAAATATAAAAAGTGAACGAAATTACACAGAGAAAATTATTGTGAATATCGCAATAAAAAGTGTTGAGAATAAAAAAAAACGCAAAAAAAATTGTGTGCGCGTAGTGAATCGATTACTGTTTGATTATAATTTTTACGTTCCCTCCCCTTTACGAAGAAATCGTTAAAGGAAACGCTTTTTCACGTTTCCCCACACTTTTCAAATCCCTGCGTACCAAAATCGAATGCTCAAAATAAATCCGGTTTTTCATTTTCTGTTCAGTTTTTCCGAAATTCATACAAAAAGGAAAAATTATGGATGGTGAACGCGTCCTAAAACCACAGGAAACACCGGATCTACCGATAAACCGTAATGCGACAAATCGCGCGCATTCTCTACTCTTCTCACGCTCGTGTTCACTTCGAGGCAATATTGCCGGGCGTACGATAATCATCGTATTTGTACGGTTTTTATTGTACGCGTACGATGATACGCGAATCCGTTGTCGTACACACGATTGTTTTGATGTTTTATTATTATTATTATGATATGATTATATTTTGATCATCATACAAATATATCATAATCATCAATAATAATCAGATACACTATAGAAATGATATTTGACAAATAATGTCACAGAATAGAATATTATAGCGTGATGAAACTAACCTATGTAAGTTTGCGTTGGCATTAAATTCGATTATATTCGATGATTACAAAATATATGCATTAGTAAATAAATAAATATGTGCGCATATTATAATATTTTACTTCATTGAAAATATAGTTTATTTTTACTTTTAAATAATTCTTATTATTATTATTTTTTTTTTTTTTTTTTGCGACAATAATTATTCTCGGTTCGGTCGCTTCCGTAACCGGAGTGAGAAATAGCTTCGCTTTCGTCCAGAGTGTTCGAGGTCCACACGTTTTTTTTTTTATATTTCTCCGTCAATTCCCACGGACATTTTAAAATTAAATCCGCTTTAACTCGTTTAGTTAACGAAAAGTAATTCGTATATACGATTGCCACTGTTTTTACCGTCCCTTAACCCTACAACTTCACTGCGTGTGTGTGTAAATTATTATTTTTTTCATATATATATAGTAATAGACGGGCGACGCGACGTATCAGCACGAGCGCGTAGCTACGTCCGATTATTCGCGGACTCGGTTCGTCGTCAAGTGTATTTATTTTTCGAACGAATAAGACAACACTGCAGCGGACGATGTTAGTTTAGGTCGTCTCGATAAGTAGATATAAACCTCCGAGGGCTCACGTTGTTTCGGATAACTTTTTTTCAATACGGACGTTTCTCCTAGATTAACTATGTAAATTTACGTTTTTTTTTTTTTTCTGACCTATAAAAATATAACGACGAACCAATATTAGTTTTTATTAAAAAATTATTAAGAGGACGTTGCGAAAGATATGTATTTTGTTCTCGACAATATCCGAAAAGAAAAAAAAAAACAGAAAAAGAATACTCTCAAAAGAACATTCGTTTGAACTTCTCGTCTATATATCTCCGTACGCCTTTAAATCGTGTTTCTATATATATATATATATATATACATATAAGTCATAGCGTATAAAGTCACTTTTTTTTTTATCTTTTAAATATCTTCCGCGCGATTTGTCTATAAATAATATTATAAACTATACGAAATCGAAATATGTTTTCGTCGCGAAACCGTCGAATTCGAAATGAAATTACCTAACGTGTATAGTAGTAAAATTCCTCGTGGTTTTATATGGATTCCTCTGTGTCGTTTGTTTTTACGATTTTCTCTGACACGATCGAGTCACGCGCGGATTCTCCGCAGGCAAACGAACTCTCGCGATAAACGCGTGTACCGTTTTCAACAAATATTTTTCTCTGATCGATTGCCAATGCATTTATGTAGAACTGGAACGCTTTAATAGTTTACCTGTCTATAAATTTAAGTGTTTTTCGAAAACCGAAAAAAAGAAAAAGACGCTTATTACTCGGGATCTATATAAAATCGAGGTGAACGTTTTACGTGAAAACACTTTTTTTTTTTTTGTTGTTTTCGATTA
Source organism: Chaetogeoica ovagalla (assembly GCA_032441825.1). Lineage (NCBI taxonomy): Eukaryota > Metazoa > Arthropoda > Insecta > Hemiptera > Aphididae > Chaetogeoica > Chaetogeoica ovagalla. Next base: position 9,266,624 of record CM063735.1, on the reverse strand, counting down.
AATTTTACGACGCCGAACGCCCGCCGTAGTGCGTATACACGAGTTTTCATCAAATAAATACGTACGATTCTCTCGTAAATAGAATTTTTTCGTTTTACGATCGGGAGGGGGGAAAAATAAATCGTTTGAGATGGTTCGTAACACGAAGTTCAGTTAAATGTGTGTATTACACGTTGCAGTGTTTTCCTACAAAACGTTTTCTAAAACTTTGGATTTTTGTCGTCACTATACTAGTCTTTTTTTCTACAACGAATTCGTATTCAAGTTTCGAGATAAAACGGCGAAATAAATGTTTTTTTTTTTTTTTTTTTTTTACGTATTTCCGGACATTTTTCTTTTTTCTATCGCGTTAAACAACTATTTCGCACGTTAATTTATTCCATTGACTTTTCACGGGAATTAAAGTTGAAATTTTAGGTACACGTGGTGTTACTAACACGCGGTAACGTCACGCGATTCGTGGTCTGCCAAACGACGTGTATTATTGTTATTGTGAGCACGGACTAAGATAGAATTCTATTCTATACCTGGTCCATCGTAATCACGAGCGATCCGTCCGTATTCGTCTATAATCTGTGCTATATAAAAGCGTTGCGTTATTCGTGTCTTGTTATTATCTCAAAGTAAAATAATAAAAAAGACGAAAAAATTATATTCCACCGTGTCCTGTGGAATGCACAATGTGGCGATGACCTTCTCTATCCGCAGAGTTCGTGTTTCGATTGATACATACGACTGAGTGTTCAGCGGATACGTTCAGAAGGATCGAATATAATAATTTTTGTGGTTCATATTACACGACTCGCTTTTAGACGCGTATCAACAGTTGCACAACACTGTATTATATACACACACACACACACGATATAACCGCGACGACGACGAATGGACTTAAAACAGTCGGGGAAATTGATTTTCTTCCGCGTACCGTCGTCAGCCGTTCCGCAATACCAACGCGCATCACACACGCGCGGTGGCGTCGGGCAAAAGTCATCGGCTGTTCGGGAGGGCTCCTCTGCGTTAGCCCGGCCGAAAATACTACGAAATTCACTCGGTTCACCGCGTGTATTATTTCTGTTATCGAAATAAAAAGGAAAAGCTCGAAGGATTTCGATAGCCGAATTCGAAAAATTCGCGGATTTTTACACGTATTATTCACTTTGGGCGAAAAATTAATTTTCGTTTCATACGCGTGCGTTTTTTAAACAGAAATATATTTATTTTTTTTTTTCAATCAAACCGACAGTATAAAAATTAAAGCGTACAAACGTTTGGACGAGTCTCCTCAAAAGTTTCTATTATTTCCGCTCTTCGTTTGTATATACATATTGAATTCTCGATCTGGTTATAATATATCTGTTCGAGTGTATATCACAACGATAAATCCACATCGCTTTCGGAGAAAAACAATTCCCAGCGAAATTTCGTTTAGTAATTATTATTTTACTTCGCGCTTTTTCGATTATTGTTAAAAATCATAATAGACTTTTCTAAGGTTTATTTTCAGATTTTCAATACCGTATTTGCGCGCGTCATAATAGACCTATTTTGACAATTTTATCAGTTCATTTTTTTTTCATTCGCGAGTTTTCGGTATTTTTTCTGTACGAACTTACGTAGAAAACTATCGAGAAAATCGAATAACGCGTTAAATAAAATGTTCACCGCGTGATTCAATACCACGGAAACTGCGTATTCTTGTATTATTTATATGTTTTTGGGAATTTGTACCTTAGAATTTACTTTTTTCTTTTCTATACACATTCGCTTCCACAACACCTCTTTCCAATCATCTCTCCACATACCCTGTACTGGACACACACACATATATATATATATATATATATATATATACTGTACTGTTTTATAAAATCTACCTTTAAATCTAATTGGCGTCATATTGTCAAGCAAAACGCACCTGATGTTTTTCTCCACTTCATTCTGCACAATTCGTTTGCACTACCGATCCTATATAATGGTACACTATTGAATTCACATACAGCATTCTCATTCATCTTCATTGCAAATAATGTCTCGTCCAACGAGTTTCCCGATAATTACCTCCAAAACACGTATATCACTGTTTAAATCTTATACTTATCCTCAGTCCTTTCTCCCGAGCGCTAATCTCCGCTCTTCAAATCTCTTCCGGGCTCTCTTCCACTAACACTAGTAATACCGTCCGTGGCACCTCGCATCTTTCGTAATCCCGTCTTGCGTAAGAATAGGTTAGGTAATATAATATAAGTATATGTAATAACTTATATGAGAAAAACAGATCCCGGCAGAATAGTGTATTATATATACGAAGCGTATCTCTCTCTCTTGTTTACCGGTTCGCAGTAACAGTCAGTGCGGGGAACATCGTCGCATTGGGACTGTGAAAATGAAAACGAAAAGATAGTGGAATAAAGAGGGCAACTGTTCGTTCGCAGATGAAATTCGAAACGAATGGGGAAAAAAAAAATGGATATTTATAGAGAGAATAAGAACCGTGTAAATGTCATCTCGTACCAAGAAGAAGAAAATGGTCGACTCCCGGCGGCGTTTGTATTAAATATTCAGCGAGTTGCGTCGAAACGGTCAATCGTCTTGGCCGTGGTAGCTACCGACTAAGAAGGTGGACGGTAGACGGGTGGAAATATACGACGCGGTGTGTACATTTTGCATGAGCCCCGGCGGAAATAGCTATTGCAACACAACAGCGTCCGTGTGCTCTTCTCGCGTTTATACATTTTGTACGCAGTGTCGCCATTTATTATTTACCGTTGCAGGACACTCGTTGCTGGAACAGTGTATAATAATTTAATAAATACATGAATAAATAACATTATATCGTAACGGTGCGCTTGTGTATAACACGGTTCGCTTTTTATTAACGTATTCTCTGTTAGGAAATATCGAAGAAAGAAAAAGAAAAAAAAAACTCGGTTATGACAAGTAGGCACGTTTGAACGTTATTCCGTTTTCAATTTTATTTCGATTTATGTTCGGTGTTTTGGACGAAAACTCGCATTACCACCATCGCGTTATCCTCGCCGTCCATCGTTTTTCGGCAAAAATTATTAATACCAACTAAAAAATTCACGGCACTGCGCAGCCGACTGCTGCTGTGCCGCATCTTTGCTAATTCTGTTTTTCTTTTCGTTACTGTTAAATGGTTAACCGTCGTAGAATTTTAAACAACTCTTTCCACGCCTTCCCGGTATACCTACGAGTTACTACGCGGAACACAGTTCAAGAGACACTGGTCCAAAGAGAGTTAAGACGTTGTGTAGTTAGATCTAAAACTACTGTAAACGATCTAGCAATACTTTACGTCTAGTCAACAGATTCAACCTAACCTAACACTGCACAAATACGAAGGAAATAATTTTAGAATTTCGCGGTGAGCAAAGCGTTAAATTGTATTGTATTATACCTTAGAGTTAGTCAAATCGATTAAAATTGATATCGCGAACAAACAGATTGTGTCGTTTTACACATAGTTTCTGTTCACTCGTGTGCGACGTTCGCGACACCCCAATGAATATTTTCGACGCGTTGACCAACGTATCTTTTAGCAACATCGAAAATATTCCACTGGAACTCTGAAAAAGACGAAAGAAAAGGCAAAAAAAAAAAACGATTAAAACTATACGTTTAATCGCTATAAGAATATTATATTCGTAGTCGAAACAATTTTTAAGCAAACACAGCTTTCTTTCGCGCACGTCCCCCTATTATTATCTATGAAAATTCATTTCGATTTTAGATACTGAACCAAGAGCAAAACGTTTTTAGTTTTCCAACGAAATGTGTGCGTGCGTTTAGATTTTTTTTATATATATATATAAAAAAGGAGTGCTTCGATCTTTACACGAGAGTGACACTTCAGTTGAAAATCGTGTATCGCTACTATACTTTATTTGATACGTTTTTTGATTTTTTTTTCTCTCGATATTTTCTCAAGCGCACGGAAAAATTGCAAGAAGAGCAAAAAAAAAAAAAAAAAAGACCAGTAGAATATTCGACGTGTACTATTTCTACCATATCGCCCATAACAGTAACGTGGCATGTAACATGGCGTGCGATCCGGCAAGTTATTACACACTAGCCATAATAATATATTATTTACAGTGACGCTTACTGATCCGACGTCGGTCGTCGTGACACGCAGCGTTTCAGTAGAATTATTTAGTTAAATACTACGAAATTATTATAGAGAGAAAAAAAACGTTTTCAACAATATGACGTGTGTTTCTGTTAATATTTACCGCGCGTTTTTTTAATTTTATTCTTGACAAGTCGAACGAATTAAAATACACGTAATACGCGTTTGTGTTCATATCGTTTTATAACAACATTATGTCTACTCTGCGTATCCGAATTCGTCGAAAACACGAAAAATCGCGTAAATCATTTTTCGAGATAAAAAAAAAAAAAATTAATTAAATTTTTAATTTACCAGAGAATTCGAATGTTCGACAATTTAATACAAATTGTATGTTGTGAAAATAATGAACATCGTTCTTGGCGATTTTGTTTTATAAACATTTGAAAATCGAATTTTAATATTTAATCAGCAATAATGTTAATAATTAAACGTAATTATACATGAAAATAGTCGTATATATGTACTACAGGGTGATAATATGTTATTGTGTCCATATCCCTCCGCGGAGAGAATAATCCTGTGCCTCGCGATTTAGGAACGCGAAATACGTGTATCGCATCGCTCCCATTTATACAATTTAAATGATTTAAAATGCACATAAGGTCGTAAGTGTCGTAAGAGATGAAAATAATATATCGACCGCAACACATTCCAAATCATTATTAACGAAATTTACATTCGAGTTTAATTTTTAGTAACGTATTTATTTTTTTTTATCTGTTCTTTGCATTATGAAATTGTTGTTATTGTTCACATATCTGATTTTATGCTTTGAACGGAGGAGAATGTGTAATGAGATTTTTTGTTTGTTTGCGGAATGTTTTATAAACGTGTTCGAAAAAATGGTTTGATTCGCGCGAAGTGATCGTTAGGAAGGAGTAAAAATAAAGCTAAAAGGATAAATTGTTTAATTTTCTACGAAATGATTCTTAATTATTTGTTGTGCGTATTGTTGAGGATGTAAACTCGGCCCATATCTATGGCGGCAACTCTGCGTCATCGGTTATGTATGTTTCTAATATGTAATCAATATTATCCTATCAACTCGTGATTACCCATTAAATCGTATGTTGTATGGATCCAGTATTAGCAGCCAATAATATTTTATTAGTGAAACATATTATTTACATCACAAATAATCACTTATCTTTACATCGTATAGTACAGAAATCTGGAAGTAAACAGAATAACAATTTTACGTAGTATACGATTATGCTTTTTTTTTCTCTTTTTTTTGATGTCATTTACTTATTCCGAAGTAAAATTGCGAAAAAATATACCGATTTTCACTCGTGTTTTTATCGTAATAGAAAATATTTCCGAGCGGAGAATGCGCGCGCAGAATGTTTAGAGAATTTCGAGTGAAAAAGAGTAAAAAAATAAACGACGGGATTTGTGCTGGTGAGCGACCGGAGGAGAATCGTTAGATTTCACCGATCACGACCTCTATATAGGGTCCCAGGGGCCAGTTCTCAGCGGCGGAAAGAAAATTCTCATTTTATCCCCGTTTGAACGTTGTAATATATTATAGTCGCATCGCGCACGTAACTCGTAATAATATTAATAATAATAATAATAAAATTATTATATTGAATTTAGAGAAAAAAATGTATCGCTGTCATTCATTATAAAGTTAAAACATTGAAATGCCGCTTGATATCAAAAAATCGTACGGGTATTAATATGGGCGTTAAAAATTTTCGCAAGAAAACGTATTATTTCCCCTCCGCCATCCACCCCCGCAAGTATTGAAACGGAAATATTTCTATACCCAGAAATATACTCGCACTCAATTCGTAGCCGACGAATCCGTTTGCCCGGGGTGCTTGCGAGTGTAGGCGGTCGATAAACGGTATGTCATATTTTGTCCGCGTTAATTTCACGGGCAATACAAGCGGGGAACAAGCGAGGCGACGCGATATATTACGTAAATAATATAATACCACCGGTCGGACAATCGTTTTTGGCACCACTCGACGGAGTGGTAATAGAACGAAAACGACGATTTCGTTTGTCCCGTAAGCGGTTATGGCGTTCGTTATGGAAAATATTATTATTATTATTATTGCCCAATGGATTTTGACGGATTTTTTTGGGAATTTTTGAAAAACGCCATGCACGTGCGCGAGTGAACGATTCGAAAAAATGGTAGTGTGGTGTTTAAGCGTTTGATTTATATACCAATAGAGAGACGTATTTAATAAATGATTCACCAATTATTTCGTTGTGGAAAAGTAATGAAAAACTATTTATTTATTTTTTTCCAAGTGTGTGGGCATGATAGTTTTCACTGTGGCCAGAGGGGGCCGTATTCGGCTATAATATTTTAATAATGTACGTTGATATTTATGGGAATAACGCGCGAATAATATTCTCGTCGTTCCGCACGATTTCAGTTTGGAAACATTTAGCGGTGTTTTCGGTTAAAGAAAGAAAACCGTGCGAGGTATCGACAAAATGTTCCGTTCGTATTAAAATAAGCGATTTTTCTTCTTATTTTTTTTTCTCTTTGCTTTTCACGTTGAAAATTCTAATAACGGACGAATTTCCGAGGAGCAATGAAAAATCGCTCGCGAAAAACCGATACACTTTTAGCGCTCTAAACGTTATTCGCATTATACGCGCCGCGCATACACACACGAGTGCACACCACTCTGCCAAGACCAGAACTTTCGACAGACTTTCAAATCGCAGAGAATCACTCGAGAAGAAACTGCATTAATACCGCGTGGAGCCAGGTTTTCCAAATAACCGATCGATCGTTACGAGAATCGGATTAAATACTTAATAATAAATAATTTATTAATAATAATCTACAGAGATTATGACGTATACTATTCGTATATGATAGAATGCCGCCGACCAGAAAAGACGAGAAAAAAAAATTGTTCTCTGTCATTATAATTTTAACGGTTACACCGTTTTCAATCCGAAACGATTGAATTTTTATAAAAGAAAAAAAAACCCCGATGGATACATAAAAATTTCGTGTTTCGAAACACTTTTATTTCCGTCAAAGTGAAAATAATTCGATAAATACGATTTTTGTTCGCATATATAATACGATAAATATTATATATTTTTAATAAGAATTATTATTATTTTTTATGTAAACATAAGTGAAACGCTATAAAAACAAGCGCGTGCGTATATCAAATAAGCGGTGTCGTACAATACCCTCTGCGTACTTTCTCTGTGACGTTACACGCTATCTACTGGGAATTAAAAATATTTTTCTAAAACGTATAATAAAAGAAAATCTAATTTCATCCGACCAATTTCGCTTTATTAAAACGTACACGCAGCTCGTGTATATTATGCATGATACGTATAATGTAATGAATATATAGTCGTATATAGTTACGAAGAAAGAACGTTTTTAAAAACGTAACAGAAATAATCCACCGCCGGTTAGTGGATAAATACAGCAGCAGCGTGTGTAACGGTACGCGTTTTTAGTCGCACATACAAAAGATTTATAGAATATTTTTATAAAGAAATTATAATAAGAGACCGCGATTTTCTTGAGGGCATTCATTATACGTATACGTGTTTCAAAACGACATTGACACTCGGGCGCTTGTTTTGACGTTATACTTTTTTAATAATATAAAAAAATAATACATTTTTTTTTTTGAAAATAAACAGCACTATACATATGCATATATATATTTAAAATACGAGTGCCGTTTGTGAAGAGTTACTTTTATTTTGATAAAATAATAATAATAATAATAATAAAAAAAAAAAAAATACGAACGATAACAATAAAAAAAAACGCACGTGTTTGGGAAATACGATTTCTGATAATCAAACGAGTTTATCGATTCCTTTAATTTTAAAACATTTAAATGATAATTGCAAACGATTTTTTTTAAATTACGAAACATTTTTTTTAGCACGGTTATAAATAAATATTGATTTTACAACGAATGCGGTCGTTTCGTTTAATACAAATCGGATATTACGCTCGCGGTTAAAATGAAAATAGTTTTTTTTTTTTTTTTTATAAATAATCGAAAATTTGTATAACGTGAATAGCTTCAACGGGGAGTGCTTTGGTCGAGTTTAAATAATACATTTGCACCGAACAGTATACAAGGGGTCTGGGAAAAGTGTTTGAAACCGCGTGTATAGACGAAATATGTATAAAATTTGTTCTAAAGGCTTTGATAATATATGATAAGTGTATAGAAAGTACATCCGAATGCTTTTTTTTTTTTATTTTACAAATCTGTCGACGGTACACGAAGTTTCAAAACAGTGCGGTTAGAAATTGTTTTGGTCATTGTGTCAGCAACGTAAATAATACGATAAAATGGTTAGAGTTTTTTTTTTTTTTTTGGTTTTCAAATATTACGCAATAATTGCAACGCGAACAATTTTTTAACGGTGGTTTTTTTTGCCGTACATTCCTACGTTTTATTTTTTTTTAAAACCAGGACATTTTCATCGATAATTACACATTTTAACACACACGGAGTACATCAATTTTATATAAATTATTGCGATACGATTTTAAAAACGTTTAATTACACAGTAAAATACAATTTTATTTAAAAATACGCGCGCGCAAGATAAAATGTCATCCTTGAACTCGATAGGACGTGATCACGAATTGAGACTGGACGCAGAACGAAGCTTCTCATCACACAAAATGTTCAAAGACAAAATTGCTGTTAAGGCCGTCGTGTTCATATTGCATAGCGCTCTCGCACAATATTATTTCCCGCGTTTATTTAAAAATTTCCACACTAAATGCTATTATGCATTTACCATGAATTCGGGAAACGATTAAGAAAATCGTTAGCGATTGCCGATTACCCACTCCGATATCATAACAGATGTCACAGGGAATAATCAGAACGTAGTACAGTAATAAATTGGTGTATAAAAAAAAAATCCACACTAGTGTTGGAATGGCGCTAGTAGACCGTATGACACATCAAAGAACTCCCGTGATTCGCGTTTATCGCGTTTCTCCTCTCGGCGTCCAATCCACTCAATTATTCGTGGACGTGATTGGCAATTGTTTTCATTTCGGGACAACCAAGTGAAAACACGGGCGCCAACAATAACGACATTAGTGATGCAGGGGCTAGGTACAATCATCGCATTCAGACGACCGTTTGAAATACTGTTCAATAATAACACTCATTTAACGAACGAGTCAGTAAAAACGGGGAAAATCTCTCCGGTTCGAGTTGGTTAAAAAAAAATTGCTCGCGCGTCTATGGTTCGTCCGAATAAATCCCCTTCCGCGCGATCGCGATCGGTTGGACGAAAAATCTACGACGGCTCGAAATTGTCATCGAAATTCCGTTGTTTATTTTTTTCGAGTAAAACGTTTATTTATTCTTCAGGTGCCGCGCATCCGTTTTTACGATCTCACAGCGAATAAAATCTATTGGAATTCCAAAAAGGGAAACGTTTGGCGTGCCGACACGCATCTCGTTTTCCGGACGATCGGTCGTCGACGGCATCGGCGGTGCGCTCCTGTTTTCCCATACGCCGCAGCAGATTGATAGTGTCGCGACGACGTTTTTTTTTCTAATACGGAATAAAAAAAAAAATTTTTTTCTATTTTTAAATGATATTAACGCTTCACCGACTATGCCGACGGTTTAACTATTTTTTCGTTCGCTCATCATGCCGTCAAACCGTCATTCCGTTCCGTTTCTGTCGCGGACGCGCGTTTCATCCACCAACCCAAATATCTCTTTTCATCGCGACTTTTCATCTCGTACGGAGATGTCTTCTTCCAATACCATTTTCTATAATGAAACCAGTTGCATGACCATGGTGCGGAAGGCATATGGATATCGAATTCCCCTTTGGTCTTTTTTTTTATAAAATACAAGTGTTTCTGACCAAATTTGTTACGATCAGATGATCGAAATTATCTAACACTGTAAAAAAAAAAAAAAAAATTGAAGGTTTTCGGAAACCGCGGTACGATGGGTCGTATTAGAATCAATTGAATGTTACGTTCATTCTAATCGATTAAATAGGTTTATTTAAAAAAGAAGAAAAAAGAAAAATGAGGTACGTCTCGAGGATATACTCTCAATGAAATGGTTCTGAAGCCCCGAAAATAATAGATTTGAAACATAATTTTTTTTTCGCATATAAATTGTCGTCTTATTCGCATTAACGCAAATGTATTTGAAAGACGATTTTATAATGTTGTCGTTACGAAAAAATATTGATCTTTCTCCCCTGATAAAACGACCTAACCATAATCACCGTGTATACTGACGAGTAAAATTAATATTATCAATTTTCTATTAATAATCGACAACGCCGATTTCAATGATTACGACTACTTGCGTAAGCGTTTTTTTACCACCTCCGTATTTCGCGACGAAGAAGACGCGGCGTGAACCGACTGTGCACGCCCAACGCATAGACAAGAGTCGCGCAACCGGTTCGGCGATTCCGGTTGTCGTAAAACAATCGATTCACCACTTCCGCTATCCATCCCCCCCACCCCCCCCGCCGTCTAAAAAGCCTGTGACCGCTTCCCGTAACGATTGTGACGAGTACAAAACGGGTTATCTCGCACTGCGGCCGTTACAGTTCGTGTACGTGCTCGACGGGAGAACGAAAATGTTTTCCCGAACAAACGACGTTTTCGCGGATGGTGCAGTAGTAGGAGGACGGAAGTCGGACCGAAAGTTATCGCCGCGTTTCGGCGATACAAACATAATTAAAAAAATAAAAAAAAAAAAAGAGCGAGAGCGAGAGAGAGAGGAAAAAAGTCGTTTCGAAAAATTATTAATAATTTATTTTCCGTTCCACGTTTTACCTATAAAATTCAATTTCGTACGCGATAAACTACACATATACGAAAGTAATATAAATGTGTACACGTACAGCCGTGTACATCACGCGTCCCGGGTGAATTAATAAAAAATAAGCTCGTTTTCCTTCTCCGCGCCACGCCCGTTCGGCGTTATTTCAGCAAGCGTATTTTATTATTATTATTATTATTATTCCGGTGTGTTTCGACAATAGTTCGTGTTTATAATAATGTATTTCGTCGTCGTCACCGCGTTAATCTCGAGAAATTTGACGGGGGGGGGGGGAAACACATAAAAATCGACGAAATATTTTTTAAATGTATCACAACGGCGGTTGTAATACACAGTGAAAAAAAAAGAAAAACATAACCAATTCAATATGTCATATTTACTACATCGAGAAATCGCGATTTAGAAGTGGGGGTTCGTAGTAGACATTTTTATACAAGTCGTCACATCTACACAGTATTTATTTTGAATTAAATGTCCGTTTTGTCGGTTTCACGTTTTTGCGTCGTATACAGTCACGACGATTTTTTTTTTTTTTTTACTGTAATAAATTAAGATTTCCTTTTTACGTATAATTATATATAATTGTTCCATTATTAAATTTTTTTTAAAAAAAAAAAGAATACGTTTTCTAAATTATAATATTTTAAATAGACGACGGGTTAATGAAAATACTTATTACAACATATCCGCGTATAATTCGCCATAAGGTGGTGTTCTTCGAAACGATTTCTCGTACATGCATCGTCTTATAGACTACGATCGGTTTTACACTCATCTTTTGCCGAACCGGACACACGTTCCGGCGTCTGATCCTTTATAAGACGGTTTGAGGAGTATTCGTTTTCGGAATTTCGGATCGGAGATTCATTAATCGGTCGTTTGCGACTTCGTATGTTCATTACAAACGGGTTGGTGTGATTTGAATATTCTAAAGCTGACGACGTTGAGAATGGTTCATAATTTGCAAGTGAAATGTTAATCATATACGCAATGTACGACATGCATTATTTATACACGAGTAGGACTAAAAAAAAAAAATAGCCGGAGATTGAATATTTGGTTTTATACATAATATACCGCCTTCTTTTTGCTCCTTGAGATCAGTCCTTCCCTCCTCCCTCCAATCGCTTATTAATATACGCGTGTTTATTATTCGTGCGAATTGCTCGCATTTAAAATTAATTGAAATGTTATTTTATTTAAAAGCGGAGTTTTCGTTTACGGACCCCGCGCACACACCATAAAAGATTTTCGTTGTACCGCGTCACGATTTTATACATTTTTTTTTTTTATATTATAAAGTCAATGCGGCGCGTTGTACTCGAATATTAAATGTTGCGATTTTCGAAATTTATTAAATATTTATATGTGACTTTAAGTAATTTCGCCGAACGTAAAAGTAAATAAGTCGTCAATTTTAAAATTCGAAGTTTACCGCGTAATTGTTTTGGTTGTTTTACTCGGGTTTTGGTTTTGTCTCGATAACTCCGTAATCGAATACAACTTGTACACGCGCACGCCCACGAGTACGCAATATACGTATGCGATGTTGGAAAAAAATTAATTTGACCCGTTCCACAGCGTTACGGTACATTATAATTTAATAAAAAATACGGTTTATTACGATTTACAAGAATTTCCATTACTCTATAGTTGTTTGCTAATACGGAATAATGTCTTTGGAAATCTTCGCAGGGTATCTACCGCGAGTAAATGATAAATAGCATACACGTGTTATAGGTGGGGCAGCACGTGATTGATGAAAAATACAATCAAACGACACAGAAAAAAAAAACTTTGTCTCCCGCAAAACGGAAAAAAGCACCCCTGAAATTGATTTCAGAGATAAAACACTCGTAATAAAACAGACAGAGAATAATATTTTCGAAAGAATGGTATAAACTCGTTTTGCATTACATAGGTGTAATAAATATGTATTGGTCGATATGACGAATACTACATTTTTTTTTTTTTACCCATTTTAAATCTCTGTAACTGTATTTACGTGATTGATATTTTGAAAAAACCGCACACCGGGGTCCTCTCTTTTTATCGGGGATGTTTTATTTATAAAATCACTCCGAAGAGTACATTTTTTTCTTCCGTTTTGTGTGACCGTATTTTTTTTTCTTGTGCGAGACGTTTCTTAACTCTTAGTTTGTGTATTATTTTTCTTTATAAATCTCGTATTACTCGTATAAAGACGTATTCAAATGAATACGAAAATATCGTCGATTTCGAACGATTAATTTAGCGTGTACAGGCAGAGAAAAACACGTCGTACGCTACGCAAACCGGTCAGAAATCTCGGCTGTAATAAATACTATTTTTTTTCTCTTTGTACAAAACTTCTAAGATCAGGTATTTATAGTTTTCAATCTAAATGATTGGTTCGCAACAATGGTTCATCATCGTCTATACGACCTTCATTCTCGGTCTTCCATAATTCGGTTAACGTATCGGCTCATAATGTGTTATATTTGTACATTGTATTTCGTATAAAATAATCGTGCACAAATATAAATCAAATGTATTACATAAAAACAAGACTTACAAGAGACATTTAAAATGTGCGGATAGTGTTTGCCCATACACACACACACACCAAACGAATCCCGTTTTGGACGTCACCGGTTAAATAAAAGTATAATCGGAGAAAAATTCGGAGCAAAAGTCCATCTCCACCGGGTGTATTGTTATAGAGAAAGAACGAGCGCCAACGATCGTATACACTGCACTGCAGGTTTTCGGAGAGGTCGTAATGTAAAATTAAATTGCGATTTTTGTGTGTGTGTGTGTATGGACCGGGGTAGAAGAATTCTCGTAGGAGATTTAGGATGACAAAAAATCCTTTGAACTTTTCCGACAAAGAGCATTTACTTACTCCGGCTATTTCACCGTCGGCAAATAAATAATAATAATAATAATAATAATAATAATAATAATAATAATAATAATAATAATAATAATAATAATAATAATAATAATAATAATAATAATAAACTCGCGATGAACGAGAGAACACGGCCACCATTTTAGTTATATATATATATATATATATATATATATATATATATGTAATGTACAAAAGGACAGAAAATCCAATAATATTGTGTTGCGTTGTTATTATTATTATTATTATTATTGAACAACGTATACCTACCACCGCCGTTGTCGTCGTCGTCGACAAAATAACAATTATTAATTGAATGAAAAATGGAATTACGTTTGTCGTTGTTGAATTTTCATTACGCTATATGCGCGTGTATACATCGTTGTCATAATTATTATTCCATTATATTATTATTATTATTATTATTATTGTTATTATAATATAATATAATTGGCTTACGCGAATTCCCCATCGTTTCTCTCGGTTATTACGCCCGCGTTCTGTGTATTTTCATTAAAATCACGATTAGTCGTTTGTTAAATTTTTAGTTCGCGTACTGCTGCAGCGTATGATGTCATTTTTTTTACAACATTTACAAGTCCCATGCGGTATGTATCGCAAGAATACGGAGGGGGGGGAAATGTAAACATTTTTTAAGAGCAATTCGATTTCAGAAAAAAAAAGAAATTGTTTGACCGGGAAAAAGCATAAAAAAAAAAGTCGCGTATACGAAATTCGCTGCGGTTAGGTCACAATAATAAAATTACCGTTGAATTTCGATATTCTAAACGAGAGCGGTCGAAAATCTGCAGCCAACGCTGCGATTGAAACGCTCACGTGAAAAACGAGTTGAACCGAAATGGCGGTAAAAAAAAAATATATATATATATCGGGTTCATTTCGAAAATACTCGGAGAAATTTCAATAAGAACCCTTTTGACGATTTATTATTATCGTACCGTGTCTCTCTCTCTCTCTCTCTCCGAATCCGTATAGAATAATCGTATAATCGTTTACTTTGATCGACTGCGTGATTCTACAAACGTTTCGAATTATTAAATATTTTCATTTTATTTTTGAAAAAAAAAAAGTAATTCGTCAAAGGTATTTCGCGCAGATGTATTATAATATTATTGTTGTGAATCGTTCGCGGGCGACGGAGGAACGCGTTGAAGAAAAAAGAGCAAAAAAAAAAAATCGATTTCAACCGAGTGAAAATATCGGACGGAGAAATAAATTACGGAACATTTTTATCGACGAGGACGATTTGGAAAATTAGCAACGCTCGAGAACTAACAAGTAGGTGCAAAAAAAAAACACGTATCATTCAAAAATACAACAACGGCCGGGGAAGAAAGCAATACCGGCAAACGAATTACATTTCTTCTATAACGTTCGTCCAGAATTCGTTCGGTTTTAAATATTATATTGTGAGATAATTTTATCTGTGCTCGATGTAGACCATAGGTTCTCAAACATATTTCATGCACCGCCCACTTTGACAATCAAAATTCTTCTAGTGCCCCCCAAAATTTTTAAACTTACCAATTGTTGTTTATCTTTAAACAGTTATCACAATTATTATATTTAACACGTGCTATATTCTATTTTAGAGTTTAAACTTACATTTTAAAGGAGCATTTTTAATAAGAGCATAAAAAACGCATACTTAATCGAATTTCGATGTATTTTTATTAAAGTTTAAACAAATCTTTGAATTTAAATTTATCGAGCTTACTTAATGTGATGGATGAACCTGATGTAGTTTAACCAGTTTTTTTATATCTGGCTCGAATTTACTTAAATACAGTCGTAAGTCGCCACGTTCGGTGACAAGCAGCAGATGTCTTTTTTTTAGTTATTAGTGTTGTTACAGTACTAAATCCACGTTCGGACAAATACGATGATGGAAACGCTATTAGATATCTTTGAACAATCGACCATAATCCAGGGTGAAGTTGCGGGATTACATAATTTTTCGCTTTTTTTAATCAGCTATCGCCCCCCAGACCGCTTCAATGCCCCTCAAACTTCTTTGGGCCTTTCACTGCCCCCCTGAAGGCCACTAACGCCCACAAGGGGGCGTTATCGCCCACTTTGAGAAAGAATGATGTAGACAAATAGACTCTGTTTTAATTCGATCTCCACCCAACCCCAAACGCGTATTTGTTTCAACAGTTAAACGGTTAATCGTAGTAACCGTTATCCGACAAAATGACTCGTAATAAAAATTTGGCTATATTTTATTGCGTGAACATTTGTTTTTATCCGTTCGAAAAATACGGATTAATATTATTTTTATCGCGACAGCGAGTACCGCGTACACAGTATTTCCGGATCGTTACGGATTTCGTACTTATTGTCATAATACCCGTGGACTTTCGCGACTAATCGCCGAGCCGGAATCATATTTTCATTTATACACGCGCGCGTACGCATAAAATAATTGTTGTTTATCATTAGAACGCGGACGCAATAACGTTAATTTTGATGATTTTCATCCCGTTCCCCGCTAGTTATCCTACGCTGTTTGAAAATACGATTTTTCGAATTAAAACTACATGCGTGCATATATACATGTACCCGAGTAGATTTATAATACAGAGTGGTTCCAATCAACTCCACTCAAAACCATTGGAGTTTATAATAATATTAATCCCGACCCTGTCTCCACATGTTGAATAATTATGGGATTAATCGATAACTTCGCGTAACGATAGAGTAATATATATAATAGGATGGTCCAAAAATACTGATTTAAAAAATTTGAAATGAGTACCCCCCCATTTTTTTGAGTGATAAGAAATAATAATTCTGCGAAAGACAGCGAAAATCCTTCTTTGAATAGATCTTGCTTTGGATGGGTTTTACCGTCTTACCAACAATTAAAGAAGACAGCAAGTGACAGACATGAATGGATACAACGACAAGGCTTGGCCTTTAGAAGCTGACTGATATTTACAAACGTTCCGCTACGACATAATATTAACTCTTCGCGGCACTTTTTCCATCCCTCAACTTCGGCGTGTCAAGAGAAAAGAAAAAACGCCGCAAGTTATTTTCAAGAATTAATGGCGGCGACATTTTCGAATAACAATTATATTGGTTATGGCCCCTCGCCGAATCGCTTTGTTTTCCATACATAACGACGCCGTTTAAATATCAGAATGATATTTCGCGTATATGACTCATTCCGTTTGATCTTAACACTGTTCTGCGGTTATTTAAAAAGAGAATTGAATAAAACGTAATTTTAAACTTCATAAAAAAAAAAAAAAATATGAGCGATAAATTATAAAAGAAAATGTTTATCGTTCCAAATATTTCTTCGTGAATAAATTAATAAATTATACGGTTTTTCAATAAGTTATCTTGTTTTTTTTTGTTAATAAAACGCGCTTAGTACGTTCACGTAACTTGTAATCAATGTAAAAAAAAATTCTATATTTATACTGCTGTTAAAGAACTAAAATCGTTGCGAACACGATTTCATAAATCAGTTTTGTTTGATTGACCGCAGGGGGAAATAAAATAATATGTTTTCTATAAAAAATATTGCGCGACGGAAAATATTGCCAGAATGTTTAGACGCGAATAGTGTTCTGAAATCAAACGGTCTGCACGCGCTGATGCTGTTAACGTTTTGCGTAATGGTTCATGTTTTTGAAACATTAACGTCATTTGCCAGAAACGCGAAATAAACTCTTGCCAATAATAATAATAAAAAAAAAGCCATTCTCTTTATAACGTTACACGCATTCTCGAATTCGCATTGACGTTCTTGAAACAGTAATCAGTCTTATTTGTATATATATAACTTACCATTAGTTAAGAATTAACGCGATAGCTTGTCAATTTCTTGATATTCAAGATGGAAAGACGATGACGAACTCAAAGAACGAGGTTGAGCACCCAAGTCGAACCAGCGGAGACGGTCCAATATACGAGATTTCCGAATCGTCAAAGGCGATTCAAAGTGTAATTATCGTGTGCGGGTGAGCCTGCAGCAGCAGGAGACTGTTATGGTCGTGTTCATTAGAATAAACGGTATTAGTAATGGGGTACCACGCGATTTCGGCCTTCATTAAAATAAAAAAAAACCACAGGAAAAACGTTTAGTTAACCGATTAAAGCGATGATTTTCGATGATTTCAAGATGATTTCTAAAAGGCCCGCTCCGCCTTCGAACACAACGTCTGTGCTTCAAAAGATTTCTGCACGGCGTAAGACGGTGTTGCGGTAACATTTCGAATTTTTTTCTTCTTTTCACGCGTACTGTTCATATACGCACGAATATCGACTCGTTGTTCCCTCCACCCACCGATTCGAAACCAATCGCGCTAGAATTTAAAAACGTTTTATTTCGCGGATTAACCGCGGCACATAGATTATGATACACGCGTAATTCGTACCGAACGGAATTGATAGGATTAACCGTGCGAAGATTATGCGCGCGCTATCCGTTATACGGTACGTGATCGAAAACGCAGAATAATAGTGCGGAAGCTGCGTGTAGCCGACACACACGTCTCCGTTCGGCGTACAGTGCGCGGGCTTCATCAATCGAATCGCGTTTCGAAATTCCACGCGCGTCGTCCGAAGGAAAACATTTTTTGATTACGAAATATATTAATTAAAAAAAAAAAAAAAGAAAAGCGTCCTCCCTTCCCTCTGCGGCTCGTACTCACGGATCGGATACAGCCGTGACTGGACCGCATATAAAAAAAAACATATATATGTTCGTTTTGTTTTAATAGAAAATCCTTATATAGATCGAACGTCTATCAAATGTCTTGTTGTGTATACGTTTAAATACGATTCCCGTATCCGCTGTCGTATTTGATGCGGTGTCGAGATAGTGATTTTTCGAAATCATACTTTACAGTAGCTAAGTGGCGAGTTACACAAAATACGCGTTGTCATTCGTCGAACGCGTTTTTATGTACCGACAAAAAAAAACAAAAAAACATTATATCGCTCGTATTTAAAAAAAAAAAATAAAAATATATATATATTTTAAATACGCGTTTATTGTTATTTATAACGAAAATTTCGATTTTTTTTTTTTTTGTGATTTCGTCCATTCAACGTGAATTTTCTTTTTTCTTTTACGTGAACGGACCGCATCATAATCATCGCTAATCCGTTTAATCTGCACTCATTAAACACGAAAATATCCTTTCGGGTGTAGAATAATTAGACAAAGTAACGCACACGGTATTATTATATATAAATATATATATATTATTTTTATAGAGATAATTCGACGGATTTAAATTTTCATCATTGATATCATTATAAAATCTTCTTTTTTTTTTTTTGACGGAGATAATACTACTGAAATATTTAGTAATTTTTTCGCACATTTTAAACCGGTGTTGCTTTCAGTATGCGTATAACGTAATAAATTGCCATTAAATAAAAAATTCTAAAGAAAATGTTTGATAAATTATTTGACTACAACGTTACTCCATAACACGGTTGTAAATATAAGGTATGGCCATAACAGTTTTGAGTTTCTTTTTATGGTTTATGGGAAAAATTTGCATTTAGTAATATTGCTGCAGAACTCGCGAGCTTCTTCCGGCGATACGGCGGTGATTTGTGTCGTCCATGACTATTTTCCACACACTGTAAACAACATGATTTTATTAACTTTATGAAATCGAGAGTAAAGAAAGAAGAAAAGTGAGAAAAGAAAAATTTCAAAGGAAATGGATATAATACATATCTCCCTCCTTATCTTCTCCCAAACACGCCGTTTATACCGGGAGATTCGCAAATAAAACGTTCGTTTATACCAACGTGATAATATTTAATAGAAAAACTATTTTAATATTGTAATTAAAAAAGTGAAATAATTGATAAGATATTACTTTATGATCATCTCGACGGGTTAATTAAAACAAAAATGGTACATAATGTTAATTTTAATTCTGTTTGTCGAGCTCTCTTGAAACGTCCGTTTAAATGTAAATACGTTTATTTCGTCTTATATACGTAATTTTACTAATAATAAAAACAAATTAATTTGTAAATAAAAAAAGGATTACGAAAACTGTGCAAATACATACTACTTTTGATCGTATTCGATCTCCTGTTAATTATTTTAAAAACAAACACGCGGGGATGTAACGTAATTATTGCGTACAAACATTAGTGCGTACTTATTAGTTTAATGTACGTATTATAAAACTCACAAAGATAAATAAATGAACATAAAAAAAAAAAAATAATAAAAAAATGTGGAAAAATATTATCAATCGAGTCGTTTTGATGCACGAAAAGAACGTCCTACTGAATTGTGCGCAATTAATAATAATAATAATAAAAAAATTATTATTATATACAATTAATTAATTTGTGTTAGGGCTGAAGTTTTTAATAAATTCAATGTTTTTCCGGTTTTTTTAACACATAGTTGAAGAAGAATATTTCTAATAACGTAGATTTATTTTTTATCGAGAGTAAATGATTTAAGAGTAGGAATTTTCTTGTTTTTTTTACCAAATTGATTCAATTAATAAACATTGAAAAATTATAACACATAGCACTCTTTTAATATGTAAAAAAGAGAATTGTTATTTTTATTATTAAAAAAAAAAAAAATGGCACGATATTAATGAATACTGGCACTGCAATTAAAATAAAATAATAAAAACGGAATTATCCTCTTAAAACAAAAAAATTTTTTTTGAGCATTAATAAGCAAAATTCTTTTTCATTATAAAAAAAAAAAATGAAAACTTATAAAATGCGTTCGATTAATTAAATAATTTATTCGGCTTACATTTGAAATTTTTTTTTTCTTCATAAAACGTTCGATTCGGCATAAGTATACGTTATTCCCGTATTAACGATTAAATTACAAAATGGCTTTTGTTTGAAATGTTTCTAATTTTGTGTTGTATTAAAACGAGAATATAATTTATGACAACGTATTGAACGAAAAGAAGAAATATAAATTATTTGCGATTGAAGATATTTATAAAATGATGTTTTTATCGTTTATCAGCTTGGCGGTAAGGAGTAAATACAATATATCAGTACAATCTACAGTGATATTGAATTTTTCAAGAGACGATTATGGTCAATCTTATATTGCCTGTAATTAAAAAAAGGAAGTCAAATCGAAAACTATAAATCTATGAAAAGCTAATATGTTGTCAAAAAAAAACTTATTTCGAAAATAATACTTAACAGGCGCGGAGGATAATTTTACGACGAATTATAATTTGACGAATTTCACGGCGAAAGATATTTTTGATAAAAACAAAAAGTGTTTTAAACGTTCAATATTATTAATTCAGAGTTGGTTCCGGTTAACATTACAACTGAAAACTAGTTCGGTATCACACTATGATTTGTAGTGTATTGTCTGTACGGGTACAGTACACCAATCGAATTTCCTGTAGCGCACAAAACAATTTCATTCCCCGATATGCTTCGTTACACATTTGAAATAAAAATACAAATTAGAAGCAAAACACAAATTTATCGCGAGTTAGTGTTGTATTATAGTAAATGTTTGGAACGTTGTAATACTATTACGTCGAGGCAACATCGGTATAATTGAATCAAAACTTCAACGTCGTATCTGATTAAGACTAGAGATCCGGTATTGTGTGATATACAGTCTCGTGGTTTTGAGTCGAGTTTACGTACAGACTTTAAGATACGCGTACATACCAGGTTTGTTAATTCTATTAGAAATAAAACAAATGCTTGTCACACGTAGAATTTCGTGTTGACTCTCGAAAAATAATCATTATACTTGGTATTTATAATAATTATTGTATAATATTGTTGGTTCGTAAAATATTCGACATATGTATTATACAGTTAAGATTATTTTGCAAAAAAACAAAAAAACGGTTGGAAATCGAAAAATATACGACCGGATGAGAATAATTGTGGACCGTAACACTTATCTTCAAGGAACGCGCTGAGAAAACGACCGAGAAACTATACGTAAACCCGGTTGAGAAGCTCGGGACGATACGCAATGACGACAGTGATGGCTTTGTAGTAAACAGCGAAATGCTCGTACGGTGCTCAGGATTCAGGTCTGGTGTACAACAGTGCACGTAGAAAAAAAATAGAACAAGAATAATCAGCGGAACAGCGATGAGAATAAATAAAAATAAGATGTTAGTACCAATTGTTGGGATATACAACCGACTTCAGGCTGAAATTAAGAAAACTCCCAGGAGCGACGGAGAACGTTGGACAACAGCAGATATTACAAATAGCAGTCTCTCGTGTCGGACGAAAAAAAGAGTGCAAAAGGTACCGTGGATGTTCAAATGGGAGTAAAAACGACAGCTCTACGCGCTATTGCTACGTCATAAAAATCAAACGGTTTCGTGATAGATTGGTCAAACAGGAGGGAATTCAGCCAAGGCTTTGGAGGGACACGCGTAGTGAACGTACCGCGATACGTTGGAATGAATTCAGGAATTAGACATTAGCGTACGAAACGTATTTGCATATTATACTCTACATTTGATGTACAACCGTCTACCCCGTTTGACTTGTATTAGAAATATCGTGACAGTTGAATTTATAACAATTATTGATCAACATTTCACGAGCGTATTATTTACTGCACCAAATATTGGAAGTTGATTTCTATACCAGTCGCACGAAATAAATGAATAATATTTTTTCAATATAATATTTGACGGATATAATAGAAGTTAAACTAAAAACAGAAGAAGCTTTTATGGCAAAAATTATTTAGATAATATACCATAGTTAACCATGTTTTCGGTATGGGGGGGAGGGGGGTTAAATCGACGGTTATTGCACCTCAGCTGGCATTCCGCGATTTTTATGTCGGGAAAACGATTGCGTTATACGCTGGAGTAGGTATGTGTATTATTTAAAATCATAAAATTTTTAACGAGTTTCGTGACAATAATATATACTACATATTATGAATGTATTACGTGAAAATTAATATAACGTCAACGTTAATATTGAAATTGTTTTTTTTTTTTTTAATGTAGTTTTCGATCCGTAGAGTTTACCGAATTACAAAAGATCTGCAGCAGTTTGTTCCGGATAAGGCGGATGTCGATTTACCGAAAATCATATTATTATAAAATATTCCGTTGAATTTTAATCGCGAAACGTGTGTCGAATTGACGGTTGGCAAATGTTGTTTTATCATTAAACAAAAAAAGAAAAAACAGCTTTCTAGACCGTAGCCCGTCTATTAGTTATTTTATATCAAACGTACACCAACCTAAAACCGATAAATTATTTAAAGGCACTCATAATCATTGAAGTCGTAGTAATAATAATAATAATAATAATAATAATAATAATAATAATAATAATAATAATAATAAATATTAATAATATCAATGATTAAAATAATATTCAATAATTTCATATAGTTCTCAAATGGGAAACACGAACGCCTATCAAGAAATCCAAATTTTCTATAATCGTCTACAATGTGGAATAGCCCATGAACGTTATGAGAAATGAAATGCTTTCAATAAAGTTTTTCAAATTCATCTACAAAATATGCTAATAATTTTCCACTAAAATCGATTAATTCTCTGCTAATATTTGGAGTTAATAAAATTTCTAAAACATTTCATAGGGGTCAAGAGGACTTTTTTTGTTGCATTTGAAGTGTAAAAACGCTTTCTAAAGTTTGACGCATTTATCGTGAAATCTTCTGTACGGTGAACGCCGTTTTACAGCGCGGAAATCAATTTTTACAATACGCAGTCTCGAGTGTTGCACCCTTTTCAAACACACTTCGGCGGCGGTATGTGTTAATGTGAAAACTTGTACTCACTCCATCTTCCATGTATATATATATATTTTGATATTTAATATTGAATATTATTAGGTTTTTATTATTACTTTTTTTTTTTATGTGGTCAATCTCAAAAACGCGTATCCTGTCTCTGTCATTTCCATTGAAATTGTACACACCACGTTAATGTGTGACATATCCGCCGCCGTCGACGAATTGTGTAAAAACGATTCGATAAATAAAAATTTTCGATTTTTTTTTATCCGGAAGATAAAATTTCGTCTACGCGATTTTATCAGAAATAAAATTATATTAAATAAAATGTGGGCGAGCGAAAATAATATGAGAATTTATTTTGCCTGCACATCAATGAAAATGGCTTGTGACACCGATAGTAAAACGCGAAGGGCTTATACAATATTGGCATACTCATATTTGGGAGGATATTGTAGACACGGACGATTTTCTTCTTTCCCGTTCCTCTGAAACGCGTGTAAACGACGGGTTAAAAATCGTAGCGCGTCTGTAGTTTTGCGAAGTAACCGCGGTGGTACAGGATGATTTTTTTTGTCTCATCACGAACCAACGATTATTGTACGCAGAGTTTTCAGAAATAATTTGTCTTCGTTATTAAAGAACGTTTCTCATTCCTCGTTGGTATACAACATAAATATGTATTTTTTTGACCATATATCTTATACAGAACCGAAATAAATATATAATTTATCGTTAATTAAATGTATTCGGTCGATTTCGTTGCGTATCGGAGCGATGGGATACCAAAAATATTTAAAATATTCAACAGATTTTTCAATGACTACGCAGTTATAGAGTATCCAAATCGCCGATGAGTGTCTTTACAATGCTTATCGTCCGGGAAATATTCGTCGGATACGCGAAGACGTGAATTCCCGTAGAAACATATAAATGTTTTTAAAAAAATTTGCATGAACATAGTAGTTTTGTAGAAACCAAATAATACCGTTCTTGTAATAATAATATACGTATATTACAATATTAACAAAAACAACACCATACGAATTCGACTTCGATACAGTCGTTTCCTTTACACACGGTCGTATATATTTAAATTAAACGAGTATAACCGACCAATTTAATTTCAAATGCGTGTTAATATATCAATTCTCATTACTTTTTCTTATTAACTTGTTTTTATTTTGAGACATCACAAATGTGTAACACGTGCGAAAAGAATCGGGTGGATATTTATTTTTTTATCATTGTCAACTAGTTGAGAGTTTTGGAAAATTACGAAAACCATCCACCCTGTATATGAGTTGACCGGCTACACGAGTTACGCTGTGTACGCACGTATCGTCGAACCCCGGGGGCTTCACAACTGTGTTACACATATACAATATCCGTGTCAGGCATTGCCAGAAACACGCCGTCGACGGCCGGGTCAGAATATTTTGTTATGCGCATATGAAAATCGGTAATGGCAAAAAACTAAACAGCCACTGATTAAATATAATAATAATAATAATATTCCGATATTATATCGGTTTTATGATATTATGTAAAAAAGAAAAAAAAATGATATATTTACGAATATTTTGTTAGAAATATCGTATTTCAGATATTCGTCCAAATACTATTACGAGTATATATATATATATATATATATATATATAAAAAAAAAAACAATTACGTTTAATTACGAGTCATTTAAATATTATAATAAAACGTACTTGCTGTTGGTGGTGTTGGAACGCGTACCGAGTTTTAACGTTTTTTTTTTTTTTAACGTACCAAGACGGATAATAAAATAATAATTGCGAAGATTGGCATTTTTCTCCTAATCCTTCTAGTTGGAAAATGAACAGTGGCTTACCTCTAAGTATCCAAAGAATCGTAGCGCAGCAGATTTTTCCGGGGATTTTTTTCCTTCGAATAATATTATAATGCAATAGAAATAAAACTTTAACGCGTTTTCGATAAAATATTTATTTTAATTTTTCCCGTCGGTTTGACGTATGAACATACACTGATAACATCCCATAAATATTGAAATAAACTCCAGTTGTAATATAATTTTTATTGTGAGCAGCTGTTTGTCTGCGTTAGGTGTTATTCTAGATAAACACTGGTTCAAATAGTCGCATGACATTTTTTCTTCTTATTTTTACGTTGCTATGATAAGTACGGCATCGAAAAAGAATTTTATTATGAGAAATACGAGTTGAGAATGTTTACAATTTTTTCTTTTAGATCTCATAACTCCTTAAGATATTAAAAAATAAAAAGCAGCTCCGCTATTGTATAGATATTGTTATTTGTTTTTGTGTAAAAATCTGGTGTCTCAAATACAAACTTATATACCCGTGAACCGTTTTTAACGCAAAACACATTAAAATTTTTTTTACATTTTCTGGTATTTTTGCAATTCATCTAACGTTTTCTCGGACGGATTCCGAATGGAAAATAATATATTACGAATGGATGTGATTTTTCAGCGACACGCGCGTTCTGAATTTAGCAGTTAAAATAATACGATCTCGGTCGGCATAATGAAATGCAAAAAAAATAAAAAAAGATTGCGAAAATCCTCAAGACTATTATGACGTTAAAAATTAATACGAGACATTGCAGCCGGGGCGATAACAAATCGTGTAGAAAAAAAAAACCGTCTGTCCGTTCGCGCGTTGTCTTTAATAGGAGGGAAAAAAAAGACGAAAATTACGAACTTTATTCGCAACGATATCGACTGCGGTGTATTTAATTTCTTTCTTTTTTTTTTGATTTTCATAAGCGGTTTTCAGGTTGGAGAGTTTTGGGATTGAAAAAGTTTCCGCGCGTCAAGCCTGCAATATACGGCTGCTGCACGTCGACAGACGTTACCGGTTGACCCCGGGGGAAAAACGCTTTTATTCGTCGTTTGTATCCATTAAAAAAAAAAAATATATATATATATATATATTTATAAAAATAAGATTTCGAAATATTTTACTTTATATATATAATATATATTCGTCATAACGTTCGCTATTTATTTTATTTTATACGAGAAACGAATTCGGCGCACATACGTCCCCGACGCGATTCCGACTCGGATAGAGTGAGAAAGAGAGAGAGAGAGACGTTTTTTGAGCGTCACGTTTCGCGAATATTATATAGAAACGGGGCTAATGTGCGAACTGGCGAGTTTATTCACTTTTTTTTTTTTCCGGCGCAACGGTCAACGAGGAGACGTGTCAAAAATGCAAAAGGTATTCGTGGAAATAAAAATGATGAATTTCCGCGTCGAGCGTAACATTTGAAATTTCAAAATGTTTATGCACCCGACGGCATTTGCAGCGTGCTCATACTAATATTTCATAAGTGCCGATCGTATAATGTGAAATACGTTCGTTTGAGTATATTTCTCAATAACATACGCCCAATATAAAATGCGTCTACAAAATGTATTTGTCGTACAATATACGTAAAAAAAAAAAAAGTGTTGTGGATGTCGCGATGAAGTCATTCATCTCGGATGAAGTTTTAGGGTTTCGTGTTAAATGATAAATCGTAAAATTCAATAAAACGATTCAGCGTGTTATGTACACCACTTTGTCGGAAAATAAAAATTGTTACTTAAGATTGTCAAGAATTTTTTTTTCAGCAATTTTTTCAACAAAATTTTCTTTTGAGAATTCAATAGCTCAACATTTAACAATTACGATAATCTAAGACCATTGTTTTATTGGCTTTTTTTCTAGTTGCGTTTTAAAAACTATCGAGAAAATAGTTTTTTTTTCCAATTTCTTTTTTTTGGGTGTTTTGCAGCAAATTATATTGAGAAAATCGAAAAACGTTTCAAATTAATTATACCGATTAGAAACAGTTTGGTACCGGAAATTATTACCGAAAATTTGTACTTAAAAAAATAATAATAATAAAAAAAAAAATAGTTTTCTCGTTCCTATCCAAAAAGTATATAATATTATGTGTACTGAGTTTCTACGTATCTACCTCGGTTCCAATACATCATTATTATTATTATTTACTCTCGTATGAAAAATTCAGTTTTTCGAATTAAACGACGAAATGTTATGGATATGAAAATAAAGTTAAACAATTTCAATCCTAAAATATCGAATGTTAAAAATTATATATTTTTAAATATGATTTTGAAACAAAGTGTGAGTTCTGCGCTCTGTGAAGTTATACGTATCGGGCTTGGGAAGATCTGATATTTTTACAGTGTTTGGAATAGACTTAATATGGATTGCTAATAAGCCAGCGTGTTATTGACTTCGCGGCACACTAATTTCAACCTATACTTAGCCGTGACACACTTCACAGTGTCTAAAATTTATTTTTATTAATAATAACAGGCTTTTATCTAGTAAATTACTAGTGAATAACCTTAAAACGGCGTGTTTATTTTGGATTAGGAATACTCATATTATTACAAATACCAATAAGTTATTACAAATATTAAATTTATTTATAGGGAAAAACAATTAAGTATATTGCGGTATGAATAACGTTATACGAAAATCTAGTGAGAAATGTTGCCCCGTTATGCCTTTAAATGATACGTTTCCACCGGGGTCGAATGGTTGACCACTGACAATCACCCATGTCCCACGTCTTCTTCTAATAGTTTTTCAGTTTCAATAATTTTAAATAACACCATCAAAATAATAATAATAAGAGTCGGGCGATTGCCGTTATGAAAACCGTAAGATGTTTGATATGTTGATAATTGTGAAATTTCTCCTCGGCACGCCTATGGATGGCTCACGGCACACCAATGCGCCGCTGCACACCGGCTGAGAAATGACGGAATTCATAAATGTAATATTGTACACGAACACGAAGGAATTTCGATTTTTGAGTAAACGTTTCGCAAATACAGTTGTATTTTGTTGTTTTTTTATACTTACTATAACCTTTTAGTTTCGACCGTTCAAACAGCGGTAAATAAACATACATAAATAAACACACCATTTAAAATAGAGCGGATTTGACTATCGGTAGCGTTTCGTATATTATAGAAAGTTTATGATCGTCCATCCCGTTTTATTGTACGCATTTGTACGTGAAAATTATACGCGATACGCGAGAACAAACGTTTTACCATATTTCGTTGTTGTATTTCTGTATTTTGTTTTTTTATTTATTTTTTGCTAAAAATAATGCGATGCAGGCGATAACGCGGGTTGTAGAACGACATCTCTTCATCCGATCTCTCTCGTCGTCGATTACATGTCTTTTTTTTTTTTAAATAAAACATTTCGCACACAATAAATGTAAAAAAAAAAAAAGAAAACAATGGACTATAATCTTCTTTTTAAGTATTGCCGCTTTGTATATGGTTTTTTTTTTTTTTTTTGTTAATCTATTAATTAATCGAATATAAAATTTTAGGTACGCGTGTACGGAGAAAATTGATAGGCTCGCGCTCGATTTATCTCTCGCTCGACGAAATTTCGTATTGAATTTACGTGTAGAAAAAAAGTAAAAGAAACCGAGGAAAAAAAAAAAATGATATAATAACGCGCCGAAGAAGACGGATAATTTACGGAAAAAAGAAATACCTATCCCTTTCTGCCTAACCGTGTGCGTAGACACGACAAGTGTCTTCGTATTTTCTGAAAAGGCTTTTGTGCACTTGTAACGACCTCATAACGGTTTATTTCTATGGTAGCCATTTGTTTCGGACGAGCACAAAAGATGATTTTTATCGGGCCGTAATGATTTCGGTGAAATCCGCTAAATTCAATTAATAAAATATTTATATAAAAAATTTACTCCTCGTTTACGCGTTTTGGACGATTATTTCTTAATAAGACGGACAATATTTTGTCGCGTGTACGCGTCCGAGGTAAAATGATTTTTCAGATTGATTAACAATTATTGTCTCTCGGCGTATTTCGCAGAGTACTGTTTATTCGATAAAAAATTATCGATCGTCCTAACCGGAGTGAATCGATTCGGTTGATAGCGCTGATTTCGTCATCCAAAACCATCATTCGCTTGGTTTAAATTCATTATTTTTTTTTTACATTTATTGCAGAATGATTACTAACGTCTTACAGAACGGGCGAGTTATTCGACGATTGTGTTAATATTGTAACGATAAAAAAAAGAAAATCTCTCGTTAATTTTAAAATATTTTTGTTATTAGTCATTTAAAGATCGCGTAATATTTTGGATGTTTCATATAGTGAACCGAAATTTATAACTATACATTTCGGGGGTAATCCTAGTCGGTTTTCACCGACGACGATTTCTTTTGTGTGAGTGTGAAAATCGTACTGGTAAATATGTAGCGATTTGCGAAAAATCGCGATCAATCGTAATAAACGAGTATTTGCCAATGAGTTTTGCTCGGATAATGTATTTTAGAACGTGACGATTTGTCACTGCTTTCAACGGGCTTTATTTTACGAGTACTCACGAGTACCGGTAATTTCGATTTTAAAAGCAACGTATTTAATAAACTCAAAAAATCTCTCGATTCTCCACTTCAACGTCATACTCCCCGTACGATGGATGATATGCATTAGGTGCTTTTTTTTTTTAAAAAAGCCTTTAGTGCCTCTATCGGTTTTTTTCTCTTTACCTTTTTCACATCAGGAAATCGCTTTTCCTTTTTTTCTTCTTTTATTCTTTCGCTGGAACAGGAAAAAAAAATCATACACTGACAGGTCACACGTATGAGAGAGTGTGTAGAATTCGTTTTTCATTTTCAGCCGGTTTTCGCGATCGAGCTTTTGACGCGCCTCGTTTGGAGACTTTTGAGACAAAACGCGCAAATATTGCAGAACACACTTATTGTTTCTCGGATTTATTATTTGATTTTATTGACATTTTCATCAGCTGTCCGGCTCCAAACGAGATCGACTTCTTTGTGAAAAATCACCATATTCGCATAATGATAAAACATAATGGAAACACTACTACTTCTTATGAACAGCATTCTCTTGGAGCATTACAACCACGTTTTCGACGTGGCTTTTTTCATGTAAAATAATAAATTTACGTAAACACGTTGTTCGAATTATTTCTGTTATTACACATTAATCGACGTTTCAAAGTTCAAGAGAAACTCGGTTGCAAAAAAACTAGAGCACAGAAGAGATGTGTACTACCATAAGTGTTGTGTGCTTTCGATAAGAATTCGCGTTACTTTTGCCGATTCGTACTCGTACAAACACTATAACAATTGTTGCGCCGAAATGAGCGAAACTGGTGGATACGAGAATTTTAAATTTTAAAATAAAACGTGTGTATATAGAGATTTCTTTTTATTTACGTCCTAACAACGCTCGTAAACAGATTAATAGGTATGTCATATTCATTATTCTCGTGAGTGGAAAACAAAAAAATTCGGTTTTCAAACAGACATCAAACGATTTCGTTAGATTCTTTTCACGTGTATTACATTATCGTAATTGTCTGTGTCACGGTGACGTGGAAAATCGAATTTCGTCTTCCGGACGATCGTTGTTCACGAAAGATTCGTTTGGAATATTTCAATACGGATGTGATAAGTGACCGGAAAATGCGTACAGCGTCAATATTTTAAAACTGTATATTATATTATTATAATAAATACGTACCGCATTTCACTTGCCGTGGTTGCGAACTCGACGTTGTTTGCACCGTGACTTTTGACGTTGTATTTTTTACTATAAAACAGATAACTGGTAAATATTGTCAACGAGTTAGAGTCAATAATGTCGTATATAATAGCGAACCGAATAGAAATTCAATATGTTACGTGCTTTCTTTGTTTTTTTTATTATTGATTTTCGTTCTCAAAACCGTGGGTTTTTTCCTCGTATTTCCTCAACCGTACTCACATTTGATTATATACAATTTAATATTAAAAAAAAAAAGATACAGCGATCCGCGGATTCTGGCGATCGAACAGGTGTTTAAATTTGAAAGCGACGATTGTTTTCGGAAAAAAGATATCGAACGGAACTCGGCTGTTTATTCTTTGAAGTGTTTCGAAATTTAAATGATTGGAATAAAGCAAAACAAAAAAAATGATTTACAATTTCTTTTTTCCAAACATTATATGTTTAAACGCGTAACATGTTCTCAAATCCGAAAATCGCACGTGTCTAAAATGGATGCGTTGGCAATTTTACTAGGTCTTTCTTTGCGATTTTTTGAACATACCGCAAACCGACCGAGAAAACGAATAAATGAGTTTCAAATGATTCAACAATAACTAACTTTGATAATCTGTTATCGAAAAGCGTATAAAGTTCGGAGTAAAATTTTCCATGACTATAAAACACGATTCCAATAATTTGGATACTTTCGTTCTGGAAACTGGAGGTTTTTTTTTCTTTATTCCGTTAAAGTTATTCGATTTTTTTTTTTATCTTATTACGCGAACGGAACACTGGATAGAATAATAAATAAAAAACACGCGTGTAACAATAATTAAGCGTGTATAGGACGACCGGGTTGGGTTAGGTGAAACAAAAACTCTTGTCCATAAAGAGATACATACATATTTATTAAATAACATTTTATTTTTTATTTTTTCAAAGACAAGAGGAATGTTAATATAATAATACTGATTTATTTCGCCTAAAGATAATTTAAACAACAATATCGTAGTCAATGAAAATATATTATACAAATACATTTAAATTTCAAGTTTATATAATATATATATATATATATATTTTATAATATTACTTAAACACATTAAGTTTTATATACTGTTTATGTATATATATATAATTTTTTTTTTTTTACAAAAAGATTATTTAAACTTAGTGTTCGAGGTTCGTTGA
Organism: Chaetogeoica ovagalla; assembly: GCA_032441825.1. Taxonomy (NCBI): domain Eukaryota; kingdom Metazoa; phylum Arthropoda; class Insecta; order Hemiptera; family Aphididae; genus Chaetogeoica; species Chaetogeoica ovagalla. The sequence goes on along the minus strand of CM063735.1, from coordinate 9,234,208 downwards.
TACATATAATATGTTTACCATACTGTGGAAATATAATCAACATATTGATTAGGAGAAAAAAATTAATTTTTTCGAATACCGTACGAATGCCGACGAGTAGGGGGAAAAAATCGATTATTAAAGGCCTGAACGTTAAAACGTGCGCTATTTAAAATATTCTAAGATTTTTACGATTATACACGATTTTATTATTCGTTTTTTCTTTTTCTTCCAAAAATTTCATAAATTAAAAGGTTTTTAGAGATTGATTGTCTCTTAGCAACGCGGGCAATTACTTATATACCCTCCATATACACACACATATATTTATATATAACCATAGTATTAATAATATATAATTTACACACCATTTCGTGACACCCTATTATTTTTGAGAAGTATCGTTTTTATTAATTTTCGTCGCGTTCCCGCGATTTAGCATTTAAATTCTTTCGTACGCGCGCGAAAAAGTAAATAAATAAAAATAGTCACAACACAGGGGGTGTTGTTTAAACACATCCGAGAAACGTATTATACGCGTATTGTACAAACTGCAAACAACGCGGAACGATGTGAGAAAAACGCGTACTATAGGCGTGTATAATATTATATATTATTATTACATGATATGCAAATTCAAAGAAAAAAAAATATATGAATATAAAATTTATACGCACACACGTCTTACAAAAAAAAAAAAAAAAGAGAAAAACAACGAATATAAAAGGATTACAATATTATTTCAATTGGTTTTGTCTTAAAACAAAAACATAATATTATATTTGGCACCTGCGATCATTGTTTTGTATCGTAATAATTAATTCACAATATTAATTTATATAAGTTTTATTGCATTTTACACGAGCTCAGCAAAAATACTGTTTTTTTCTTTTTTTTTTTTTTGAGCTTAACACATCGAAATCATTTATAAATCGTTGATTTCAATAATAATTGATTATTACCGAATATTTTTTAACGAATACGAGACGTAATAATAATAATAATAATAATAATATTATATAAACGACACTAGAGGGGGGTTTTTTAAATTTGTGTGTGTGTAAACAAACTCGGAGAGAATTAAAAGAATTATGTACAATATACGAATACGTTGAATACAGTGTAAAGCCGTTAACGATAAAAAATATAAAAATTTCGAAGACGACGAGAGTGAACGGGGGGGAAAAAAAAGTGAAAAATTTTAAATGTTAATCTCTTAAACGTATTAATATTAAAAAAAAAAAAAGCCGATCGGCGTATCGTTATAGCGGCCGTATTCGTCTCGACTACAATATAATATAATTGGAAAGACATCGGAGTGAGTTTTAAAAATAGTATTTTTATTACTATTGTTAAAAGAATCGAACGTAATTTTATATTTATAGTTCAATTAGAAAAATAGCGGACCGAGTATTAATATACATATACATTGTTTTTTAACTTATCCACTCGATTTGTATTACGCGATAAATATAAAGAATATTTCGTTATAAGAATTATTTTTATCGACACGTATTTTATTTATTTTTTTTTTAATAATATAATCACACACACGTAATATACAATATTAATACGACGTGTTATAATATAAATGCGTGTTGATGTGAACGAAAAGAGAAAAAAAAAAAACGTGTGTGATTATAGTGAGCGCGTGTGTTTGTGACCGTTAAGAATTGTGTCCCCGCGTTAAAAATCTAACGTACGATTTCTCGCGAATAAAAAAACGTATTATTTACAAAAAAAAAAAAAAAAAAAACAAATGGAAAAAAAAATTTCAAAACGTCTTATTATAATATGTACAAACTTACTTACTAAGCTCTATAGAAGAGATAGAGAAAGAAAACACGTTTTTAAAACCCTTTGGAACGACAGTTTTCCAACGCGCGCACGTTCGATTTCCATTTGAAAAATAAAAATTCGCGCGCGACAACTGCAAAACGCGGTGTTAACGCACCCGCCGCCGAATGGTGTAATGTGGCGATATTGAATGGCGGCGATTTATATAAATATAGTTTTGGAAGACGTTGCGTGGTACGATAAAATAGTAAAAAAAAAAAAAGAAAAAAAGTTAGCTCGAGAGAAATAAAACGATTGCAGTGTGTGTGTGTGTGTGTATTATCGACGATTATTGGGTCCGGTGTATAGTGAAAATCGCGAGGGGGAAAAATCGCCGATGTGCAGGGGATGCTGAACATTTTTGTATCCGCAGCGTGTCAAATCTGCAATTGTAATTCGTTTTGGCCGGCGTGTCAATATTAAACAAACACACGTATTTTATATATATATATGTACATAAAAAAAATAAATGTATTTAAAAAATTAATAAATTCATAGGTTTAAAGTATTTAAAAAAAAAAACGTTTTTTTTTTTTTTATTTTGTTCGACGATAAAACTCGGAATTTGTAAAATGTCATTGACTTTTTAAATAAATCTATACGAATCGATCCTCGGATTGTGTAAATATTCTTAAATGAACACTACGCCTGTTCGAAGACACGATTCTGTTACGGTTTATTTTTCTCTCGTATCCGAGACAAACGGGTTTCCCCGGGAGACGTCTCCCTTCCACTCGTTAACGATCTTTAAGACTATAATTTTTATGAAAAAAAAAAATTCCTTTTTCCGTTCCACAGTTATTTAAAATTAACGATTTCGTTTAATTCTATCGTATTTTAACCGGATTTTATCGATTTCGGTTTTGCCGAAATCTGTCTACGGATCGTTTGAACAAAACCGGACGTTCAGCGATCCCTGCGGCTGTTGTGATGTGTGTGTGTGTGTGTGCAAAGCGTGAATAGCAGTAATTCATAATAAGTATAAGATTTAGTGAATAACGTCGAAACGGGTTCGGAAGTCTCTCGACTCTGTCCGGTTTCTTTTCCTCCCCGAAACGTCCCCGCTGACGACGTTATTGGATTCCGAAAAATAATACGGGATTCGCACGCGGGATTGAGGTTATACGGATAGTTAAGGGTACATAGTTTAGTTACGGGTACACAACTATGTCGGGTTATAATGGGCGATAATAGAAACGTACGCGTTACCGCCGCGACGTAACCGGTGACAACCACCGTTCTACACCACCACCGGGATGTACCCGAGATTTTTCCGCTGCAGGAACAAGTGTATCTCGGAAAACTTCGGCCGGTCCGTGTCGCCGCGTTTCCAGCACTCGGCCATGATCTCGTACATCTCGCGCGGACAACTGGCCGGCGGTTCCGCGTACCTGTGCTTCCCGTTGGCCACGTACATGTGATTGGCGTTCTCCACCACCTGCTCGTTGGTCAGCTCGGACAACGGTTGATGGCTGCAGAACATCAGTATCTCCCACAGCGTGACCGCGAACGACCACACGTCGCTCTTCGACGTGTACTTGCCCTGAAACACGGATACGCGGCGTGCGCGCGTCATTTTCACACGACTCGTACGACCGCGGAACCAAGTGGAATCGCAGTGAAAACGTTCGTACGGCAAATGAACACGAAAAGAAAATTTATTTTCGCCGGAGCCGGAGGAATTCGTAAAACGAGTAACAGACGACGAACAGGCAATGTTCCAATAACAACGAACGCCGTATTGTAGGCGAAAAAGAAGCGAGTAAAATGATGGAAACGAGTGGAGAGCGGCACGTAGTGAGAACGGAACACGAAACACTTACAGCGTCGTTGTTTATTAAGGTGGAACGCGGTCAACACGACCGCGTTTTGTTCGAACGTTTATGGAATATACAAAATAATTACGCGGCGAAACACGTTATTTACGAATCAATCGAAACGCGGATCCGTTTACGGGAGGTGTTTTTGTTATTAAAACGCCGGGGATTTACTCAGGTATTCGCACCGCAGTTATTTCAAAAGTTTCACTTTTGGCGTTCAAAGTGCTGATTCGACACAGTCGAGAAAATCGCGCAAATAATTCGTGATTGCGCGTGTTTATTATGCGCCCGTTATTATTGCAAATTACGTTTAAAAACGGTCATTCTATATATATATATATATATACACGAGTATATAATATTGTGTATAAAAGTCACATTTATGTTTTCCCCTGATGTATACATTTATTTATTAATTTGTACAAATGATTCCCTCCCCCCCGTGTTCTGTTTAATAGCGACGGCGTGAAATTTTTCCAAGCCCAAGGAAAATAATAATAATAACAATAATAATAATAATAATAATAATAATAATAATAATAATAATAATAATAATAATAATAATAATAATAATAATAATAATAATAATAATAATAATAATAATAATAATAATAATAATAATAATGATAATGATAATAATGATAATGATAATAAAGAGAATGTTGGAAAGGAGGACGAGTCCGAGTCGTAAACGAGAGGAGAATTAAATAATATTAAATTAAAACGGACGTCGACATTTTGTAAACATTTTTTATGTCTAATTAAATGTATACCGAAGACCCTGTGCTGCGCCATATTGATTATAACTGCGCCGATAACTATGGTTAGAATATTGGAAATGGCGTATCGGCCAGAAATTATGGAGGTTTGTTTTTCATTCTCGTTTTGTTTTTGTCGTCGACCACTGTCTATCAAATTCATTATTTTAAATGATTTCTTGGAATTTCTTATAAAATTTCTTCATTAATTTTCTCTTTTTCTTCTTTTTTCATCGGTCGACCAGTCGTTTCCCTTTGACAACGGGTGAGAAACATCGGCTATGACCACGCGTTAGAATATTCGTATTAATGTACGTAAGGCCGGTGCATTGATATTATTTTTTTATTATCGCTTTAATATCCTATATTTCATTTCTTTATGTAACATTTCACGTATTAAAATGAACCGATGTCAATCGGTTAAGCGTTATTTTTGAAAATATTTCATAATAATATCATATACGGAATAATTAGCGGATTGTCTCGAAATACAGAACGAACCATTTCGCGCGTACAATATTTATATAAACTAATAAATTACGTTAGCGTTACAATTAATCTGTTCGTTCACGTCCTCCGTTATTATTATTAATATTATTATTATTATTTTATTATTATTATAACACGATGGTGTACAAAACGCGTGCTTAACACAATTTATTGATAATGACCAGACTTACCAGTAACAAGCTCTCCCACGACATCCATCTGATCGGCAACCTCGATTTAGTGTCGCTGATGTAGTAGTCCGAATCGTATTGACTGCAGTACAACGCGTGATCGGATATCTTCAAAGAATAGTTTTTGCCCACCAAGCAATTCCTCGCGGCCAAATCCCTGTGAACGATTCCCTTACCCTCTAAATGTTTCATGCCCGATGCGATCTGCGTGGCGAAGTACAGCAAGCAACCGTAACTGCAACGGCGAACGGAACACACACACACACAAAGACCAAAAACGAGTTATGATAAAAAAAGGAATCCTTTTAAAGACAAATCATCAAACGTATAATAATCGCGTAGCCGTACTTGATTGTCGGATGAGCTTCTGCGGATTCGGTCGTTTGTAGTTTTAGGAAATTCGGCAAGTCGCCGAATTCACAATATTCCTGTACGATGCACAGAGGTTCGTCGGGACTGCAGACGCCCACGATCCGTGCCAGATTCGGATCCCGGACCGTGTACAAACACTTTGTCTCTCTCATCACTTCTTGTCTGCGAATATTATTATAACATAACGGATTGAGTTCGCGTATTTTTCACACGCAAAATCGATTTCCCGATGTCGGTTTCGTCCTCCTCTCGTCCGAATTAAACAAAAAAAAATGTCGGAAAACCGTTGACAGGGTACAGAGTGTGTACGAAACCGAAAAGAAAACGCACGTGTTGGATTTATTGTCGCGTGCGGAATGAAATATCGATATCATCGTCCAGCCAATATTGTGGTGTCTTCGTGTCGGAGGGTAACGCGGTGGCAAATATCTGTATATATATATATATAAGAATAACATTTCCACGCGCGAACGTTCTCGGAATAATTTGTAAATAGGACACGTTTTCGGTCGGAAAATTGATTTTCGATTCGTCGTCTTACACACACACACACACGCACATAGAGAGGTCGATAGAGTACTACGCGTACGTGTATAACGAGAAAAAGAAACTACACACTCACTTGTTTTGTTCGCCACAGCCGCGCCGAAGCGATTTGACGATCACTTGTCTTTTGTGGAACGTCGACGTGGCATTGTACTCGGCTGGTATCCCGTCAGTTTCGCATAAGTGAATCTATACACACACACACACACACACATGGATTTGACAGTCGTTTATTAAATATTATCATTCCAATCACGTCTCGCGTGTTTGGGAAGTTTTAGTAAGAGAGAGAGAGAGAGAGAGAGAGAGAATACGATAGACTCACCATTCCGAAATTGCCTTCGCCCAGTTTTTCAATCACTCGCAGTCGGTTCCGGGATATCTCGTACAACGACGTTTGATTGCACCACTCGTCCTGTTTGTCTTCCGGCAGCTTCACGCACGTAAACTTGCCCGGAGTGAAATGCTGCTCTTTGCGCTCCGTCTGCCCCAACGACATTTAACGATATGAATAAAACCCTAACACATCGTCGTTTCACAAAACTCACTTTGATTATGTCGATGGCCGCGTAGTAATTGTGCAGATTGGCCGGCAGTGATTTGTTCAGCTGTTCCGATTGTAACAACGGCGGCGGCGGTCTGGTGCTGGGCAGGGGCGGCGGGTTCAGCGTGTACATCGACGGCGAGGAATATTTCACGTCGTCCTGACCGAAACTGCCGACGCTCGTAAAGTCTGGAAAATAACGTAACGGACGCGAATGAGTTTTGATTTTCGTCCCCCCCCCCCATACAGGCTGGTTGACACAATTCTAAGCGTTCTCGTAGGAATAAAATCGTGTTTTCCACGTTCTTTCAGAGGCACCACCACACTAGCCTGAAATCGTTGCCGGACGATGAAATTGTGGACGATTCTGTTATTATCGTACACAATCGTGATAGAAGTGACACCACTAGCTGACGAGCTCACTCGGAATGCACTATGTAGTCTTCCTCCATCTCACGCTGCTTTTTCTCGCCGATTTCTTTCTAGGATCTTTCCCGTCCACGTCTCGCTCACAAACACATTCCCAATCGCTCTTACTTTTAATCCTCTTCCCTCGTATATCCCGCGTATTCGCCATATTCACCTAGAACAGACATTCTCTGGCATTTGTGCATCTCTCGACGTACTACGAATTCAAACGAGAACCGACCTGACCATAATATACGTCCTAACACTCGAATCTCCTCGTTCACCGAATGAAAAAAAAAGAATTGTAAAATAATAATAATAATAATACACGAGGCTCACCCGTGTACTCGCTGCTCTTGCTGGTGGTCAACGCCGAAGACACGTCCTTTTTGAACAGAAAAGTGGTGGGCGCGTAATCGTGATTCTTGACGGACGGCAGTCGTTTGTAGGGCTCGTGGTACACGGACGAGTTGTCGCTGTCCTCGGACTCGTGGCCGACGTGGCCGAGGCCACCGACTACCCCGCCGCCGCCGCAGCCGCCGCCAACGCCGCCGATTATCGAACCGGAACGGCCGTACAGCGACGACGAACCGACGGCCGCCGCGGCCTTGGACACGTTCAGGTGTTTCATGTTGATCGACTGCTGTTTGGGCGCGCCGAGTGTCGCCTGCTTGAACTGGAGCAGCGCGACCTTTTGCCGGCCACGTTTCAACGCCAGGCCGACCGCCACGCCGGCCACCAGCAACACCGTCATGGCCAGTGCTCCGGTCACCAGACCCACGTACGTCTGCGTGCTGTTGCCCGGACTCGGTCCTGAAAACCGAAACGGTCGTATATTCATCACACACCGGCCACCGCATTATCATCATCAGACACGAATTTCGGATTTCGCACGAATAACAACAATAATTGTATTAATTGTCGAACATTTCAAAAAAATAAAACGTTAAAATCGAGACAATTTCGTTCCGTTGACTTTATTAATAATTCTAACAAGAAAATTATTTGATTTTTTTCAAAAGTCACTTTTGTCATGGACTTTTAAACGCGATCGAATTATCTTTAAATTCAAAAAATGACCGTAGACGCGAGTTAAAAATCGAAAGGTTTTTCTGTGTACAACGATGACGTCATTTACCGAATTCGTAAACTCGAGTGGAAAAAGTAATGGATAATAATAATAACCGGCAGTGTAATTAACGAGTCAACGGTACGTCAAATGAATAAAAACACTTATCGGTTTCGACGTGTTTCAACTATGAAATCGAAAGTTGTGCACGCGAGAAAAATATGCGAAATACACGTCGTGTAATTGATATAAACGGCGTTTAACGATACCCGTGGTGACTTCTTTTCTCGCGTGCGTCGTGTCGCCGCTCTGACGGAGTTCGTAACCGGTCTCCTTTTGCATGTAAAACTGCGACAGCAATCTCTCGGTAATGTTAGCAGCGACCAATTCTGAAAAACAGCCGAAACGATTTCAATAAAAAATTCACACGCGAACGTTAATGTACGAGCTTGTTGTTAATGTGGATTCACTACTACACTTTACATAATGTATTAGCTATAACGACGGTACGCGTTTCACATATTACTATCATTATTATTATTATTATTATTATTATTATTATTATTATTATTATTATTATTATTATTATTATTATTATTATTATTATTATTATTATTATTATTATTATTATTATTATTATTATTATTATTATTATTATTATTATTACTGCGGTAGCGGTAAATCTTACCGCGTCGGGTTCACCGCTGCAGGTCATTCGTTGAGCATGACGGCAGGAATTCGTGTTTTAATGGAACCACCACCACCACCACCTACACGCTCGTGTTAAGGACACGAGGAGGCTTAAAAGCGAGCCGGCTACGTTTGCACACGCGGTAGGCAAACGCACCTGGTCCCGGATGCAGTGGAAACATAAATTTCGAGTTTCGTCGTGCGGTGGATAAAACAAAAAAAATAGTTGTAATAATAATAGTAATAACGACGTCGTGTGTTGGCGAGGAGAAGAAAGAAAAAGTTGCGGCATCGCAGAGACGACACGTCGTATTGACTAATGGATGTCTTAATTAACAGCAAATAGTGTAAGGGACAATTTATATATGCATATAAATTCTCCAATGAAAAGTTTTCAGACGATAATATCACACTCTTTCTTTCTTTCCTACTTACTCTCACTCGCTTTAAGTTACGGAAAACGTTTTTGCTCGGTTACATATCATATTATATAAACACGTCAACGGTCAATATTATTGATGATGGTTTTTTCGTTTATATATATATATATATATATGACTGATCGACACAACGTCTGGTAAATAGAAGTTTTCGCTTTTAAACAAAAAAAAAAAACCCGTCCACCGAATGCGTTTCATCGAGTATAAAGTTATATATATATATATATTTTTTTTTTTTTTATTCGTCTTATAAGACATTCGATACGGAAATCGTTTTTCTTTTTTATAAATGATACGTGGAAAATAAGAAGTCGAATGTCCATAATTCGTAACCACACATTTGTTCGTACCGAAAACGAGCAGTTGTTTAAAAAAAAAAAATGTATCCTTAACTAGAACGTTTTCCGTATACTCTCCTTATAGTGTACAAAGACGCGTTCTGACAATATTTCGAGCAACGTTCACTCGGTATAATATATATAAAAAAAAAAAATTACTTTTTATTTCTGTAAATGTTTAACGCCGATTCAATTGAAATGTTTCCCCGAGAATTTAACGACTATTCGAAGTCATAATAATAACTTTAACGAACGGTTATCTATGCAATTTTATCGCGTTTCGCGGGTTTAATTTTCGAACGTATAAATCAATAGTCTGTGCACACACTGTTAATACCATTCGCAAAGTCACTGGAAATTTATAATCGAGCTCGTGAATAATGACGTACGAAACAATAAATTAACAACAATAAAGGAAGTTTGGATAAAAAAATAATAATAATAATAAAAATTGATTTTTTTCCCCGTTCACTGGCAAACTTCGAGTGAATACATATTTTTTCAAACCTCGTACAATTTTCCGTTCTAATGGTTCGGTATTACATTTTCGTTTGAATTTGAACGAGACAATATTATTATTTTTCAGGAAAAAAAAATCGAAAGAATTTTTATGGTCTTTTTACACGTCGGATTGATAATAATACTATGTTGGAGAATTTCTGTACGCCAAATACGTAACGCGAATTTTCAGCATATTTTCTAATGTCACTGCACGCGGATTCGGACCTTTAGAGATGTATTAAAAGTGCCGTCGGGAAAAAAAAAAGGAAAACATTTTCGCGAGTTGATTTCGGGAAACCATCGTATGGCGGCGTTTGTGTGGACGAGCCCAAAGAGTGTTTCGCACTCATCAACGATTGTCGAGTGGGAGTAGTGGTGGTATTAGTAGTACTGTGCGTTCAAAATAAATTATGCAAAGGCGTGTGCAACACGTGACCTTTTAACCGGTGGATGGACGGAGAGAGGATTTCTCCTCGTATATCGAATTTTAGTAAGTCGACTACGGGTCCATTAGACCTTTGCCGATCGTTTAGGAAAGGTCGCGCGCGCAGGTGAAAACGCGCTGGAAACGACTACAAAGGCGCAATGATAATAAAAACATTTTATTTTTTTTTTTATAAAATTATTTAGTTTTTTTTTCAATACGCGCAGTGTTTCTTTAAAGAGTACACGTAGTAACTTTTTTCAACGTAAAATTGTGTTAGAAATAAACTATTATTATTATTATATTGCGTATCCAATTGTAGGACACGTGATTACAATACATCACCAACGGTTTTGTAAGTAAAAGTGAAAATATTCAATCGCGACGGCGGTTCATTATGACAAGAAGGAAAAAAAAATAAAGAATTTCTCTTAGGCCGGGAGTAAACTTTTTTTTTATTTTTACTACGCACGCTGAAACAAATTACTATAAAATCGAATTTCACAATGACGCGTATAGGAAACAAAAACTATTGCAGGGTTCGACAACAATGTTTGTTTTCACGAATAAATTCTGTACACACTTTAAGCGGTCGAATATTTCTCATCTCACATTTGGACGGTAAAATGGTATATAAAAAAGAAAAAGAACACCATTTTTTCGATATCCTCACTTAACGTAGCGTACCGAATTATAATAAAAACGAGACGTTCGTTTAACGGCGGTGGAGAGAAAACAGACGCGATAATATATTCAAAACAATCACGATAAAATCGATACGCTGATTAAAATAGGTGATTCGATTTTCAAGAAGAGTTTATATAAAATATAATATGATATTATATAGACCTCGATTAATTCCGACGACAGACGGCGGCGGCGGCGGCGGCGTATCATTTTAGTTTGTACGCGCGTTATTCAATGTGCATTGATTCAGCGAAATCCTTTGAAATTGAATTCCTTTAGGGTTACATAAAACCCCACTACGATGGCCATGAAGAATTTCTATTCACCGAAGGATTTTACAGGCTTTTGTGTGTGTGTGCACGTCACTCCGCACTAGTCGTCAGCAGCTGTTATATAATAATATGGAAAACTTCGTTTTGAATATAACGTTTCCGTTTACTAGTGAAAATAGTATACCGCATACGATCATTTTATGCACACACATACACACATCTTTGTAGCCACGGACAAAGGAACTGCGTTTGTTTTTCAATAAATGAAAATCGTCTGGTAAAACTGCGGTGGTGTTTTTATATTTTTAAAAGTAACCTATACTCGTTTGCAATCGACGCGGTCAGTTGAACGTTAAAAAGTCGAATAATATCGTAATGCGCGTTTTATAGTGTATTATTATCGCGCGCCGTGTTCGAAAAATTAACCAGACGACAAAATTTGTATAAATCACGAGTATTAATTTGAATGGATCTCCTCTTCTGCAAAACTATAGCATTTTAACACAGTGCTTCCAACGGTAATTGTCAACTTTTGAAAACGCTTTTGTATTTCCTCAACATTTTACAGCCTAAGCCCTCGGGGGAATCTTTGACATTCGATTGTAGTTTTTAGTCTAAGAAAAATAAATCACAGTCATGTGAATACGACGAGTGTGTGCGATGCCGTCGGTATATTTTTGAATAAAAAATTATTTTCTCGTACGAAAAGAATTGAATGCGCGCGAGGAGTGTTGTCGTGGTGTAAAAATACACGACTTTAATTCCAGTGCGTCTGGTGTTTTACGACAAACACTCTTATTTAATCTTCTCAAAAACTTGTTTGCAGAAAATCTGATTTGTCCGCTCGGCTACTAGGAACCGACTTGTAAATGGATTGAACCGAAGTAATCGGGGAAAAAAGTCCAACGAGTATTGTTATATAATAATTTGATATATATATATATTTTTTTTTTTTTTGATCGATGTGAATTGGTGTGGTCATCAATTACGACGATTGGGCTTTGATTTCTGGAACGTTTACAACATTCAAACCAGTCTTAGGTGGTGTACGACGATTTAAAGAGACATCCTAAAAAAGCGACCGCCGACTCGAACAACTTGAAAAGTGTTCGTAGTATTTTTACAGGAGATTTAATAGGAGTCGTTCAACAATATTTACCATCGTCTGTTTCGTTTTCATAAATAATTAGATTTGCGGTTAGTTTGTCCGCGCAGGGAATTTTAGCCGGGAAATTGTTTTCTGAACATATCTTGTAGATACCGGCAAGTGTAGCGTGTGGAATTACAGTTAATTTCGCGCGATTGACCGATGCACGTTATGCGTAAGGAAAAAAGGGGGAAGTTTTTTTTATTTATTTATTTTTCGTTCTCTGCGAGGTGGTGGTGGTGGTGGTGGTGATGATGATGGCGTGTTCCGAAACGTCTCGCAGATATGGAAATAATAGTAAAACGCGCGTATTTCGTCTCGTCTCGCGCGACGTTATTGCGAGGAAGAAAAATGCGAATTGTTATATCCCCGTCGTCGCTGCATTGTGATATGTGTGTGTGTGTGTGTGTGTGTGTGTGACACGAGAAGAACGCGCATCGTCTCGTAATATCTTTCAACGTTTACCGATAGCGACCGACCGGAAATTTAAATCTCATCAATGTACACACAGGACGACGAAATGCAGCTTTTTCCGACGAGATGGTGGTGAATATATAAATCGTGTCGAATTTTTATTATTATTATTTATTTATTTTTATTATCGTCTTCGCGGAACGCCGTGTGTGGGAAATAAAAACGCGTCGCTTGCAGTGTGTGTGTGTGTATCGCGGTGGAGCAGTGTACTAATACTATACGCTGTTGATTTCCTTTAGAATTCTCGAGTAAAATCTACGGCGAGAAAAATCTGTAGTGACCAAACCGTCGACGACGCGCGATCACGATTAGAATGTCACGCGTATCATTCGAAAACGTTGGGTGGGCCAGGAATAGGTGAAACGATGAAACGGCTGTCACTAAAATTGCCTTATTTTCGTGATAAAATCTTTGAAATATTCAGGTTTTTCGCTTTAAAAGACAAAGCGAAAAGGTATGAAAACGATGAACCCGGCGAATGAAAACGAAAGTGTGCTGAAATTCTGCACGACACTTTGCAACACGTCTAAGGAAATGGCAGGTGAATTTTCACTCGGGTTAGATCCTCTGCGATTGCAATCGGTCCAGTACATTGTACAAAATTCAATGACAAAAATGAGCCACGAATTGTTCGGCCCTGGATTTTTCACGTGATTTTGTTTTTGTTTGTTTTATTTTTACAAAACCGTTTGTTTCAAAAACTTCCGGATAAAAGTATTCGAGACGCAGAGGTGACTAGTGTTTCCTCGCAGAACGTCGAATCCGTTCAGTGTTTCTTTAATTCGGCGCAGAAATATTTCTTACTTCTCCACGAGATCCATCCGATTTTTTAAATTGTACACTTTTTCAAGTCAAAAAATCCCGAGGAAACCCGTGCGATTTTTACGTGACCGTTGTTTAAAAAATATCGTTTGAACGCCTTCAGTTCAAGTTTTCAACGATAAAATAATTCCATTCACTTCGAATTATTTGAAAATTTCTTTGTACACGTCCGTTCGAGTCGATGGCGGCGGTTTACGACGATCGTACACGCGGTTTGATTTCAGATTCTTGCAGACGAAGAGCAAAGCGCGTTTCGTTTGGTTGAAAAATTTTCAAATAAATTTGTACAAAAAAAATTGTACTTGAATTACAGTGTCCATATGTTTCGCGGAATTGCCGAGTTATAAATGATTTCGTTACACTCGTTTCGGACGTGTACGTTTTAAAATAATTGAATATAAAACGTATATTCGGTTGACGGGTGGCCGATAACGTTTTGTAACGTTCCGCGATTTTCCGCATTCGGATTTGTTGCCACTTATCGACGAGATTATACCACGAAAAGAATTATTGCCGCAGGGAGATATCGCCCGCCGCGAGTGCATCGCGCGCGCGTCTCTCGAATAATATTACTTACCGGACTCGAACGAGATCTCGCTGATGAGTATCCATCGAGCAGAAAAATAGAGACATATCTTGATGTACCGGCCCACCCTGTTCTTCAGATTGATGGTTATGTTTACAGCGGTGTCCTTAATGGCCTCCGACTTTGTGCTCAACTTTATCGGCCATTCTTGCCATTTGTCCCCGTCCAAGCTGACGTAAATCAACGCCATGCTGAACACCTGGAAGGGCAAAAAAAAAAAATAAATAAATAAATACATGTCGCGTTATATATATATATATAGATATGTATAAAAAAAAAAACAATTCCGTAAAACGTTAAATATTGTTTACATAACGCGTATGTGGTACACTCTTCCAATGATGCTTTCACGAGATTAAAACGCATTTATTATTCGCTATCTAAATACGTATACAGTGGGGTTTTGTCGTTACGCGTTTTTGATAGGAAAAAAATATCGTACGTACGAGACGAACCACGGTAGTTGTCAAACGTTTTATCTTTGTTTCGTCCTTGTCCTCCGCACGAGAAAATCCAACGTTTGCACGTCGCCCTTATACTATCGTCAAACTGTGCTCGACGCTATCGTTGCGCTTTGAATTTCTAATTTTGAAATTCAATCATCAAAATAAAATTTCAGAAGAAAAACATTCATTTTATTAAAAGAAAATAAATAAATATTTCTGGCGTTTTGAATTGAATGAACTATTGTAGCGTAAAAACGGAAGGATCGATGCGAAATTTGGCTCGGGCGGTGTTCACGAATTCGAGGGACGACGGATTGGAGTCTCGTATCGTTTTCCGCTGACTGGGTTTTGTGAGTCTGTGTTTCATTTTTTTTTTCTTCTTTGCCTTTGTGTTCGCTAGTGCGCTAAATCCGTGCTCACATGGCCCGTAGGGAGTTAAAAAAAAAAAAAGAATAGAAAAACCGCCGACGGACGGGTGAAAATCATTTACACGTTGTTCCGACAATGGTGGTGGGCGAAAAAATTAAAATTCCCTCATTTTTGTCTTTTTACACTTTTCCCCCAGGATTTCACGTCAACCTACACTACTAAGTCCATGTCCAACGCGATTAACTTCTATAATATATTTAAAGTATATTAACACATTGCAGAATTATCACATTGGCCAACGAAATTAATTGAAATAAATCTTTAATCTTTGATCCATAAATATTTTATTAAACAATATTACGAATGAAATTTTGAATTTCCAGATTTTCCATCCCCGGAATCGGTTACCTAGTTTATTGAACTGTACACACATGTTTGAAAATATGTTCAAGACGACGTTTTAAAATTTTTTCCTGATTTCGAAATTAAATTAAAATTACAACTACTGTCATTTTTTTTTCCAAATATACGAAAACGTTTAATAAAAATATAAATAAATTACAACAACGAAATAAAAACATAATTCTTTTGGAAATTCTATACTTGAGAGTAATTATACACTTTTTTTTTTTAAATCGTATATTTGATCAATATTTCCGTCGTTTAAAAAAAGAAAAATATTTCGGGGCCAGGAGAATTTTTTATTATTTCAACGCACACGGTTAAATATAAAATTGTTTAGTAATAAATACGTTTATACTTTACAAATATTGAAATAATATTTTAGAAACATAAAAAAAAAAAACAAAACTTCTGATATTGGATTTCTTTTGATACTTTGGCTATTCATAACGGTTAGCTGTCATTTCGTTATAGTAACCGTTTGGATTTGGCCTCGAAGACAGGATAATTCAAAGTTCCGTCGTTTTCTAAACCATTTTTTTTTTTTTAAATATTTTCAAAACTACTAAAATATTTGAAAAAAGGCCTCGAGGGTCGACGATAATAATAGTATTTATATATAATATGTAACGTCTGCATTATAACGACGCGAGACGTTTCCATTTTTCCTTTTTTTTTATTTTGCGCGTTACTCGGCCATTGTATAAAATATATATTATTACGTCGTTTTTTTTTTATATTAATCACTAATCAGTTTTACGTTTAACGATTTTTCAACCGAATTACGTAACGCATATTGATTTTTTTTCTCTTCTAATATCAAAAAAAAAAACGTAGAATTTTTGTAAAAAAAAAAGAGGAAAAAAAACGTTTTCAATAAATTATTATATTCTGATATAAACGAGACGACTGGACTCGGAGACTATTATATTATACGCGAGTACGTCGTCGCAGATGTCGATTATATAATATTCTATTTCGATGCGAATTAAACGCCACAGAGTATATAAAAATATCAATTTCAACCGAAATTCATACATTATTCATTAACGGTGTAATTCGGCCTTGGATTAAACGGTATATATTCGTATATTACAAGTATAACGTTGACGATAATATATATTCCCTCTGTCTGGGGGGGGGGGTATTATATTATTCTTATATACAGCAGAACGATGAACGTAAATAAATAAACGATTTTTCGATATATACACGCATATTCGTCGAAAAAAAACTCCCGTTGAAATATTAACCACTGCTGCGCGGTCCCGAAGGCGTGTATACGTACGTCGCACGTATAAATAAATAAATAAATATATATATATATATATATATATATATATATATAATATATATGGCGGATTCTTGCGAGTCACGAGAGAAATAGTAGTGAAAAAAAAATATATATGTGTGTGTATAAAAACTACCGAGGTGTTCCATTTACTAAATTGAATAGTGAATAACATACGTATTGGAAACATTCGCGGATTCCGTATAGGCTTTATATAGTACTATACATTGTCTTTCTTTTAATATCGGCCCATAAATACGCGTATACGTTCAAAATATATCTTATATAATATACAGTACGCGCGCATAATATATAAGGCCTTTGTGATATCGCGGAGACTTAACTGTAATTTACAGTTCTCACATATCGAATAAATATATTATGTAGTCTCGAAAAGTTTCGTCCCCCCGTCCTCTCGAAAAAAAATAAGATCCTAAAAATCTTTCTTGAAAAAAAAAACCATTAAATGATCTATTTGATTAAAATAAGATCTGCACTCGACGTAACCATATAATATATAAAATATAGGGATAATGATTTTGAAAATGCCAAAACAGAAACCATATACCTTGTTATTAGAATGGTGCGAAATTAAAGCGTTTGGAAAAAAAAAAGAAACGTTTGTAATAAACGTGTCAGAAAAACTAAATGCGAACGCATTAAAATTAATGATTCGATCGCAACTATACACATTATATACGTATTAGTTACACGCGTTGTTATCTGAAACTGAAATAGAAAAAAAAACTTACGCAGTGTAAAATATAATATAATGTGTAATCGAGAACGGTTTAAATTTCGTAGAATATTCTATATTTTCTTCGTAACTCGTTCGTTATATTATTTACTATGTTAAAAATACAACATTAATATCGAAAACCCCATTAAAAAGAAAAAACACCGCGTTTCTTCAATGTATACACTATTTGCGCAAAAGCGCTACTAAAAGGTTAACCGGGTTTATAACGTATTAAAATGAATACGAATATACGAGGAAGAATATTATAATATACTTTTCTATAATATACTACTAACTACGGTGATTTTCTATATTTCAAATATTTCATTTGACATTTATTAATAACGAAATGTTTCGTAATATTGAAATTGTCGGTATTTCTGACGTATTTCGACGAAATTGTTTTAAATTTAAAGAAAAAACGTTTACGATACGAATGCGGTGGTCAATAATCATTAATAGTGAAATGAATTTATATTTAAAAATATTTTTTATCATAACTTTTTTAAATTTTTTTTTTTTAAAAAAATTCCCATAGTTCATTGATTTTTTTGTGCGTTTCACGTTGATGGAATATGTATATATATATATATATATATATATATATATATATATATATACAATGAACTGCGATTCACGTGCAGGTTTTTAGGAACTTTAAAAATCGCGGTGTAAATGCGTTTGTACATACGGATTAATTTTGGACTATAGGTGAATTAAAACAGCGTAGTGCACACTTTCTGTTTTACGCGATATACGCGACATAGCTTTGTAATTTTTAAACGACGAACGTATTATGTCGTGCGTGAATTAAATTCTTTTACAAGTTACGCGCTGTCGTTATTCATATAACCTCGCAACGGTTAAAACTTTCAAAATGTATTGAAATAAAAATAATATAATATTAAAATAAAAATCATATAGCATTCGTGTTGTAAAAATAACTAAGTGCACGGAACGTAAACGAATTATACGTGAAAAGAAAGTAGTCACCAGATAGCGCTACGACACAACATAGGGGCCGTGGCAGAACACACACACACACACAATTTTGTTCGTGTTTGCCCGTCGTAGTCACACTGAACGGTCCGTTGGTCGCGGACCGCTATTTTACGTTTTTTTCTGCGTGGCCACGCCCTCTGTGTTGTACCGCAACGCCATCTGGTGACTACTTTCGTTTCCCGTTTTATCGCGGTCGACTGACGTACTATATCGGTATACGCGGGCGTTTAGTTTGACGCCGACCGAGCGATCAATCGTATACGTGTGTGTTACACTTATGTATTTATTATTATTATTATTTCGCCTATTTCAATAAAATGAAATGAATGTAATAATTCGTCTTTCGTCGTTATACACTCGTTTACTCGTTTATTTAACGTTCATTGGTTTACTCACATTTACACGTATACTCGACCAATTGAGTCGAGTCAACTAAACGTTATGCGCTCGACGATCAGCGTGTACCGTATTGCGCTGATCGTCGGTCGAGCACAAATTCCAGCCCTATTCATGATGTTCAACCGGAGGGAGGGGCAGAAGCATGACCATAAAATAATTGGATCAACTTACAAGTCGGTGCTGCTGTTGCGTCAGAAACGTATTAAATTTAAAAATATCGAATCCCAGGGGCAGGCGATCTATCGGTCCCTTCCCCCCCTCCGCCCTATAAACGCCACTGGCCCCGATTTTCAATACGGTATTCGGAATACCATCCGAGCCTGATAGAAAACGGAATACTGGAAACGGGGTATTTAGTACGCGGACGACGACGATCGGTTACACACAACAACAGACGTAGTTTCGTTTCACCGATTGTTGTGATGACGTTCGGTTAGTCGCGCGCCAGACTCGTTCACAGACAATGCGCGCGCGATAAAACGTTACTATTAACTTCCGAGTATTTCGTAGGGTACGACACGGCAGCGGTGGAGCTCACAACACACCGCGCGTTCATTACTATTGAGTTTTCGCGACCTTTTTGCTCACCGCTGCCCCCGATCGTCACACCGTTTCCGGCCCGTTAAGTAAAGGCGCACAACAACCACTTGCAGGCACGCGGCCATCGCCGCTCTCTCGAAAAGGGACGCGGGAGGCACGTGAAACAATACGCACGCCGCGTACAAGAGGAGACGACCCTTCTCTTCTTTTTTTTTTTTTCTGGACCGAACAAGCGAAAGGGAAATTATCTCGTTTCGGATCGAACGGTTTCCTCCGGGCGAATCGCACTGTCTCCGGGAGGTTAATCGGCCGGGCTCGTTGGAAATCCGCACAATGAGACTGTACAACAGTTTTTCCGGTCCGCGCCGATCGATTCATTTGCAAGAGCAACCGGGGCGGATACGATCGTTTTTTTTTTTTTTTAATAATCCAATTAAATTAACGGGCTGCAAAAAAAAAACGATCGCGCGAAACGTTTTTGTATCACCAAAAAACGATTGTTAAAATAAAAATTTTTTTTTCTCCTCCCCCTCCCCTTACTACCGCCGTAACGTCAGGGATGACTTCCACAGGGTCTCGTCGCTCGAGGAGTCTCTTTCAGAAAAAAAAAACTCTCATCCTTATGTTAGCGACGACGGGAAAATATACGAAATACGGTACACGATGTTTTTTTCGTGAAATCGACTATTTTTGAAAAAATTGTTCTTCACGCGGCCTCTCAACGTATTGATTCTATTGAATTCAATGTAAGTCGTTTAATATTGTACTTACTTTTACGTCCCTGGTCGGTATGTGGCTGGTGTGTATTTTCACTTCTCTGAACATGCGGAATCCGTTGAATTCGAAAACCAAGTCCAACTTATTGCCGGTGGAATCGTTTGACCATCCGACCCATCTCTTACCTAAAAACATCGTGAAACGTTACACGAGCAAAGTATAGTGTCGAACTACATCGTAATATTTTTATATAATCGGATAGAGTTTATTTCGTACGTTAATCGAGTAATTTATATACAACATTAGCTATCGTCGAATGAGTAATACTTTGGATAAAATCCACGATCTCGAATAATTTTCTCTGTGATGAAATGCGCGCAACGGTATTGTAACCTGTTCGTTTTTGTGTAAAGGTATTTTGTAAGAAAACGAGTAAAAAAGAATAATCAAAACGATATTCAACTGACGCGGAAGAACGGGAAGTAGAAATTTAGAATTTATCCGATAAAGAACTAATTTCATACGAAATGTTATAGTAATTAGATTAGAATAAAATAATAAGCGATTTGTCGAGTATTATTTACTTTATCCGTGTCCGGATAAGTAAAAACAACGGGTTTTCTACAAAAGTCACGAGGAAATTTGAACTGTTCAACGAGTAAATGTGCACAACCCGCACACATTTCCGTGTACAGGAATATACGACGAATTTGTTTGTAGAAAAAAAAAATAATGTAGTGAATATCGTTTTTTTTTTTCGTACGACAGAAATTTATTCGTATTGTTACTAAGTAATTTTCACGTTTTAAAAGCAAATAAACGGTATTATAATATTCGTATTGACGAGCTGAATAGAGTTTAATTATTCGTTGGCTTTTTTTTTTTCGCGCTTTCGAGTTTTGTATCGATAAACGCGCGTTCAACGTGCGCCATTGAAAATGGTCTAAAATGATTGATCGCGGAGATGAAAAAAAAAACCCCACCGAAACAATTACAATGTAATTACGGCGGGATATTCAACGCGTATTATAATACAGCATCCGATGTGATAATAATTATACGGACGAGGTGTTGTTAGAAGCCGGAAAATTAATACTGTTTTTTAACCGTTTGATTAAAAATAAATAGTCACTTTTTTTTTTTTGGTACACACAAGTCGCGAATAAATACGAAAAAATAAATAAAACGAGTTTCACGGGGAGAACAACTGCTATATTTACAGGAATTCAACACATTGTAACGTCACGGACCTGATTTATTAATCCGCTGTATACATAAAACTAATTATTAATGTTTGTGAAGAAAACAAAAAAAAAAAAAAACTCGTTAATAAGTTTTCGCCCGCGCGCGCGATAATTTTAAACGAATGATTTTATTCGCCAAATACTCAATCCGTTTTTTCATTAAGTGATTAAGTAGTTTTTCCGAATCGTACAACTGGATTTCAAGGAGAGCTTTACACGTACAACCCCATGTACGTTTTCTACATTATTTTGCGAGAGAAAAAAAAATGTTCATTTTTCCACTCGAACGGACTATACACAAATTCGATTTTCATTGTAAAAACGCATACGACGCAAACACTCGCGTGACACGTGTGAAATTAATTTTTTTTTTCAAATCGTTTTCTGTCGATTAAATACAATATTAGTTTGAAATCTTGTAAATTTAACGATGGCTCGATAAAATTTGCTTGTAAGTGTTATGCCGAAGAATTCGAATATATGTTTGAAAATCGAAATAAGCGTTGTGTGTATCGTTTTGGAATAATAAACGAGAAATATTCGATCGAAATAACCGACGTTTTTGAGGAGCTTCCCTACGAATAATAATAATAATAATAAAAAATTATTATAAAATAATATTCAGTATGGTCGCGTAGTCGCGTCACCTAACCCTCGTTGCGTAAACGTCAACGGCACCTGTAGCAGGTCGGATCGTCTATCACCGCAGGAGCAGCAGCGCGACGTGAACGCGTGTCGATCGAGAATACAATTATATTGACTTTCACGGTTGTTTGTTATGAAGGGACGATTGGGGGGGGGGGAGTGAACGCTAAATCTCTGCAATGTATTGAATGAAGTATTTGATGAAAAAAACAAAAATTTTTACTTTTATTATGTTTTTCTCGGTAAACGTTGTCGAAAGAAAACACGCCGTCAATCGAAATTGTTTTTCTGCGCGTCTTCGGATTCGAGGGGAAAAGATAATAAAAAAATTTTCCGCGCAACGCGAGGTTTTTTTCTTTTTTGTTATTCCGTACACAATAATGAACATATAATCACGAGCACTATTCTCCTGCAGAGAGGACACAGGGTAGTTTCAAAGACGCTACGCGGTATACGCTCATACCGATCCCTCTACAAATATGTAATAATAATAATAATAATAATAATAATAATAATAATAATAATAATAATAATAATACCTGCAACAGCGACGATCAGATCGGGAAAACGATATTATTAACAATACACGTATATATATATATAATATATGTGCGCGAGAAGAGGGAGTATATATAATATATGTACGGAAGAACAGGGAGTTTTAAACTTCTGCGTGCTCGCAGGATCTTTGTCGATTTCCCAATTATCTTAAATGCCCGCGGCGGCACCATCACCGCCACCACCGGCCGGAATGTCGAAGTAATAATTCTAAAAGCCCTCCCGGCTCGCCCTTCCGTCTTGTACCGGTCGAGAATGAGCGCGTGCGTATGACGAGCGAAGTTTTCTTCTTTTTTATCATTAAAGTTCGTTTATAATGGTTCCGAAGATTTATTTCACGTGGCCGTCCGCGGTGTTAATAGTCCTATATTTTCAATTCATATAGATTTTCTTCTTTTTTCAATTTTAAACGTAATTTTTAACTCGGAGGATAGACGATTTCGCGTCGCGCGCACCAAAAAAAAAAAAAAAAAAAAGTAGAGAATGAAATTCTACATACCGTTTGCTTTAAGCGACACCGTAAATTCTAAGAATTCCAACAAAGATGTCGATATAACAATCGATAGATTTCTTTTTTTTTTATGACTAAATACGTATATGTTCATCGCGCGCGAGTGTCAATCAATAGCGTCGAACCCAATAATAAATACGACTGCGGACTTTTTCGTTCGCCTGACGAATTTGTTCAGCCGTTGTTTGTACGTTATCAACGTGTGCTTTTTAAATGTTTAACACAATTCGCGAGTGGCTGGTGTAAAAAATAAAAATAAAAAAAATCTAAATATTGGTGCGGCCAAGACGACGGCGGTGGCGAGAGATAGACAGAGAGAGAGAGAAGACATTAAACGTTTCTAACGTGTTTGAAATACCGATGAAAATAGACACTTAAAATAAATATTAGTACCAGTGTGTTACGGGTAAATATATGGGTTGGAATTAGTGTGCCGACGTGAAGTCCAAATGCGTTGGGAAACTCATGCAATGGAATATTTCCGAATTCCGTATGATAATACGACGACGTTATGTTTTGTACACTATAAAATGGTCATTGTCGTTTCGTGCGCCATATTATTATAATATAATAAGCGTCGTCGTCGTTATTACGAGTATTATGATATACGCGCGATTTTAACGGTCGTTATTTTAACGCGTAATTCTCCATTATATTCACTAATAACGTACGCGTGGCTGACCAATAATATCGTATTATTATTTAATAATAATAATGATTATATGTATAATATAATTACATATGATTATATGTATAATAATGATTTACGCGAGAGATAGATAGAGAGCGTAGCACATCGTATTCACGGAAAAATTATTATTATTATTAATGAAATGGAATCGCGATTGGTTTTTGGCACGAGCCCTGTGTTTTTTGTTTGTTGTGACAATTCAACATCACCACCAAGCGTCATCACGATTTTCGTTTTGAAATCTATTCGAACGATTTTTCCCAGAATGAAATTCCGAATAAACAACGTAAAGTATTTTCGTTGGTACGAGAACGAGCAGTGTTTAAAACAAAAAAAAAAAACACCGATGACGTAGATGTCTCGTAAGTATCTTTTTTTTTTTTACCCTATAGATCACTTATAATTACTAACTACTAGATTGTAATAAAAAATATAAGAATAAAAATATCTGTAGAAAACCGGTCATGGTTTTTTGAACAACACAATATCATAGCAGGGAAGACATCTAATTTCATTGTGATGTCCGTCGTACACGCGATGCTTCTTACACCGTGCAAAGACCATCCCGCTCAAGAGAAAGGACTTACGTCGTAAGTTATTTACGAATCAAACGGTTATACTAAACGTTTAAGACGTTCACGGTTAAAACTTACTGAGAGGCTTATGGAATTGCAAATCGAACTGCAAGAAATCGTCCGCGCCGTACAAGCTATCAGTGAGCATGCCCAGACCGCCCGTCATCAGCGATCGTCCTAAGTCTCCGTCGTAGCTGATGTCTTCGAACTCCGTGTCGGCCCTGGGTGCCATATAATTCACTACGCTCTCTGCAAAAAACCAAACAAAAAATTAATTAAACGAAAATCAAGGTAGGACAAAGACAAGAGTCTTTAAAGAAAATCGCCGTCGCCGTAAATGTTTTTTTGAAGGTTTCCGTCAGTTTTTACTGCATTTGTTATTTTATCCAATGACGCATTCAAACCGTGGACGTTATAAATCGGACATACACAAAGCGGTCCATAGACCATACGTATCCCTAAACTCTTCTAATGAAGTTTAGTTTGTATCATATACGAACGATATAAGTTCACGGTTTTCTGAATGGCGGTTTTTTTTCAATTCATTCTATACGTTTTTCTCGTATGCTTTTAGCAGTTATCTCATTATAACCAGTTGGACGGAAAATAGAAGGTATTGCAAACTGCGGCTGTTCTTATCACGCGAGATACAGAAAGACGACGATGTTCGAAACAAGAGGAGGATACGGTAAAGCTTTTGGACGGACGAAAATATTTTCTACGTGAATTGCAGTGAAATGAGCTCGCTGCGTACTACAGAAATTCGCTTAGTTATAAAAACCGTAATTTTATGAGATTCTAATTTAGACCGTATTGTATTGAAAGTACAGTTTGTCGACACGCGCTCGAACATTTTTTCGGCCGGTTGTTGACGTTTCGAAAATGTATAATAATACGTTTTTTATACGTTTCCGTTTTTTTCTTTTTTTATAAAATATTTAATTTAATTTTAAACAGTTGTCGGTGAAGAAGAGTAAGAACAGAAATAGTAGCGTACGCTATGTGCCCTCCAATTAAGTCTTCGTATACAACAGTTGGAAAATGACGAAAATTTGTAATTTCCTTACAAAACGGTTATTGTTACGGCGCGTAATAACACACTCCGTGCGTTCGGCGAATGCTTGTGTGCGGTGGTCGTCGGTTACGGCTCTTGAAACTGCTTACACGCGAGCGCGGTGTAGATTTATAATAATATTCCAGAGACCAGGTGTTACGAAGGGAAACCGTATTTGTACACCATTTGTAAAAGCACCACGTTATACGTTCTGCGTATTATACACGAGGACTAACTATTCCGTTATACGAATGTTATTATTTTTTTACGCGCTATAATTATTATTTATTATACTGCGACGCTTAACTCTGTAATAGCTCGCCGAGTATTGTTCCGTATAATAAACGTTTTAATAAATACGAGAGTTTTTTTTCTTTAATTTTTATTTAGCTTTTGTTTAAAAACGCTGTGAAGCAATTAAAAAAGGCGCGGGGAGGAGGAAAGAACGATTTATACTGCAAATATTTACAAATTACCGAGCCGGCGTTGTAAATTGTAAATAAACAAAAAAACTATAATATTAAACGGATACGCGAGAGTTAAGGACGACATTCAAGATAGATGTGTATAATCACCGGTTTGAGAGGAAAAAAAGTGAACGGAGAAGCAGGTGATTGTCAGAGAAGAGAGAGAGAGAGAGAGAAGTATGATAATTAAAAACGATGTGATTAAAGTGATAGATCGCCTACTATTGGTTGAGTGAACGTCGAGAAGATGAATTTAAAGGGGAAAAAGTGCCAGAGTAGCATTTTAGGGTGCACACGCCTTTTTAAATCATGAATAAATGATGGTTTAAGAAACGGTGCAAGTCTGGTTCATAGCACCGTGTTTTTGACAAAAATGTATACCAATGTTTACATGGGTTTAACCGTGTAATGAACATGTAATCGTCGATTCAAACACCGTAGTACTGTTCTAAACAGGCACACGAAAATCAGCATGCGTTTACAGAACAATTATCAGCTTTTATCGACTTGTAAGTAAGGCCAGTTATGTTATGGTTTTATGGTACGTTTTTACAGCACCCAACTTCTTTGAACATCATAGATAAGGCTGGAACAGGTGCTCGACCGACGATCAGCAAATCTGGTGTGCGTTGATCAGCGATCGTGATCCACCGTTTAGTGCTTAGCTGACGGCAAACTCGCTCAGTCTGAACATTGTACCGCAAATATTTTGTCTGAACCCTTTAATTTCCGTCAGTGCGATCACACGTTTTCAGCACGGTTCAGTGTCGGAAGCACCGATTTAGAATTTAAATATATATATTTTTTAATTATTAGGTTAAAATTTGAACCGACACACTTAAATTGAACTACAACGGCTCACAATTAACAGTTCATAAACCGTGTATAAACTGTTACGATTATTGTAAACCGGCAAAAATGTTACACGGGCGGCTGTGCCCGATTCGAAGAAAAAAGGGAAAAGAAGGCCGTTCAGAAGAGAAATGATATAAGGTATTTAAGTGGAAAACGCGAACAAGTTGCGTTCGTTTTCGGCAATCAATCCGCGACACGGTTAGCAAATTGTATCGGTATTGAGATTAGTGGCGTTAGAAAATAAACAGAGGAATTCTGCAACGGGTCGATAGTTCTCAATCGCGTTAAATAGGGGAAAAAAACACACACACACAGCAAGAAAATTCTTCTGAAAATTTCTCTCTTTCTCTCTCTCTCTCTCTCTCTTTCTCTCTCGCGTCAATCGCAGTATATTTATACACAAAAAACGCGATTTTCGAATCGATAATTATTAACGGGGAAACGTTCGAATCCGCGAAATTATCACACCGCTGTTGTTCGAGAATCCGCGTAATTACACAAATATTTATTCACGCGGTCGTCTTGGCCCGACGACGTCAGACCGTTTCTTGCGGTCCTACCGCGCGATATCGGCGGGACGCCCGTGTTTAACGAGAGTAAATATTCGATTAATTCTAATGCGGCTATAAGACATGGAATCTGTTAGGTCGTTAATTTGTAGAAAATAATAATAATAATAATTACTTTTACGTTTATACGAATGTCATCATCGTATGATGATGACAATAATAATAATAATTATAATAATAATAATAATAATAATAATAATAATAATAATAATAATAATAATAATAATAATAATAATAATAATAACAATAATAATAATAATAATAAACGGTGGCCGCCATTGCAGCATTTGACGATTTGTCGATTTTCCAGTCTATGGGTACCGTCGTGTCGCGAACAAGAAGAGCAAATTTTTCACAGAACTCTCAGGAAACACGCCAGAGGCCCGCAATGGTGATATGCGCTGGGAATAATATTACAAAATATAATACGTACCGCCGGAATATTGTACGTCCGATATCGTCTTCGTAGAAATAAGAGAAACGGCAACAGGAGAAAATCGAATTCGGCGAGTGTACACACACACACACACGTAGAGAAAAAAAAACAAAAAAAATTATATAATAAGTCTACGCGAGGTCGCCTCCTCCCGATGAATCAGCGCGATTTCACGATACCTGAGACTAACCTAATACGTTTTATCTGTACGTTCCTAAAAATCATTCCCGTTATAAATACTAAATAGACGCTCGGCGATCTAATGACGCTACGTCTTGCCAAATAATCTATAATATAATATTTATATTATATTCACCGAGTTTCCGATATATAACAAGCAGGCCTTGAAATAATTTTCAAAATCGAATTAAAAAAAAAGAAAGTTTAATTAAAAATTAAAATGGTTGTCCAAAATTGGAGGAAGAACGGTTCAGTGGCTGGAAGAATTTTTTAAGTTTGAATATTTTATTGTTGACTAATTTCATTGTAATGCGATTAAGGGGGAGTAGGAAATGGTAGGTAAGGAAGTCACTGGCAAGGAGGAAAGTCACGAGTTAATATTAATTAATATTGATGATTATATTTCATTGATGGAACGTTTGAGAAACACAAGTCAATTAGTGTTTTATAATTTAGTACTGAAGGGGATTTTTCATTTCCAAATTATATTACGTATTTCTTCGTGAGTGTTTCAACTGATTTTCGTGGGGTTTCATCTAAATACCATTACGTTGAAATCTCCAAACAATGTTATATATTTGGTTCGAGACAATATTCAATATTACTTGGGGGAGCGTGCTATCAATCAGTTCGGCTTGACCGTTCTGGTTTTCCAGTTGTTGCGCACTGATTTCTATTTACTACTACTGTTTTATAGTTATAAAAATTTGTTGTTTTTTGTTTAATTTTTTTTTTTTAAACGCTTAGCGCTCGTCTGCTGCGAGAAACGCAGTGAAATCAGAATTTTCTTTTCTTTTAATCGCGAGCGGATAATTAAATTTTCTTTTTATAATATCGACGATATTCCCTATAGGAATAATTATTATTATTATTGTTATTATTATTATTATTATTATTATTATTATTATTATTGTTGTTGTTATTATTATTATACGCGCGTTGTTTTTAACGAGCGGAAACATAATACTCTGCGGAAACGCGTGTGTATATGAAAAGAAAAACATCCAATTACTACTACTACTACTACTACTGTTGGAAACCGTTGCACGGCGCGGGGTAATTATAATTTATTACTGCGTGTGTATCGGATTTCTCCGTCTCTTCTTCCGCGTTCGGCCCCGCTAAGTCCGTTCGCCGCTTTTTCCACACACACACACACAGCGAGAGAACTATTCAATCGCGAGCTTACGGAAAACAGACGTTACGCGCGCGCATTTATCACTGGAAATAAACAGCGTGGCGTCGACGACGGTCGTGTTTTGTACGAAGAAATTATACGGCGTGGAGACGATATGAAGAGACCCCGATAGACAGACAGACATGGCGAGCGAGTGGTGAGCGAACGACGACGACGACGACGACGACGACGACGGGTTTTCTTGGTGAATAGTTTTCCGGGAGAAGTTCGCACGAATCCGGGGGGGGGGACGGGGACAGGTAACTACTGTTCGGCGGTCGGACGACGGGGAGTAGAGGCTAATACGCGAGGACTTATACCGCGCGACACTTACTATACGGTTGTTGTTGAACGTGCGTGGAACGAAGTTCGGCGGCGGTAACAACTTAACGCCCGGATATACGCGTTCTCCTCCTCCTCCGGTCCCCCGACACGCACTGGCCCGCACGCGTACCCTACCCGCCCCGTCGGCGGCAGCTCAACCGGCAAACTTTGAAATTGATTAATTCGGTCGGATCGTCACGGACAGTTGTACGGGACAACGGCCCGCAATAGGTTTCCGCGGTGTTGTTGCTCCACCGCGTACACCGTTGCGACCGTTGTTTTCAATCGTACAATATATTTTACGTCGACCGGTTTTCGCGTACCGCGTCAAACCGTTATCGTTAAAGAAGAAGATTTTGTTCTGAGGAACTACTGTTTTCTCAATACTCCGACGGTTTTGAAAACGATTTAATTTTTACCGGACGGATTGTGCGGCGGTGACGTAGGGTTTTGTCATAAGAACGAAAAAAAAAAAATACAAATTTTCAAGTAAATTCGTATTAATTTAATTAACCGATATATATAGTCGATATTTCGGGCGTATTGCTTTTGGCTTCAGTGCCGTTTAGATCCACGAGACCGTATCACATTTTTTTTTTTTAATAAATTGCCATCACGCGAACAATCCGTTTAACGGATCCCGGTGAACACGACATTTTGAGTCGTAAATACTAAATGCTCGTCGACGTCTTCGAAATAATCTCGCCCGTCCGTTGACGTACAAAACGACGTTTTTTTTTTTTTTTTTGATCGAATTTCTTAACGGATTACTACGAGACGTGATTTCGACGGTCTGATGGATGAAATTCGTTGGAAAACACTCGTAATGCGTTCCGAAATTCCGTTGCACTAATTAAAAAAAAAAACGATTCGGAAGATTTTTGTCACCTAACCTCTTCGACGTAAAAAAAAAAAAAAAAAAAAAAACAGAATGTCTGATTTGTAGTCAACAGACGCGTGCAGCTATTTTCGGTGATATTCGTGAGCGGAGAGAGATTTATAATTTTTTTTTTTTCCACCGACACTTTTTTTCGTGTGCCTACTATTGTATATAGTTTATACTGTACATTCGACACGTTTCACGTAATATTTATTTATTTATTTATTTTTTTCGAAAAAACTGTCGGAAATATTTTTGGATTTTTAATAATAAACGATCGATATACTCGCGTGTATGCCGTACAGTGGAAATGGAATGATGTTTTCTCGATCGCGTTCGAGCGCGATGATAATTAAAAATTTAACTACAGAAAACATTGTTAAAACAACGTCGTTGTCATTGATATTTATTGAATATTTGTCCGGAGAAGACGAGCGAAGAAGAAGAAGAAACAAAAAAAAAAAAAAAGAAAAAGAAAAACGAGAAATTATTAAATTTTTCTCGAAATATATTTGTATATCGTCTTTCTTTGTGTAATAATACTATTATGTACCTGTGTGTTCGCACGATATTATTATACTTGTATATATATATATATATATATATATATAAACGCGTTTTATATTTTCTTCTTTGTTTATTGCGCGTGAATAAATAATTAAAACGTAAAAATTCATAACGAAAAACGCCTTTTGTTGTTCGCCCGTCCGCTGTTGTTTCTTAGCGAAATAAATAAATTCGCAAGAAGAACGTACACACACACACACACAATGTACGTCTCCAAAAAAATAATATTAAAAAAATAAATAACAAAAACAAAATGAATATAAAGAAGAGCTACTGCCGGTTTTTCGTATTTTTTTTTTTTTTTTATTCCAACTCGTTTAAGCGCGGCGTAGGTATTTTTTTTTTTTTTTTTTGAAGATTGTTCGCTCTCGAACAATAATAATATTTTCAAAAAAAAAAAATAATAATAATAACAACAACGAAAACGACATTTTCCTTTACGCAATTCTACTCGCGCACGAAACGATTTACAATATCGTTTCAATATTCGAATAAACTCGGGGGACACTTTTGCGGCGACCGACGGCCTGCGGCGGCAAAAGACGGATTTCTCCGATTCCACTCGCGCCCCGGGGGCACTGTCGGTTAATGTTCCGAAAGCTGCTTATTTCGGTTCAGCGCAGCAAGTCTATCGCGTGAGTCGTCCGTCCGCCTGCAGGTGCGTCGCGCGACCGTGGTTTAGCCGATTATACGTGTATGAGTTTTAACATTTAACGGGCGCGTATTTCTGATTTTAATTATTGTGGTGCGCGTGTGTGTGTGCACACGAGTTTCCTGAGATAATAGTAAATTCGAATCGATTTTCACTTTACCGCGGTAAAGTTATGTACGATGTGTATCACGTCGTTAAAAGACATAGAGACTCGCGCGGAAAAGACATAATTTTCACGTTAATCGTTCGGTACGAGAACGAAGCAAAAAAAAACAGAAAACAATTCGAAGAGGTTTTTTTTTTCTTCTAACAACTCGGAACTCGGTACCTTTGCATTAACTACGCTACTGGTTTCTATTAAATACACCCAGCGAAGTTCATTTATTTATTAATGAATGAATTTTTTTTTAAGTTAATTTTCGCGAGATAATTTTTGGTATCGCACTTTTCCTCTCTCTCTCTCTCTCTCTCACCCTCGTTTTCTTATGTATCGCACGTTTAAACCGTAAAGAGAAAACGTAAAAGACTCCTTCACTCGTCGCCGATTGTACGTTCGAGAATTCGAAACGCCGGGAGTTTTAACGTCGCGACACAGTCGTTAAAACGAAGAGATAAGAAGAAGAAGAAGAAGAAGAAGAGGAAAAAATAGTCTAAACTTTACAGATTTCACGTAAGGAAACGGCCCGAGGGATGTACGCGCGTTCACTGGTCCACAAAGCCGAGGAGTACACTGCGCATAGGCGCATTTTATAACACCGTTCGCGTACTCATGCCACGTTTCCCTTGAAATCACGTTGAATTCTTCTTGAAATCTCGTTCTAAAAATGCGGTCGAGATCGATATTAAAAACCGATTAGGTAATAGAAGAAATATAAAAAAAAAATTCGCTTTTCGGCATTCAGTAAATATAGTCTCGATCTGTACGGTCTGTGTATGTCATTCAACATTTTTCATTCCTACGTTTTCTGTTACTTACGCGAGAACGAACCAACGATGAGAGGAGGTTTTTTCGACGACAAATCGGAGTAACATTCCACCATAATTTAAACTTTAATAACATAACATGACAAATTTACAAAAATTAATTATAAGAAAATTCTATTCGCAGTTGTATAAAAATTTTAAAATGTAAACGTACATGTCAAGTTCTACGCGAGAAATTTCGAGAGACGATTTTCGTTTAAACATTACCAACGTCGGAATTTTTGAACTAAAACTAATTTACAATATTTATTTTTATAAAATATTTTCATCCGAGAAGTGCGGCGGAAATTTTATTTGACGAAAACGCAACATACGCGATATGAAAACTGTTGTCGGGTTTGCTATCGGCTGCAGGGTGAGCCGCTAGACGTCGCACTACAAGTTTAAAAAAAAAAAAAAAATGGTTTTACTGTCAGATCAAAGGGACTACAGTCAGATACAGCAGCCGGAGGTGGTAAATCTTGGTAGCCTTGATGTTATATCGGGGTACACTGTGCAGAAGCGATTTACCTTTGAACACTTTTTCGTTTTAAATTAAATTTTATTCGCATTATTATTATTAACCCTTGTGTATTCATATTCGTGTTGTTGTTGCTCAAAACGTCATATGAAGTTATAACATATCGTAATGAAAATAATATAATTATAAACTTACACGACTTCACGTACATACGTAGGCTGTCCGATAAATAAGGTACAAAAATATACTGAAAAATGAATTCATTACTTTGAAACGTTTACGCCATAAATTTGACATATTTTTCTATTTTTCCACATAGTCGCTATTCAAATTGATGTATTTTTCCCAACGATGGAATAACCTGAAACCGCCATCTCAGAAATACGCAGCACATTTTCCATCGAAGTATTCCGTAACTGCATCCATGACCTCATTCTCATTTTGAAAATGAGTTTCTCCCGAGTGTTTTTTTAATGGACCAAATGACATGAATGGATTTAAGATATAGAATGATATGTTGGTTGAGAGATTCCATCCAGGAATTAAGAATCTTGTAGGTAGATGTTTCAGTAGTAACGTGAACGTTTTGTATAAGTGAGTTGCAGTGGTCCGCTGGTAGGAGGAAGATCATTATTTTACGGGAATGAGTGCGTTATGGTTTTGTATGCGCTATATGAAGAGTCGAGTTATTAATGAGGGGATTTTTTTATTGTTTATTTTATAATGTCCTTTTGTTTTATGCAAACATTATTCGAATTTTTATAGAAAAGTTTAAGTTGTTGTTCGGAATTTCATTTTTCCAACATTTTTGTCCGACTGGTTTGGCACGTAGTTTTAAAATCTCGTTGAGGATATTCTTGAACTAAGGGTAAAAATTCGATGGACGGAATTTTTAACAACAAATTAACAATTTCTAGGCTGTCCGTGTACACACATTATATACTACACGGTAACGCATTAAAAAAAATAAATATATTTTGCGTTATATCAAAAATGGCGATTTAGAGATAATTTCCAATATTGTTTTTGATACTTATCTATTTTATATATATAAAAAAAAAAAAAACGTCCGAATAATAATAACACTGTTAATATTGATATCGCGTGTGAGATAATAAAACGTTTTAAACGTCTAAAACAATTCACCGTCCATTGCTGGTTCGCACACAATACTGCTACGCTATCGTATATTACTCCGTTGTTTGGCTGACAGTTCAAATAGAATAATTCGAGTACAAAATATAACGTCGTCATGACGTACACGGTATTGTAATCGTATCGCGCGTCGGGGGGAAAACGTATAAGGGCGGACTCTGACGGCGCGGCGGTAAGGGACGGTGGTCGGGCAGGGACGCGTTGTCGGTCAAAAGTCTCGGGAGCGTCGTAAATTCAAATGGCGCGCACTCATTTCGCACGTGTTTGTTGATTATTAAAGGGGTTTAAGGGACGGGGGGGGGGCGGCGGCAAGGGATCGCTCGCCTAATTTCTGTGCCCGCGTTCCTTTCGACAATCCCTTCGTACTCGCAGCGCGTTATTATATACCATTCACTCTCTCACTCTCTCTCTCTCTCTCTCTCGCTCTCTCTCTCTCTCTCTCTCTGGCACAAAAACGTAACGGCGTTTATTATATTCCGTCCCTCCCCCGGCTCCGCTCGTAATTCTTCATTATCCCTTTCGTCGACCCGCGTCCCTCACCACCGTACCACACACGACACACGCGCGTAATATGTGATATGATACGTATGTTTGTGTGTGTGTGTATGCTGACATTTGCACACGTGTATAAACATTAACTCGGCTGAAACCATCCCAACGGACCGTTGTTAACACGGCCAAGCTTTTAGCGTCGTCGTCCTTATCAATACCGCACACAGCGTTATTATCATCATTATTATTATTATTTATTATTATTATTATTATTATTATTATTATTATTATTTTACGCGCTTTTCGTCCGTCGACTGCCCCGATCGCGTGCGTGTGCGGTGAGAATCTAATCCACAATGAAACACGTTAAGTCTGTTGGAATAACATAAATCGTAAATAACATAAATGCAATATTGTACAACGAGACCGAAAACGTTGGAGAGTATCTCAGAGCAAAACGGTCGAAGTCGCGTCTGGCCATAGGGTAGACAACGAATGACGGTTAAAACGGCGAAAGACCCTGGAACACGATAGGAACGACAAGGAATCGTGAATGATGGTTAGAGGTTAGGTGAGATTGGTGGAACAGTGAGCACACAGTCTTAAAACGGGCCCGATACGGCTTATATTCTGTATTTCAAACAAGACTCGTGTTCGCGTAAGGTGGACGCGGCTAAAGAGACCGCCGCAAACTAGCCCTGAAGCGACGATTTGCGCGCGCGGTACAATAATAATTTTGTATAAAACGGAAAACAAAAAAATTTCAAATATTTCAGTAACCGGTTTCGTACGTGAAAAAGTGTAAAATATATCGATTTCTATTCTGCGGAACGATACATTTTTCATATATATATATTTAAAAGAATATGACACGATTTCACAAAGTACGCGTGTTATACCACACGTCGGTGTGCCGCATAGTTGTTATAGACCGTACTTTCGGGAATCTCGTCCCGTATTCCTGCGAATTTTCGTTGAATTTCAAGTAATACGATACGAGAAAAGTTATAGAGAAGGCGTAAAAAGCGTTAAAATCCAAATTCGCCTTTACGTCGCTGTTCAGCTTCAGACGCTGCCCACTGCTCATCAGGTCGACTCCGTATTGTTTTTGTTGAAAATCGTAAATATAATTATAATCTCATTGTCATTACACCCGTAGTCCTAAAAATTTCGTCGTTTTACACCGTTGTTTGAACAATACTATTGAAATAAATTCCCGTTTCTGTGTGTTATTATAATTCTGTTCTTACACGCGAGTCGTAATAGTTTAAATTGTTTTCGGCGAAACACAGTTATGTTTAAAACACGTTGACGATATATGGAATGCGGTGGTGGTATGGGACATTTTCGATATTTGCTAACAATATAATAATATGCCGAAGACATATAATATTATAGTAATATTATAATAATATTATTATTCGAACACGCATTGCCGTCAAAGTATCGGTTTACGGAGAGTGTGTTTTGTGTAGTTAATACTCGTATACACACGAACACACAAAAACGATCGGTGAATTCAAGGACGACAGTCGACTGATGTCGTCTATGTAATACGGACTTTAGAAAGCGTACGATTTCGTATAATATATATGTAATATTAATTCGGCATAAAACGTTCAAAGGATACGTGATTTTGGTGTGTACCGCGAATA
Source organism: Chaetogeoica ovagalla (assembly GCA_032441825.1). NCBI lineage: Eukaryota > Metazoa > Arthropoda > Insecta > Hemiptera > Aphididae > Chaetogeoica > Chaetogeoica ovagalla. The sequence continues at coordinate 9,197,779 of CM063735.1, read as the reverse complement.
ATAGCAATCCATATGATATCAAACACATATTGCCGTTGTAACGTATACGATTTACACGGCCGATATAAAATATTATTATTATTATTATTATATATTTTATATAGTGTTCACGACAACATCGAGTAAATCATTACATACGTACGTATATAGATCATACGCTGAGTCGACAGTTATGTATGTGTTCGCTGCGAACATAAAATATATTATTATTATATAGTGCGAAATCGTGTACACCGCGATTATACGAAATATCGCGCGCGTTACGTACACGATTTTCATTAAAAAGAAAAGAAAAAATAAACTCGAAATATTCTTTTTTTTTTCACGAGAAACACTGGTCAATACGATGTTTCGTTTTTCGATCGGTCGGATTCGACGTCGTTTGTTGTTGGCCTCGGAATCGCTGTTTTTTCACTTTTTTACTTGTAGTTGTGGTTTAGATTGGGAATGCGTTAATTCCGCAATAATAAACACGACTGTGTAGTACGTGCGTAACGATAAAAAGAAAAGGAAATAGAGTAGAGAGTTTTGTATGTCTCTTATAAACGAATCGCTTAGATAATAATATGTTTTAGAATTTAGTTATTAATACACCATATAAATTTACAACGATAAATCAATAACATTCGTAATACGATCGGAGTTTTGGAAATTTTTCTAGCGTCAATAACAAAATATATTGCGACGTAGAATTGTCAAGAATTTGTTGAACACGGTTGAAGTGACGTTGTACACCTCTGCAGTATTACGTTTTCAGTCTTAAAAACCAACAATTACACATTATATAAACAAATTTTTCAATTTTTACAAAAACACGTTATGTTCAAAATAATAATTCCACCTATCGCCCCCAATAATGGCGCACGTACGAACGACGTCTGCGAACAAAAAAAAGTTTTAGACTCGTATAAAAAACAACCGGAGAAGACGATTTTGTTATATTTTATTATTTCGTTAAATATTACCTAACCCTGTAGTATTGGTGTCGCGCGGTGTGCAAGTGTTGTCCGCGCTTATATATTTTTAATAATTTTGGTTGGAATTGAAGAATGGAAAAATCATTTAACAAACACGCCATAGATCAATAGAATGGCTTACATGACACAAGAATTTTTAAGTTTTTACTTTATATATATAGCAACGGTTTTTATAAAAACGAAAATTACGCGATTAATGTTACTACCACATTTAAAAGTAAATTTAATATTATTCTTACGGGCGCCTAAAAGTATTGTATTTTTTTTGTTAACTTTCAACACTCGTTTTCTTGTGGACGCGAAAAAACGTACATAACTAATACGTCATAAAGACGTTGTCACAAAATAACATTTCCAACGCATAATTTGCATCCGTTAAATGCACGCAAATTATAAACGAATTAAATAAAAAAAATATATATTTAGAAAGTTTCTCCGTTCCGGGGGGGTGGGAGGGAGCTGAGAGTGGAAATTCGTATCTAACCGACAGCGAAGCGCGTAAATTATAATATTATATCACACGCGAATTGTACGTGACTTCTGACACCGATAATCGCTTTAGCCGTCGCGTATGATAAATATTACGCCGAGTACTGATGACACGTGCGTACACGGTCACGTACGATATGTGATTTCTCATAATATTATAATCATATACGAGTATATATTATATCGTTGTACATAAGAAATCGCGAGAAAATGTGCGTTTTAAACCGTTTTCAGTGTGTAAACGACGATCGCGGTGACGGCTGCTGCTTATCGCTTGCACACCACCCGTTCCCGTCCCGATGTAATTCGGTTTAAAAATAATACGCGCAGTGAATTTGAAGATGTAACCGTTTTGCGGGGCGGGGGAAAATAAAAAAAGAAATGTTCGCCATCGAAATTCTAGACGTTTCCAAACGCTCGCGTAACAGAAATCGCGGCTTTCTTCTCCGCGTCTGTAAATCCGGTAAATTTTTAATTCGATTTTTTCACGTCCAAGTGCCAGTGAGATTTGTGTGACGCGCTGTACAGCCAAAAGCCAAACGCGTTGCACTGGCTATTGTACACAATCGCATACGTTCACGTCGGACCGCTTATTAAACGCGCGGCAATCAGAATGCGACGTACCGGGAAAAAAGAAAAAAAAAACGCAGAAGACCGAATAGAATAGATGGATTACGTATACCCCGATCGTAACGTCATCGGCGGGACGAATTCTAGAAAATCCGACAACGTTCGTTCTCAGCGACCAGGGGAACGTCTTAACCGCTCGTACCGATTCGAGATATTATAAGACCCCCGGACGAGAGTTCTCAACCGAAATCGACGACGATCGGATTATTTATTGTATTCGGTATTTTTTTTTTTCGTTTTTTCAATTCCAACGTACGCGAATGTACCGCCGACCGCCGTTCCACTCGACTCCGTGATTTCCCACGCTATTTCGTATCTGTTTCGTTATTCACACCGAACACAATATCGTTATGACATATTGACATTGATTTTACAGTCCGCGTTCACAATTGGCCAGAGAGAAATTCGCGAAAGTACCTAGTTATTCGCGAAAACGGAAATCTTTTTCCATCCACCGACCGATCGCGTTTTATCCGCAAGCGTAGTATATATCATAGAAAAAAAAGAAAAAAAAAAGGGATATTCAGACTGCGTTTACAAAATATATTGTTGCGATTAAATCGCCCGTCGTAGGTATTATTATACTCCTTATAATAAATACGATGGGGGGGGGAGCGAAAATTCGACGAAAACCTCGCGTTTTCCCGTCAGTTATTGGCCGCGACGAGAGACTTGCAAAAAGGCTCGGCGGTGGCACCGGAATACCTCCGTAGACGTTTTTCGATACACAACAACAATATATTCAAATTCAAAAGGGCTTTTTTTTTTTTATTATCCGGAGGAAACGATGTTCTTCTCACACACACGCACACAATGTTCGACCGAAACGCGTCGCCGTCGTCGGGTAAAACGCTACGGTATAATATTATTATCGATCGCCGTAGCGCCGCTTTATTGTAAATATATTGTCGGAATTTTCGAAACGCCGCCGGGGCCCGAAATCCGTTTACGCGAAAACGATTTCCACCGGAATTCAATAGAAATATGTTATTATTAATATTATTATTATTGTTGTTAATATTGTTATTATTGTTATTATTATTACTGTTATTATTATTATTATTAATATTATTATTATTATATTGTATACACACACGGGCACGCCCCGGGCATCAATGTCGATAAGACGTAAGTATATTTTTATGATAACTGTCACAGTGACGGATATCTGTGTGGGGAGCGATGATAGGCGAATCCCTTGGAGCTTTGATATTTTATTTTATAATTTTTATATATATATATATTTTTTTTTTTTAAATTAACGTTAATTTTTAAATAAACAACAAAGTCGATTAGGATTTCGTTATTATTTTCAATAATTATTATATTTCGATACACGTGTAAACAGCGGTCGAAGTGGTTCGAAATAAGCGAAGGGATGTCTACATTTCTATACTTCTCATATATAATATATTAAAACATTATGATAAATCGGTACTCTTTCTATGTAATTACAAGGGGGATGCATTATTTTGGACAAAATAAGTGGAGAAATGCTATCCCCCGTATCCGAATACGTATGAAATACGTATTGCATTCTAAACTCCTGAAGAACAAGAATATTTGAATACGGGCCTGATCGAAAAGTCCTGATGTAAGACGATCGTTTCACTTTCGAATTACAACATATTATCTGAAATATCGTCCGTAATTGATTCGAGTCATAGACATATTATAATACCGAAAACCTAAGGAGAGGTTGAAATCCATGATCCGGGGAGGAGTGGTTGGCTAACCTCTCCTCGAGACTTTAACATAATCGCCACTGAACTGTTAACGAGTTATAAGTAATAAGCAGTGTTCGAATCGGGAAAATTAAAAAAAAAAAAAAGCACTACTAATTGGAAAAAATGTTTAATTGGGGATAAACAGGACGAGAAGCGAAAATATTAATTCCGATTCGAGCACTAGTATAATGTGAACGGGTTAAGCGAGTCAAGTTTAAGTATAAATTAAAAAACAACAAATGTAGCGAATCGGACGTCGTCGGCTTAAATGTGGATTATACTTGGATAAGGATTTAAGAGTTTTGTTATTACCAACAATTTGAATGCATTCGATAAAACGATGTTCTGAACTCCGGTACGTAAATATTATATAATGATAAATAAATGAAATAACGTAATTTTCGACAAACCATTGTATATAACTCTATAGAAAAACTTGAAATGTTTATAAAACGAAATTGCGATTATCAAGATTTTTAAGATTTTTTTTTAAATACAGTAACGTACGTTTGACATTGTGTGCATTAAATCGTTAAGATTTAAAATAAAAAATGACCTCTTTTTACGAATATATAATCTCAAAGTTTATAAAATTGCTGTAAATTGTTCAATATTGAAATTAATTTCCTTCCTTCCCCTTAATATAATATAACGATACGTATTCGGTGAATATTTCAAGTTTTTATAATCGCATTAGTTTCAAAATTACGATAATTATCCGCGGTTTCGCGACGGAATCTCGTTTTTATGAAATTTTTGTTGAAGTTTCAAAAAAGTATCGAGAAAATCGAAAATCACATCTCTGAAGTACTCGATTGAGTAGCGTTTAGCTACTCAAAACAATAGGTACAACTGTGAATCTAAAAAAAAAGAACAGCGTTCGTTTAACCGTCCATTTTTGTCTGCACTGTTTCTTATTCGGAATTCTGAGAGTAAATTAAATACATCTCTATTAAAACATAATGTAAAACGATTAAGACAAAAAGGAAAACGAAGAAAATAAAACTTTCAAACATAATGACTTATAAATACTCGGACATCGTTAATGTGAACAGTACCGTTCATAGTGATCTACGCGTGATGTACCTATAATAATTACACATAGAGTTTTATTATACAATATTTAATAACGGCGTGTAGATCAAATATCTAATAGCATTTACGAATGAATTTTACACTTGATTTTAGGAAAAAAAACAAAAATCCATTGCAGTATTAATCCGACATCTATAAAACTCTGCAAAATTAAAAAAAAAAAAAAAGAAACTGTCGGTAAATTTTTTTACAACACGACTTATGAGACTACTGAAATATTGTTTATTATAGAGTCATATACGGAGTCTCTTAAAAATATTTTTATTACAGACTCGTGACGGTTTAACAAACGTTTGAATTACATAAAAAAACGTTTTATTATTTTTAAAATCGGATATAATCTTTTTCGATGATTCAGATAAATACAATTTTATACGGATAAATATAATACATTAAACATATACCGACGATTGTTCGGAAATCAATAATTGAAACAAAATTATGCGGTTTTTTGCAATGTATTACATAAAGATTTATACGTAACATATTTATTATTATTAATATTATACGGTCGATTATACGTTTCTTATAACAAGAATTGAATTGAAGAGAATAAGGGGGCGGCAAAAATGGATGACAAACCTAACCGCTATAACGCGTATACGAAAATCTATAATTAATAATTTATTAATTTTGTAAAAAAAAAAAATGTATACATTTTTAGATTTCCGTTTAAAGTTATAAAAAAAATCAAAATTTTGCCGGTTATAAATGTAATCAAATGGTTTTTTTTAAATCCTTCTCGTTTACAGTGAAAAGAGAATGAAAAAATAAATAAAAATAAACGTTTAAAAAAAATTCCCTCGGGATATAATATACGCATATTTAATACGTGTTATCCCGTACACGGCCGCGGTCTACCGCGTGTAAACGTAACGTAATTGGATTTTACATATATTTCGGGTCGCGTAACCGGGGAGACACGGACTAAAATTTAATTGAAAAATTATGAAAACGAAATAACAATTCGTAGCCCGTTATAACAACGCGAATATGGAGAAAAAATACTGTTAAAATCGAACAAAAAGCAACGTGTGACGTACACACTGAGAGAAGATTAAAAACAGACAACATTCTAATAGCGGGGGAAAAATCGCGAACGATCACGAAAAAGAAAAAAGAAACTTTATAATAATAATAATAACGAGCGAAGGCGGTTGTGTCTTATTAATATTATATATTTTGAGCCGGACACAAACTTCTGTAACAGTAATAAGCAGACTTCTGAGTATTATTATTATTATTCTTCTCTCACAAAAAAAAAAGTAGTTTTAACACTTAAATATCGTCTTAAAAAAATATATTATGATAATGGTATACCTTGTTATAAGTTTCAGACTTACAGTTTTCGTATACACGCGCGTATAGAAATAATAATATTTATATAACGACGTTGCACGCGAAAATATGGAGATTCTATTGAATTCGGCGGGAAATGTTATTTTTCCTCCTCTTATTATTATATCGTCCGACACGTTTTTCAAAAAAAAAATAAATATATGTATATATAATAAACGTACCAACAGAAATCGTATTTTTTTTTTTTGTATAATAGACGGGGAAAACGGCCTCGAGTCGAATTTCTCTATCGTATCGATAATCGGTATGATACGGTGAACGGGGGAGAGTGGGGAAAGAAATACATACGAAAAAAACGATGACGATATGCCCACGTCACATTTGTATAAACTATAATAGAGGTCGAAAACAGGGCGATCTTTTTAAAGGTATACTACACTACGACGTTGCGAAGAAGCTATTATATATTACGTATATAATATTACCACTACTAAGCGAACGTCCGTTCAAAGGGTCCATTAGTCAACTGTGTGGCCAAAACGTTTACGAATATTATATATATATACACACACACGCACTTCGTATTACGGACCGCAGTAGGTGGTCTTTGACGAAAACCCTTTTTCTCCTCGTCCTACTGTGCAGATCGAGCGCTTTCGCCATCACGCAGTACGAATTCTCGATATGCCGTCATCGTCATCGTCATAACCTTTCCATTCGTAGAACTACTCGGTTTTCTATACCGCAGATACGTCGACGACTCTATCATACACACACACACACGACACAATATACAGCATCCGCGAGTATTACAACAGAGTATAACTCTTATTATACGTGTGTACGCCTCGCTTCGCAGAGACGCATTTATTGTACAGTTGTTGTAAGACCTTATACGCTCTGTGTATTGACGGCGCGAGACAGACCGACCTTTTAGAATACGTGATTTTCGCGCGCGTTATTATTGACTTGTTCTCTCGTTAACGGCGTAATTAATATGCACTGTTTTTTTTTGGTATCGTTTGCCGCATCGGTCTTTTTGACCGATCGGTTAAAAGTCTGTATTTTTTGCTTTCAGTCTGTTGAAAATTCAATTTAATTACTCATTTGTAACACAGGAGAAGGGACGCTCCAAACACCATTTTTCTAATGTCCGACTCGCAGGGCGCAAATGAAAACAACGATAGGAGGGACCTATCGGATACGCGATCGGTGGTTATTGAGAATGTATATACGTATATGCGTCGTTTGGAGGTAAAGCGAGGGCACGATTTTCGTAGTAAATTAAATTCCAATAAGACTGTATAAACACAATTGCGTTTGTACGTAAAATAAAATTATTATTTCCTCCGCCTTATAAGTTCGGAGAGATGTCGGAATGATGATAGTGCATACACCAGCACTACATACACTCGTAAACTCGTACTATTTCGAAATGGTCTTACCGCGGACGCGATTACGATTCCATTAGTTCGGAGAATCAAGCCGTGTTTCAGGGGACGAGTAGAGCGATATAAAAACGTGTTATTCGATCGTTCGATTTCACTGTTTCGAAAATTAAATTTAAATTCGTTAAGAACGCGGTCGAAAGCCCTTTACGACGATTGCTTTACGCGTTACCCATACGAGCGCTATAGAGTCGCGTTATCAAAATGTGTCGTTTTGCGATGACGACGAGCGGCTTACTTGTACGAACGCGTCCAAACGTTAACAGTCATCGGCTGTTCGTCTCGGACCGATCGCGCGGTGTCCGGGTACGCGTGTAGCGATTGCGCGTAATAAATAACAAACGCGCCGCTAATACGACGGACGACTGTTGGGTCGAACGTCAATTGAGTTCGATCTAAAATCTAAAATGTACACGCGGTGTTGATACTGGTATATTATTGACGGACACGTCCCCGTCGTCATTGTGTCCGTGCCGTGGGGGGGGAGGGGCGGCTTCGTTTTCACACAATGCCGCGGCGGAAATTCTACGAAATCCGCCCGTAATGTTATAACGCACGTAACGGCCCGTTACGTTAATAGATTTATTCCGTCGTCATTGTAGACGCGCGTTGCTGCAACGTTACCCCAGTTGGACCAGTTAGCTCGCGTGTAACTACATTGTTCTGCGGTTATACAAACAACGACAACGACAACAATATGCGTGCGCGGTTAGAATACAATGCGTTTGGACGTGGTGCGTAGATTAGTCGGCGTGTACACGATGTCCGAAACCGCGGACGGTCTGACGGCGGCCACTGCGCCGGAGATTGGAAATCAATTTATTGTGTCGTCGACGAGACGTCGTCCGTACGCGCGCACCGGAGAACCGCCGTCAGACGACATTGGCGGGCGTGTAAATGGACACGGGGTAAACGTCACGACGTTGCGAATAACAGTAACAACGGTCGAATCACGGCGAATGCGAGAGTGGAACGTATTGATTGGGATGGACGAAACAATGCGAATCGCAGTGAAATGCCGCGGGATGGGGAAACGCGCGAAATGACGACGAACGGCGATCGAGTAGAGAAGTCTACGAACGCGCGGTTGAATATCGTTAACGAATAAATAACACGAACGGATGGAATCGAACTCGAACCCGAGTGCGGTTAGGAGGCGGTGACGACCGATTGACGTCGAGCCTGGAGACGAACAGCAACAAGCAACGTGGGGAGGGGGGGGGACTTAAGCAACGCGCGCGTAGACACCGGACGAACGTTCCACGGAACAATTTCGCGATTAATTCTTTGTGGATTCGACGGCGCGTTCCGTACCGCACAGGCGTACCCGACCACGTCAGTGTTGCTCTCGTAGCCGGCAAAACGGTTTGCGAATTTGTGCGGGAGAACTCGATTCGGAATATCCGATATGTTAGCTGCACGACCGGGGAATAGATCAAATCCGAATAGAGAATTGAAATCCAAATACTCTCGAAAGTCCGCGAGTCGTTTATCGATATCTCTAATAGTCTCACTTACCGGTCCGTTTTACGCGGTGCTAAGACATGTTCTTGGACACCGCACAGACTTTGGGCATCCTTTTAAATAGCGAGAACGAAATGGTCGAAATGTATCTACTGTTTTTTTTTTTTTCGTAAATGACTATATCGGTCGTTAGTGGTTGGCTTCATACAGGTACATATATATATAATATAAGTAATGAGATAATATTGTTTTCAGAGGGGAGTTTTTTAGAATTTCAACATTCTGACAGTATTTTTCATCGAACACGAGAATAAAAAACAAACAAAATCGACGAATATGCTTTTGAAACACGTCATCCAACAACCTGGACATCTATCGAATTTAGTGAACGCGACAGAATTATCGGAAATCGACGGATCTGAACACTGTTGAAAAATAGCGAACGTATCACTAGTTCAATGCGGTTATTGGCGAAAAGCCTATGGAGATTTGTGAAGTGAAATTCTTCCGAATGGGATCTTCGAGGAATTCAACATTTTATTTGTACAATTGATTTTTCAGACGAACAATCATTCAGTTTGATCCGATTCAAACATAAACCGTCTGAGATTTTAAATAATAATAATAATAATAATAAAAAAGAATATTTGTGTAATCACTTGATGAATGCGATAAGTGCTAAAGTTTTACAATCGATCGGTGCGCCGTTTTTGGCCGTCGTTCTCGAGCTTCTATAGGGTTTAATGTATATTACCTCGTTCCGCGTCGAGAAAATGTGTATATAATCGTAACTCGAAGGACGTTTTCCCGCGTTATATTGCCCGTGGAGTAGAAAAACTAGAGAAAATTCGAATAATCGACAACGTTCCAACATAGTATTTGTAAAATAATCGCCTGTATCGGATGTCACACGCGACTGTATCGAATTATTATCGTTTTCGTTCGCTACCTACAAACAATATCTTATTTCACGAAGACGTTCGTATAGCAAATGCAAATTCCAATACTACATACGGACACTTGTACGTAAGTGTGTTGCTTAAATATAAACGCAACGCGAGAACGTTGCGAAGAGAACTCGACGTGATTTCACGTTAATAAACACACTAACGCGTGCGTATAATGGGCGTGATATCGTGATGTCGCGTGAAAATTGTAATGTTAATAAATTAATTGCGGTGGTCGTACACGGTACACAGCGGATAGACGAAAATGTATCAAAATGAAAAACTAAATTAACGAAAAACCAGATTGATTGAAAAAGAATATGGCGGAATGGATGACAGGACGTGAACGGAACGAGGAGATAACGGATTTTCTGTTTAAACGGTTTACGAAAAACGTCGAGCGAGTTGAAAAGAAAAAAAAGAAAAAAATTTAAAGAGATGCTTGACGTTTGGAAAAAAACACGGAACTATTGAATGGTAAGCGAGAAACGTTACAGCCCCGGGGTTGTGTGTAGAGTATCAAAGGACGGTTCCGTCACGAACGGGAAACATACTGTGTACATTAAGTGTGCGGACGGAAAATTGGGAAATGAAGTTGAATTTTTTATTAAGATTTAAATTATTAAATTGTGGTCGGGGAGGGGGCAAGGAGAAATGCTTATTAAATCGGTTATAGAAGTCACGAAAACCGGCCGTTTTATGTTATTCTAGAAGCGTGTTATAACCGAAAATCAATATATATATACTCACGTTCCCACGAACATCCGTATATTTCCACTCGCATGCAAACGGTCCTGGGATGCGTGCTGAATGGCACGAATCGTATTCTGCTGGCCACGAACGGCAGTTCCAATTCTTGATTGACCGACAAATACGTGTTCACGTTACCGGGTAACACCTGAAATCCCATTCGAAAATTATAGTTCAAAAGACGTTTTAAACGGGGTTTTTTGTTTCAACAGCAACAAAAAAAGAATATACACATTAACGGTACGGATTCGCCGGAGATTTCTCATTTCTCAATTGCGAGTCATCTAATAACTATTTCCCGTTCCGTCGGCCGTCCGTAGGTACGTAGTTTTCTTTTGAACGAGATCATTATAAAAATTTGTAATTATTTGCCAAAACAAAATTCTATAATTCACTATTTAAGTAAAAATTCTCGTTATTTTCAATTTTTTTCTAAAGTGTTTTATCTCATTGTACAGAAAAAAATCAATAGAGTATTTCGCGGTCCGTATCTCGTGATAAATTACGTTTAGATAAAATCGTTTCCTCTTCCAAATAATATTAGTATTATGTAGAAATAATAAGCGCGCGTACACGACAGTATCGAATATGTGGAAAAGCACACTTTTTTTCTTTTCTCTTCTTATTTCTCCGAATATACTTCTTGGCAATCAATATTTTATTTCCACGTTATATGCGGTAAAAATATAGATTTTTAGCTTTTTCTCGCGCGGATAAACGCGAAATTTCTCCTGTAAATTCTCGTCGGGAAAAAAGCAAAAGAAAAAAATATTATTATTATTCTAATATTTGCGTGTCTAATAACGTGGCTGTACACCAAAAGTCCATTATATTGCACAATCACACTGTATTGATTTGTCGCGTTAAAAGTATTTCTTAAAAACAAAAAAAATAAAAATATATTTAAAAATAAATATCTCTGGTGTATAAATTGCGTAATTAATACGCGTCTTCGGCCCTTAAGTTATTCAATAAAAATAAAGAGCGTATTCCCACCAATCGACTTCTCTTTTAAAATTAAATCGCCTTGTTTTTATTTTTATTTTTTTGTATGATCCGCGACACCGAAAATTCATCTCACGTAGTGAAAATATTCATGAAAAATATTTCGACACCACTCGTCGTCGTCGGTATTACACGAGGAGAACAAGCGCGTAAAACGCGGCATCGCTGATTAAAAATATACGTATGTCAAAACTTTTCGGTCGGTCGGTTTGTTTTTTTTTTTTTTTTTGTTTCTTTTAAATTGAACAAAGTTTTTACTATTTATATTGACAGAGAAAAAAAAGTGCTCGAAGACGTTTTTAAATTTATCTCGGGGATGAATTCGCGTATACTGCAGTAGTCGCGCTGGACGGAGTACGCGCGTACGTGTACAGAGACACTCGAAACTCGTGGAGCCTGTAACCGATATCGGAATGTTGGCCGAATATGACAGTGACGTCTTATTATCGGAAATTTAAAACACATAAGTCAAATGGTACACGGTACAGAGCCGCAGAAGGAAAACTTCACGCGGAATACGCAGCACAAACGAATTTATTGGTCGAGAAACGAAAATATTGATACGCAATACACTGAAAAATCGAAGGAAAAAAACTCTGTTTTTTCCCCTCTCAGGCCCGTCGTTTTATTATTATTATTATTATTATTATTGAAATTCACTACTATATCGGTTTTAAAATTGGGCGCTAATGAGCGCGTACGCACCGATCGGATAGTGATATAATATCATTATATTATAGGTCGAAGAAAACTCTGATCGTAAACTTTTTTCTTTTTTTTTTAATATTATGTAAATATTAAATTGCAACGTATAATTGGACGCCGGCGGGCAAAGAAACGAGAAAACCACTCCGACTAATAAATTGAATTTCTCCGTTGAAATTTGTTGGTGTTGAAAAACAAAAAAAAAAATAATAATAATAAGATAATTACGTCGTATTTATCAGATTCGCGTTTTTAAGAATCGAAATTAAAAACATTTTTTTTTCCCCCCCGAAAAAACACGGTTCGATTTGAATTTTATCACGGGGGCGTTCACGCGGACGAAAACAATTATCTCGCGGTTGTTATTATTATATTTCCATGTATAGTTCCGCGCCGCGCGTCATTGAAACGACGATGGGACCACGTGGACGGTCGAGTTTTTCAGCTGAATAAACATTTGCGGACGACGACCTCCTAAAACAACACACGCCCATGAGTTGCTTCTAGCCTTTGGCAGGGAACGGCAACAGCGTGTTCGTAAGTATTGCCTTTTATAAAGGTAATACGGCGTGTAATTTCATTACTATTTAAAGGGTACCTGTCTAATGGGATTATTATTAACCGCGTGTACGTATTATATAATAATAATAATAATAATAATCGAATAATTATATAATAGAAATTGTCGGTAGCGAAAGTGCCAAACGATAGTAAAAGAGTGCAAAACAGCTAATCGCCATTAGACAATATTGATATTACGCGTTATTTTTTAGACGATACGGAGTGGTTATTACCGGCAATTAATACGATCGCTTCACGATTCTCTGCTGAGAACATACCGCGTCTTGTTTCTTGTGCGTGCTTAGTGGTATCTTCTCTCGAATTATTTTGCAAAGCCTATGCTCGGTGTGTGAGGATTTCGATGCGTGCGCCAGCGTATGAATTTCGGTGCAGTACGAGAAACGGATAATTTCGTAAAACTCTAAAGTATATTTCATCAGCGTTGAGTTCGACTAACCCAAAACCAAGATTCGCGTTTATGTGAATACCATCATCATATGTGCGTAGGTAACGCGATGGCACCCAAGGCGGTAGGCTTTCGACTTTTTGATGAATGGCGTCGAAATCATTATAATAATATATACGTCAAATGGTAAAATTATCGGGACTCTGTTCATCCCTTAATAATCATTTATGGAGAGTTAAAAAACGGTATAAAAAAAAAAATGGCACATTCTCCTCCGACATTTTACCAGGTGAAAGGAATGCAAGAGCCACAGAATCGAATACGTTCCATTTTAACTCACACTACATGCCCGACATTTACGAATCGTAATCGCGTACAATCCAGAAGAAACCGACAGCACGGAAATCGTCGATTTTTTTACCGAAATAAAAAAATCGTTTTAGAATTTCATATGTATTTTGTATGTAGTATGTTTTGTACGCACAACGTTAGATTTCAAGTCCAAACGATTGTACAAACATAACACCGACTTATATAACAATATGAGAGTCAAATCAGGCTAATAACCATAGCCATGAAATTGTATTACTCTGCGCGCACTCCAGTCGTGCGATTTTCATACAGAATTCGTACGACTTGTGTGACGCCCATCTCCATAAACGGGTAAAGTTAATCGATAAATCCTATCCGTTTCCAGCCGGCGCGATATATTATATTATTATTTAACGGGAATATAAATTATTTGCCGAGCGCGTTATTATTTCTGTGGAACGTACCGACGCCGCCGCTTGCAGTTTATGATAAAGTATTTAATAATTTATCGGTAAGATTGGCAATAATTAATTTTCCACAAACGCCGCCGGATTGCGCAGCGCAGACCGGCTTTCGATTCGAAACGTATATATATATATATATACATGTATATAATAATGTATACTCGCGTATAATTCCCCCGTCGCCATCGAGCATTTTGATAAATTCAATTCCTTTTAAATACCACCGTCGAAATATATAAATAATATATTATTGAAGAACCCGTCTAATTCCGCGAGGCTTTTTAATGCGCGACCGCTGTGGTTTTGTCTCGCATCGAAGTCTCGTTCAAAGTCGGTTAGTTTAATAAAAAAAAAAAATATTCGATATATATATATATCGATTGTATACAACGCACGCGATTCGCAAAAAAAAACGCCGAATCGCTCGTGTATTGCGAAAGAAGGATTTTTTTTTTTGTTCCAAAACTTTACAAATCGATTTTAAACATTTTACACGCGATGTGTTCAATCGTAGTACGAATATCGATATTCCAAATCGAAATCCCCGTCGAAATATATCATGCCGAATATCGATTCCCGCGGAAACGTAATTATCGAAAATAAAACAAGAATCGTTAAAATAGGAAAATACGAGCATTGGTGTTCTTTGTTGTTACTTTCGATTCAAACACCGTAACACTGTTCAAAATAGGCACACGAATCAGTGTGCGCTTACGGTACAATTGTTAGTTGAAAATATCGACACGTAAGTTGGTCCAAATCATGTTATAGTTATGCTCCGTTTTCACAGCAACCCACCACTTTGAACACCGTGTATGCGCTGTAATAAGTGCTCGACCCACGGTCAGCACATATGGTATGCGCTGATCGTCGGTCGGTCGAGGAAACGTATGAATGTGAGTAAACCAGTGAAAGTTGATAAAACAGTAAAAAATGTAGGACAAACGAGTAAATGAGTGTGCAACGAGGAAAAATGAATCATTACGTTAATTTCGTTACATTGAAATACGCGAAATAATAATATTATTCGTAATAAAAATAATAATAAATATAACAAACGCGTATACGATTGATCGCACAATCATTATGATTGGTCAGCGTCAAACTTAACACCCGCGTGTACCGACATAGCACGTCAGTCGACCGCAAAAACAACAGAAAACGAAAGTAGTTACCAGGTAGCGCTACGACACAACATGGAGGGGGTGGCAACAAGACGCATATAAATAGCGGTCCGAAATCAGCGGATCGCTCAGTCTGGACGCGATTATGTATTTGAAATCGGACTACCGGCTCGGGTTAAACGCGAAATCAATTCAATACAATCGAACGCTGGTTTTCGGTGCAGTGTGCAGTACGTCACACACACATTTTGTCGTTTCCGTAGAAGTTCTCGCGGAATCTATAAAAAGAGTCTCGTACATACCTTGCTATCTCTCGAATCCTTGTATTCCACCCAACGTCCTATGGACTTTCTCCAGTACTCGATGGTGAACGCTTCGGTGAACTCCTGTCCCTGGCCGTTTCCCCACCGGCCCTGCGTTTCCGTCCACGTGACCAGATGGTCTTCGTCCAAATCGATCTCCAAGTATTCCCTGACCTCGCTGCTGATCTGCGCTTTCGGGCACCAAGCGCCGCCGTTCTTCTCTTGCCGAATCCTGACGGAAAACAACGCGACATTATAAATATATAATAGAAATGTACATTGACTTGTATTCGTTTATGCGGACGTATGAAAAAAACTACGTTCGTCATTATCACAAGAGAGTATCGCTCGAAGTGCACTCGTGCAAAGTCAAACGGAATTCTCAATATCAACCGAAGGAGGGAGAGATATTGTCGTGTGTGTGTTTTGTTTTTACGCACTCGGACGTATTTATACGATACGTTATTTTACTGGCGTTATGAATTTTTTATTTTTTTTTTTTAACAACAACACCGAATGGCGAAGAGATCTGTTTTTTGAAGACAAACGATCGAACAAACGATTCGTATAAATCATAGGTTCTCAAACATATTTCATACACCGCCCACTTTGACAATCAAAATTTTTTTAATGCCCCCCAAAATTTTTAAACTTACCAATTGTTGTTTATCTTTAATAAGTTATTACAGTTATTACATTTGAACATGCCATGTTGTATTTTAGAGTTCAAACTTACATTTTAAAGGAGCATTTTGAATAAGAGCAATTAAAACGCACGCTTAATCGAATTTCAATGTATTTTTATGAAAATTTAAACAAATCTTTGAATTTAAATTTATCGAGCTCACTTAATGTGACGGATGAACCGGATGTAGTTTAACCAGTTTTTTTTATATCAGGCTCGAATTTACTTAAATACAGCCGTAAGACGCCACGTTCGGTAACAAGCAGCCGATTTCTTTTTTTAGTTATTAGTGTTGTTACAGCACTAAATCCACGTTCGGACAAATAATACGATGACGGAAACGCTATTATTAGATATCTTTGAACAATCGACCATAATCCAGGGTAACGTTGCGGGATTACATAATTTTTCGCTTTTTTTAATCATCTATCGCCCCCCAGACCGCTTCAACGCCCCCACCCCCCCAAACTTCTTTGGGCCTTTTACCGCCCCCCTGAAGGCCACTAACGCCCACAAGGGGGCGTTATCGCCCACTTTGAGAAAGAATGGTATAAATCGTTCGGAAATTACAATTCCGTGTATATACACGTATACGTATATACACGCGGAATTCGCACGACCGCCGCGTACACAGCCGGTTGAGGTATTCGCTGGGAATCCGTTACAAAGTTTGCGTTGCCCGATGCCGTCGTGTACATTATCGGGGACGATATCGCCGTGTCGGTGACACGATACGCGCGCGCGGGAGGGAATGCCAAAAAGCGCGCTGCGACGTTGTTCATCGGCGGTGGCCCCGCGCGCGCCACAATTTATAAACGCCGCAGCGTTCGTCCCGGGGTACGGTCGAAAAGCGCCGCGCGGTATGTCGTCTCGCCGCCAATAATATTCAGACGAACGGCGGCGTATTATTTCCTCGGAAATAATATTGCCGCGTGTAATTATTTGTATTGCGAATAGCCGTCGGAATTACGGGAATTATGTGTGTACGCTACACGCGGTTATATACATATAACGCATACGGGAATTTCTGGTAACAATCGCGTGTATTATTAATATATTAAACGACTGAACGTAAACTGTTTCCCCTCCTCTCCCCCAAAAAAAAAAAAAAAAAAACGTTTTTGTCGCGCCGAACGGAGCGGAATAAAATAGTTTTTCCACCGAAACGGCCGGTCGTCACCCGGGGGAAAAATAAAAATAAAAAAAAATATCACTCTACTACGTTATCGGTAGTAATGATAATAATCGGTGACGTTCCACGTTTTTTCCATTTCGAATTCGTTAATTCCAATTGTTCGCGGGAAAGAAATCTTTCGTCGTCGATCCGGCGAACGACGCGAAAGTCCTACGCGCGCCGTTATTAGCTCGGGTTCGGATTTACGCCCGTTACGGCGCGACGGTGGAAAAACGTTGCGGGAAGAATTACAATTCTTAAAAAAGAATTACGATACTCGCCGCCGAGTAATGTCGAAAAATCGGGAAAAGAAAAAAAAGAGTCGTTTTAAATATATGAAAAAAAAAAAACACTCTTTTCGTTTTACTCATTAGACTTTTTGGTGAGTGGACAGCAAACGCAACAGGAGAAAAGTCTCGATCAAAAGGAGTTTGGAAAACGGGTGGGAATTGAAAAAAAAAAGGATTTTTTTTCTTTTTTAAGGGACGCGTTACAAAAGTTTATGGCGTGTTATGGCAAACGACTAATCCCCGTCGTGACGAACGTTCTTTGCCCGTCGTCACACCTACTCGACTCGACGAGCGTAAATCGAAACGGATTTAAAGAGTTTTTTTGTAATGTCCATTGTCTTTGGTGAAAAAAAAACGTTTTATAATTTTTTTTTTGATGTTCGTTTGTGCGTATGTAATACCACTCGCATTGTACGCGGCGATTATTTTTAATATAATAATCCCGCCGATGTTTGTAATTATAATACTGCGGCGGCCGTCACATCTTTCAGTCCGTCCTCTCACGCGCACGCCGAAGAGGATTCACTGTGCGTACGACATTAGGACGGGATTTCTTTTCACAATTGACAAAAATTGTGCAAAAACTTTCCACGATTTCCCTATTGTTTCAGTCGCCGAGTTCAATTGTGCGAAATTTCCACCAAGCCATCTCGCATAAAACCGTTGATTTCCCAGCCTCCCCCTGTACCGAATAAAAAACAAACGGCCGTGCCTCGTATATATTTAAAATCTTTTTATCGAAAACTTTCATCGTACAACAATGGTCTTCGTTTGTCCCTTTGTTCCCGCAACGTCCGCGGACAGCTCGTTTTGTCTTTTACCAGCCGAACGTTCGGTTTCTTTTCGCCGGTCCTCCTCTCGTCGGCGCGCGTTTCGACGAAACGTCGCCGCCAGTGTCCCGCCGAACGAACCGTCGCTCGCCGCCCCGACAGGTCGCACCTCGGGGATTCCTAAGGGATCGCCAGCCGTTTTTACGCTAAAACTCACCGCGCGCGCATTCAACGTTGCCTCCGGTCGTCTGACCCGACTTGTCGCAGACGTTGTCGCGGTAAAATGTACCGGTTGATTTGTCGGACAACTCGGGACGGTGTCGCGCGTACGTTGGAAAACGAACTTTGCGTGCGTGCCGCAGACGGTTTAAAAGCGCGCGAGTAAATCAAACGCGGAAGGGATGCGCGCGCGTCCCGTTCGAAAGTCGAGCGACGCGGATTCAATTGTCCCGACAATTATTGCAGTACGACGAGAGGAGCGGCGGCGGCGGCGGCGGCCAGAGAAAATAAAAACCTCCCGTGTATCGCTAAATGTTCGTTGGAAAACAATCGAAGTAATTAAAGACGATTACTTTTTTTTCCTCCGTCCGACATTCATATCCATTTATTCCAATCACTTGGAAAAGATCGTTTGTCTTCGTATCTTATTTTCTCGTTTTATTTCACTCTCTCTCTCTCTCTCTCTCTCTCTCTACATTATATACGCAATTTCCAGTATTAATAAAAGTTTTTTTTTCTTTTTTTTTTTTTTGTCGTTTCGTTCGGCGGATAAGCCATTCGATCGTGACAATTACACAGAAGTCGCGCGATTTGTTTGATTTCGTTTTGTTTTGACAAAAACGTCTTTTCAAAAAAACAAAAAAAAAACAAAATACGAAATCGTTTTACATAATTCACGATAACCCAATTAATGAGTTTAATTATTATTCGGTCGGACTTGCATTTTGTTTGCCGGTTGACGGGGGGGGGGGGGGGAGGGGGAAACCGTCGATAATTAAACAGCGGCGAAAATAATTAATAAAATAAAAACAAACGAACGAAAAAAAAAAGTTCAATCGCTTTTTTCTTTTGGACGCGCCGCGGCGTACTATGAACTGGTCTTAATAACGCGCTGTCCGATTTACCACTTAACTTTATACACTTTATCTCCGCTTACTGGTGGATTTATCATTACCGTACCGGCAACAACAATAATCAACAAAAATCTTCGTATCCCTCTCCAACACCGATTTGCCACCATCCCCTCGTCGGACTTCACTCCTATTTTAAGACCGATACGTTGACGACCTCTGGTCGTCTCAATGCAATAATTTACCCCTTAATTTTGCCTCCGAATTCAAAACAATCGTCCCCAGAATCCCCGAAAAAAATTAACGATCTCGAACTACCAAGACCATCTGTTGTCCGATTTAATTATCGCTCACGAGCTGGTCATTTATTCGCTTCCGTCTTATAAACCGTCTCTTAATAGTTCCCATCCCTTCGCTCTTTATCCCGATGAATGTGTTTGTGATCTCCCTCGTGTTCTATTTCACTGTCCCCCTTTATCCGATAAACTTTAGTTTCCGTTTTAAAATCACAAAACGTATCCCTTGACCTCCAATCCATCGATAATAAGCGTAAAAATTAACGCGTTATTATTAAAATAATATTTTTTATTCCGGAAGCTGGCCTAATTATTTAATCTAATCTTGTAGTACTATACTTTTATGTTTCTTCTTTGCCTCTCTTCGTCCGTTCTAACTTTTTTTTTTTGTGCGTATGTCAAAATAAATTGTATTACAAAATTTCTTTAAAAAAAAAAAACCGTCGTGTAGTTAAGAGTTTCTCCCATACCTGCATACAAAAATTTACATTCCAAAAGACTCCGCTGCGAACGCGATAGAGTGATTTGATTGTGTATGAATATGATCACAGCGGTGCCGCTGTATCATTAAGAAATTTTGTATTTATTTCTTCGGCATCTTCTAAACGTATACCGACTCGGTTTGAATAAATGAACTCGGCTGATTTGCGTTCGGGTTATTATATCGAATCGATATCACTTTCGACGCGAAATCGTCGGATTACCGGATAAATATAAAAAAATAATAATAAACGGAATTTAATAAATATTCCGCGGTCAAGCGCGTGTATTTTTTTTTCAAAGAAAACAAATATCGTTACGGAATCGTTTTTTATTTATTTTTTTAAAGAAAAAACGTATTTTTTCCCTCCGAGACTGCGCGCGCGCGCGTGTGTACAGAAGAGTCTCCGACGGCCGCGCCGCGATATTAGAAAATCCGAGTCGGATCTTTGGCGATGGCCGTAATTCCGTTGTCAAACACACACGTATATATATAAATAATACTATTTTATTTAATATACTCGGTATTTTCTCTTCTTTCAATTAAACACGTCTTTCACGTCTTGTACGCTCGTACTTTTCGCCGCGCCGCCAGAACGGTCAGTCTCGAATAATACGAGCGACAGAGAAAAAACGCAATAACAAATAAAACGTGCCGTACGTTTGTGCGCCGGCTAACCACGGTACCGAAACTACCGACACGGAGAATACTGTCGAGGAACGTAACGAAATCGAATTTCAACGATTATTATCAATAATTATCGTCGAGATTAATAATGAGTATTATTTACGTGTGTGTCGAAAACATCCGAAACAAACGTGTAGTTCGAAACGCTGGGACAATAAAAATGTCCCCGAAATAGAATAAAATATTTTCTGACGGTTTTTTTATCGTACCGCTGAATTTTTTACGAATTTATAAAAAAAAAAAAGAAAACCAACAAATCTTACCAACGGATTCGTTCCGACGGTCGGCAAAAAGAACAAACAGTTCAGTTTCGATTGATCGTGAAAAATCTAACACGTCGATGTGTTTTTTTTTCACCGATATGCGTCCGCGTACGATTTTTTTTTTTGGAAAGATCTCATATCACCACCCCCCCCCCTCTCCGTGTACGGTTTTCATCTCGCCGTAACGCCGAACAATTCCTTCCGTTTCCAGTCATACTGTTTGCGCACCATCATCAAACGTTAACTTTCCTTCTCCCGCAAACGCAAACACACTGTTCATTTGCTCGAGAAACGTTATCGAACTCCGCGGGACTCGTCGTATTTTTCACGTTTTTCCTTCTCCGCGTCGTAATATAAAATCGTCCCCCCGACGACCACCTGGCAAAGATTATTAATAGGGCGTTTTCCTAATTAAAACTAACATCCCCGTAGAATCGTAAATATATACACGCGCGTATTGTACACTTACTGCTGCTGCTGATGCTGCGGCACACGGTACGGGCCGCGGACAAAGTTTTAATGAACATTAATATTGAGAGGGACGGGGACCTTATATTATTATACCCTTGTAACGATCGTCGTCGAGCCCGTATTGGTGACCGGCCGCGCGGTTATAACCGTGTTTATGCCACTACGGTTACGCGCGCGTACGAGGGATTTTGTCTGTCCGTCAACAGCGGACAGCATTTTGTTATTTTTTTACCGACGGTTATTTTATTCGATTTTTTTTTTTTTTGTTTTTTTTGTTTTTGCTTTTCTCCGTGATAATCTCCACGCGAATATACGTTGACGGTCGGAGTTTCCTCTCCCCAACGCGGACATACGACAGCAATCGATTACGGCGAGAAAATGTCGTTGTTATATCTACAAAAGTATAAGGCGCGCGGATATTGCGAGAGGTTCATGTCTCGACTCGATGACGGAAAATAGTTCGCCAAGTCTTGGCAGAGGCCGAAATCGTCGCAATGAAGAAGAATTCGTACAGTAAACTGGAACGCGATTGTTTGATTGAAGTTCCAACGGGCAAATAACGTGTAGAACAATGCGCGTCTGAGGAGTAGTGGTCATTATATTTTATCAAATTCAAAAATATCATATGTTTCGCGGCCATTTAATTTGGAATCGTTTCGATTGGAGGACGTATCATCAATTATTATTATTGTTATTATTATTATTTATGTTATCACCGGTATCATTAGGAAAAACGTTGAGCCGGCAGTTTGAGCAATTCATACACACACTACGTCTCGACTAAATGTCTTACACTCGTGTCGATTTACACAACGCGTTTTATACGAATTGAATTTTCATATTTTTTTTTTAATGTATGGCGGCCGCTGTAGTGGAAGAAGACTTTATATAATAATAATAATCTCTCCCGTCCGGTGTCTACGATAAATTTCCTCGTATATTCCGAATTCAATTCACGATTTCCCTTTCGCGATGGCTGTTCATATTTTCGCATTCGCGTCGTTTACGTTACACAATACGACATTCATAATAATCGTTTTATACGTTTTTCAACGCGTGTTCAAACCGATCGTCGGTAACGTGTTAGACAAAACGTTTAAAAATAAATTACAATATCCAAGTAGAATATATGAATTGCTGCAGTCGTAATCGCACGGTGGTAAATAACGTTTTCGAAATGTACAAAAAAAAAAAAAAAAAATAGCTTATTTATAATATGATTTATTAATTTTCTCGGAAACGTGTCCATCATCGCAGCGTCTCGGCCAAACGATCTTTTTTTTTTTTTTTTTTGCTTTCGAATACGTATTTTCGCATCCGTTTCCACAATTTCGGTCTCGCGTACACACACACATATATATATATAATATTACTTACTTATATACTTATTCTTTGTAATAAAAGTTTTACGCGGCAAGCACGTCGTCGTTTATCATCATCATTTTCGTGTAGACTTTTTCGAACTGTTTAACGGCGTACAGAGCCTTGTTGATTATCTCTTCGCTCTACTCTGTGTAATTTAACATCGTTCACGAGCATGTTGTTGCTGTTCTTGTTGTTGTTGTTGTCGGGAAAGGAGGGCTTTTTTTTCTTCTTTTTTTTTTTTTCTCCGCGGCACTCATTTTACGCGCAACAGTGCCCATCTATTTTCATCTCTCGGACAGGGCATAATAATAATAATAATAACAATACGAGTATCTCTCGCTCGTCGATTCTTCCCGCGGATCTTGTGCGTTACAGAACCTCCGCAACTGTATATTATATTCGCACAATAACTTCTGTAGACATGTATGTTTAAGTATATGTGTGTGTGTGTGTGTGTGTGTGTATTCGAGGTGTGGTCCATTGTCGTCCCTCATTCTCTTACCGAGCAGGGACTGCTTTTATTTTTTTAAAAACCTTCTTCGAAATGGTATGAGGAAAAAAAATTTTCTTAAAAAATCGAGAACATAAATTACCGAAAATCCACGCGCTATTAACAATCAATAAATTGTATGAAATTCAAATTTAAAAAGTGTTCGGGAGGAAATAACTTTTCGTTCACAGTACGGATTTTTAACGGACCACAATACCGATATATTGATCGGATGTTGAATTTAATGGTGTTTTTTGTCAGAAAAGAACACGTCGAAACGCGTTTTTCGGTAAACGTTAAAGATACGATGATACATTATATTGTGTTGGCGACGAATACTCTCGGAGAGTTCTAATACCCGCACAGTAATAAATGAAACATAAAATACAATTAAAAACTACACAATATGTTTTTATGCGTACGTTTTGTATGTCGAACAAGAGAGGTCTACGATGGTCCAATTGAACCGCTCGAATCGGACACAAGTATTATTATTAATTTTTCGGCGGGATTGTTTAACTAATAAATATTTAATAGTAGGTTTTCGATTTTCTCGGAGTAGAAAATGAACGATTTGCTGAAACGACGTCGAAACTGGATGTGTTTTGCAAAAATAAAGATGTATTGAACACCATCAAAGGTTCGGGGAAAATTTTTTTCCGATTTAACGCACTTATCAATAATAATTGCAGACTTCGAAAGCCGTATTTGATGTACCGATTTCCGTTTTTGCGACTACACTCTTGCGGTTTTGATATTCAAAATGTTTCGTGATTCGGGCAAAGTGTTTTTTTATTAAAAAAGAAAAAAGAAAATCTATAGACTTTTTCTTTTGAAGTCATCGCTACTACGTACACATCAGTTCTAATTTTATCATTAAACTCGGAAACAAATTTTGCTGTACATCTGAATAATGACCGTATAGCGAAGAGATGACGGACGCTGAACCGGACACGACACCCGAATCGGACGATTATTACATTTCGTCCGTATTCGTAAATCGCACAGCCAACCTGACCGCAGAAACTTTCGCTTTGAGGCCGTATAAACTTTTTAAACCTTTCCAGAAACGTATGCGCGTATTTTATACAATATATGTAAACGTTCGTTAAACTGCCACGTTTTGAGTATAAAAGTAATCAGCTTAATTAGGTTTTGAAAACGTTTGCGAAATAAAATTATAGTGTAAAACATTTTTAGTGTTGCATATCAAACTGTGAGTTGATTATTATAATAAAAACTATTGATTTAATATAGAACAGCCATATCGCATTAGATAAAAACGTTTTTTTTCCCCCGTTCAACAGCACATTATGGTTTCGATCTACTGAACGATATATCGTGTACAAATCTAATTTAACGTTTGTAAAATTTAAGCGGTCAATCGTTAAAAAAAAGATATATATATATAAAAAAAAAACGAACGCGTGTTATAAAATTCGGTGTACCGATCATAAAACCGTGGGAGACACCGCAGAAAAAATGACTTATGAGGACGTGAAGAAGAAACGTTTGTCATGAGCAGGAATCGTGAGTTCACTCATTAAAAAAAGGTGTAAATAAACACGCATTTATGCACTAGAAACTGGCAATAATATATGCGTATTAAAAAGTTTATATGTACTAAAAATTCAGAACTTGTGATACAAAAAATCATAAGCGATATACGAGAAACACTCGTTACGATTGTACGGCTTTCGACAAAAATAAATGTGTAGGTGGTACTACAGTGTAAAACTCGTAAACTACCACACAGTTATAGAAGAATAAAAATGTACTAAACGTTCGGGAAAGTAAATAAGAAAGAGAGAGTTTTTTCGGATCTGAAAATTTTTTTTATACCCGCCCTGGAAAACGATTTTTCTATATTAATGCGAAATAATACGGCAAAAAATCTACTATATCATGCCAAATATACGAAAACGCGCACTATTTAAAACGTATATTTTTATTACTATTGTAGCGAAACGGATTTGTACCTCACTTGACGTGTTTTCCTGTGTAGCAAAAAAAAAAAAAAAAACACGCGGACTGACCAATTGAAATAGTTATTCTTTAAATTCGTAAATTCTTCTTTTTTTTTTTTTTTTTTTGAAAGTCGATTTTGTTTTTTTTCCGTCTTTTCCCCTATCTCCTCGACGTGATTCATATGTATTATTGCGTTATAAAATCTAAAATCCGGTTCCCCTTCACGGTCAGGGGTGATTTCAACAGGGACAACAGGAGAGTTGACGGACTGGAGTCGGCGGCGCGTAGTCGATAAAATTAATTCGGGTGAAAAACTAATGATTTTTTTTTTTTTTAATCACCCTCGCCAAAAACATCTTCTCTGCGGCGTGCTCGACTTAATTCAATATCGGGGACGCTAAATTCATTTACGACTTAACAACCGTACACGCCCTTGAATCGTTATTGTTCGGAAAAAAGCTACTGAATCGTCCCTAGAGGTTCTTACAACGGATAAAAAATAAATAAATACTTTCCCCCCCTTGCCACCAAATAATATTATATTGTATATAATTAAACACCCGCCGCCGATTCGTTTCAGTGTAATGTCTCCGTTGTTTGCGAGGCTGTCGATCTCTCCGCAACAGCAGCATTCGAACGAATAAAACGTCTCGTTCGGACTACACTCTGCAGATTTTTACGTACGATTGGGACCATTGGGACGCGAAAAACGGTATATAACTGTTTTTTTTATATATATACAATTTTTAAAGTGTGTATGTGTGTATGGAGAAGGAGAAAAAAATAATACACACGGGCTTCGGGCATTTTCGAACTCGTGCGGATTTGTATTCCAAACTCGTACCTACGCGCCAGTATAGTACATATTATATGCGCGCCGCCCGGCTAGGACTCTCCTCGGCTCTCTAGATTTTTTTTTTCATATATCACACACACACACACACGATGGGTGGACATTACTACTGCTGGCCCCACTCATCTGCCACGGTCCGGCCGAGCAAAAAGTGTATATGTAAATTTAAGGAAGGTATTATGGTGTGTGCGTGTGTGTTTTTTTTTGGCCCTCGAACGCTGTACGGAAGAGAGATTCGGAATTTTTACGAGACCTCTTAAACTGTCGAAAAGACGATTTTTCACGATGACTTTATGCCCTCGAGACACGTATATTTCATCGTTATTATCCTGTTTTTTCCCTTCTCCTTCTCCTTTTTGATCACGAAGAAAAAACCGAATCCGTATCGAGGACCGACGTACAAGCCGTGTGGTCATCGAATCCGCGATAGGTTGTCCAGGAACTGTTCCGAAACAACGAGTCCGAGTTTGGTGGTGATGGGTGAAATCGACGTGTACAAAGCCATAGGATACTAACGGCAACGTGAGATGTGCAATAAAATGATATAAGTCCGAGATACATTTAAATGGTCCATTGGCGGTGTTTCAATATTATATTTGTATCAGCCGTTTATTGTGAAATTCACTTTTTTGACGTCTGCACCGCGCGTACATAATGCGTAATCACAAAATAGAATATCACGTATAAACACTCAGAGCAAACGTCAATTTTTTAAATTATTCACGATTCGTTCGTAGTATATAATTCCTTCGGGTTCAATAGTTGTTTTCTCTCTCTCTTTTTTTTTCTTTTTTACAATATAGTTACGAACAATGTAATTAGCGTACCCGCGTACGAAAATTCGATACGATATTTTGTAATGCTCGGCAAATACTCGAAATCTCGTATCTATAATATAGTCGGTACGTTATTTGAAACGTTTCTCGATTTCAACGCAGTAATATATTCTTACGCTAGGTAATACAAAACAACTGTAAAATCGGAAGAAAAATTATTTTCGTGATAGTTTTTAAACGCGGCACACTAGAAAAAAAAACTATCAAAATAATTGTCTTGAAATTAATACCGATTACCTTATGTAAAAAAAATTAAAATTTGCCGACACTTTCTTTTTTCGATTTTAGGCTATTCATATCAATTATTAGATGTCGAGCTATTAAATTTAATTAAACAGGCGATTTTTGGTTTTAAGGCTGAACATTTTACACAACATACATACACACGTCTTGCGTATACATTCAAGAAATCTCGACAATCCTTAAATCGCAATTGCAGAATCGTTTTCAATTGAACGCAATGCATTCGAATCGTTTGCTTCCGACTTTATATAAATAACACAAAACACTTTAAAACTTTACGCAAGTCATTCACTTAAGCAACACCTTTTTTCCTCTTCCGATATTGTAAGCGACGATACAATCGCATGCGTTTAAAAGTAATTTCGAAGAACCGAGTAGTGAGTAATTCAGACGGACAATTTAGAGAGGCGTATATTATTGTATTGAATTCGAAAGCCGATGGTCGTCCACGTCCAAGACGAACACGCCGACAATTTTACCGGCGGAGTTTGCAATTTTCCCGTACTTTTTCCAATAAAGAAACTATTGGATAAACGGAAAAACGTGTAGTACCCGACTAGATACGCGATTTACTGCCGAAAAGTAATAAAGCGTGTCGAAAAAGCGTATTTATTTTATGGGTAAACAATATATACGTATACACGTGCACAACGCGGAAACGAGACAAATCAGTCTTGTTCGACGCGGTGGTGTTCTGAAGTTTATAAATCCATCGGACTTTATTACGTACATCAATTGCACGCGTTTTCTTGCTCGTCCGAACGTGTTTCTTCATTAAATATATGAATTATTAGCCAGTAGGTTTGGTCAGAAATTATTATTAAACGTATACGCGGATTACACTAATATCAATATTGTAATTATCGGAATTGACCGCGTGTCTTCAATATTTCGGTGTGACCGAATTTTCGAGACGATTGCAGATTCCACGTTCGGTGTAACGTCTGAGACGCGACTCTGAGACTACACTGAGCGGTCCGCTTGTTTCTGCCATCCTACCACACCCGTCCTATGTTGTGTCGTAGCCTAATCCGATGACTAATTTCTTTTCCCGTTTAATAATAATTGTTATTTCGTTTAGTTAGGCTCAGCGTAATCGCGGCTGTCAGACAAGCGAACTACGTACTCCGAAGACGGAGACTCCAATGGTTCCGAAACGTCAAACCGAAATTGACAACAAGCGATTAATTCCGAAAACTATAATAATATATAGTCAGATTGATCTAACCTGCACCATACCTCGTTCTTCCTATAATCCGGAGGAATTTTTTAGCGCGCTAAAAATCGTCAGACCCGTTGAAACGAATACATTCGTACAACACAACTCAAATATTATTTAAGAATTTATCGATTTGAACAGTGCGTTTTGCTCGTATCCTGTAACGTTTCATTGTCGCGGGACGTATACATTTTTCTTACAATGATAACATAGATTAAGTACATGAAAAACAAAAAAAGAATAAAAAACACAGTTATTATACTTGATTCGATTTTTGGGCATCAGACAACAACGAAATTAACAAGACCGACACGATAAAACCGTTTGCGTAGTAAGTATAGCGTGAAATTTATTCTTGAACGCAATAGGACGTGTTGAGCTCTGTAGGCTGTAAAGACGTGCCGTCCTCAGAGCTTAGAATTAATAATAAGAGTAACGCGTCCAACTCAAAGCGAGTGCGATTAACAGAATCGATTATTAAACATTCATTCGTACTGTATTTCATGTACTTGTAAAATTCATTTACATTTTTTTTTATTATTATTATTATTAAAAACAATAAATAACGTTATAAAAACGGGTTTGGGTTCGACCGAATTATACGCTATTTGCAGTGTATTATACTTGTCGAAAAAAAAATAGTATCCCGAAGAAAATCCGTCGTGTTTTATTTGCAGTCTCCTGGAGACGAGCGGACAGAGGCTTAAACGGTTTTACGGCGATGTGATTTTTTTTCTCCTCCTGCCGGGTAAACACTTTTTTAAGTGTTTTTAAAGTCTTAAGGGGTAAAGAGGTGTTATTCGCTCGTACGTGCGGTACACGTCTACACAATATGCCGGAATCGATAGTGAAAATATGCTCGCGCATTTATATATAAGAATCATGTCCGTCGTTTTTTTATTTTTTTTTTGCGAAGACAAAACAATTTTCGTTACTTTCGACACTGTTGTTTTTCACGCGAACGATTTTTATACCACTGAAAACTCTGACATGACTCTGACTGAATCTCTGACAACTATAAATCCATAACCGCAACTAGAACATTTGTGGGGGCTTTTACAGTTGTGATTATAAAATCAGAACAGTATAAATCATAAATTGCCAGTAAAAGAAAAAAATTACGAAAAAAAAAAAAAATATAAAAATATCTCTGAAGTGAAATGTAATATAAAAACGGCTTTTTACTCGTATTATATTAAAACAATATCGTCGCAGTTGAAGATTTATTAACAAAATTTTCTCATTTTTAAGTTTATTCGTTGTTGAAAATCTCTTTCTGCACTATATACTGTATTTAAAGAAGTTCGAAAATCGTTTTTGTACCGAGAAAAAAGCTTTTCGCTGAACCGTTATAGGTAATATGGCTCTATTCTCTTCTTTCGATATTTTCAATGCTAAATAACTTGTTTAATGTTTGAAATAGACAACGGATCAACAATTTTTTTTTTTTTTTACAAATTAAATTCGTTAAACATTATTCGGCGATACTTTCCTATAGCCATAGCCGCCGCACGATTGCGCATGATAATGTGACTGTAATTTATCCGCTAAAACAACGACGATATCTATTGAATTTTACATTTGAGCTCGTTCGGGATATCGTATAAATAACGAGTATAAGAATTTATGTGCGTACGCACCATACATTTAATACAATAATAACACGATCGTAACACTGCGGACGGAATCAGATATCAAAAAATTAAACTCAATAGTGCTGAATTATACTTGTATATATGTATACGTATGTGCCGGACAACATTCGTTAAATTTATATTAAATTCCATTACGTTTATAAACATTTGTTTGCAATAACGTTTGATTATGTGCAATGGAATACCTGCAGGTAGTAGACTGTACACTGCGAAGATTACAATATTATTTGAAAACTAAACATTATATAATATAAAACGGATAATATTGTATTGTTACAACGACAACTATTTATTTGTCTTTTTATACGTTTTCCCGATAATCGCACAAAACACCGCGTATACATAGAACACATTGCGTAACGTATTGTTTTCACAGATGGTCAGAAGGGCGGGGGGAAGGATGATTTATAAATTTTAATAAATGTGAATAATAATAATAATTTTTCCTTCCATTAATATACATCCGATAGAAACGTTCGCAAAAATTATATTTTAATTATAATAAATGAGAGAAAATATTTCTATGACATGCACTTATGAAATTATAAATTTATTAAAACGTTTTTTTTTTCGAATTCTTCTTATATATATATAAATAAATAAATTGAAAATACGCTCGAAACTTCTAATAATTCGATATTTATAAATATTGTATAATATTAGTGTAATTATTTGTCTTTAATTAATTTAATTCGATTTTAATTATTTAGATTTGTCTCCACGCGCATTGGCCGCAATGGCTGTTTATCGTGGGCTTATAAATGTAATCCCTCAAAATGATGATGTACTGAATGGACTTCAGTAAAATGAATTTCAAATTTTTTGAATTAATAACTCGCGGATTTTATATTTTTAAATAACGTTTTTAACGTGACATTTAAAAATCATTTGACCGCTCTACTGATTGTTGCGCGTAATAAATATATATATTCAATTAAATCACTTTATACAGTATCAAATATATATATATATATATATATATATATATATATATATATATATATATATAGACGATATTTTTAAACGAAGTTGTCTGAAATAATAATAAGGAATATTACGAATATGTATTCAACCGGGCCTGGAAGAGGGGACGTGCGCAGAGAAGATACGAAAATAACGATTCAGACCGAGGTTCTCTATAATATAATGATTGTGTACCATTATTATAAACATATTATTCACAAACTCGAAACATAAAATATATATTTTTTTTTTATATTTGCCACGCTAATAGCCAATTAAAATAAATTATTTTCGAATTGATATTTATTTTTTTTATGTTTTATCGACAATTACTATAGTGTATCTTTTTTTATACGTACGAATAATCGCGACGAGAGAAAATATTTATAATTATTGAAAATATTAGATAATCAATAGGAGGTATACACGAGTCGAAAAATCATAAAAAAAAAAATGATATTATATATTCGATTTAATGTGATTTAAGAATGTAATAAAATACGTATTTAAATATTTCTTACGTATATATATATATATATATATAGATAGAAATAATAATTAAATTAGAAAATCAGAAAGGAACAACGTTCTCGTTATTATAATATAACCGGAGGCTTGTGGAAACCCAAGTAAAAAAAAAATGTCCTGTTACGATAATAATCGGATATCGATTTTCCCCATTCGGAATATCGAATTTCATTTATGATTGAATAATATATCGCCATTATTCGCGTTTAGTTTTTTTTTTGTCTTTACGCATGTCGAATTCCATTTCCAATTATTATGTTCGCTTCGTTTCACGTATCGTTTTCTTCGACGATACGACGAAAGTACCGAATTCCTCGCGCATACATTACGTCATTTTTTATAACGGAAAAATTACAGACATTTCTTTGCTACGGTTACTTACTATTATGTAACAGACGTATATTGCTTTAAGTCTCCAGTGCAACGGAGTACTAGGTAGGAACGTAGAAAATTTCGTGTAAAACGAAAAAAACAACAGAAACGTTTGAAAGCTCAACAGGAACTTATAAAGATGCGACTGTGCAGAGAGAAATACGACTATTAGATTGTACAATGTTTTCAAAGAAGTGTGAGAAAATTTCGAAGACCAACCTCTGTTTCGATGGTCGTGTCGAAAAACAAAAGATTACAAGTCGAAGACGTGCATACTGTAATAACGAAAAACTATCGGTATTGACCATCCTAAACAAATATAGTTAATGCTAGATTTTTTTTTTTTTTACAAAAATGTTCTGGAACCTTTTTTTTTTTTGTTACTCATATGCTTTTTATATCTTTCCAAAATTATTAAAATCCGAGACAGATCGTCGTGTTCTTACGGCGCACTATAGGATGATAACCTTATGGAAAACGAATGCGATACTTCTAAGACGAACGAAAAAACGGATGGAAGCACCATGCGATTTCATAATTTACTAAGATCTGTTATAATTCTTTTGTTTTGAATTAAAAAAAAAAAAAAAAAATTAATACACTTATATTTACATAACTTAATATAACTCGTATAATTACATTGTTAATAATAATAGTAAAATAAATTTTGAAATCCATAACCAGTACTAAACTCATCGTCCCGCACGCTTTTCTTTACGTATTTTCACCGAAAATCGATATTTATCAATTTTTTTTTTCATATATATATATATAAGCAATGAGTGCCGAATTTTATTTATTTATTTTTCACGATTTCACCGCGGTACTTATTTGCAAATCGATTTCTCGAAATCCGTGTCACGTCCCGTCGAACGCACGCATCGAATACGTATAACCGTATATCGTCTTATCGTATAAGACTATTCTTTTTTTTCCTTCCTCGTCGTTGCACTCGGAATCTGGAGAAAATAAATTTCCGTTATCATTTATTTTGGTTCGCGATTTAGAAGATCGTCGCATAACCTCACCTCATACACAAATTTGTCGTTGTTATCGAAAAGCGAGAAATGAAAAAAAAAGTGTTAAGAGAAAACAAGAAAAAAAAAAATCTCGTGTAATCCATAATATAATCTCGACTGTAAATATTATTACGTATCCGTCCGCGCTCCTCAGTGTATTCTATACCGTGTCGCAGTAAATAGATGATACAAACACACTTTATCGAATTCGATTTGCACAAAAAGATTCCCATATAACTTGTATACGTTTTTTTTTTTGTACTTCCCTTTGCGTAACTTAGCGTTTTTCCACAAAGGTGTCAAAATCCAAATCCGGTAAATAAAATCTCACTCGTCTGTGTCGAGTCGTATCGCGTGAGTGCTGCAGCGTACGGCGAATTATTATTATTCGGATTTCGACGCATTCGCGTTTTTTTCTTCTTCTTGAAACGCTTGACACGATGATATTTCCAAGATATACAAATATATTGCATACTTTTCTAACAACGGGATTTTTTTCGCCGACGATTTTATCCTATTTCTAATAATATTAAAAAAAAAAAAGTTATAATAAAAATTCACCCAAATATTGAACATATATCGTTTTGCACCGATACAGTACATATTATTATATCATCTGGCATCTGTATTGGTTTTTTTTAAAAAAACAAACTTAACTATTAATATCACATTTTTTATCATTTATCATTTTTGTTTTGTTTCGATAATGCACGCCAATTGTCCAAATAAACTATTTAATTATTTATAAAGAGATTTTTATTTTTTTTCTTATACAATTTTTATGAGAGAATTTTTCTCGGAGTTTTTAAGTCATAAATGCGGTTTTTGATATTTTTAAGGATATTGATACTAATAATCATACACGTGTATTACGCGCGTTCGTTTATAAAAAACAATAAAATATTTGCACGCTCTAAATAACAATGCTGGAAAATTTTAAGTGTTTTTTTTTAAATTTTTTAAGAGAATTAAAAAAACATGGAGTTTGTCGAAAAGCGCAATACGCACGTACGTATATAAGGTTATAACGACGATGAAGCAACGAAAAAATGAAAAATATAAATATTATATCGATTATTCGCTTGAAATGCCGTATATATCCTTTTTGCGCATTGTGATTTGCGCCAAGTCGTTTAAAAGATAATCGCTATGTGTACTCGTGTTTTCCTCTCCAGTAAGTGGATTTCTGATAAAGTGTTGTAGACAATGATATTCCCTACTCTTAACGTTATTATTGTTATTATATTATGCGTATAAATTATTAATAAATAATAATAATAATAATAATAATAATAATAATAATAATAATAATAATAAATAAACCTCGGAATACGATGCGGAAGTATTGCGTTATACCGAGTTGATAAAAAAGACGAACGACAATGATCAACGTTTTAATAACACACGCGATCAGGCGGACGACACAGATAAATATACTTTTTAAAAATATCGTTCGCTTTCTGACATGAATTCAAAATGTAACATTGCGTCGGTTCGAACATTAAACTAATTGAATTCGACAGAAAGTACTTCTGACCGAATGCTGCGCCGCAATGAGTAGAAATCATAAGACTGAACATCGTTTCCGAATATTTCAAATAAACTCTTATACTGTACGTTTACAATCGCGCAAAACTACAGAGTCAATATTTGCAGATATTTTTCTCAATGTCAAACGGCTGAACCATTTGGCCAATATCATCAGACGGACGAAACCCGAAAGAAACAGAGTTAAATTTCTTTTATAGATTAATAGTCAACAATTTTATAATCCGTACGTCGGACACAGTTTACGCGTACGTTTTTTTTTTTTTTGTTACAGAAGAGTGAAAATATTTTCATAATTATTATATAATGTTGGGTAAAATAAATAAATAAATAAATGCAAGAGTCAATTTCCGCCCAGAGAAATCGCGATAACCAGAAATAATTGACGATTCGATAGTCCAAAATAAAACGATTTCGAATATTCCAGAGAGAGAGAGAGAGAGTCAATACCTATTTTTCGGGAAATCTGAACTCTAGATGAAAATTCGCAACAATATCGTACATGAAAAATTAGATGAATTACGAGTTAAGATTTGAGTTCACACGCATTGTATTACTATTACCGTATATTACTATAATCGCGTTATAAATTATTAAGCAAGGACGATTTACTAAGTAAGTCGTTTGTAATAATTAAGGCCGAACGTGTGTATAAAGAAAAAAATACTTTTCCGTTTAAAAAATATCGGCGCTAATGATATGTGTACAAAGACAAAATAAAAATAATCCTCGAAACTTTACTGCATCGGAACGGATTCGAACGTTTTCGACCATAGACGTGCGCGCATTCACAGTTAGCGAAAACTTGTTTGTTTTAGCCGCGATAAAGGGGGGGGGGGAATAAACTCGGTACGAGTGTATTTAAATAAATTTAAATTGAATTAAATTCTTCTACGGACGCACGAGCGTGTTTTGATGATACGCAATTCTCGTCGTGTGCAAAATATAATAATATATATATATATATATTATACATTTCGGTATAATCAGTAATACTACTCCGCAGTCGTTAGCCCGCTACAGTGGAATGCTAATAGCGTTCACCGGGCGGGAATTAATTACTTTGTACACACAAGTAAATCATTCATCAGCCGACCGGTCGGCCGATCGGCCGGCGATCTCCGGCACAAGGCATAACTGCGTGTGTGAGCGCGCACAATATGGACCGGAGGAGGAAATCCTTTTGTGTGAATCGCAATTCAGTAAGTCCGAAGCGGATAACAGTGACGATGGACGGATGGGGGGAAAGGGCTCAGTGTTTGTGCAATACCGAGCGTTGATTAATTGGATTGATTTCGACAGTTTTGATACGACGTGCGTATTACTAACCATCACACCAGCGACGCTCTCGCTGGCTTTTAATTAAAACGCGCGGCAGATTTTTTTTTTTTTGAGTATTTAAAAATATATCCTTTTTTTCCCTCCGTAACTATCTCTTCTTCTTTTTTTGTTACCTCGCGTATAAACAACGAAATTAAACTCTCCCGGCCAAGCGACACGAAACGAGAAGTGGACGACGGGGCCCGGGTCAATTGCCCGGTGATTTATCTCGGAAAACACACATTTTTCACGCGTTCGGATTTTTAATTTGCATTCTCTCTCGGACACGCGAATTATTTCCACAAAGAAAGTTTACACGCCTAAAGAACGGGGGAAAAAAAAAATTAATTTATTACGTTTCGTTGAAAAATTGCTTGCGATTAATTTCGAAACGATCCGATACGTTAGTACGCGGACGGAGATAATATTACGGAGTTTTTTTTTTTCTTTTTACATTTCGAGTGAATTACGGAAAACGATAATTCACTGCAATAACCGCGCGGGAATTTGCCGTTTTTCCGATTGTAATTTATCCAATATTTTCAATCGTAACCGTCTATATCGGTTTTTACTCTATTTGAATCGAAATCGTTTTATTGGGATTTGTCGAAGGAGGAATGCAATTACATATTACCATATAGTCCGATTTCACATTATCGCGTGTCGTTCGGTTTCACGTAAAATCCCCTGGACAATTTTCAATCGAAAACGTTAGTTTCAATTAAACAATTATTGATAATACATGCAATGCTCGTAGGCTCAATGCTATAAGTGTGAGTGTATGAAAAAAAATATTTGCCTACTACATATATAATATATAAGTAAACGCGGAGAGGGACTGTATAGTGTTATGTTATAACACACGCAAAACACGTGTGTCGCATAAATACTGTTCGGATGAAATTCAATTAACGAGAAGACGAAAAAAAGAAAAAAGACGACTTCGACCAAAAATCAGAAAAAAAAAGAAAAGAAGAAGCTAAGCCGAGTTCCGTAAAGGACGCGCCTCGTCTTAAAACAGAGTTTTAAAGAATATTGTACAACGGGTACTTGCTCGTCCCGCTTCCGCTCGCAAAAGCACCGCGTGAACGTTCGTTCTTCTCAAAACTGGAACGTCGACGACGTTTACAAGAAGAGTTGTAACGCTTTTTTCCCCTCCCCAAACGCGATGTATCAAAACCGACCCCATTTTCGTTATCGTAAAAAAAAAAAAACGTAAATCGCATTGCCGTGAGTATATGTAACCGCGCAATGGGATTGAACAACACGCTTACTGGTGAATTATAAAAATCTCGAATTCCACCGTTCACGTGATACATCTGTCTTACGTTAATAAGACGCGCGTGAACGATGTTTTAAACGTAACGTCCGATTGATTTCGCTTCCGCAGTGTGCCGTCGAGCGAAATAATTTTTTCGGAAGAACAAATATTACGCGTAGTAGTCAGGTGAAGGGACAAACGCGTCCCCAACGCCCCTCCCCCCGGCCATTGTCGCTGCGTCACGTCAAGTCGAGCGCAGAAAATGTCGTGGTTCGATCACCAATTCGATTTCTCGCGTGACAACAACCGAAAACGTTTGGTCTTTTTCTTTTCCGATTTTTTTTTTCCCGCCTCTTCCCGCCGATATTCGTTATCACGTCCGCCGCCGAAGTTCCCAATACGCGTTCTACAGACATCGAATTACGGCGGCGGTAACCACACCGAAGACACGTTATAATTTTGCGTGCGATCGGCCCGGCATCCGTCACCGTATCGCGTCATACACACATCGTGCGACGTGTCTGCGGTATGATTGAATAGTGCGGACCAGCGCTATTTCGTCGTTGCCAGTGCGTAGTGTAAACGTTTTTATTATTATCACCGATGTTTACGAGTGGCGCGCGCGTTATTATGTTTTTGTGTATTATATTTTTATACGGCCGCGGCGTATCGATTTTTATCGTTGAAACCCGCGGCAAGTGTGGACGGGACAGCGTTTTTAAGACCGACAATAGACGACGGTGCACGCGCGCACGAACGTATAATAACGTTTCCTCTTAACGTAAAATCGGAATAAAATTATCGGCGTATTTATATATATATTGTGTGTGTGTGCGTGTACGTCGTGTCGTAAATACTAAAATGAAATACGTTCACGGCGTCGACGGAGAATATAACTGTTAACTGCTATAACAGGCGATGCGGCGGGACAGGAGAAATACTTATTTTATTTTTCCACTCTTTTTTTCCATCCCCCTCAACCACTTACACCATCATTCTACACCGCCGCGTTAGACATTCGTAAATACCGAAAGGCTTTTCGCATACGGCGAATTATATATAAATATACCGTTCGTTCGACCAGTAAAAGGTTTTTCTCTGTTATATACTCGTATATAGAACACATATTATACGAGTGCGTTCGCGCGACGGAAAAAAAAAAATCGTACTAGACAATTTTCTTGTTTGCACCGCACGCGCCGCGGCGGCGACCCTTTTAAGATTTTCGTGAAATCCGACTGCGCGCAGCGGTGTGAAACTCTTATTGGACCGTTGTTAAAAGTGTGTGTTTTGCGATAGTCGTTTACCGGTTTAGACGTCGAAGAGCCAGCCGGTCATCTCGCGCCGCGATAAATGCACCGGACCGACGTCGCTTTTATTCTCTCTCTCTCTCTCTCTCTCATCCGTAATAGTGTTTTAACGGGAAATTATGTTCGATTTTCCGCGTACGTGTTTTCTAGCGTGTTAGCCGAAATATAACATATATATTTAAATGGTCCGCGATTGAAGGACTAGAAAAAAGAAAAAAATCGTTGAGGATTCTCTCCGTTCATCGCGTCATTTTAATATCGTCTACACTATAATAAAGTTTACGAGTTATCGTAATGTTTCGATCGCGATGTAATCTAGAAAAAAAAAAATTAAATTAAATTTAAAAAGAAAAAAAAAACGATAGACGCGTAACGTTAGTTTTACGATATTTCCATATTTTTTTTCTTTCTTTCTTTCGCGGAGATTTATTGCGAACGGTGTTCGTTTTATTGTAAAACGGTCCGTACGCGTTTTCAGTACGCCGTAACGTCGGGTCGTAAAAACACGGTACGTACGCTTGTATGAATAATAACGCGAAAAAAAATAAGAGGAAAGCGATCGCCAGCCGAGTCGCGATTCCGTTTCGTATTTGCTAGCGATTTAAATTTTTTTTTTTTTTTTTTGTCTTACACCATTCTAATTTGATATAAATACGCACGCGCATATTATAATAGCGTCACATATTGTATCGTTTAATTAATTTCCGCGCGGTTTTCACGTCTAAAAGCGTTTACGCGTCGATGCGTGTTAGTCGAGAGTTTTTTTTTTGAACACTCTTTTTTCATCCACACACGTTTTCTACCGTAGCGCAATTTCCACGTTTTCAAGTCGATTTTGCAATTATTGTTATCCAACGGATTATGTCGGCGGCAACAGTGCGTTCGAGTCTTGGTGTAAAATTAAATAAACGTCCCGCGGCGACTCGGGGATTAATAGATAACACATTTCTTTCCATCACGCGAAAAGTATCGGCTTTTGAAAAACGGTTTTTTTTTTTTTCGAAAATGTATACATTTCAATTATAATAATTATAATATCGTCGTTGTGTTATTGGTAGGACGGAAGATGTGGGAACGCTGTGGCGGCGTACGACGATATTATCTGCGTGCACGGCACACCGGACGAGCGTTGCCGTTTTAATCTCGTCGTGGTGGTGACGAGTAGTTATACGACGATCAACGTTTTATTTTCTCTTCTCTTCTTCGTAACGCCTCCTGTTTGAAGTCTAGATAATAATAATGAAAACCGCATTGTCCGGTAATAATATTAATTAATCACGACGAAACGTTATATTTTCGACGCAAATAATAAAAAGTATATACAGAGCGTGTTAACACGGTAAAAATGATTAACGACGTGTTTTGTGGATAAAGCACACGTTTTATCGGGGTTATTCGCTTTTTTCAAAAAAAAAAAAACCTCGACGTGTTTATTATTATTATTTTTAAAATTTATGACGGGCGATTTGAGTTCTTATATTCAATATTAACCGATAAAGCAACCGATCGTTGATGATGGCCGTCGGAACAATATTATAACGCCTTAAACACAGCCGTGGGGTGTTTATAAATATCTCGAGGAAATCGCGGGACGGGATCAAAAGCGACAATTTTTTTAGACCCTCGGGGCGTCATATTCTCGACGAGACGACGGAACAAACGTGGAAAAATCGCCAACAGATAAGTCGAAAATCGTTTCATTTACAAATTATAATAACGGTGTGCGCGCGCACACACACACACACACACATCGTCGCTATATTTCGATAATTAAGTGGAAAAACGCACTATAATATGCGTAATGAAACGGCATTGGTGTGTATTTTTTTTTTCTTTTTATTACGTTTTCAATATCACGAGGTTAGTGCGTTACAACAGAAAATAAATATAATTCAACGCGTATTAGGGGAAGAAAAAAATTACTCGTAAAATAGCATTAAAAATTTAAAACGCTTAAAATACGCGATATAGAATTCCACGCTTTGACGCGAATTTCGTTAAATATTTTTCTGTAATTTTATGAAAACGTCCGAATTGTTACGGTTCTCTCGATGTTGTCAGCTACCGCGCATAACGGACAATTTGTTCGGAAAATATTTCACTTTATACCAGTCTTAAAAACCGTTTGAAATACATTAACGAGGTAATTAAAAGTTTTACACGAGAAAATCGTTTTGAATATAATAATTTTTCCAAAAAGTTTTACTTTGATTTATATATATATATATATATATATATATATATATATATATAAACAGAAACAGAAATTTTCGTTTTTCATTTTCCATTAGGATTAAATAATTGAAAACGCGTAAAATAGCAATTATGTGATTTGAAATCAAAACGATGGTCAGGTCTTCGTTCTGCAGTTACACGCGTAACAACAGATCCATAAGAAAAGATATATTTGTAATTTGTCATTCTTATATTATGTAAAGACTATTTCACGTTTTTTTTTTTTTTGAAAACGGTACCCGTTAGAAAATACAAAAACGTCGTTCGCATTTTAGAGAGCACATTGCCCTCCCTGCAGTGTTTTCCCGCTCGTCTTCGCGAAATTAATACTAAACCTAAGTGGACCGTTTTATAAAACGCTGGCGTCATTCTCTTTCTTTTTTTTTCCCCCATTTTAATAATAACGAAATATTTCGTGATGAAGTGTTATAATATTCACCGAGCTATAGGGACATAGACTCGGTTCGTAATATTATGCAAATTTAATGTAAAAAAATTAATTAATCTACCGCCTCCTTTCCGCGCCGTCGTCGGTTTTCTCGAGACT
Organism: Chaetogeoica ovagalla; assembly: GCA_032441825.1. NCBI lineage: Eukaryota > Metazoa > Arthropoda > Insecta > Hemiptera > Aphididae > Chaetogeoica > Chaetogeoica ovagalla. Next base: position 9,156,155 of record CM063735.1, on the reverse strand, counting down.
CGAAAATAACGAATGCGCTGGAAGAACACCGCGCTGGCGAATTATTCATCCGAAAACAAAATGAAAATATTTCGAATAACAAGAGATAGAGATGTATCCGCAGCGTGCGTTTCTACAACGATAAAGATTTCATACACAAATCCCGTTTATTCTGGTAATATAATACACAGTAAAGCATATTTTAAATCGGGGGTTAGGTTGTTAACCTAACCTCATTGATCGCGAAGGGCAATATTTTTTCAATCAATTTTTCATTAAAAGGGCTACGTTGGAATACGACTTTTTTGTTCGCGTAACATATATGTAATACTAATTATTTTACTTAAATACGAATTTTAGCGTTCGGTTGCATTAAATAAACTATTGTTTGGAGAAAAAATTAAGTATTTAAGTGTAAAAACGTTAAGTGCGGGATTCGAGAGGTAGTTAAGAAATATTTGCTAGTTATTGTACTTTATTAAAAAGCAGTTTTATAATTGCTTTTTGAGTTCGATTACTTTCGACTGCACGTTGAGCGTCAACAGGAAAATGAATTTGAAAAAACATTTTTTTTTTTGTCGTATACGTGGAAATGAGAAAATCTTATCGAAAATTCGTTTTGCAGGTTTGAAGAAATCATTTTTAAATAATTTCATCATTATGAATGAATACATTCTACTTTATAAAATATGTTTAACTGGACGTATGTTTCCGACGGCTGTTCTAAAGTTACAAAATATATTATGCCGTCTACGGATTCGCAATATTGTTTAAGTGTTTATTCGAACGAGACTTTTAATTAAAGAAAACGAATAAGCGCGCGGATTTATAGAATACTTATTTGTACATAACTGTATATTATATAAACCGTAAAAGCCATGCCGATCGAACACGATAAAAGTAAACGGGAGGTGGAAAGGATTTACTAAGAAAAAAAAAAATTCTTAAATCGATTTAACGCGTTTATTTTGTTTTTAACTGGGTCACGACGGATATTATTGTTATTTGTTGTCGTCCATGCGGAGGAAGACATTATGTTGATTGGAAATACACGTGCTGAGATAATCGCAAAAACAGGCGATCTGATCGAGGCAAATGAGCCAATAGGTTTTGAAGTTCACCGAGATAAAACCAAGTATATGTGTATATGGTCACAAACAGAGAAAACGGATATATATATATATATATATATATATTCTAGTCCAGGAAATTACACCTTTCAAACAGTAGCTGACTTCAAGTAGTTAGATACAAATATAAACAATACAGACAATGAAATAAAGTTCTCAGTAGCTGTTAATAAAGGACATTTCGTAATAGATAAACTGTTCGACTCCAAAGTCCTATCTTTATATAAGGTCCGAGATGAAATCTTCATCATACTCGAGTTACATACGGCCAATTCCTATCTTGTCGATGCGAAACTTTGTCGGTTACAAAAGGGAACGAGGAGAAGAATTGTATAGTAGGAAACGGAGAACACTACCGGATGAGAACAAACGGAGAAAGTTTACCGCGGTTATATCATAGGCCCAATATAAAATCATTGGTCGGTAATAAGAGAACGGGCAGATCACACACGCGAGAACAATGGTATATGCAAAAGAGTGATGATGGGTAAAAACAAATCCTAGACGGCCGTCCGGGGCAAAGACACGTTTGAGAAGACGACTGAAACTGAAAAATTTGAGCATTTAAAAATGGGATGGAAGAGAGTGAAAATAGAGAGAAAATGTCGAGTTTAAGTAGTTTAAGCATCGAAAGTTGAAAAAATTGAGCTACAAAAGGTTTAAAAAAAATTTATATATACATATATAAATGCGTATAATGCAGGTATACCCAATGAAATTATCCGTTACCGAAACTGGACTATTATTTTAATGATTTTCAAAATGGTTTTAAATCGTTAGATTTTTCTTTAATATCATAAACCTAACCTATTCGGAGGAACCCATTGAAAATCGAAGGCGGTGTAGTGTTTCTCGTAAGTCCACTGACAAAATACAAAACGCACACTCGTACACATTTATATTGTAGACAACATTTTTATTTAATTTAGAGAGAAAAAAATGATAATAATCCGCTTTTTATTCCGCAACAATTCTCTTCCCGTAATGCGTATATATTATATATATATTTTTTTTTCTTTCGAATTTTTTTTTTTTCATTATATTTTTTTGTTATTTTCATTTTAATAGCGTTTATTCAAATGAGCAGATATACGTACCGCGTTGGATAATATACACAAACACGTTTTAATCAAAAGATCACCGGCGCGCGCCCTTCGCAGTTCTTGTATATACTCGTATATATATTCACGCGGCGTTTAAAATAATGCTAATCATATTCTCGAATTTAAATATCTTTTGTTTTTTTGTTTTTTGTGTTTGTGGTTTGCCCAAAGCTTCGCGACTTTTCTTATATGTATATATACCGCGGAATATTATTCACCGGGGCGCCATGTTGATTTATTATAAGTTTTCCGAGTTAAAAAATAATTGAAAAACAATTCACACGCGTATAGGAAACACGCGGCACCACCGTTCATTGCTAAAATTATAAAAAAAAAAGGAAATAAATAATATTCACATTTGAGCCTTTTATCAAGAACTTAAATATTGAAAAAAAACCATTCGTATCGATGAGAGTAGGTGGAAAAAAAACGTGACGAGCGAAAAATTGTTAGATTTTCAATACCACTTACAAAAAGAAAAAAATGAACAACGGTGATTCGATAAATTATTATTTCTAGAGTTGGTCAATGAATGAGAACAATCAGATTCACTTATTTGAAAATGTCAATGGCGCGGCTCGAGAAGAGTAAAATCAAATTATTTTAAAACTATATTAACGAATTCCACGAAATTAATCGGTAATATACGTCGCGCTGATTGATAGTACGTAGCTGAAATAATATAAAAAAAAAAAAACGAAGTGTCCGCCACACCCCTCGGAATAAGAAATGTTTTCTCGTTGTTGTTGGCGAAATCCGCTTAGAAAAAACAAAAAAAGACTTAGAAGACTGCTAGGACTTGTGTTAGAATAACAGCTCACCGTATTAAAACGGTTATACGACTGCAATTTGTAGAAAAAATTATTTCCTTTTCCTTTTTTTTCTTTGTTTTTCATTCGCGAACAACGGTAATTTTAATTTAAACGGAAGCACGTATATTATAGTGAACAGACATTTTTCGATTGTCAAGTACAGAACAAATAAACACTGTACACGCGAACGCGATGAAAATATTCAAACGCTCATACGCTACGAATTTAAAACCCGATATTAATAGAAATAAACGAGTGAAATTCAGCGCAAACACAAATCGCATTTTAAAATCGTTTTAACATTTTTTTTTTTTCATATTACTATTACATTTACATTTTTTTTTCTCCAAAAAATATTTTCTTTTATGAATATAAAAAGTTAGTTTTAAAAAGAAAAAACAAGTGCTTAAACACCGATATTAAAACTTATACTCGTCTGGATGATACGAGACGAGCGTGTGACGCGTTCATCAGAAGACAACATCATTAATAAATTAATTTCATGTTAAACATTTTACGTGGTTCTTTTTATTGTGTGTGTGTACGTCGAAGGTCACAATTGATGTTTATCACATTTTATACAAAAAAAAAATAGAAAACGATTTTCGGTATTAGGTATACTGTTGGCGTCTATTTATGTGAGTAAAAAAGAAAATACTGAGATAAATCATACATATACATCTAAACGATTCTGGGCCGAGCTACTTCGGTGTAATACATTTTGTCGGAAAATTTTAAGTGATAATAATAATAATAATAATAAAAAATTGTCACTTCGGATTTGAAGAAATTTTTAAAATGTTCTCAGTGCATAGATACAATATTCCGTATAAATTCCAGGACCTTTTTGGTAGTTACTTTTTCGTTTAAAACCTATTGGGAAAATAATTTTTCTTCCAATTTTCGGTTGTCTTGAATTACGATATAAATATATATATAAGGAATAGAGAAAATCTAAGATTGCAATTCATAAGTCAGATTATATAAGATCAAGGATGTAATTCATATCAAGAGTTGAAGAGGAAGGCTAATGATAGAGAAACATGAAAGTTGCTGCAAACCAATCATTAGATTGAATACTGCAAGAAGATATAAGGAATGAGACTACTGAGATAATAATCGATAAACGTTTCAAATAAAGTACCAATTAGATACAATGTGTTACCGAAACGTATATCATGTGACGAGATCATTCGAGCACTCATTCTAATCGAGAATTTGTACAAGAAATAAATGAATTCTTCTTTAAAATCTTTAAAAAAAAAAAAAATCTAAAATATATTATAAATGTATAATATTGATACATGTGATAAATTACTATAATCGAAGGAGTAATAATAATAATAATAATAATTTGCCGTCACTTTTTTTTTAGCCGGAAGAACGCTATTGAAGCGAAGGAATATGAATATGAATATGTGACAACAACGAATTGATGAGAAAAATTGACGAGAAAATACGTTGTGATCCGGACCTAACCCATAACACCACCTCTCCTCCTGGCATCAATTTTTACAGTACGACAATATTCAAAAGCAATTACATTACATTGAAACACAATTAAATCGCGAGTTCTGCTCGGTCGGTTGGATAATGTCTACAGGGAATACTGTTGTACGCCGTACGTCGTTCAGAGCCGAAATCAGCGTGGCGCACAAGTGCCGCCGCAGGCTCTGGAAAAAATGCCACACCAGCTCCGAAAAAAAAAACAAAAATACGCGTTTACTTCGCAGTTGTATTTAAAGTTTTTCAAAACGAATTTACTCTGTCGAATAATTTCTTATTAAAAATCAGAACGAAAAAAAACGAAAATAATATAATAATTATAAATAAATATAAAATGTATTATACTGCGACGACCGTAAACGAAGTGAACCGGAAAATAAATCGTAGGTAACTAGTACAAATGTAGTTTATAAAATCTCGAGACGAGCTTTTTTTTTTCTTCTTTAGAATCATCTCTGAAATATATATATATATATATTATGTAATAATATGATGTGCTGGAAAAGAGCGCGATTTGAATAAAAAAAAAAAAAAAAAACACAAATCTCTTATAACTTTTGTGTCTCGGAGATTATCTTTTTATCACATCAGATTCGTTTAGGAGACGATAACGATAATGACGACGTTCATCGGGTAAATTTTTCTCCGACATCGATTCGGATATGCTATTCGGATATCGATTCCGCTCTCTGGATGTGGAAAGAAATAATTTCGACGACGACACACAGTGCGAAGCGTTTAAAATTCCACGTCGAATTTAACGCTGCAACGAACTAAAACGTTTATATATTCATCGATTGTTCGCGTTTTTTATTTTTTTTTGTGTGCGCGTGTTTTCCTCCTATTTTTCATAATTATTTAACTAACCAAATCAATATTCTTATTGCGTCGAAAAAGAAATAATCCGTATTAAAAAAAAAGAATTTTTTTTTTCAAATTTTATACATCAGGTGACACAGGATCTATGCGTAAATCCGACCCTGGAATCATACATAGTATTACATAGGCAAGCGATATAATAGTCTCGGAAGAACGTGTGCAGTGCACAAGAGTCTGTTGCCACGTAGAGCAGCAGCAGCATATATTCACGTGACAACGAGCATCAAAACTTTTGTCGTTTAATATTGAATGGGGTGAGGGGAAGGCATTTTTTTTTAGTGCTCCTCTACACCCGCCCCGCGCAGTATACACGCAAGACGCCGATAAATTATTATGAAAGAGCGTGCTCGAAAAACTTTTATTTTTAATAATAAATTCGCGACAAAGTAATATTTATGTACGCGTATACGAGAGCTAGGCAAGACACTGAGCTTTTGCGCTTATTTGAAAAATTCCGTTCATCTAAAAACGACGGCGATATACTTTATTATTATTATTATAGGTATAGGTATGTGCGCGTGAGCGCGTAGCAGTATGTCATGAATTTTTATAAAACGCTTCGAGATCAATATGACGCATATGTTAGCCTAGAGCAGTGGTTTCCAATTGCAGGTGATCCGTAAACTTACTAATGTCGGTGTCAGTATTTTCTTTTTCGTTTATACGCATTTTTTTTTTTTTAATTCGAAAAAAACTCAAAAATTTAAGAATAAACGACTCGGGCAATAATTATTAATGTGTTTCGTGGGAATGAAACGCTATTCGATATTGTACGCCCAACAGCGGATCGTTTTCAACAATAACGTCACTCAAAGAATGACACACATGGGATCGAAGGAGCGTGAAGCCGAATGCAAAGTCACTACGATCGAGTACTAATTATGTCGATTTAAATTGTTTACTACTATACGAACGAGTTTTTTAATATTTTTCTTCTACCGTATCATCGTTTATTGTGAATTATCCATTTTTTCTTCTTCTTATAGTCTAATACTATAAATATACCGAGAGACGAGCGGTAATAATAATATTTAATAGTGATTGAGTTGAGTAAAGAAACCATTAGCTTAGAGTAAGGTTTTAATTATAATTATTATTATTATTACTATTATTATTATTATTATTATTATTATTATTATTATTATTATTATTATTATTATTATTATTATTATTAATACGCTATAAATATTGCGGGAGAGAGAATCGTTGGAGAAAACAATTTTTTTTTTTTTTTAGCAACCAAGGCTTATAAATATATATTAAAAAAAAATTACGAAATACATCCGTTGTGTAAGAGGTTTGTTTTTATACGCGTATTACTACCACTAATACTACTACTACAAAAAAAGCCACCACCACAGTCGTATATATTGTATCGGTCTCCGTGTACGGATTTATGCGTATATACGGCCGAGATTAGCGGTGTTCGCGATTTAATATTTAATTATAAGTACACATATATATACATGTATACACGGAGAATACTTTACGAGCCATTGGATAATAAATCACTAATTACACACTTTCAGAACGGCGAAATTTGCGATTTACCCCCGCGGCGTGTGTACACGCGTTATTATAACAGTGTATACACTTTATGAATAATGAATGCAATTATATACGTCGTATTTAAATTCCATGACGTGTTATAATATATACGCGTGTACAACATTTTCGTATGTACACCGACAAAAGCTTTAATTTTGCGCGAAACGCGCCTATTGATATAATAAAAATAATAATAATATTAATAATAAAAATAATAATTATTAGAAGAGAGAAAAAAAATAATTTGGATTTTACGTAAAAATACGTTATGTGGAAGACAAGACAAAAAAAATGTATCCGAGAGTCCGCGACGCTTTTTTATTTGGGCGGGGGGGGGAGAGAGAAACTCACGAGAACTGATTGAGTATGTCTACGCGGAGAAATTTACAATAGAATTGACCGTTTCGCTGGATTAAAACGGAGCGAATAAACATTTTCCGCAAATTTTACGTTTAAATAATCTCTGTATAGTTGCTATTTATGATTCCTGAGACATTAAAAAAAATTGTTATTATCCGTTGAGAGCGGTATAAAGAAGAATGACGAGATGCCGATGCTTTTTTGTTTTGCTATAATATTCTTTGACGTGTGTAGATAATCGTGCTCAGTGTCCAGGGCTTTACATCACATCCGTTTCAGAGCAAAAGCGTTGCGAGTGTCGATGGTTTTTGTGGTTTCATGCTCTGGATGTCGGCAACTCTTTTTATTTTTCATAGTTTCTATTTACCTTGTTGGCTCATTCTATATTATGTAATCTACAAATTCACACTATTCTCATTATTGCGCGAGGATTTGGAGATAACAGATTTTTTTTTTTTTTAATTTTCTCGTTGTTCAGATATCCCGATTGATTTTGCAAGAAGTACGATGAAATTTCAACGATCATTCCGGTGATTGAGAGTGGCCGAAATTCTCGTATAATTCTAAAGTATAGCGGAGCCATAGCTTTATACATATATTATACAGTGTTTGAGCACTTTGTCGTCTATATCAGCGGTTTTCAACCTTTTTATAGTCGCGTACCACCTAAACAATTTGAAAATTTTTACGTACCACCTGACCATTTTTTTGCTTATTAATAATGTATACGTTTATGTTATATGTATAGAATTTTATTTTATTAGAAATTACAAAATGAGATAATATAAAATATATATAATGAATCCAACTTTCTCACAAATGCATTAACTTTATCACTAGCATAAAACATGTTTGTGTTTGATCCTTTCACACTTAAACGACCTCCACACCATCAAATAAACCAAATAATATTTAATGTTAATAATGATTCATTCCAATTTTTTTTATGATGGGAGATATTTTCGCGAACCACAGGTTGAGAACCGTTGGTCTATATGGAAGATACGCTGAATCGCTTCGATAAAAGGTTTCGAAAATTAAAAAATGTGTATTATAACAGTGTAACTGTACATTGTGAATAGTTTCGGCGAAATAAAATCTCATTAAAAATAATCTGGAAACGGCCGTTTGTGTTGTTGACCGGTTTTCGCGAAATAATTATGTGCTCCGGAGGATAATTAGTTTTCAAACGTATTTTCTCGTAAATCCTAGTATGATCCACATCGCATTACACTATGCGCGAATTTCGTAAATAATAATAATTATTATATGATACGATAGTAATTTTTCGCATTTTCCAACGTCGTACCGTGTAAAACGCTTCTCGCATATAACCGATTGCGGGAATTCTATTTCGCATAATTAATTTTCGAACCCGAACGCGAAATCATCGCACTCTGCAGCGTATTCGCGTGATATCAAAAACGAAATACACCCAACCGGGACACGAGGCGGAACGAAAACGTCCGTCGGAAATATATTTTCGTTTATAAAACGAAATATTATTCGTGTTTTTTTTTTTTTTTTATGTTTAAATTTATTCTCGAGCACGGCTGTGTGTAAACATAAACATAAAAAAAAAAAAAAATCGTCGGCGCGCATTATTCTAATTATTATTGCTGTTGTACGCGAATGAAATCGCGTTCTATCGAAATTCGACAGTACCTATGTAACACGCACATAAAATAAAACCGCTCTTACTCTTCTACATAGACCGACTGATATACGATACGACAACGCGTATATTGTATTAACGAATTTCGGTGACGCGCACTGATTCATATTCCACCGACATACGAGTCGGATATTTTGAATTATTCACACGTTTAAAATCCGAGTGGTCCATCGTACGCGAACAAAAATCGCGTAATTATTATAACGTCCTCTTCAATCGGCCCGTCCGTAATAACATCTCCTCTATCCGTCCGAAACACAGTCCGTATTTCATTTATATATTCCTTAGGTCTTTCTCGACTCTGCGATTTATTATACAGGTTACGTGGCCTTTTTAAAAATCACATTCCCTTTTTTAACCTAACTTTTACGGCATATTCATCATTCCGTCGTATTTCTACGACTTATTCGTTTCAATCGCAGAAGATTTTCCTACGTTTTACGTTTTTTTTTTTTCCTCTACTCGACGTTACATTACGCCTTTTCCTTCCATTCTCGTCTCGCGTGAATATCTCGAGAACTTTTCGACCAGATTCCTAACTCGTTTCCAAAAACGTTTCCGTTTCATTCCCGCACGCGTGTATCCGCTTCTCTCTCACTCTCAAAAAACAATCGTCTGCCCCATCAAAATTTATAGTATAATTTATCGAAATTATTGCCGTTCGGTAGCCGTCAAAGGCACGCCATCACGCCGATCCCTTCTCCCTTTCCCCAGTTGGCTGAGACGCTATTTTTATAAACGGCCGCGTCGGCGCTTTTGTGTACACGCGGCCGCGCCCCCGTTCGGAGAGATTCGGCGGGGCCCGACAAAAGACCAGCAGCAGCAGCACCTTCTCGTCGTTGATTATTTTCCATCAGACGAACAGGTGTATATCAATCACCATCAAATGCAAATTACTCGCGTCGGTAACCGAATGCGGCGGCGGCGTCTATCAAAAACAGCTGCTGCTACGTAATATATAAATATTATTTGCGGTTGCGGGGATACGCGAAGTTACGGAAACTGGCGCAGGACCGCCGAAGTTAATGCGCCGACGGCGTCAGGCAATAGTGCGTTTGCTCATTGTATCGTTGTCGGGCCTCAACAGCTATTCGTTTGGTAAGGTTATACGGCGTTGAAGCAGACGCGTAACTATTTTTCTATACGTCTCGTTTTTTAGCGAACGTTTTCTCATCGATAATAATAAGTGTATAATAATATTTACCGCGCGAAAGATTTTCGTTTCCGTTTCGTCGTCGCTTTTTTTCTTCTTTTTTTTTTGCGCGTGAAAGAGTTTACGCTGAAATTAGCGCGTTTGTTCTGTTCGAAACAATACGCGCGGTAATCGAGCGGCTTTTGAGCGCAGAACACTGCAAACCAATTATTAACAAGTGTTCGCGGTACGTTTGCACGCTGTTTTGTATACAGTGAACACGCGTCGGCGACTACGTTTTCACGGAGAACGAAAATCGTCCGGAAATTCGAGACTCGATCATCTGTAGGAATGGCCGTTGCATTTCGGGACGCACGAAATACCGGTCGTGTACACCGAATTTATGTGGAAAAAAAAACACTGCCTCGAGGTTTCAAAGAGCTATTGTGACACTCTCTTAAAACTCAAAAAAAAAATAAATAGAGTTTACTCAAAACTCCTCGTGACGCTTTTGTTTTGCACCGTTGTGTTTAACACTCCTCGTCACACCGAAATTGTCCAAATAATATGAATTCCTAAAAAATAGAACTCTATTCCAACGGTTATTCAAACACGGATCCGTTGTTCGCAAAGAACAAAAAAAAAAAAAATTGTACATCGTGTCGAGAAAAATAATTCATTGAATTACACGAAATAATACACTTTTTCCATTATTTACGATTTGTCTTTTTTTTTTCATTCGTACATTTTATTATATGCGTCGTCGCTTATTATTATTGCTACACTGCCGTGTCGTTATCATCCGGATTTCTCGTCATGTTTCGTCTACAATGAGACGAATTTCCTTCTCAATCATCGTCCTTCACTTCCTTCACTCGTATTGTATCCTGCATGGACCGAAACATTTTTTCGCGTGTCCTCCGCGGTTTCTTCTTCAACTATTACGCCACAGATCGTTATATATTCACTTGTAGCTACACATTATTACCATATTGTATGTTACACTATTGTGCACGGTTGTCGATTTCGTTCATTTTTCTCCTCGTTTATCGAAGAGATATTATAATATCGCGTTTCCTGCAACGGGCTACACCACTTCCCGAACGATTTTTACACAACCACAAGCGCCCGACGATTCCTGTGCAGAATATTGTAATTTCATTTTTTCTCTTCTAACGAACATCGTCCGGAATAATAATATTGTAGTCGACGGTATTTTTTTTTTTTATCCGAAAGTATTTCTCTCGTCCGGAATCGCATTAAAAAAAAACCGAAACTAAAACTGTGGAAAATATTTTTTTCTTAAAAAAAAAAAATATATCATTGGATAATAATATACTCTAAACGAAACGTATTTTATGTAATATATTATACATAAGACGTACGCATATTGCAACCGAGATTTCGTTTTCGTTTGAGAAAATTTACGAGAAAAAAAATATTATTAGCACGAACGATTGCCGTATTTATTATCGTAGACAATGGCGTAGTATTAAAAAAAAAAAAAGAAAAACATTAAATTATACGCGTATTGAAAGCGTCGTTCGCACTGTCGTATGCGCGGTTTCGCTTTCCAATGAAATATTTTTCTCTTCATATAATATACGAATTTGTATAGAATTTTTTTTCGAACCAAACGAAATATTTTCCGAAATTTTTACACCGCGTAGGAGGCGAACAGGAAATAATTTAGACTATAATTTCAATTCAGTTGGCACAAAGCGAACACATAAAAATATAATCCGGCGCAGGTTTAATATTTACAACAAAACGCTCCGCGATTTAACCGCTGAAAACGATTACAATCGACGGGATTGATTATGCGGTAACGTACGCATACGAATATATGAATAATATAAATAAACCGAAATCCACGAATATATTACTGTATATATATATATATATAATTGATCGCGTTTTATTATAACTATTTGTATTTTATTTTTTTATTGAAACCAGGTGAGTACCGGGTGATTTTTCGATATTTTTTTTTTACTTTATACGGGGAAAAATGTAATTATTTTTGACCGAATCGTTTTGTACTGTCGGAGGGGGAATACGCCGAATACCGAACACAACAGACAACCGAAACGTAAAACAAAAAAAAAATATTAATGTGTGTGTGTGCACGTTGGGGGAGATTTTATCGTATGCCTCGGACGAAGTATCTCCGTTGGAAAAGGGGTTAAACGACGTATTATATTCAGTATGAAGTTAAAAATGCAAAAAAAAACGAAACAATATTGTTTTAGATTTTTTTTTCTCTATACGCGAAAATAGTAATCGCCGTGCACTTATTTCAAACCCAAATAAAATTATTTATTCCGCGCGTGTTTGAAAATAGTCTATCCGTCTCAATTTTCGTTGTCTCTCGTCGAAATTAAAACTCCTGAACGAGTAATTATCGTTTCGTGTTCGACGCGGAAACGTTTAAAAAAAAAAAAATGAAAAAAATGATTTCGCGCCGAATTTTCAAAGGCTTCCAACGTTCTTCTTGATCGGTACAAACGTCTTGCAGAGAGGCCCGTGAAGACGTTTACGGTGATATTAAAAAAAAAAATATTTTTTTTTACAAAAGCACGTATAATTCACCGTGATTTCTCCTCACTTCCCGCCCCATCCGATCGATCGTGTAAAACGGTACAAACGGTAAATTAAAATTACCAACCGCGAGAGTTAAACGGCAATCGGTTTGAAATAATTGCCAGAATCGCGGCGCGAAATATTTTAATTCTGTTTTTTTCTCTACGCGTAAAACATACGAAAATTCTCTTTATTTTTTATTATTAAAACATTAGCCGGCCGCGGCCGACTGTTCAACGCCGTTTTCCCGCGGACCGACGGACGCGAAATATTTATTAGCGAATTCGTTTGGGCCAATTGCGTCGAGGGGTCGAAAAACGGGAAGGCGGTTTATAAGTCGCCGGGCGCCAATTTTAAATGGAGTTTATGCCGGAGAGCCAATTTCGTCGTGGCGACGGCGTCGGTGCCGCGTTACGAGTGGGAAAAACGAAAATCGTTCATTTCCGCGGCGCGCGAAACGGGGGAAATCAACGTTTACTTGTTTATTCGATTTCCTATATTTTTATATATGTACGTATATATATATATATATATAAATATGTGGTGGTGGAAAGCGCGACAGAAATCCGTAAAAATACGCGAAACGTGTAGCTCTGGAAAAACAAAATAAAAAATTACGGCACGAGTTTCGTTTTTATTTTTTACGAAATTAAAAATGAACGTTTAAAGACTTCTTGTTCGGATGTGTGACACAACATGTAACGCAGATCCCATTCTCAGGGCAACAGACTCGAAAAATACTTTAATCCGTTTATTCGTTTTTCGTTCGAATTTGTTCTAAAAAAAAAACCGGATTAAATTTTGATTTCGCTGTGGGTCTCTAGTCGTTTGAATTCGGAAATAACGTGTATAAAAATAATTTATATATAAAAATGACTTGAAAAAAATATTTATACGGATATACGAGGTCTTTGAAAGCCCATGTAACGATTACATTATGCATTTTCGCATATGCGACATCGTTCATTATTTTTATGGCGTTGCTTGCGAAATGCTGAATAAGAGTTTTCGGTGCGTGGCATAAAATCAAGGGAGTAGGAGACGAGTCGGACAGGAGCAGTAGTAGTCTGGGAGCAGCGAAGGAAGACGCTACCAACATCGTCCAGGAACCAATTACCACCTCTCTGGAAGGCCTTACATATATCTTTATATATATTTTGGTATGAATAAATAATATTTATATAATATTAATACTCGTTATTTCACATAAGGTAGCCTTGCCTATGATATGAGTGTCACACACCGTGGTCGAGTCCCCAAGACCACGTAAAATTAACCAAAACTCCTGGATCTGAGGAGAAGGGAGAGGGGACGTTACACCCATTTCTCGACGCCATATTTTCTAGAAGCCGAATTGTCGTACGAAAAAATAAAAAAAAAGAAGCTTTTTACCGTATTCTGTGCGTGGTGAAACCACGTGCGGCGACGAGTGCGGTAATAATAACAAAATGAAAATAAGAACAGAAGCCCTGAAAAATAAGTCTTCGACGATTACACGTAGTGTGCACGTTTTTAATCGTTTTAAACGTCGCGGTTTTCGGTATTTATTTTGTCGTGCACTGCGCGTCATTAAACGCGCGTTTCATCGCTGACGATAATTTATATTGACACTCGTCTCGTTGTCATCTCGCATAACTGGGACTGAATCGTAGAGAGCAGCGGCCATAGCCCCGACTCCGGCGGAGTGTTCAATGACGGGAATACGAATCGATTTCAAAAGCGCAACAAATTTTCCGTAAATGTAGTAAAAAAAAAAACCGAAAAATGTACATTTATCACGACTGTGGTGGGGGGGGGGGTGGAAGAAATCCGAAAGCGTGTTCGTTACGAATTTCCGACGGAGTACGCGAAAAAGATTTCACGGAAAGCCAATTATACAACTATATTGTTGTTGGTTTCGTCGTCCCATCGTAATACGCGCTATGAACGCCGTAAGTAAGAATATTCGCGAATAACAAATCGAATTGATTCTCTATAGCTAAAAGAAGAGTCGTCTCCGTGGCGTTGTTTCCATTAATTTCTATAAAGTATTGTTTTTCAAAAAACTTCTGACGTAACACCCGCGAATATAAGGGGTAAAGACTTTTCATAACGAGATTTAATCCGTATTCCCCGGCTCTCCGCGAATCCCTTTTCCTAACCAGAAATACCGAACGGGGAAAAAAGAGAAAACGACCGCATTGTTTGTATTTCAATTCGCCCGGAGCCTTAAACTCTATTAAGAATCCTTTGCATATTAATATGAACATAACTGCGCGCGTGTATATATATATATATATACGTACGTAGGTACGTAGAAACGGTGCCGCGGCGATTGTGGGGGAGAACGGAGCGAGAAGGGACTTTATAAAACGCGGAAAATACGGTTTATACGAAATCCGATTATTATCGTCACACGCGTTTCCAGTGTTGCCAACTCGCATATATTATATAACTTATGACTTGTGTAATAACAAAACACTCGTATCCCAATCGATCGTCGTCTGAGTAGTTATTGTACTTATTTAAAAAAAAAAAAAACGGTCTTTCCGCTTAATAACAATAACAATAATAATAATTACAATAATAATAATATTATTATTATTTTTATTATTATTATAATTATTATTATTATTATTATTATTGTTGTTGTTGCGATAACCGAGAATTATAATAACTCCAGCGCGCCGCGATTGGCCTTTTTTTTTTCTCTCTCCTTTTTATTATCATTATTATTATTATTATTATTATTTTCATTCGGCCATTTAATACGAAACGAAGGGTTGAATATTACATGCGCTACGTACGGCTCTCCCGGCAATCGTCCCTTGCGCCCACCCGTCGTCATTGCCTTTGGCTTTCTACGGGCTATCCTAATGGCCAATGCTTGTACACAGGACACACACACACACACACTGCAGGACCTTTGCGAACGGTTTTACTTTCAGACCGCGTCCCCGGCACGCGCGTGTACACGACGGCCCGACGTCATGACCGTCGACCGCGCGCGCGCGCTCTCACACGGACCGTCCCGCCGCCGCCGCCGCCGTAACGACGTTGTAATATTTCATCGTTGCAGCGGACACGGTGCCGCGTGCGCGGTTATAATAGGAAAAGAGACGAACACAGAAAAGAAATAATAATAATAATAAAAAAATGGCCATTTTAATAGAATTATATTATATACGAGGCCCTTAATAATAATAATAATGATTTCACCGGCGAATCACGACGTTTTTGTTGCCGCAATCGCGAGCGCTATTGTGTATACATTTTAATAAATAAAATCGCGACCGCCACTCCTTGTGCGCGAAGAACCGCGGCCAGCGATTTCGTACGACGGAGACCAATATTATACCTACGCAGATATAATGATGAATTAGAGTGGAAATAAATGTATCGCGGGCGAGTTATAAGTTTTACTGTAAAACACGAATTGTCAAAATATAATAACGATTGTAGGAGAATATGTTTGAAAAATATAACAATATACACCTGTTACGCATGTGTAAAGGAAATGTTCCCGAAATGTTTGAATAATTAGATGACGATTATTTATTTTCGACCATAAATAAAAGTCATCGGGTTACAATCGGATACGTTAGGGCAACGGTGTAGAGCTGATGATGAATTATAATCGACCGGAAAATGGACGTGAAAATAACGAGGCGAAGAATTGTTTTTTCTTTTTTTTTTTAATTATTTTAACAATTTTAACGTGCGCACGAAACGTATTTCGAAAGAATGATCTCTGCTGTTTGTCGTTCACTCGTGCAGGCAATGCGCGATTTGGTGGAGTTGAATTATTCGTGTGATTTCGTTTCAGAAATGGAGGACAAAACGATTTCCCGAATGATACCGATCGAGTAAAGACGTAAAGGACTCCGGTGTCCTTTTTTTTTTTTTATCATCCATTCGCGGTTACCAGCTGCAGTGGCAACATATATATTTTATTGATTTTCGCCGGTATCAATTCCGTTTATAGGAATTATGACTTTTTTACTATAATGTACGATTTGTCGCGTAAAAATAAAAAAAAACAACACCATCTAGGTTTGTCCACACACTATAATAGAAGCTGTACAGGGAGAGATATTCTAAAAAACAAAAAAAACACTTTGAAAACACGAACGTAACGGCGTAATTCAATAACTACTTGGGATTATTTTTATTATAGGCGTCTTAATCTGCGGGACAACGCCGAGTAACCGTACAACAGCGACTATTAATAAAAACGAATTATACGCATAATAACAATATTTAAATATATATATATAAGTTAAACAATTTAACGGTTCACGGGCGAAACCGAGTAATTAAGTTAATATATTATATTATAAAGTCATTAGATAAATTTTCGGGGAGTAGAGTACAGTAGTACTTTTTATTATAGTAACGATTATAATTCCAAAAAATCGTGGCAGAGGGGAAGAGGGCGCGTTGTTAAAACGAATATACACGTTATGAAAATCGAGCGAGAAGAAATTTTTTTTTTTTTTATATTCATTTCGTGAAATTATTTACGAGACACATACTAAGTATACATTTACACGAGACACTGGTTAAAGTTGAGTGCAAAATTAATAAATATTACTAATAGAAATTGTTTTATTAAAATAATAATAATATCAAAACAACAATTATTCGGACTTGATGCTCATAATTTTTTTTTTTTTTAGTATTTATACGCATAGTCTCCCGTATACGATTTTCTTATTCGTATTTTATTCACTGTTATTATTAATATTCAAATAAATGTTATTACAACGGCGATTTCGACAAAGCAAAAATACAATGTGTTACGCATAACGTGATATTAAGACGTTCACATTATATACATATATATTCGATATAAAATCCATAAAAAACATTTTTAACTTTATTTTACACTCTGACTACGGTGACAAATATTATTTGCAATAATATACTATAATACATTTTTGTCTTATTTAGTTTCGATTATATTTATAACAGATTGAAGAAAAATAAATAAATAAATTCGTTATGAACACGACATAATAATAATAATAATAATAATAATACGCGCATATTATATTTATTTAAAAGGATTGTACGCGAGAATTTCAATTCTCTTGTTAACAAATTATATTTTCTCTCACACTCTCGGAAACCGGCCTCGTCGTTTCAAGAGATCGCCGCCGCGATGCCACACAGACCTCTTCCGATTTACAATAAAAGAAAAAAAAAAGAAAACGTTAAAATATTTTATAAAATAAAATGTCAGCCCGAGCGTTATAAAATATGAGCGGTTTATTTTATCGTTGACGTTAATTCATAATAATAATAAATTTGCGTAATTGCTTACCGTAACGTAATATTTTATACAATTATTTTCCTGATTAAAGGTACGTTCTATTTACGATTCGTACAATATAATAGTGTACGTGCGAGATTTTTTAATAATTCCAGAAGAAATCGTTGACGTTCCTATGTAAGGAGTTAGTATATAGAGAAAAAAAATGTGATTTTCAATTATTCCCCCGGACTATTCGGTTGGGCCGGTGTCGCGGTTATGGTATTATTAACCGCGGTGAGACAGTTGCTTATTGTCATGACGCGTATACATCTCAGTTTTACAGTTCACGGGATATTATCGTAAAAGCTGTATAAAATCGAATTGCAAAGGTCTGGATGGAAATCCGTAGCACGTCGTCTTTATTTTCACTACCGATATCCCGTCATGCAGCCTCGGTTTAAGGATCCGTCGGTAATGAAAACTCATAACAATATTTTTACGGAAACCTCTACTGCAGTGAAACCGCACTTGGCGAATATAATATTCGTCGCGTATCGAATTTCTCCGAGTATCTATTATAATAATAATAAATCAATTACGGCGGATAGGAGTATACGTATTATAATAAGAAAGTTTATATCATCGCAAGATGTATTAAATACTTGTACCACGAACAATGGTGTGACGCGTATATAACGCGTATACGGTTACGCGAGCCCGCTTAAAATAATTCTCGTTCGTCTAAACCGCTTCGGTGGTGTTCTCGCGTCATCACTCTACGGGTCAGTAAAATAAAAAATTCCATTTTTATTCCTCTTTGTCCTCTCGCCCTCGGCAGTATGAATAACAATTATAATAATAGTAATAATAATAATAATAATAATAATAATAACATAGCGCGCACACTACGCGCGTGTTGTTTAGTGCGGGGGAAAGACGATCTCCCGTGCAAACAAATCCCGCCGCGCGAAGCCCAATAATAAAACGCACGACACGTGGTAATGGAAAATAAACACGACCCGCGGCGAAGGTTAGAAGAAAATGAAAAGACTAAAAGACTTATACAAGAAAGGGTTGAGAAAATTAAAATTTAAAACCCAGCGCACTAGACGTCTGTGCAGTAGTCCTCTTGTACAAAGCGCGGCTACTACTGCTAATCTCTCGTGGCTGAAATTCCATACATAATTCAGAATAATTTACCCCCGCGGACACGATTTTGCACTAGACTCTTCCGCGGAGATGCGTTTCAAGTGGGGCAATCTTTTATCCGCGTTATCTCGGTATTATTATTATTATTATTATTATAATACACGCTGAAATGTCCTCGTAACCGCACAAACGCATGTATTACACAATCCTGAAACGTTCTGTACGTATCATCAGCATCATCATCATCGTCATAACGCGAGAACTCGTGCTACGGTTCGGCCACGCTATTATATAATTATGCGAGAAGATCAGAAACGACGAGCGTGTGGAAAGAGAAAATACGGAATCCGAGATGATCGGAAGCGTGTATGGGGTAGTGTCGGTAGTTGAAATTCTTACAGAAGTATACCATAGGAGAACAAGACGAACGGTTTGTGCGCGGGGACGGGAAAAATGAAGCGCACGCATCCCTCACGAAATCAGCGTATAACTCGAAACGGCTTTTACGTTTATGCGTTCCGGGAGGGACAGAAAGGAATTTTATGGACGAGAGGTAGGAAAAAGTCGACGAGATAAAGGAAAATTATGTTTGGAATAAAAGTTCTTTTTTTTTGTTTTGTTCCCCTAACATTATATTATATGTTATACGCGGGGACCGCGGAAGAAATATTACCGTGTCGGGTAACTCGGCTAATGCCGGTTGTAGGACGTATTTTTATTTATTTATTATCGTGCGGAACGCTGAGGGACCGATAATAATACATGGAGAACCGAAACAATCGAAGAGCGTTCGTAAGACGCGCGCGTGCGTGTATATGTCGAGGAGACCAATAGACTCGACAATTCGTTCGAGTAGTGCTGGTGCGCTTGTCCATTGCCATTACACTTTCCCATCCCACTCCCACGACGTTCCTGATCATTTTCCCGGAGTAAACGTGTGGTTTTTTTTTTATGCGTAATTAATTATCGTTTCAAACGTTCTTCAAAAAAAAAAAAAATAAAAAAAAAAATACATTAAAACGCTCTCAGGTGTGCGAGCGGTGCGGATGACGTGAATTTCAGCGTGCGTATAGATGAACGTGTGGCGTGGAAATAAGATTGGAAACACCATCTGTCGCTCCGGCTTAATTTTAAAACGGTATGCGTATTTGGCGTGATTGCTGAGACAATCCGACATCGCAAAAGAGATAAGATGCGTGACGTCGTAGCACTTTTGCGCGGAGGAGAACTCATTATTTAACTGATATATTATACAAAACGCGATCGATTGTGACGGAAAATAAATTTGTTTTTAACACCGTTGTTCGAAATTCCAAGTGACGACGACACCATTGACAAGAATTTTTTCTCCTCGCCTCTCGCACGTTCGCCGACGAATTTCACGTGGATTACCAGTGGCGACGACCGCATACACAAAATACGCGTATAAATTATGTGATTGTATTTTTTTTTTTTTTTTTTTAAACACTTCTCGAAATACGTGTAATTACTGCGATCGTCGCACCGTCATCGAATCGCTTTTTCGAATGGAATTTAACGTACAATTATTAGAAGAAAACGCGCGCGCGCGTCGTCGATTTACAATCGCGACGCGTCAGACGGTGTTGCGGTAGGTTTTTTTTTCTTCTATCGAATTAGCAATTTTCAATTGAAATCCGATATTTGAAAACCTCCGCGCGAAGCCGAAACCGATCGCTTTTCATATCGAATTTCGGTAGAAAAAAAAAATTGGAAAAAAAGAAAAAAAGTTTCAAACTCAATAATAGCTGATAATTATTATTTATCACTAAATAACGCGTGGGAACGAACGCGTTTATGATTTTTCTTCCACAAGGAATTGAACTGTTTTTCCCACTGTGCTGTGTGTGTTATTTCAATATACGGGCCATACGCTCTCAGGCCGCGCATAATAAGCGCACAATACACGAACACCGTCCGTCCACAAGAGTATCGTGTTTTAGGTCCATAATTTTCATCTCTCATTTTTTTTTTATATTGTCGCGCGCAGTCAATTTAATTTTTTTTTTTTTTTTTTGCTCTTCTCTCCCCTTCGAATTCGCGTAATCCGATCGGTTCGTTGTACGTTATGTGGTGTGCGCGCAGTAGTCTTTTTACGGAGGGAAAAAAAAATTAAGAGCGAAACTCTCGGCTGGAGAATCTAACGAGAGACGTTGTTCGTCGGTTTTTTTTTTTTTAATCTTTTCCAGTCAGGGATTATTATCATTTATTATTTTTTTTTTCGCAAAAGAAAAAATTGAAAATCCATACGTTATAAATATATAAATATACGTATATAATCATTTTTTTTTTTATTGTAAAACGAGACGGCGACGGAATATTGCGAACAAGAGAAAAAACGCGGTAATATTTATATTAAAACGTACGGGGAATTTATTTCTCTAGTGTCGATCGAAATTTATAAGATCCCTCGTTTTTATTTCAAGCAATTGAATGAAATTAATTGGAACATATTTTTGCGATTTATCCGTAATGGTAGTGGTACTTTAAAATTTCCATATAAATTCACGCGTCCCATACATATTGCTGAATCGGTTGCACCAGTTATAGTTTGTTGCCGAATTAATCAAAATTTTTTTTTTTATGCAATAATTCGTAAAAAAAAAAGATTATTACACGCGTTATTTCGTCCACCCCCACAGTGACGAATCTATTGTGGTTTTCATATTAACATTAACGAATTTATTGTTTTATAATACGGAATCGAAAGGCTTTTTTCTTTTTCTTTTTTTTTCCGTACACGGCAGTCACGTATATGTCGATATGCGTATACGCGCTGCATCGCGGCGCGATCCATTAAAATCGAGAAAAGTATATTATTATGATGGTTTTTGCGTGTACGCGTATAATCTGCAAAACTCGGGGAGCCGTTTGAAAGTTTTTTTTTTCCTTTCCCTCATATATTTATGTACGTCATCCTTAAATGTCGAAAATTGTAAACACAGTTCGGAAGAAAAACAACTCGGAAAACTCCAAAGTCAAGAAGACGAAAAACTTGACTTTTTCCCATTTGACATGGCGATATATATATAATATTTCTGATCCGTTAAATTTCATTTCGGTATTCTCGAACAATCGTCGCGCGTTCTCTCGCCTCGGAGTGCGTGTTTTCCATTATTATTTTATTGTCTTTCGACAAAGATTTCATGAAAAACGTATACGATAAAGTACTGTTTCGCGCGCAATCGATTCTTATTTCGAAATATATATTTCTTTTTCAAAAAAAAAAAAAAAATTCGTCATATAATCGAGCGTATAAATATGAAACGAATTTTCTTTTTTTTTAACGCGTTCGCCGAAAAATTCGAACTCGAAAACGACATGAAATATACCGTACTACGGTAAGACGTCACATAGTAATGGTCTGAGACGACCGCGTTTTCGCGTATACTCTCGCATCTGTTCGAAACTGATATATTAATTTCGGTCCGCGGAGAGTACGCCTATGCGCACGCACAAAAGGCGGGAGAATGATAAATTCGAGTACATAGAGAAACTTTGCACGCGCCGAGTTCACGTTAAGGAACTCTCATAACATCCGCGGATTAATTCGAAACTATAACGTTCTCCAGTGGATAAATATCGCGCGCGTGTCTATTATAAATATTTCGCAAATTATTCGATATAAATTACAAAAAACGCGAGAAACGTATTCGTTTTTTTTTGGTACTTTTTATGTTATAACTGCGTTAAAAACGTAAAACGTGGATTCTATTCGAGATAATAATTGTGCAAAAAAAAAAAACAACAAAAAAACCGAATATTTGATTTGTAACGAAAACTTACGATTGATATACGAGGAGAGATAAACGAAGCGAGCATCCGTGGGGAGGGGGGGCGTTATGGATGTCGCTTAAGCGAATAGCTCGGAAAAAGCGGTTTTTCAGTTTAGTTATTATTATTACCATACAGAATATTTAAAAAAAAAGAAAACAATATCGCAATATCGCATTCGATAAAAGCAGATTCTGAGCAATGAAATCGTTTTAAGATGATTTCATCTTATTATAAGTGACTAGAAATTTAAAAAAAAAAAAAACACGCTTTGTTGAAGAATTAGCAAAAATGTGTGGAGTCAATAGAAAATTTTGTTTTTTCGAGATTTTCTGAATATCGCGTGATAACGTCGTACGTCTGATATCGTATTACGTGTTTTTAAAGAGAAAAAAAATCACCTATTTTACGAATTAGATACGTACTTAAAATTTATAATTGTTATTGTATGTGGAATAGTCGAAAACGGAAAGAAGTCGTTTTTCCTAATATCCTCCAGTCAAAAAATCACGTTGAATGAACGCTAAAATAATGTTTTTTAATTCTTAACGAATGTCATAGCAGAAAATTCTCTACAACTTTTTTTAAAACTTTCATAATACAACGTTTTCTTATAATTTTTTTTTACATTATTATTTAAACATATATATGTATATATTAATTATTGTGTGATTTCAAATTAAACATTTTTTTTTTTTAAACTATGTATTATACGGACATAATAATCATAATATTATAATAGAAATTATTAGTGTTAAGGTAAATCGCTATATGAGACAAAAACATACGAATTATAACACATTTGACGAATATTTTGAATTTTCGCATAACAGTTAAAAAAAAAAATTAGAAGAAATTACGAAAAAAATTATGCGATTTTCGGCAGTTTTCTCTCTCTCTCTCTATCCTTTTAGTCGCTTTTGAGAGAGTGAAAAAAATTGATATCGTCTCTAATACCATCCGTTATTATAAAACCATCCGTCCATCCGCTCAGAATCTAAAAATTCCTCGGTTTCTTAGGCTCCGAAATTCGTTGTAATAAAACTATACACCGTAGTATACGCAAACACACAATTAGTTTCTCACTGTAAGCGTATTATTATTATTATTATTATTATTACTACTACTACTACTATTTACGCACTGACAACCGCGTTATTCGCAAAGACTCGGCCGGCGTGGGACATTATTATTGGAATAATCTTTGAATATGTATACACGAACTATTCACTAGACTTCACTACAAACGATTGCGACACGATTTAAATACACAAAACGCAAATCTCGCGAGCGTCTTCAAACACATTACACTAATTAAGCCGATACACTTTGACTTTGACGATGACGACGGTATATACGTATGAGCCCATGTACATACAAAATGTCATCAGACGTATACAGAAATAAACGGGTATCGATAACGTGACGCGCGGATTCTTATAATGCTGACGTTGGAATTCTATTTTAAAATGATTACTCAGAGCTGTAAAGACATAATATATCCGAGAGAATATTAAACCTCGTCGAAAAATTACATAATGATATTAAACGGCGTCCGACAAATCGACGTTCTCGTACGAACACGTATAAATATTCAATTTCGTCTTCGCGTAACTGAAACTTCGTTCATCTCATTTCGCTTTTTCGTTTATAATAATTATTTTCTATTATTTATTTAGGGCTTTTGCCCACGTCCGGACAATTCGTCTGGAAAGTTTCTACTGTCTGTCGCGTGTATACGATTTATACGATTCGACTATAGAGACACCCAAAACGCGCAGGTCATACACGACTTACGAAATCACTCGTCGGTTCGTATTCACACGAGTGTCAATCGTATTAAATACATAGGCAGATTTTAATTATTATTGTTAGCGTAACTATCCTGTGAATTTTTTTATTATTAATTATTTATATAATAAATCTTTTTAAAAGCGCAACAAAAGATTTTTGTAGCCTAACGCGATTTTGTCGAAATCATATTGAAACTCACACCGAATGTGTAACATTGAATTACCTATAGAAATGTTTTAAAAAAATGTCTTTTAATTTTGACTATTTATAGCACAATCGTTAGATATTGTTAGTCACGCGAGTTTTTTTTTTCTATTACCATTTGAAATTTCTCGACAAAGCTCGTATCCGCCCGGAATCGTTTTATTGAATGCTATAAAAAAAAAATTTTTTTATGTAACACAACTCTAAAATCTTTATCCGAGCGTTATTTACATAAACGACACGCACAACACTCGCGAATTATTGCCAGCTTTTTTCTTTCTTTTTTTTCTTATATTTTGCTTGCAGAAAATACGCGATTTACTTCATAATACACCGTTGCCAGTATTAACCCCCCCCCCACCTCATTGGAATCAACGGACAAAATATTAAATACGTAACAATACTTCGCGTGGAATAATATGATAAAAAAAAAAAATCGATTCGAAAAACAACTTAATTTCTCATAAAAAAAAAAAAACCGCGTATTTAGAGTTTTAAATCCCCCCTCCGACGATTGTTAAAATCGGGAAATAATATATATATAATTTTTATATAACCGCGATATTGCACGATCCAATGCGCGCGCACGGGAGTACAACAACAATATAATAATAATAATAATAATAATAATAATAATAATAATAATAATAATAATAATAATGTAAACGCCAACGGTTGATGGATGTGTCATCGCGTCGTCGTTGAAGCGAAAAACATTGTCGCCCGTCGGCGTGTTTTGATTTCGTACAAATATATAATGTACGCTGCAGGGCGGGCACGGCAACGGCGCAGGGATCGTGCCCTGACACACTGATATTCGTATACCTCTGTCGTTTTATTTCGAAATGTTTTTTTTTCCCGTTCGTCTCTGGACCAAAGAGAAAAGGAAATTCCTCGGTTTTCTTCAAACAGTCCTTGAGGCTCATCTATTCGTAGTGTAAAAAGTGACTCTGTAATAACGTTACGTCGGGATGCTTTTGCTTTGGACGGTTCGCGTACATCGTCAGCACGCCGAATTCCCCGCGCATCTCTCCATCGTCGCGTGCCTATACCAGTGTTGATTGTCTTCACATCGCCGCGAACATAATAATTAAAGAGCGAAACTCCACCGACACCGGGTCATACAAATAACGATAATAAAGCGGAGTCCAAGTAGAGGAGAATATTTTTTTTTATATTATCCTCTCTCTCTCTCTCACACACCCACATCGTTTTTTATTTCGTTTTTATAAATAAAAAAAAAAAAGTCCCGCCGCCGCCGCTTTGTCACCACGGGCCATTACACTAATTCATCCGCCTTCCCCTGAAAACGGGACGGGGACGTTTTTAGAAATGTCAGCACACTTCGGAAAAAGGGCAATAGTCGCAGTTTCTACGGCGACCACCGCCCACCGAATCAACAGGAATATATTCCCGTGCACGCCCCACCGCCACCGCTCGACGACCGCCGTCGCTGAGTTGGCCGTTTCCGCCGACAGATTGTCGTTCGCGCGCGCGCGCGCGCGCTGCGCCGGACGCGTAACAGTGCGCCGACGACGCTCCTCGTCTCGTGTAAAAAAAAACGCACAGTAATAATGGAGTACTGAAGCGGTATTGAATAAAGCGAGCCGATCAAAAGAAAACAAAAACCACCGCCGCAATCGACCCACTCGATTTCCTCTT
The DNA here is from genome assembly GCA_032441825.1 of Chaetogeoica ovagalla. Lineage (NCBI taxonomy): Eukaryota > Metazoa > Arthropoda > Insecta > Hemiptera > Aphididae > Chaetogeoica > Chaetogeoica ovagalla. The sequence goes on along the minus strand of CM063735.1, from coordinate 9,129,611 downwards.
TTCTAATAAAAAAAAAAAACAAAAAAACAACATTGACTTGAACCGTTGCGATCTCTCTTTGGACGATTACCATCATCCCGGTAATCGGTTATCAATGCGGTGTACTCGTAATAAAAAAAAAAACAGCAAATTTTTCGTATACTCAGGATCGACTGGCAATGTGGCGAGCATACATATATGTATATATAGTCATTTGGTCCGAATCATAAACGCCGTCCTATCAAGACTGTAACACGCTGTACCGGCTGTCCTTCGAGAATTCATTTATATTTCATTTTTCGTTATCAATCGTGAAATAGGTGAAAAACACGCCCGGAGAGAAGTACAACGGAGTCCTGCTAATACAAGGAGAAAATAATCAATACGAAAAGTTATTCAGTCTATATATACGTATGAATATATTTACGTATATTGAGAATATTGTTCTTATTAATTATTTTGCCGGATTGATAACCCGATAAATTCTGATCGCGATAACGTTTGTGGATAAACACTGAAATTCGAAACGTGTAAAACGTTTCGGAATTTCGGATATTTTCGGAGTTTGAAATGCCGTCCTGGGCTGCCGCATCGAGCTCTACTATATTTTTTTATAGGCGCGCGCGCGAAATTCGCGTAACAAAACGAGAAAACAACAAAATTAAATAAAATAATATTTACGTTTTTTCGATATAAAATATATGATATTGAAATTAAACTTATCCCATTCTATACGACCACAATTAACTTTCTCACGTATCGTTTGGTTCTCTTCCCCCCTCGCCACCGTATTGTCGAAACGAATAGGACCGAAGAGTGTATACGTATGATTAACTCTGTATACGGCATTGTTAAATTCTCTTCGAAATGGAACGTAATAGAAGCGTTTTGATCGGAAAAACGATTCCGGAAAACGTTTAAAAGACTCTCTCACGCGCGCGCACGCGCCACATTCGTACAATACGTGCAGTTTAGATAATTCAATCGCCACGACGAACGCGTGTTATCGATGCGATTCCGTTGTGTATATAATTTCGTTTCGTTTTTCTCCGATTTTCGGAAAAAGAATCGAGGAGAAGATTAATCGCGCACACAGAGAGAGAGAGACGGTGATACACGACGTTTACCTCCCGGAACACACATTCACGTGTGAATAAACACACACAATTTCATTACGGTAATCCAATTAATATGAATTGTTTTCTACTCGCGCAGTTCGAAACGTGAGATTAGAGAGAATCTCGCGCACGCTCGCGCGTATTATACTTTATGTTTAGCGTATACAACAACCGGTGGAAAAGTAATTGAAAAAAAAAAAGGAAAAAAAGAAACGTTAATTACGAGAATTGCAGGACTGTGCGGTAAAACGTTCCAACACAATGCTTTACTGAACGAATGAAAAAATATTATTTAAACGCTGCAAACGATACTCTTAAATCGATTGTTAAACGCGCGGATTTTGCGTTTTCACGTTAAAATCTGAAATGACGATGCGTTGACGTCGAGGATATGTATAATTTACTTAATAACACGGAAACTGTTTTTGGAGCAATTTAAATATTAAAAAAAAAAAACTGGTTTAAAATGGTTAAAATGGATTTAGATTTTGCCATTAATGATATATAACAATCGTGCACATCGATGTAACTTATTTAAAAAACGAATTAATTAAATACTGAACATTCGCGTATGCGTGTAATATTGACGTACGAGTTACAACACACGTTTTATTCGCGAACAGAATACAAAAGAAAAAAGCTGACGATCACGATTTTTCGACGTCAGACGTACTTGGTAAAATCGATAAAATTAAAACACGGAATACGAATATAGACAGAAGTTGGGCAAGGTTAGACTAGGTTGGATTTGTGAACACGACAACACAAAGGTCCGATTAAAATCATTCGATAACGTCCATAAAATAATATATCCGTTCAGGGGATAATCGGGGTACAGCTTTGTATTTATGTAAATTATATTATATCCAACGTAAAAACGGGTGTTGTTGGTCGTACATAAAGCTAAATCCCTCCTTCATTCCGCATTAAATGTTTTTCGCAATCATTAAAAAAAAAAAAATGATCTCAAATTAATTGAATACGTAACAGTATCTCACTTCTATATCGCAAAACGGCTCCTCTCTTTCAACCAACGGTTGTCATCTCAATGTTGTCAATTATATTGCAATCAGCGATTCAGATGCTGCCTTGGATCAATTGGATCACATTTTCATCGCACTCCAATCGTCAGACGATCTATTTCGTTCTCCTTTCGCTTCAAAAGCTTTAATCGAACATTTACTTCACACGTATTTTCAATGCCTAGTTCTGACGACGGCGACACTTACAATTATTAATTCTCCTTTTTTTTTTTTTTTTTGTTACTTTCCTTTCCTACTGATTCTTCGTGTTTTATCTCCAATATAATGTAAAATATTGATAACAATAACACAATTTTACGCACACTAAAACGCTTAATAATATCATTCTACGTTTTTCGCGTCCATCTCCGAAAGCATCATCTTGGACGACCACCGCTCTAGGACATATATAAAGCGTTGGTCCGACAAACACGCACGTTGTACGTAAGACAACAATACGTATAGGCGCCACGCGGACACGAGAAAGAATCTTTTTTTTTTTTTCTTTACCCACTTCGAACGACTTTCAAAGTGAAAATAATGGAATGACGTGTAATTAAGGAGGTTTCGAGATGGCCATTAAGTATATAATATATATATATATAACCGTTATTTTTTTTTCCACCCGTCATCGCGCATAAAACTCTCGAGGCACGAAACGATATTCCGAAGAACCTGGAGGAATGTGTGTTTTGTTTATTTCTATTTTTTTTTTCTTCTTTTAATGCCACTCGACTCGCCGAGATTGTGGAGTGTTCTTTAGATAGACGCCTCTCCGCACACCACTCGCAACGAAATAAGTATACTACGCGTGTTTGTCCGTCGAAATGCAATGTTAGGTGACCACCGTGAGATGAACAATATATGTGGACAAAAATCCGGTACAGATAAACTACCATAAGATGTCCTACGCCAGATAATAATATATTCACCCGACCGTACTTCTAAATCATATAATTATTTGATATATATATATATATAAAAGAAAAGAAAATTCGCGAAACGTATAATTCGAGTACAATTGTAGGTATGATTCGCATTACACTATTGTCGTCGTGTGATCGAGAAAAAAAGTATTTAAAAATTGTCATTGGTTTAAAAAAAAAAATATACACATATAATCCGTTTCGATATATTTCGACTATATTCTGTTGTAATCTTTGAATATCTCACACAAAACGTAAATTTATTCAAACTAATTTGTATTTACTGTCCAATATAAAATGGAATCCATGATGGCCGTTCAATTAGCCTTCAATAACCGTTGAGTAATCGAAAGTCGAACGACTGATGTGTACGTACTTGCCAGATGCACAAGTGATTTTGAAGAAATGTATTGACTTTTGATTTTTTTTTTTTTTTTTGAAATTCGAGCTATTCCGTATAAAATACCGAATACAAAATCGGTATTTTGTATTTGAAATTATTCGTATATCGCAGTAAGAAGCGGTGTGTAATAAAAAAACGTTCTATTTTGATAATAATTAACGACAAGTGTATATTATTTCGATGCGTAATAATCAGGTCCCGAGATTAATATTACTTAAGAGTTTTTTTTTTTTTTAAATAATAGTAGTAATTTTCTTTTTTTCTCGCTTCGACGGATGCAACATCGTGCGAGACACTCATAAAATCTAGTGTTTTGACTATTCTGTTTTCAGTACTCCGCAGAAATATTTTTAATATCGTTAGCTCTCTGCTAATGCCATTTAAAATAGAGTCCTCGACAAAACTCTATGTTATATTTTAAGTCTATCGTAGTATACGCGAGGGGTAGGTTGACAAAACATATTTCGAGAACGAAAAGAATAAAAATGCTTAATAATAATAATAAAAATCGATTAAACCACTTCGTTGAATGTATTTCGACAAGAAGTCAAATAAATCGAATCATGAACATTATCCGCAGCAGCACTTTGAATATTACAATTTGACCGTATAAAGTTTTTATTAATTACGGGAAATTACGAAATTTATTATTATGTTCCATAAAGATGTTACGAAAATAACGGGCTGTTAAAAGTTTCAACATTTGTATCTGAATTATTGAATCCACACCTTCGGCCAAAACACTGTGTAAAACTTTAACCTACGCTATTACGTACGGTTTATTTTTATGCCTCCCGAGATATATATACACATATATCAGTTTTTCTATCAGCAGGCCGTGCAAAAAAGAAAAACGTTTATATTTTTTAAAATTTTTAGTCCCACAAACAATAACATTATATTTTATACACGATATAATTGTAAAAAAAAAAAAAAATAATAATAAATAAAAATAAGCGATTCGAAATATTTTAATACGCAGTCACATGTACACGCAGATAAACTGCTCCGCTGCTGCTGTTGTTCGTTATACGCTTTTTCGGTTCGGCTCGCGTAAAACGTGTTTTAATTATCTTCGACGCACGCTAATGTGATTGCGACTCTATATTTATTATATACCGAGGAGTTGCTTGCAAAACTTTATTATACCGCCACGTTATTTGAGAAAATTAGCTATTTGATGTTTTGAAATTATATCGTTCAAAGGCTCGTGGTTGTTTTGACGTCTCGCACAGAAAATCTTGCGTACTAGTGCGGTTGACGTATACTAACATTATTATTATTATTATTATTATTGTTATTTACCTCTAGGGCTTGTAAACATTATGTCGTCGTCATTTCCTAAACGAATCTGACGGACTGCCGTAATTATGTTTGCCGAGTTTTCATTGGAAACCGTTTGTCGGCAGTATGGCACTTATGCCGAATGGAACAGTGACAACGTTAAAGGGTGAATAACGTGTGCGTGCGTGAATAAAACAAACGAAACGAGTGTTTACAAAATAGAAAAATTGTACGTAAATATATGTTAATTTATGCGTTACGACATATTTTAAAATATAATTTTAATCGGAAATTATTAAATACGAATATTCCGAGCGTTTAAACGCACTGCAGGGTTTACACTCTGTTGTTAGGTTAGGTGTTTATTTTACTAGCGGTAAATCGCGAATGTCGCGAACAGCGAACGGTCTGTTTGTGCAGGCGTGCGGCAGTGTGCTTGTGTGCACACCTTGACGGGAGTCCTTTTGAAGAATTTGACATGACAAAAAAAAAAAAGGCCGTGCTAATCGAATCGTTCCCCTAAAAGGACTTAACGTAAAAAAAAAAGGGTATAATAAATACCGCGGACCTTATGTAAACGCTGCAGCATCAACGGAAAATCAATCAAACGCACTCGGTGGGTGGGCCGTGCCGCGTTTCTTTTATCTCTTTACCGTACGGTATACTTTCCATTATATGCGATGTGTGTACACACACACATGCGATATAAATCCGTATAACTTTAATCGGTACGCACTGTGTGCACAGAATATTGTAATTCATCGAAATATTTCAAAGCCACGACGATTTATATACGGAGAGAGGGGGGGAGGGCGCGAGCATTAAAAATAAATATTTAAATCCAGAAGTTCCCAAACTTGTGAATCGTAAAAAAAAATTTCCACGTGGTGAGTGGAAATAAACTCGTTGAATATTTAGTTGGACTCTGATTGTTCGAAACACCGTCTTTTATGCTGTTAAATGTGCTACATTTCCGTTCAGTTCACACCTAATGATGGGACGTCATATATTACACGGTTTAATATCCACAAAAAAGGAACCAAATTTAAAACACTTAAGCAAACAACAAAAAAATCTCGAAATTAAAGGTATTTGTATAAGAATATAATTAGATAAACTAAAAAATGTACAACTGTGTACATAAAACGTTCAATAGAAACAATCCATAACGTATTCAGGGTTAATTTTGTGTAAAAAAAAAAAACATATTGTAGTAAAATGAAAATATTTTTATATATTCGTCAGTTTAATTGTACATTAGGTATTAATAAATGTTCAGCGCAAGACGCACAATAGTCGCAAAAGATCAATATAGAGTATACTGTTAAGTGTTAATAATAATAATAATAATAATAATAATAATAATAATAATAATAATATCTTTTATCGCAGTGTCACGATCGCTATCGTGCGATTATAAATTAAATGTGAAATAGGAGTCAGAAAAAAAAGTGAAAAATCAAATTCTCCGTTTATACGTGTATATTACTGAAATTTCCGGAGGTAATAAATTGCGAACATTTTACGAAAATTACAACAGTCCGCGCATCGTTAATTGAATAAAATAAGAACGATGTAGGAATAATGTAGTTAACTTCAACGCCGTTTTTCTTCTTGATACGTATGTTTTTTTTTTTTTTTTGGAAAATTTTAACTTTACCTCGGCTATTTCATCGAAAGCGTTCAGTTAATATAATTAGTTTTATAAGTACATGATAACGTTGAACGAACGTTAAGTGCCTAAAAACCCTTCGAGTACACCTGGGACGCGTTACAAATAATAATAATAATAATAATAATAATAATAATAATAATAGTCCAACTTTTCCGAAAATCTATCGAGGAATTTATGTTACAATAAAATAAATACGACCTACTTGATATAAAAATATTTTATCGTTAATTAACTGTACAAATATTTTGTTACAAATGAGTATATCAAAAACATTACGAGTATTTTATAATATAGTGAAACATTCACATTGAAAAATAATATTTATAATAACTACATATATGCGCGGAAACGGTGGAGTGTTTGCAAGTTTATTATTATTTTTACTACGAAATATAAATTTATATTTATTTCTATACAACGTATATAAACTAATACATTAACGCGTGTCTCTGAACATCATAAATAACGTCACAATTTTTTTTTACAATTTCCTGTCTGTATAGACATCTCGGGTAGATTAAATTTTTTCTTCCCCCAAGTCGATAAGAATTCACAGAGAAAGACCAGCATTCTTTGAATCGCTACTGATAGCTTCTCGAATAATAATTCTAGCTTAGTACATTGAATTAATAATCGCGTTTGAGATTTCGTAAAACGGAATACATTTTTCATATATTTCTAAAAATTTAGAAACGTCATCGTCATTCCGTTTACGTATTGTTGTCTTTTTTTTTTTTTTACTTTTTCCATTATTTATGTACCGTTGTTCTCAGAGTCTGATAACAAAGTAATAAAAAAAAAAAAAAAAAAATTAAAATATCAGTCTTTCGAACATTGAATAGATAAACGCGTTATTTCATATCGTTATCATTGATAATAAATGATCAGTTATGAGTTATTTCGATTATCTAATCGATTGCACGCGGTCACGGGTCTAGTGAGGTTATCGACTGATCGATTAATCGTCTAGTTACAATAAAAAAAAAAAAATGAAATGAAATGATTCGGCTTAACTGGCGTCGTAATAAAACAACGTATTGATTTACTAGCACAATCGATTTTTGACGATTTTTTTTACTAGAAGTTGTCCAAGTCAGCCGTGACAAAACACTTTTGTTAAAAAATTCCATTATTTTTTTTTTTTGTTATTATTATTTTTGATTAAATTTGCACGAATACCGCCGACACACCAAATTTTACCGTATTTATTTTCGTAGAAAGTAAAAACCTCGTTTTTAATTCGATTCCTTTGTGTGTAGTCCTCGTACGCTTAAAACGAGGCGAGATTCGCGAGTATTGAGCAGTGGCGGCGGGCGATTCCTCGAACCCGCAAATATCAATCAAAACACGATGGCATATAGAAGGCGGCCATACGCATTCCGTAAGACTCGAGTGTCACGGGGGGGGGATTCGATATAACGTAACGTTTTCCGCGAAATTGTTCGCGTTTTAATTATTTATTATTCGGTGGAATCGCCGGGCGCAAAACACCGTGCTCTTATAATGATATAGTGTATCGACGTAGGTATCGTAGAACCGTTATGTAAAATTATTTTAACGTAACGAAATTATGGAAACAAATATTGGAAAACAGACGCGGAATGCATAATATAATAGAGCGTTTCGTACGGAATCGAGACGTATTGAGGAGACGGTGACGACATATTGACGATTTGTATTGTCCTTGTAACATTCCCGAAGCGATTTCGTTTGTACGCGTGCAAAGTGCGCGCGCGGGGAGGTTTTTTTCTTCTTTAATACGGTTCTTAATAATAAAGAACAAAAAAAAAATATATATAATAAGATGATAACAAAAAAAAAACCGCCGGTACGATAATCTTCGCTAAATCTCATATCGCACAAAGGGAACGAGAGACCCTACTATACAGTAGTAGTCGTGTTTTTTTCTCTTTTTCATCGATTTATACATATATGAAATGTTTTGTATACTCTCGCGCGACGGGCGGGAGACTCGTATATAAAAACCGAAATCCAGTTTTTCGTGCACATCTTTCATTTTCCACCCGCTGCTAACAATCCGTCCTTTCGTTATCGTCCTCGGCAGCAGCTTTGTTTTTCATTACGGGCCAGCCGACCGACTTTAAGCGGATTTATTACCCGGAGCCGCCGTGGACGAGAGTGCGCGGGAGGGCTATTGCCAGGGACGGCGGCGACGAGAGGAAACGACGAATCGGGGCGGGGGGAGGGGAGGGCAGGAAAAAAGTAGTGGAAACAAGAAGTTTCGGATATCCGACTACACTACGAGCACCAGTAATCTTATTAGCAGCTATATTTCGTAATCCAAAGAGAAAGAAACGCGTATAAATATATTATATACGCACTTATAACGTGTACGATCGGGGCAATAATAATAATAATAATAATATAAATGAGAATATATCGCGCAGTTAATCATTTATAAAACGATCGTTAATAATCTTCAATTTTTATTGGCCCTTTACTGTTCTAATAACAATGACTTCAATAACAATAATAATAATAATAATAATAATAATAATCGAACGCAACTACCTGTATATATATATATACGCGCCAGTTATATTAAATTCCGGCCGGAAGAAAAAAAATTCTCAAAATTCTAAATTACGAACGTTATAAACATTTCGAGTTATATGTATTTGTCATTTTAATTTCCGTCACGGTAATTTGTTTTTTCTTTTGCTTTGTTTTTTTTTTTTTTTTTTACCACCTGCAGCCCTTCTCGCGCCATTTAAGTACCCCGACGAAGTCTTTAAATTCGTTTCGAAAAAATTCGATTCCAAGAAAACGTGTTAGATTACAAGTCCAAGCGTCATAAGACTCGGTGTGACAAAACTATAATACCATTAGAAAACATAGAGAATTCTTTACAATTATATCTACAAAATAATAATAATAATCATTCGGAATCGAAGATAAGAAAGATGTATATGTTTTTTTTTATTCTTTTCTATTCGAATACTCGGTTTAAAAAAATCTATATATTTAAATCGAATTAACAGTGGTGTGAGGTATTAATATTTTTACTTTTTATGCGTTCATAAAAATACAAAACTGTCGCAAATTTCCACCCGTCATATTATTATGGAAAAATATTTGTTTATAAAATCATCGCGATATCGACTCTAGTGGATTATTGTTTTTTTTTTTTTTTTTTTTGAATATCCGGCTAATTTAAAATTGAATTTATAACTGCACGTGTGTAATGTCGTTAGATTTATTTCCACGAATTGTCATGAAAAAGTTTCTCATTAAATGTGAATTCGAATTAGACAATCGGCTGTTTTTCTTTCGTACGAAAGTAACGAAAATTCAACGTGCCCGAACAAACAAAAAATTTGACCGCCGTCGTTGTTCGACTCTTTAATCGGGTTTTCTCTTTTCACCACTGTTAATGCATAAATAAATAAATACGCGTAAATTATTGTACGAGTAATTTTTTTCCCCTGTCTATATCAATGGATTTACATTTTTTTTTTCTTTTTTGTATAATTTTTGATTATTCGGATTGATTTTGGGGTACGGTGTAAAAAAAAGAAGAAAAATTTGAGTCGTCTTCGCATAAAAAAAATCCAAATACACGAAACACTTTTAAATGTATTTTTTTTATAAATCGAATACCGTTCGCGCGCGCGTGTTTTTGTGTGATTCTGGAAAATATTGTATGAGATTTCGAGTGGAAAAAACACAAAAATAGCAAAAATAAGTGGTCGATTTCGACGGCGAATAATAATGTTTTATGATTCTACGGAAAAATAATAATCCATCGAACGAACGGATATTTTGTTTATTATTATTTTTATTTTTTGTTACGAGGGGCGAAAAAAAATATAAAATGGAAAACCGAGTTATTCTTTCCCGCAACGACCTTAATGAACAAACACTCGAACGAAAATAATATCGATATTACTTATATTTAAATATATTAAATAAAAAAAAAAAAAATCGTTTCGGCGATGTACTTTTTTTTTTTATATCAATTTTTAAAAACGCTAAGACGATTTCAATCCGAGCAACGAAAATCAACGTTAGAACATATTATTATTATTATTATTATTATTATTATTATTTTGGTAAATTAAAGTTTTCTTCTCGAGAAATTAACCGCTAACTGACATTATTCCAAATGTTAATGACAAAAACTTACTTTCGAATGCATCCCTTGGACCGAATTACGCTTTTGACTTAATACGAAAGCAGTTAAAAGTTTTTCCCGACTACTAACCATCTGCAGTTGTGTGCGCGATATTTCTTAGATACAATGGTTTTCAAAATGATAGGTAATAATAAAGCGGCAAATTTTTGAAAAAGTTTCTTCTTGTTCTCGGGGATCTATTTGCCGCTCTGTTTCTCTTATATTATATTAATACGTATAAGAAAATAGTGCGCTCGGCGGGGGGAAAAAAAACGGTACGCAACGAAACGGACTTTTATTCAATAACCCGCAGTCTCCCTGTCCCCTCCCACAAGTAGGTTTGATAAAAGGAAGTTTACAAATATGTGTGTGTGTGGCTTACCTCGCGTTCTGCGGCCCGACAGATTTCACTTCGTACGACGAACTAGCCGTGATCTTGTGATCGGGAATTTTGCTGAATTCCATGCCGAGTGCCGAACGACATTCTTCTGTAAAACGACAAAACAGAGGAATGTGAAATTTTCATAAAAACTTACGATTTATAATTATTGAATTCGTACATTTCGGTGCTGATTACAATATTGAACAGCGATTCGATATTGGGTTTGTAAAATTCGTATCAGTTGTATTTAGAGATTGAGGGGGAAACCGTGTTCTTTTTTTATCATTGGTGTGTCAAGATCTTCGTTGTTTCATTCGAAAAATAATCTTTAAACGATTACGGCGAAAACTATTTGTAATCGTATGAAAAGTATAAAAAAAAAAATGTCCACAAATATAAAAACTGTATTTCAAAATGGTGTGTAAAAATTATATTATATTGTCGAGAGGTCTCCTACTCATTCTGACTATAATAAATACATTATGTTTCTTACGTCTTGATTCTCCGTTAAGACACGCGAGGAATATCTTATGTTTCAAATAAATGATTGAACGACAAAATTTAATTTTGAGTACAATAAATTTCAATACATCATGACGCTTGCAGGGATTCCAAATTATTTTATATTTCACCGTATTTTAAACATTCCCTTTTTTTTTCACCACTCAACACGTGAATTAATAAACATAGTTTTCTAGTATAGTATTATATTCTATTCCTATAATCTTATTGACATTCTTTTAAACAATTATATTATTAATATTCTCGAATCTCTCTTTTTCTCTCCGTCTCTATTTCTTCACATACTGTTCGGCGATTTATTATTATTAGCGTATGTATATAATATTATAATTTTAGCTACATATTTCTATTGCGATATCGGATTTGGCGATTTAAATAAATAAAACGTCTAAAAAATATTATCATTATTATAGAAAATATAGGAACGGATTTTTTTTTTTTTTCAGTAAATTTCCGTTGTTATATCGGTCCATTGGTACAAATTTTACAACACCGATTCCATTTACGAATTTATCGGTAACGAAATATGATAAAATCAAATAATTCGGCGAGTCTTTTGGAAAAGCGCCGTTAGGTTATTTGGCATATCGCAGTCGTCTCGTGTACAGAGACACGCGCACGCACACACAAAGGGACGGCGAAAGAGTGAGGGCTGTTATCTCGTCGAACAGCGTCACACGTGAACGTTGGCGAACGGAGAGGAAACTTTCCGCGCGCGCGGCAGAGTTTTGTCCGCCGCTCGTACACACTCGTACGCGCTCAACGCTCTGATTGCAACCATTGCTCCATTGCAACCGATTTTACACAACGTCTCCGGGCGCGTGCGAATAGTTTTTAAAAAAAATTATTACAACCTGCCGACGGCGGAATAACGTGTAATGTAACGTAGTGAAAAAGTCCTGCAGTGCCACCGTCGATCGTCAACGTTTCTGGCTCGTGTATCCGATACGGATTTCTAAGCGTGCCGTACATGCTATCGGTACGTGAGGAGAGAAAGTGAGTGAGTGTGAGAGAGAAGTGAAAAAGAAACACCGTCCGAAACAAAAAAAAAAAAAAAATGAAAAACGCGGATTTGTATTCATCGAACGTCTCCGTCATACACTCGTGTGCTCGGCCGCGTTTTGACAAATTTTTCTCGTCGCTTATTATTTGTATTATTTCTTTTCCCCCGAATTTTTTTTTGTATTTACAACTCCTGAAAATATGTGCGTCACTCTTTTCTAACACTGCTGTCGCGGTTAGTTAGGCGATTATGACGGAGCGCGCGGACGTGCGCCACCGATCCGGTACACCGAATTGTGTTATTCACACTTCCCAGTTCGTCAAAAGGATTACGACGGGGAGTTTTAATTTCTTTTTTCCTTCTACTGGAGGAGGCTTTTTTTCTTTTTTTAAATTTATAAAACGGAAATTCAGTTACGTGTAAACTCTTTGAAAACGACCGCGGGAAAACTTCGAATAATAATGAGCAAACGAAATATGAAAATATTATCCCGTATGGCGCACGACCAACGAGACGCGGTGGATTGTGTCTCGTTCGACAAACAAATAATATTTATTTAATTTCGTATACGTTTTTTTTTTTCTAACGATTTATATATTTAAATATTTTTATACGTATACGTGAATACGTAAACAATGAAAAAGAATTTTTTAAAAAAATGTAAATAAAGTAGAAGTCGTTGAAACGGGAGAGAGAGAAAGAGTACTACCGCCACGGTTTCGGACAAAAAGTCATCACGTCGTGACGCGCATAAGGCGAAAAATGAAAATACAACGACGGAATAATATATTCGTACGAATTACACGGATTAAATAACAAATATTACAATAATAATAAAAAATAACATTGTGAACATAATAGTGAAATAATAATTTGTTAAAAAACCAGTATAGTGATTTGTAACGGGATGAAAACGGGCGTTTGCTCTTTCCGTCTTCGACACACACGAAATATAGCAAAATGGACGTTCAATACTTCCAACGTACCGATCGACCTAGTGGTGCGATAAGAAATTTGAAAACGGATTTGAATTCGTCGTGAATTTTACTATAGAACGACTTTCCCATTTTTTTTTTCATTTTTTTTTTTTTTACCTTGAAACCTATAAAAGTTCATTATTGGCATTTATTTTTTATTTTAAAGTCGTTCAATTAATTTTTAAGGATTTATGAGAAAAAATTAAAAACGTTAAAAAGTCGATTTCAAGTAGACATCATCACGAGGAATTCAAATCTGTTTTCGAATTTCTTTTCGCACCACCAGATCGGTCGGTACGTTGGAAGTAGAAAACGTCTATTTTGCTATGTTTCACGTGTATAAGACGGAGAGAGAAAATATCCGCTTTAAATCCCCTTAATATTATTTATTATACTCGTATATGTTGATATAAATTATATTTTTTTGCACCCGTTTGTATATTTAAAATATTTTGAAATTTCTCTATACACATACGTATATTAAATTCTTTCAAAACACAATTTACGTAAATATTATGGTCGTATATTTAAAATTTCTAAGTCATATATTAAAGTAGTAATAGTATCGTTCTAAAACGTATCGTTTCGTGACATTTAAATTGGGATTAGCTTTTTTTTTTTTACAAAAACGCCCAGTTTTTTTTTTTTAATACATTTTTATTCTAATTATTTCTATTACCGTTGTACCTATACAATAAAATGTATTATGAATGCATATTTAACTGTTTGTAAATATTCCGCGAGTATAATTGAATTTGTTAAAATTAGTATTTGGTTTATTATTTTTTTTTTATATTATATGAAATAAAATTATATTCTTTAAGATGAATATATCGCGCGCGTTTATTTTTCGTCGGTGAAATACTAACGTGCACACATCGTAGAATAAATAAATACACGTGATTTCATTTTGAAAAAAAAAATGATAACACGACGACAACGACATTAGTGTTTGTTGTGTATAGTTTCGATAATAATTTTTGAAAATATTTCCGAGGCGTTTATTTTCTTTAGGGTTTGGCGATGAAAGACGAGCATGAGATGAGTTTACGATATAATATAATTAAAATATTATGTCGTGTACGAAACAAATAATACGACGATTACATAATATATAAACGCGTGTTTTCAATAATTCGCAAAAAAATAATCGTATTTAATAATTTCTGCGTGTTTTCGCCAAAACCCAAAGCTGATGCCTCGAAAATAAGAGTATATTATTGTCCGATTGAATGCGAATGGCGTGTTTTAATTCAATTAAATTTCCGTCATCAAGACGCGCTTGGACAGCGAATTTGTAATATATCTTATAAATATAACGTTATTTATATTTATAACGCAATCGGAGAGGAAGTAATTTTTTTTCGAGCCAATTTGACGCCTACGAGTACGAATACGGAGTACGCGAACATCTTAATTTACCGATTAATATATTAATTATGAGTTATAAGACGAGATTGACGAGATGTGATCGTTCCAGTGAACGCGTCTCGGAAACTGCGTACTCGGAAAATGTTTTAAGACGAATTATTATAATATACGAAACGTCTGAATTTTAACATTAAACTCGTAAAAAGAAAAATTTCCACGTGCTTTTATTACTTTTCGACGGTCTCAATAATACGTAAAAATAATGTTTGTCATCTTTCTTCTATACAACATCATCCGAAAACATTTTTCATATATTCTTTTTACCGTTTTACGACGCCCCTTCCCTCCTACCTCACGATGTAGACGACGATGAATTATTATACAACAATATTACAAATGCATTATTCAAAACAGCATTACAAATTTCATTATATTATTTACTGTATAATATACTTGCGGATAACGATGAAACTCTAAATCGAATTACAATCCCAGAATTCCCGGCAGCTTAAAAACGCTTACAGTAGTAGAGCAGTACAGTAGTGGCTAATCGTGAAATGCGCAAACAACGATATACGTATACCGCCCGTCCACTGCAAAGTTAATTCGATTTATAATAATTACATCGTAGCATAACATTTGTGTTGAAACGTTTGTTTCGCCGTCAACACACACACATATATGCAGTACATAATATTATGGTTACAGTGTAACCAGGTTCGTGTTTATATTTTAATTTCATTAAAAAAAAAATAAATAAATATTTAAATTCGTAAAATTATTACGGATTTACCGTTACCGATACGACGAGGAATGCAAATTTCTCTTTCTAAAAAAAAAAATGTCTCATTTCACCGTCGAATGTTGTTTTCGGCGTGTCAAACGGTTGAGGATATTTCATTTTATTTCGTCATTAATTTTTAGTGAAATTACGACAAAACGTTCAACGGTGGATAACAGCTATGGGGAACGTTTTCTCCCTCCCCCAAAACAGATAACAATCATCATTAACCTTTGAATCGCAAATGCCGCAGATACAAAATGTAAACATTTGAACGTATCAGTTAAAAAATCAATATTTAATACGAAAAATAACATGTACGTGTAATATAATAATTGTGTGTTCCGACAAAGATTCGAAAATACTGCCGATCAGTGTTAGGTTAGGCAGGCGGGTTCACACGTGTCAGTCAAAACGTTCATTATGACTGATTCATTTCTATTGACGATCCTATAAACCGAACAAATCGTTCGCACGGTTCAACGAAAAACCCTAAACATTCGCAATGAATAGTGAATTCATACAAATCTTTAATGCGTTCAAATGAAAAATCTTCCTAAATGAACAGTGAATAATTGGCATCGTATGTGGACACCTTTTCATTACGCAATAATGATTATTAAAAATGACTAAAAGCAGAAATAGTTTCTACTTGACTGAAGAACAATTTTCATGGCTGAAACAAGTGTTCATACGTTCATGACGTGTTCAATTTTGATGAATCGGTCATAATGAACGTTTTGACTGGCACGTGTGAACCCAGCTTAAAGTAGTAGCGTGTATCAAAATATTTTCTCTATTTATTATTATTATTATTATTATTATTATATAAGTGAAATTATTTTATTTCAAGTTCTCCGCGTTTCGTTTTCGGGCCTGCTCGGCAAATCTCGTCGATAATAACGGTCGCTGTGTTCCGTGATTCGCTGCATATTGTAACAGTTAATTATAATTCTATTGGGTCTCTTTTTCAATGACTTTGTTGTGTTAACGTTCCGTTTATGTAGAAATCCGTTAGATTTCTCGTTGTTCCTGAAAAACACTGAAATGATCTCGTCCCATAATACATTCTTCCCCCACAAAATAAAGAAAACTAAAGTATAAGAGAAAAGATGATATTACGGATAATTTATTAAATAAAATATAATATTATTAACGTATCAGATAGTAATATTATTAAACTTCGAAATTGCAGGGATACTTATATCTCTTAAAATCACGTTTTATGAATTGTGATTATCGAAATAGATTAGAAAGAATAGCAACGGATGTTTTAACACGAAACAGATTGTTTCGTAATATATGTGTCGGGACCAATTGAACAGGAAGTGCCAGCGAAAGACGAACTGCAGACTGTCTATTTTGCGGCGAGACGTGGCGAGAAATCCGAATCCAGAGAACTTTATCTAGGGATGTGTCGGAAATGGGACTCATGTGTTGTTGTGTGCAGCGAGTGTGAAAATGATGCTTTCACTCGCGACTTTTCTGTTCACAAAGGACTTTAAAGACATTTTTCCACCTATTATTAATCTTTTTTGTTCCTATCTGAAAGTATAATTCGTTTCTTTTATCTTTAAGCGCGATTGTACTTAGAATAAATAAAATATTCTCGATTCATTCTTACACTTGTTTCGCATTACCATCGCTCCACTTTCCGAAACCCGTGCTACGCGTTCTACAATTATAATGTATCACGGAACGGTTTCATTTTTTTTATATTTCGTAATCACTCTTATATATTCGATTACATCGAACGCATTTGTCAATTTCACAGTAGATACAGACGGATACGATAATTGTACGTTGAAAATCGAGTTTTTCGTCGAAAACAAAAAAGCGGTCCATATTTACCATCCTCTCCCCAATATATAATACGCTTTTAAATTACCCAACACCGGAATCGATATATTGTACTAGCGAAATGATATTTCAACTCGTTATCGATTTTCGAAATAAATACACGTGCGGCGGAGTGTTCGCGCGTAAAAAGAAAAACGTTTTTTTACACGAATTACGTAAAAAATAATAAGAGAAGGAGAGCGTCGTACTATAGGACCCCGCGAGAAATTCGTTTTTTTCTTTTTTTTTTCACCTTTGACAAAAACAATTTCCGGGAGTCCTCTACCGGCGCTCGCTTGTACCAACGCACGAGCGAAATCCGTCTACTTTGGATTCCGGTAACGCGGCGGCGAATAAATTATTAATTTCTACCGTCGTCGTCGTCGTCGTAAATAAACGATTGGCCAGAGACGAGAGCCCGGGCTAAAGGTTGTTAAAATTAATTGAATTCCGTTCGCATAGACAAATAAATAGACGGAACGACGTCGTTATAATATGTATAACCGATGCGCGGCCTACGCAACACACACGCGGCGGCGGCGACGGCCGTTTTGTAAACTCAATTCCCGAAATCAACAGCGACTCCCCCCGACTCCGCGTGTAGACATTCACTTCCCGCCGTAGTCGTCTGCAGCGCAGTTCTCGTGCGAGTAACTTGTTCGGCAAACACTCGTATCAACGCGTATCCATCATCAACCATCTATACAACTAACCCGTGCCCGGTATTTGTTACCGGAGTTTTCCGAGTTTATTCAACTCGCTCGCGTGTGCGTTACGTGTACACACACACACACACACATACCAGACCTCGCAGGGTCGTCCCGTCGGGTCGGTGAAGTTTTGCAAAACACGAGAGGATAAAACGAAGAAGACGAAGGAAGAAGAAGCAGAAGAAGAGAGAGAACTCGTCCGGCGCGCGGGCAGTGGATTGTGTTGCGAAATTTTAATGAATATGTATGAGGATGCTGACCGCGTCAGGATGTGTCCCACGGGGAGGGACACGGGCCGACGGTGAATAGGTATCTCCGCGCGATAGAGTGCAGGGAGGTGGAAGAAGGTAAAAAACTATTTTTATTTTTATTTTTTTTTTCTAACAACGAATACGCGGTGGACCAGATAAAATAACCGATCTGGTAAGAATATTCGTCACAATATATATATATTCGGCCGAACGAATAGTTAATTTTTAGAATTTTCTCCGTAATTCAACTCAATAATTAGTTACGACCAAAAACGGATGCCGACGCGCAATCCTCACTTAACGATCGATGATTCGACTGAATCCAATTGGATCGCCGGAACGCGCAATTTCGTATAATACGCACACCTCGCGCATAATATTCGGTGACGAGGGGCACAGGGGACAATTCTCGCACGGCATCGACGGAACGCGTTTTTTTCTCCCCTGCAGAACGTTTGTTTTCACGGTTCTGGAGATGTACCGAGTGGTAATCGGCGACCGGATTCGTTCTCCGTGGACGTTTTGAATCTTGTGTTTACGCGAACGAACACCGCAGAACAAGACTGGCTGAAGCAATTTAAAAAAAAAATGATTTACGCAATTGAAATACGTTTTAACGCGGGGAGGAAAAAATAATAACCCAGTAGTACCTATTAGAAATGTAAAAATAAATTCGTCCGTTTCTCGTTGGTTTGTTTTTTTTTTTTTTTGTCATTTACAAACGCTACGCATTTTATATATATATATATATAAAAAAAATATGCATATATATATAAACGCAGTTTATAATATGAAAATTGCGATATAAAATAGCAGAAAAGTTTTATGCAACAGTAATAAGTTTTTTTTATTATTTGTACGTGCCAATCCGTTTTCGCGAATTTCCGTACTACATACTACACTGGCGTGTAAAAATAAAGGGGAAAATTAATTAAATTAACACTGTGTGTACATACACGCGAGACGCTGGATCACACACTGATTACAGAGAGCCAATTGAATCAACGTAAAATAAAGCGAATAATAATAATGATAAAAAAAAAAAGAATCAAAGAGAATAGAATATATTATATACGAGAATGTATTTCTCTCTTTTCGACGCAAACGTTTGCAGGTCAATTTTCGCAATTATCGCGGACGGAGCGAATATGAAAAAAAAATTGTGGAGAATAATAAAGAAAAAAATTTTTTTTTTTATTTAACAGTCAATTGAAATCGCAATTGGAAAACTTTGAGTTGGAACATTACGAACTCGACATCTTCGGTACATAATTTACCCGAATATATCAAATAACGGAATAATCAAAATGCAATATTTCAATAACATGAATTTTTGACCGTCCGTTTACCGTTTACGCTTTTGAAATCGATACGAATAAAAACGTTTTTCTAATTTCATATTATACAATACGGTGTGCAGTCCGGTGGTTCATTTAAAATTATCGTAGCAATTTCGATACAGTTTTCGAGAGAATCGATTACCCGCTCAGACGTTCGAAATTTATTTTAGAAAATTTCAATCAACATACGACACCTAAAGTAAAATAATTATATATTTAATATAATTTTTATATATATAATTCATCGTTTAAGCCAACGTTGATAATTCAATTATCAAATATAATTCCATTACGCGGCAATTAATGATTGCCGTATTTGAAAATTGGTTTTGTTAAAAAATAAAAAATTTAACGCGTCATAAAATATACATATATTACGTATAATACGTGATAAATATTAGAATTTCGTCGTTTTTCTGAAACGAAATCATTTTTATCATTCGTTTAATGTGTAAAGGCCTAAAATTGTGTGTACACGACGCCGTGCAACAGTACGAAATCAAAAGTATGTTGTAATATTACAACATTTTGTGTTACAAAATGTATCCCGTATTATTCAAAGATTTTCTCAATGAGATCGAAAGACAGTATTTTCTCTCTTCGTCTTTGCACGCTTCACGTATCGTAGTAAAATAAATGTTAAACGTTACTTTCAACGTACCGATCGACATATAGCAGTGACGTGGTGACATTAAAGATTCAAAAAACAGATTTGTACTCGTCGTAAATTTGACTGCGCGATGATTTTCCTATTTTTTTGAATTTAAAATTTGTTCGAGCGATTTTTCGAGGATTTATGAAAAAAAAAAATTCAAAATTCGGAAATATAGTAAAATTGTGCAGTGCGCGAGAGAAAAAGAGAAAAAAAATAAATACTCGTTTACAATGATGACGGATTAGAGAAATAACGATTTTCGGTATATCGCCGTATGGGAAAATCAAAAGTGTTGACGTGTCTATCGATGCGCTGAACAAATGTATTGACTCCAAACGTACAGTCATTAAGCGCGTCGTGCCGTGCCTACAAAAAAAAAAGAAAAGAAAAAAAAAGCGATTTCTAATTTTTGCTCGGTTCTATCGTAAGAGATTGCGTTTCGACACTAATGTGGACTCCGACGTCTGATGCGCCGGTGTTTTTTTCGCGGTCGGAAATATCCGAATAAAAATATAATGTGTGCTCTCGGTAATGTTTCCATGTCGTGTGATTCGAAATTCACGGATATAACCGCGGTATGGTTTGATGTGCGAAGTATATAACGAAATTTAAAAAAAAAAAACTATATCGTAACTCGATATTACAAACGTATATTATACCGCGAACTACTGTGCTCACTCGAGTAACGCGCACGCGTTTCCCCGCGGCGGTCCCCCACAGAAATTGAAATTAATTTCCACGACGCGACACGCCGGGGAAACGACCGGGGCGGGGGATATTTTCGTCAGTCGAATTTTTTTTTAATTTAAAAATATGCGTATATATATATATATTTTTTTTTTTATAACAGCCTATTAAATCGCGCGACGGCCGGTGCGGACGCCACGAACCGAACAAACAAACGAAAACTATATTTGCTTAATAAATAGATAAAACGCGATGTATGTCGTCCGTTCCGTGTCCCCGAACGTTACGCGGGGATTTTTTTTGACATATATGAAAGGGACGGCCCGCGTTCGACGCAGGCTCCTTATTTTCCTATAAATCAAAACGCACCGTAACCCGGCGACTTCATAAGCTCCCGGCGACGACGACTTCTATAAGACGCTCGATCGCACGCACGGTCCATCGAGCGGAATAACGACGACGCGCGCACGACATTATTTCTCGTGTCGTCGAAAACAAACCGCGTGTTATATCGTGTCGTACACGGTGCCAATAATATATATAATAATTTTCCTCCGGTTGGCTTCCACACGTATCCGGTCAAGTTTTCTTTTTTTTTTTTTTTCATCCGTTCCATTTTGCGCGTCGACAGAATTCCGCACGAATTTCACGATTCTCGCACGGTGTACGCGGCCAAGCGATATTTTCGGCGGTTTGGTCGGGCACGAACGAAATGTACAATCGTTCGTCGTCATCTGAAGGCCTGTCTGTTGATCCACTGTCCGAGATCTTGACAATTTTAAAAAGTCTTAACTGGACGTCTTGTTCGTCTACCAAAGTCCTTCAAACGTATTCTTCGAACGGACGAGTCGTTAGAGTTTTCATTTCAACAGGTAGTTTTATCCACGAATTCTCCTGTACAATCGTCCGTTGTCTTTCCATTCCCTTTCCGCAATTCACGTTATTCTATTCGTCTTCCTCCGCGCGCGCGCGTCCGTCGCCCCTAAACGCTTTACTCCGATTGTTCGAGTCGCTCGCCAACTCCGTCAGGTTAGGTCGGCGGTCCTCACTAGGATTGTAGAATGGGCCAAATGTAATTTTTGAAAATTATTTGTGGGCCGCGTACATTTTTAATGATAATAATTAAAATATAAAAATTATATATATATATATTGCTAGGAAAGGGTATTGTGAGAAAAAGTACACGAATGACACAAATGTTTTTCTTGGATTTATAATTATAATTTTAAATTGCAATTCATAGTTTATTTTATATGGATTTTAGAATGAACAATTTAATTTTAGTGCGGGCCGCACTAAAGTTGCTAATGGGCCGCGTAATGAGGACCGCTGGGTTAGGTTAAAATTATAAACACAAATAATAATAAAATTCAATGTTCGATTCACTCCGCGCACGCGACAGATGTTTAAAACGTTCATTTGTTCGGACGATAAACTGCAGTACTATTGACCGATTATTTTTCTGATATATAACAGCTACGGTTTTATTGTTAAATTACGTAACGGAACGCCGTATATAAGTGACGATTGTCTCTCCAACTACTTCTTGTACGTCACCGTCGTTTTCTTAATAATCGAACGGTCAAGTGGTTTTTGCTCTCTTCTCGTCATTGATACTGAAAAGACGAGGACACTTGTCCGGAACAAACTTGTGTAGGAAAAGATAACGAATAAAATAAGTGAATAAATACTCGGGATTTTCAGTCGCGTGCTCTATCGTCTGCAGTGTCGTCGTAACGAGTTGCCGCTGCGGTTTGTACTCGAGAATTGTGAAGAGAGAGAGAGAGAAAAACCGTATAATACTCGTATACGTGTAATTACCGAGCGTACGCCGTTACCGCTTGGTCACGAAATTCGTTTTCGCGCGTCGCTCGAAAGCTCGTTTTTATATAATAACGGAGCCGGGTAAAGGACGGGGAAAAAAATATATAATATATACAAACAATTTTTTTTTTTTTTTATTCCTTTTCCCTCGAGGACAGAGGAGACGACACACCACACCACCTTTTGATGTAAAAGTTCCGTGTTGATTACACGCGCAATGCCGTACGTACGAACAAGAGCGCATTTAAATTGCGGGAAACATATTATTATGTGATATATCCGCTGCCTGTTACAGCAGTCAACAGACCTCGGGCCAACACAAAAGGCCGAAATTTCGCAACATTACACAGCACAATAGCAGTAATAATTAACATTTTGATGGAACACAACATAACCTTTTGATATTAATATACGCATCCAACAGCTGGCCGGCAGCAAAATAGTTATTCGAATAATTCACGTGATCCGCTTGTGTGTGTATTATATTATACCGGCAATTGAATTCGAATTGCCATTTTTTGCGAAAAACGTAAATTAGTTTTTCAATTTTATTCCGATAACTATCGAACGCGCGCGAAAACGCAATTGTAATATTTATATAATACACGACAGATATTCAAATATTTACGAACTCATAAACGATTTTCAAACACTTGACGCTTTCCGATAATGTAGATATTATTTCAAATAACAACGACGACGACGTCAATGTACGCGAATCAATAGCGGATTTACAAATGTCCTGAGCGCAAATTTTGCAGCGACCCACATTTTTCAATGTATATTTAATACAGCCCGAGGACCGTTAGGTTAGGGCTAATTGGAGTGCAATGACTTATCGCTTTTCCCGTGTAGTTTAAACGCTTAAAGTGACACTGGAGCGATGCTCATAGGTAAATAATACGCGCGAACGGTTCATGAAATAATATCGTAAGAAATTTTCGAAAATATCTTGTGAAAAACTGTAAAAGCACACGGTAAAATATAAGTGCGAAATCGTGTCCGAATAATCCGGCGGTGAAATTATCCGCTCTTATATTTTGGGACGCCAACGGTTTTCACTGCACGTTATATGAATAATAATAATTCACGAAAGCTGTATACAATTTTAGTCTTACGTAATATCGTATGATTTTTTTTTTTATGATAATTAAATTAAAATTGAAAAGATTTCGATAAAATTTTTAAAATGTATTGAGAAAATACGCGTTTTTAAGTTTTTCGCTCGATTAAAAAATGCAATCAATTTTAATCTAAAAAAAAGATTGGCGGCAATAATTTTTGCATTCGTTTACGGTTTTACGAAATTCATTACGGTACCCATACCTATACTTTATAATATACTATTCACGATAAAACTTATCGTTCTGTAGTGCGCATGACATTCGCATAATATTGTATACATGGTAGAAAGTATAGAAAAAAATAATCAAAACTTTTGTCTTCGAATTTTTATTTTCTTCATAAATCCGACTTAATAAGAAATACGAATTGTACAGAAAAAAAAAATTAAATAAAAACGTATTCTTTTTATTCGGAAAATTATAACAATGAAACGGCAAACGGTTCCACTGCGTGTCCAGGCGTTATATCAGTTTTATCTACGACAAATTCGTTGAGTGGGAGTACCGAAATTACACGTTTGCACGACTTTTATCTTTCGCTTTTGAAAAATTAAATTTGTCATATTATTTTACACCTAACCTTTACACGTATCAATGTATTTTATAAATCCAGAGGACCACCCATCGATTCGAATATTTCATTGATTTACGACGCTGACCGAGTGTCCACGCAGTAAAGATACCCTTGAAATGTACACAGAGCGTGTGAATACTAGATGATCACGACGACGACGCTTATTACTTTGACGATTGCGACGGACGGGATTGTTTGGGGCAGTGCGCGTTTGAGAATATATTTCACGGTTTTTACATCACGCGCGAACTCGGAGGAAACGGCGGTCTGCTGAGATTTATGCCTTAGCGAAATCCCCTGGGCCCAGCATCCGGTTAATGCGCGTTTATTCACTATATAGTGTTGTCACTATACGATCCCGGAGTAGGTGATGTACGTTTTTCTTCCACGCGCGCGCACATACTTTATATTACTTATACTAACCGTATATACTTTATGTACCTTGCACACGTATGAGTATTATACATGTGAATCATCGCAACAATCGCTCATAACGCTCTATACATATATCTACTGCGGCGCTTTTATATATTGTACCGTGTGTGATCGTAATAGCACGCCATGCAAGGACCGTGACACGGAATAGTCCAGTAGGAAAAGTTAACAATTTAAGTGTTTACGAGTACGATAATTACAACATCGAACTACGGTTTTTTGAAATCGATCCAAAACGATATAAGTGCGGGTCTGGAATTTTCGTTTATTTTATTTTCTTACTTTATAAATTTAACCAGGACACACTGAACGCTGCGGGATTGGTCGTTTACGTTCTTAGAATTTATTTTAAAAAAAAACTATGTAACAAAGAGAACGAACCGATATTACATGCATCAGATCGAACAAATCGATACACAGACGAAAGCACTTACACTAAATATAATATATAACGTCCAAATTTAAAGGAAATAAACACGTTCCCGGTACCAATAGTGTATTATAGAACTATTGTGATAAATTTCCGTTGCTTGATTGATCAACTATATCGGTACTATCGACGTTTTGTAGGTTTTCTTAAGACGTACGCCGTATAAATAATGATCTGTTTCAATATTTTATTTTCATACGAGTGAGTAATACTCGAGATCAGATCAGATGTGCTCGTATCGACAAAACGTGGTGACTGATGGAATAATCGTCGATTTCTTTTGCTCGGGAGTTATACGCGTAGCACTGCGTCTCGATCCAACTGTGAACGCTTTTTATACAGTTTTTTTTTTTGTTTATATAATTTTTCGCGAACCAATTTTATGACGCGTTATAATACAGTATAATACAGTCACTTTTATGAACTCTCGATAGCTTTTTTGTTTTATGTAATTGATATTATACAGAATGAGACATTACTATACTTGTGCTGACGTCCCGGGAATTTTGATGAAATTCGTTTAATTACAAAAAAAAAAAGAAGAATGGAATCTGTACGAAGGCAAAAAGTTAATAAAATACAAGAGCAGAAAAGTAAATCTAAAGTCGAAGGTAGACGGTGTAAAGTATTCGAAACGTTCTGAAAAGAAAATACTTCAACGACAGTAATAAAAATCTCATCTATTATTGAATATTTATCAGTTTATTGCCGGGGAAAAAATGCTATCAATATGAATAAAAATTTTCCGTTTAAACGATTTACGGACAGATGGAAAAAATAATAATGTAATATTATTATTTCAAGAATTTTACACGTGTTCCTTCGAATTCCTTTTTCGAGCACACGGTACTGTTAAACGGCGTAAGATCTTTAAAAAATTATACAAAACGAAAAAAAATTCCCCGTTATTGAAGGAATTCGAGAATAATCACACTGCCCATTATTGATGGAACCGTATTCACATATAATGTAATATACATGTACAAGTATGAAAAACTTATTCGCATTTTAAAATGTCAAATTGTAATTTCGAAACTAATTTGCATGTGATATTAGTATAGCGTTCGGTCTAAATAAAAGTCCCGTTTTTCTTGATTTTAAAATACAGGAACACTCGTGCGCGCGATAACGTACATATGAGGTGCCAAACACAACTTAACCAAACATTTAATAATATAATATAATAAAGCAGTACGTGGTGGAACCTATATGGTTCTTTTTGGAGAGGGAGGTTTCGATTCCGTCTCGGTTATTCGGAAAATCGTTTCGGTTTTTTTTTGTTTTTTTTTTACATCTCTTTACATTGCGGTTTCAGTTAATACCGGTATTGACCTTTATCAATTTTTCGAGAAAAAAACATTTATGTTTGGCGGTAAAAATTATTTTTTTTTTTTACATAGAAAGCGTCTTTTGAATGCAAATTGAAAAAAAGTTTAATACCGTTTGGTTATACTCATTAAAATTAACTATTAAACATTCGTAATGGAGTTAGTCTTGTTATTAAAATATTATAAAACAAAAAAAATAAATAAAATAATTTTTGTTCGTCGACAACATTATAATTTTAGAGCTCTCTCGTTCAACGTATAACGTCGATAAAATCAACGGACACGTGGAATTATAGTATTAGAGAAAAAAAAAAGTATTCGGCGTGTACAAAACTCGTACCACTCGCAGTAGTAAACATACCGGGTATAAAAAAAAATTAACAAAAAATGTTATGACTACGGTTTTTTTGTTTTTTAGATTTTTCGTGCTAACGTTTTCATAGGAAAAAAAACAACTGTTTCGAAACCGCGGACCGGCTTTCGGTTCGATTCTTCTTCCCGTCTACTAAAGTCCGCGCCTTTTCGTCGCCAATCCGGTTCTCCTCTTTTAAAAGCCAGTCATTCCCCGTGTCTACGCGTATCGACTACAGTCACAGCTCGTCTAATCATTGGTCTCTATATGTGCCTGCCTTGGTCTGCTGCCTCCACCGTTTGTGTCCGTTTGTTCGTCCTTCGAATACATCTTTCATAAATCAAAGGTTCTCAAACATATTCCATACACCGCCCACTTTTACAATCAAAATTCTTTTAGTGCCCCCCATAATTTTTTAACTTACCAATTGTTGTTTATCTTTAAACAGTCATTACAATTATTATATTTAAACGCGCCATATTCTATTTTAGAGTTTAAACTTACATTTTAAAGAAGAATTTTTAATAAGAGCATAAAAAAAACGCATACTTAATCGAATTTCGATGTATTTTTATTGAAGTTTAAACAAATCTTTGAATTTAAATTTATCGAGCTTACTTAATGTGATGGATGAACCTGATGTAGTTTAACCAGTTTTTTTATATCAGGCTCGAATTTACTTAAATACAGTCGTAAGTCGCCACGTTCGGTGACAAGCAGCAGATTTCTTATTTTAGTTATTAGGGTTGTTACAGCACTAAATCCACGTTCGGACAAATACGATGATGGAAACGCTATTGGATATCTTTGAACAATCGACCATAATCCAGGGTAAAGTTGCGGGATTACATAATTTTTCGCTTTTTTTAATCCGCTATCGCCCCCCAGACCGCTTCACAACGCCCCTCAAACTTCTTTGGGCCTTTTACTGCTCCCCTGAAGGCCACTAACGCCCACAAGGGGGCGTTATCACCCACTTTGAGAAAGAATGTCATAAACGAATCGTGCCTCAGTAGTAGGTGACCGAACATTTTTCCACTTCTTTCGGTTCGATTGAACGTCTGTTCTTTTTTTTTTTTGTTTTTTATGTTTTACTTAGCGCGCTGCACGCACTAAGAGGCTAAGGAGGTAAAAACGAGATGATGTTGCGCGCCTTTTGAGTGTCGGAGGACGGACTGTCACCGCGACGGCGGTATATAATTATTATCGGCGTTAATTAAAGACGCGAAAGTTTTTGCCGTAACGCGAGACGGGCGCGAACGCGAAACGCGTTTGGCGGTGTGGGCGAGAGGCAGAGGCGGCCGGTGCTTTAATTAATGCGCACTGTACACGAGCGCGCGCGCGCGCGAAAACTGACTACTGCCGGCAAGTAGCTGTAGCAGAAGCAACGGCGCGGGGTAGTCGTCTGTAATCGATAGACCGGCACGCGCGTTGGTCGCGACGAGAGTGTATTATAAAAACCCCGATGAGAACAAGAGGAGGGAGGACACAGACACACACACACGAGAGATCTCGTGCTGTTCGATTTGAATTTGTGTTTTAGGACGAAAAACGGTCCGCACCAACAGGACGAGAATTTCACGGACAGCATCCATTCGTCGTGCGCAGTGTACGCGCGCGTCGAGAGCGAATTAGCGCGTGTAACAACAACAAAACACACGGATAAACTGGATTTGTTTTTTTGTTTTCATTCATTCGAACGTCGAACAATTGGTTACACGGAGATTGCGAGATTCATACAAGCGGCTCGGAGTCGTGGGAAAACGGACGGGTCGGCGAGGATGACAGTAGGAGGACGAGGAGATTGTGAAGAGAGGACGTGACGCGGCCGTCAAAAGAGGGATTTTGTGGGAATCGAATAAGGAATGGAGGAGACGCGAGCGCTCAATGGGGTGGGAGAGCTGTATTGCTGTATCGAGAAGGACGCGCGATTGATGTCGCAGACGGCAGGAAAGTCTACGGAAAGTACACGGAGGAGAACGGTCATTGAGGGATATTTGCGAAAAACGAGAAGGAATTATTAAAGTGCGACCAAAACGAAGACGGGAAAATGACGTGATCGTTTGGTTGGACACATCGAGATTATGGAACTAACGGCTTTAAACTCATGTACCGCGAGATGAAACGAGGCGGTACGGTTAACACCCTGGAATTACGCCATAATTTGCTTAGGCGCAATTCAATTTCGGGGGCCGAAGTCGGACCGGGGTAATAGACGTGCCGATGAAACACGGAACGATGCCGTAGATTTGGCTGACGAATCTAACGTTGAGTATTAATTTTACGAAGATTTTTTTTCGACTCAAATGAATTATTATTATTATTATCGTTTGAAAATAATCGGAAATAACATAATTATATTATCATTTTTAATCTCTTGAATTTTGCTCCCGGCGCACAAGCACTTTTCGCCGCCCACCCCTTCGTCTCTTAACTACGACTATGCGTATAACGGTAATTATATGTTTAGGAAATTTTTTTTCTGTAGTGTAAATTTATTGTCGACATTCGTCCATCGAAAAATTGATCGCTAATGCGTCTCTCAGGATCGGCCGTCATCGTCGATCGTACTATTTCGATTTCGCGTGTAACCCTAACCCAACCCGTTACGGATAACAAACGGAGTTTTTTCTAAACTCTATTTTACCGGTGTTTTGATCTCCAGTCAGACACGTTTGCAGACCTAACCGATTCGCTTCTTTTTTTTTTCTTTTTGATATTCGACCGTTTGATTTTTAATAATTTCATAAACCGTTGGATTATTTTAATTTTTTTCCCCCGCATTCCGTATTCAATCAAACGGGGTTTTCGAGCGGTGTTTTATTTTTCGTATTGTACAATGCTTATGCGTGCGTATTAAAGCGTTCTAAATATTCCCCGTCGGTTTATATCGTATAAATCGCGTTATAGTCGACAATGCATTCCGACAGAATCCGTAGAAGAAAAAAAACAAATATAATAAATAAATCCGATTCGTACAAATCGAAACGTAAACACGTACACAAATTACGTATTATAAAAGAAAAATACTTAAATATATTATAATATGCGCGCAATGTGCATACTGATTTGTCGACGCAAAATCCTCCGATCGTTTGAACGTTAATATTCCGGACGAGCGTATTTATCGTCAGTCGAATGTGTATTTATTATATTACGTTTTTAGAGCATACAAATAATTTTTTTTAAAAAAAAAAAAAATTCCGTTTTCTACCGACGACGACGTCGTTAGATAAAAAATAATTATACGTTACTTGAAACGTTTGCTCGCGACTAATTTTTGTTCTTTTCTTTTTTTTTTTTTATTTCGTCGACGACACAAAAAAAAAATATTCGTTTTAACAAAAATGTACGGCACGTCCACAAATTTCTCTCTCTCTCTCTCTCTCTCTCTCTGCCTCCGCATGAAAACGTCATAAAATCGTTAAGAACAAAAAAAAAAAAAAACAACCGTTAATCGGACGAGTGTCTGGTAATAAGAAAAAGAATAATAACGGAATATAAAACGAAAGCCGCAGCAGCCCGGGCCCGGAGAATAACAACCAGAGCAAAAGACAAGACTAATAATATAATATAATAATCATAAAATATTCCGGGCTGTTTTAAGTGAATTTCTCGGTATTTTTCATCTGGACCTCCTCTTCCCCCCCGAGTAATAATTTCCCTCGGGTCTCCACTCCGGTGTCCCGCCACTTTCATAACCTGTCAAACCGAATTCACCGGTCATAAAACTTGTACGCTGCTGCCTGACGCTTCGGAAGAGAGAGAGAGAGAGTGAAAGAGACGAAATTTTCGTGTGTTTTTTTTATACTTTTTTCGTTTCCATCGTATTGTGTGTATTAAATATGAATGCGCACGCGGGGAAACGACGACGGTTCTCGGTACGCGTGTAGCGTATACTTTTTAATATTTAAAAACGGTATACCGACCGACGGACGGTTTATACTTTTGGATTTTTTTTTTTTTTTTTTTTGCACTTTTCGCGATCCCCACGGACGACTACACTCCACCAGTACACTATATCGCGTATAGTGAATACGTATTCTATTAATATTATTCCTCGTCTCGGCACCGCGCCATATTCGTTTTTATAAAAAAAAGGAGAAAAGTTACCAGCGAATTACCGTTCAAATTGTATACTACGCGATAATATTAACGCTCGCGTTGTTACTGCGCCGTTTTTGAGAAACAAATCTTATGAAAAAAAAAATTATAAATTTACAATTATTATTCATCATATTACATTCGTCCGATACCTCGCGCACGAATCGCTGCGCCGGCATATCGTCGCTTTTGTAGGGAAGAAAAAGAAATTCGTGTTTATTCTCATGAAAACGATATGACATACATATGCGTCATATTTCGGACATATATTCATCCGGAATCGGAATCCGATTCGAATTAAAACGTAAAATTTAGACAATTATAGTTTATTGGGAATTTATATATATACGAGTATATGTATATTACGAATATTATAGTGAAAGTAAAATAAAAATAAAAACAGCGAAGAAATTATCTATATAATATTGAATTAAATTGTTTAAGAAAAAAAATGACAACTATTTGTTTTGATATCATTGAAATTGATAAAAAAAAATATTGCATTTTAAAAATCTGTTTGTATATTTAAAGTCCTATTAAATTCGTATTGTTTAATACTTCTTTATGCACAAGGTTGGTTCTTCCATATACTCAGTTTAAATAAATATTATTATGTTGTATGTATCGTCTACGTGTATCAAAAGTGAATAAAATGATTATTTTCTAAAAGATACGTCGTGCAAAATTCGAATTCGAATTAGATTTTTTCCCCGACGCGTGTTTTTTTTTTTTTATAATATCTCGTCTTAAAATTTCTATTCATTTTTTTTTTTTTACTACTTCGTAAATTCCGGAATAATTAAATTTCTATTTGATTTCAATAAAATGTATATATTTATATACACAAGGGTTTGCAACAAAACACGTTTTTCAATTTATAGTAAAGCACGCGTGATTCCATTACCGAGAAGTAATAACGTATTGGACGAGAAGAGCGTATTGTGTTGGATTAATCAAGAAAACGCGAATATTCCGCCGTTTCATCGCCGCGGACGTTACGAAACTGCGGGTTATAACACTTTTATCGCTACAAGCGTTCGCCTCCGGAGACTTAAGGAAACGATTTTCAACGTATTATAACCGCGTCGCAGGATTAAAGAAAACTTTTCTCAACGGTGGTTGCCCAAAGTTCGTGTGGGTCCGAGAGTAGTATTGCAACCAATGGACGTTGTTACTATGACCGTTTACATAGGTTTATTTCACGCTCAAGGAGTTTTCGTTGCAGCGGATCACCGATGGAACTCGCCGCGAGGAAATGAAACCGTAAAGTCCACCTTGCAGCAAACTGTACGCGGGTTATTCGATAATAATTAAACAGACGAGAATTTGCTTGAACGGAAAAAAAATACTGTTTGTTTTTATAAAACGAAACTTTTCCAATTTATCGACATAACTCTCACCGAAATCGATACACTTCTCCTAAAGGTCAACCACGGTTTTTTGTACCCGCACTACGAAGGAGTCTTTGTCTTGCCGTTTGAACTATTCTCCTACAAATACTTTGATGTCTTCGCTGTTACGGAACTACTTCCCATATAACGTCTTATTCAGTGGAATAAATAAACTAGTAAAAATCGGATGGTCTCAAATCCGGGCCGGTTAGTGGGTTGAGATAAGTTGAGATAATCCATTTGATTTTGAGAGTATTCATTATCGTGTGGGAACAATGCGACTTTTCTTTGAGATCCGCGTCGCTTCGCTCTCTCTCTTATTGCTCATCCGCCGTTTCCATAAGCACGCCCGAGTAATATTGGATGTTCATAGTACTTTGCTCTTCTAGATAACTGAATCTATAAAACATCTTAAAACACCGTCAAAATGACTTTTGTCTTGTTGTCGCTTGGGATTTGAATATTTTTCATGATAGATGTGTATTCTCGATTATGGTTCGAAATTATAAAACCGAGTTCCGTCACGTGTTAAAATCTTCTTCGGGGAAAAAAAATAACAGTCCTGACCGAGTTTTTATCAATCGAGTTAGAAACGAAACTAAAACATGTAGAATGACGTGACGATGGAGGAGAAAAACGAATGAGAGAATAAGATAGAGAAGAAAAAAATCACGGCCATATACATATACGTATACGTATATGCTACTCGAACTTTTTGCGATTCGTCGCGAAATAAATTGGCAAACATCGCGATTGCCAATTGACTGATCAATCATGATATTTGTCTTCGTTCTCCGCTCCGCTATTCTATTCTGCACCTAGTGAAATTCCGTGATTGACTATACGAAAGGTCGTGCAAAGGCACGTTTGAACTCTGACCGATCGATAAACTTTCGCTGTGCGGTCGTGCCTAGGCTGTATTGTTTCAGCAACCCCTCGTGTGTGCAGCAAACGTCTCCAGGGCCCAGCTGTGTCTTCTCTTGGGGTGAAATAAAGAATACAGAGAGGGTAAATCGTGAAAGAAAAACGAAGGGGAGAGGAGAGGAATAAAGTATCAAGAGACCGTGAAAGAGAGAGGGAGAGAGAATAAAATAAAAAAAAGAGAGAGAGAGGAGAAAAATACAGTTTTCCGCGCGACTGGTCTCCGCGATCAAATGATACCGTTAACTAAACGAAACGGTTACTTTTTCTAAAAAGAAAACTAAAAAAAAAAGAAAAAAGTCGTGTTTTTACGACTCGAAAGAATAAGAGTCGTTATGGGTTATACAAAAAAAAAAAAAACCGGAAAAATAGTTAAAATGATTTTCCGATAAAGTGAGCAATCCAGTTTGTAGTTATTTTTGCGATAGTAGAAAAATTTAATGGTTTTCGCAAATACGTTGGCCGCCCTATTCGAGTGTGTTTAAACGTTCGGGATACGATTCTCGTTTCTATACATTCATTCGCCTGATTTATTTTTTGGCTAATTAAAATATCGTTACGCGTTTAACTATAATAAAGTTTTTTTTATTAAAAAAAAATATCACATTCGTGTACAATAGTATAACAGATGTATATATATATATTTATATATATCGGTTGTTTAGTTTATTTCTTATATGATATGTAACGATTCTTTTATGGAGTTGTACGGCGAAAAGAAGACGATATTTTTAAACTCTGAGCAATATCCATCGTATAAATATATATACATCCGATACCTATAAATTCAATAATGTCTTTTTATCGAGGAAAAATCTTTATTAGTGACAATATATCGTATAATGTTTTAAAAGTTTCGTTATATATATATATATATACCGATTTCAAATAAGTTTACATTTCGCGTTTCACCGGATTAGTTTATATACGAGTATATATTATATTTATTCGGAATATTCAAATGTTTTTATTTTTTTTCAACGAAAATCTAATAATATCTCGTGAATTCATTGTAACTTTTTCAATTAAAAAAAAACCCCTTCGCCGCACATAATCATCCACAGGAAAAAGTATATCGAACAGTGCGGAGATAACTCGATTTCAAGAGCTTTTGTCAGTGTATATACGGTAATAACGAAATTAAATAATATCGCATTGTGTAAGATATATTACTAATTACGCGTTATATTGGCTATCGAAAAAAAATCGAACGAGAATATCGCGTAAATATTTCGTTTTCAATACGGAGAGAAATTGGCGAACACCGGCCAATGTACGAGAAACAATTCTGTACCACAAAACCAGACGAACGTAAGTCCAAAAGTAACGATTTTCAGATCATTACGTTTTTGGCACGTATAATCTGTTTTTCGCCGAACCATAGTGACGGAAGTCCGTTAAAAATTCTCTTTTTATCGTTTTACTACAGGTAAATGAGGATAAGTCCGACGTAATACGTAAGCAACACGTTCCTAATTTTCATTTATTACGCACTTATGAAAAGTTAGCGTATTGTGACTTACGTTCGTTTGGTTCTCATGTACACAACTATAGTCGAGGGATATTCATTTGCTGCTACAATAAGATTTGTATTATTTTTCCGCGCTGCGTCGAACACAGACTTTTAAAATTCGAAATGTTTCGATTCGAACGCAGGCAAAAACGTATTTCCGATGAATTTTTTGTTTTTTTTTTTGAACACACGTTTTCAGGGTTTCCTGTTTTGGGGAGAAAATCAGTTTTCCTGAGCGGACTTAAATCGGTAAATTCGTTACAGTTCAAACGCGAAATCGTCCAAAACGAGTAGCTCAAGAATTCGCAAAAACGTGTACCGCGGTCGCGCTTCCAGGCCACTAAAAATTAAAACGCGCACGCGTAGTACGTTTTATCTACACGCGGCGCCGTGTCAATATCCCGTTTTTTAGACAATGATTTAACTCTTCCAGTTTATTACTGTCTACTCCTCACATTATACCACCCTCAGAGACGCGTTCTCGTATCATATAATTTTCTCCAAAATCATTAGCATAATGAATAAGGTAGGAACGGTGCAATATAAAATCCCGTTATTTATAATAATAATAATAATAATAATAATAACGTTTTTGTAACGGACATCCTACTGACACGCAGCAATGTATAATAATGACTCGTTGCTCGTCTCTTCCGCCAAGTGGTTTCGCCGGTCTTAAAAAACAATTTATACGTATATTATTATCTTTATTTAACCGCCCGAACCGCGTTAAAAGCTACTTTTAATTACCGAGATCCCTTTCTCTCCATTAAAGGATGAAATATAATATTAATTAAGAGAAAACGTTAACGATAAATATTAAGAAAATATTCTTCATTTTTTTTTTTTTTGATACTTTTTCTTTTTTTAACAACTGTTGTGTTCGTTCATTTGTTTATATATTTATACACGCGCGTTTTACATTGTTATATAAACTGTTAATTTAACTTTTTTTTCTCTCTCATTCAAACCTCCTTTCCTATAATGATATAGAATATTGTGCGAAAATTCGAAACATTATACAATACAATGAGCCGGTTGTTTTAAGGCGTTTTTAAATTAATGAAATTTTTAAGATAATATAATTTATTTTTTCTACCCGAAAATACATTAGCGTAATTAAAGTATAATACATTAAATACTTTTTTTTGTCTATCGAGAAAATAAATTACTTTCGAATAAATGTGATTTATATTTAAAATCCTATTCAAAATTTCAATTATTTCAGTATGAACGGTGAAATAATAATTTATCGGTCTCCGGTATTAATTAAAGACCTCTGTAAAAGGTATTTTTTTCTAATTGATCGAAAACTTAACCAAACGCAGAACGTGCGTAATGTTCGTATGAAATTGTATTTCTCATTTAAACACACAAAAACCTTTAACTCTAAACACTAATTTCATTTAAGCCCATATTGTATTAGTAAACAACTAATCGTACAAATAACACCCTGTAATAATATGAATAAAACTGTATAAACGGTTTATAAATCGATTCGTTCATCTCGCAAAATCTATTGATTGATTCTAACTGACTTATTAGTTAGTTCGATAGATTAGAAAATTCGTGTTAAAACTAATATACTTACTCGTGTGCGCGGGTCGAACTGTGAACGCCGCGACGAGAAGACAACACTGCAGCCAACGACAGTAGAACGACATGCGGGAACGGGCAAACGGAATCATCACGGGCCGTTCGTCCATCACCTGAGTACCATTTCACGCGTTCTCTCGGTTTGAATAATACTAAAAATCCAATCGCGTTCTATACGAAACCGGCCGATGGTGCGCGGCGACGAATTTCAAACATATCTGCAAAAAACGAAATCACAGTAAAATAACTACTCTCGAAACGCTATCACGCGTATATGACCGTCTCGTTACGGATTATATTTTATATATACTATAATAAATTCTAACGTCTAACGATTTGCGTTGAATATGCTGTAGATTCAATAGCAAATCGTTGCTCTTTGAAAAACGATTGTGAGCGAAACTCCAATTATTATTATTATTATTATTATTATTGTTATTATTTATATAGTTTTTCAGAATTTGTATTTCACACACTAAAAAAAAGTCACGACAAACGGTTTTTTTTTATTTATTCTTTAAAAAATTTTGTACTATACGTTACGGGTCGTGCAATAAATCATAAAATATTTCAATTGCAAGAGTCCATAACGGATACACGTATGTTGTTAAATGATTTTTCCTTTTTTACGAAAATTGTCGGTAGTTTTCCAAATACAATCTGTTGGCCGTGTATTGATGATAACGTTAACCGAGCCACAGTACTACATGAAAAAGCGTTTACACGGAGACGAAATACAAAAAAAAAAAATTATTTTCAATTTAAAATATTATTATAGGCAAGACCGTATTAAAGCGTGTTGGCACTCCAGGCACATTTTGTTACGTAGCCCTATAATTAAAAATTCAATTTTACGCAACAGCATATTTTTATTAAAAAAAAAAAACTTTAACTTTGAGAACAATAACGTTCTTAATAAATGACAAAAAAAAAATTAGAACAAACGACCTTACAACTGAAGTATTAAAAAGTTACCTGTATTGTAAAATATTATATTTTAAAACGCTTTATTCCCAGATTTTTTTTTGACAAAATCATTTACGACTTTACACTTTTCATTATTGTTTACATTCCAAAAGACAAAACGGACAAGACGTACTTGCTTCGTCGTCTATCAAACGTTATTCTCATCCCTTGACAATACTGAAGATGACCTTTCGGATAATAGCAATATCGGAAATGCCAAATAAATTTGGAACGCAATACCGAAATTGGGACATGTACTCGCAGATTTCCAGTGGAGATTTATTGTTGTTCTATAACTCTTAAAGTGAATGCCGTAATGAATGAATGAAGTGATTAATTATTTTCGGTAAATTATTATTAACTTTTCTTGTTTTTTCGATTGTCGCGTCATTTTCCAAGTGTCGAAAATGTGTGCAGAGCACGCGCATGTATTCGCCCATAAATACGTTGGTAAGAGACCGGGCGCTTCGTTTTAAATTTATCGTCAAGTATAAATAACTACTAAACGTCTCCAGATTTTCGTATTATCTCTGGCTGAAAACTACTTCTCGTCAATAACGCTTTCATCAAGCTGAACGTGTTTCTTTCTGTTTTCTTGAAAAACTGATTTTCCATTTTAAATTTTTGAACACGCACTTCATAAGGATTATTATAATTTTTTTGCCGCTCCATTCCTTTCTCGCATAATATACATAACACGTCCCCGATAATAGATATTTTTTTTTAAATCCCTTCGTGCTCATTGCCAATTGTTTCGTCGTGTGAATCGAATTACCGTGTACGCGCGCGTTATTATAATATATTTTCAACGGAGTTTTGTTCGTGAAATTCTCTCCGCACGAAATCTTAAAATCCATTTTCCCATCGGAGGAATGAATACCTGTTGAAAGTCTCTAACTTTAGCGCACGCCACGCTCGAATCAGCACCCACCGGCTTTACCGGGTGTTTTCGTTTAAACGCTTATTTGATATAAACACATTCGGTAATTTTCGCTAACAAAACGTGCTGTAGTATTTATACATATATATATATATATATGAAAAACGAAAGTTTATTGAGAATCAACTCGGTTTTAATTGCTTCGAGTGCGGCTCGGAGAGACGTTTGTTATTAAAACTCCTCACTCACTCACTCTGTATATATATATATATATATATACGCGCTCCGGTGTCGTTGGCGGTGCCCCGTATACCGCGGATCGTAAAGCATTTGAAAAGTTTCGCGCCGTTTCGTGAAACGCGCACGTGCGACGAAAATATTTCTACTCGAAAACGGCAGAGCAGTAGTTATAGCGCGTGGTGTCCCGGTGAAATTAGTTTTCCGTGTTATATTATTATTTTATATATTGTTTCGATAAATTTTTTTTTTTTTTGAACGTCTTCGCCAATATTATAATTAGGGCTAGGATTGTTTATGCGTTAAAAAAAATGTATAAATATGTAAAAAATATATATAAAATAAATAAATATTCACATATATACATTTATATCAAAATGTATATTTAAATATAAAAAAAAACATGTTGTTGTATTTTTTTTAATTTACCTGATGATGACTTTTTGTCGAAATTGGTAGTAATAAATAACTTATACAACAACATTTTTTTATTTTATTTAATACTCATTGGCTTTATTTTATATATATATATTTAAATATACATTTTAATATATATGTATATATGTGTATATTTATTTATTTTATATATATTTTTTATTTTTTATCATGAGTATTAACTTATAATTTTTTATTTCTATCTTTTTGATTATTTATTTTTACATATCCTTTTGATTTTGATTTTTAATTTTAACTTTGCAAATTCCTCTTTATTACCACTACATTGTTATGTATAAATATGTATAAATACGCATTAAAACATAAAGAAAATATATTTTAAAAAAAGTGATGTGATTGTTTTAAATGTTCCGATGTATATATCTTCCGCTATTTGGTGCTAATACGTTTTTGAATTTATTAGAAGAAAAATCTCTGTGCAAAAGAAAAAACTTGTATTCACTTAAATAAATAATAGTTTCTGCACGTGAAAACGTTCTTTTTCCTTTACAAAACCTCTTAATCAGAACAAGAGCTTTCTTACTATAGGCAAGTAACTGGAGAAGAATGAGTAGAACGAAAATATGAAAATTATTTTTAACTGATTTAATTTAATTGAATCGAATCGAAGTTCTACGGAATATTTACGGCCCAGTCTTCGATAGTCAAACCAATAAATGGAAAAAACTATATAATAATGAACTCAAAAGACTCTTTCAGAAGCCGAATAAAGTTAGAGAGATTGTTGGCAAACAGGGAACGTTAGTTAAGCGAGCCATTGAAGAAGACCCTATAGGAAAAAATCTCTAGGCAGACCAAAACTAAAATGAGAAGATTGTGTGAAGTAAGACGTTAAAAGGATAGAACCTGATACCAGATGGAGAAAAGTAGCGGTTAGGTCTTAGTTAATCAGGAACAAGTGGCAAAGTTTATGTTTAATATTATGGTCTTAAAAGCCAAAAAAAATAAATAAATCGAAAACACAGGAAAACACGAAACGCGCAGTATATCAGGATCGTAGACTAAACGGCAAGACAATAAATATAAATTATTAAACGTTCTGTCAAAATATCTGATGAATTGACATTTTAAGATAAGTTTCGATTGTGACAATCGCGTATTATTTGACTGTCACAATCGACGTTGGGATTAAATAAGTGAAAAAGACGTATATAAAATACAGATATTCAAGCTTAGATTAGACTCAGTTAATAAAATAAATAAAATATCAAATTTACGGTATTTTTCAGCCTTTTGCATGGAAACCCGTCAAATATGCACTTTAAAAAAAGAAAAAAAACACAAAATATTCACTTATAAAAAAAAAATTATAAAATATACAAAATAAATTTTTTTATATAGAAATATCATGAAACACGTTTCTGTATAAGAAAAGAAGCTAATGGATGACTAAAAAACAATATATATATATACAAAATCATAAACATCCTAACCCTAATTATTATAATATGCATCGGTAAAGTACGTCGTCGTATAAATAATAATGATGGAAATAATGCGCGAGCGAATATTCATATATGTTCGAAAGGTGTTGTTAAACGCAAAAGAAAAAAAACGTAATTTCGTCCAAAATTATTATTCGAAAGTTTTTACATATTTATTTCCTCTTCCCGCGCGTTCTTTTTTTGCGAGTGTTTATTTCTTGCGAAAAATAATATTCTTATAACAAACGTTTCTTCGCGCGCATAAATTAAATAAAACGAATTTCGAACAGACCGTGGTAAAGTTTATTGATAAAACCGATGAAACGTAATAATAATAATAATAATAACGGTCGGTGAATATAATCGCGGTGGTGTTTTGAGACTTTGTACTTAAAAATTACTTGTAGGATGGCTTTAGGTGAAAAGCCGTTTGAATATTATAATATAACGACGTTTCTATTTAGATTTTGTTTACGGATATTTGGAAGATATACCGTAAGACGTATTATTTTGTTTCCATCTAAATACACGCGATTACTTGAATTTCTTTTCTTTTTTTTTCGTTTTAACGAAAAAAACACGCACTAAAAAAAGTGTTTTTCAAATAAATCACACCAAGTTGATTTATATATATATACTCACGCGGTACAATTTTACTATATAAACTTTGTTGGGAATTTTTATTGGAGACCGGGACGACAAAATGCAAGTAAATGTCTTAACATCGTCCGCGTATAATTTCAAATTATTACGAAAATTATCGGTCGGCGGAATATGATTATTACGTTCGATGGTTTTCGTTGAAGCAATTGTTTTTATCCTGAGAATATTGTCGTACAACGAAAACACAGTTAAGATAAATACGAATTAATTAAACACGTTTTTTTTTGTTTCTGAAAACGATCAGATATTCGTCTCATCATTATTTATCGCCTAGACAATAGTTATAAGAAGTGAATTTTTAGCCCGGCTAACTTGTCTTGGACGTAATAACACACCCATCGGCGTGTTAATTACGTAATGATTTCACTATATGCGCAAACTGCCGCGACAAACTGAAATTAATAACAAAACGCGATCGGTTTATATGTGCGCGAAACGATAATAAATCATTGGAATGAATATTGTGTTTTCGCTATATATTATTTACATATAATAATAATAATATATATATACACTTACGTATATTCAAAATCACATAAGTCTAAACGCAGTTGACATTCCGTACCGAAACTATACTCAAACAATCTATATAATAATATCTCGAGAAAAACTTTTGTAATTAATCAGCAAACATGCGACAGCCTCTCACGATTTCGATTCGAGTATATACAACACGCAGGCACTATATATATATATTTTTTTATACATAATACGTACGTGTGCAGTAAAACTTTACTCAAGTTTTTTTTTCTATTTAAATACGTATTTATTTTTGGTAACATCCGATATAGTTGTCGAGCCGTTGAATGCGCGCGTATGCGCAAAGAGAATTAAAAAAAAAAATTTTTTTTCGATACGAAGTTTTCACTGAAATCTGTTCCGGTTGTGTGTAATAGAGAAAACATTTTTGAGGGAAAATTGATTCTTCTTCTTTTTTTTTTTTTGAAAAATGAACCTTTCAATAGTTCGTACCGTCGAAACATTTACGTTAAATATTTAAAAAAGTAATCTCGCCACAAAACTTTTAGAAAGAAAAAAATCATCCATGAGTTACCTACAGCGCTCTTGCAGAGAACGTTCTACACTTATTCAAAAATGATTGAAACGATTTTTGTTAGTTTTGTGTTCTAATATTTGAAGAAAAACAAAATTAATTTTTCTCGAAAATCTGCAGAGATTTCCCTGTATACGCGATATTCCTGTAAATCGAATAGAGAAAGAGAGAAGTTTTTTCTTTTTTTAAAACATTGTTTCTTCTCGTATGAAAACGTTTTTGTGGTATGGTAACAGACAAGAATTTAGAAATTCGTACAGGGTACGAGACACGCTCTTAACATTTTACGATTGTTAATTTAAAATTCACACCGTTCGCGAGTAATATTATTACTTTGCTTAAAATAATAATAATAATAATAATAATATAACGTGTAAAACCCTGGAGAAATTTAACTAGCACCGCGTGTTGGCCGTGAAAAGGAGTATTTTATGTACACTGTCCACCCCTGCTGCAGCCGTATAATAAAAAAACGATTGTTTTTGTCCCTATACCAAACGCACTACTCTACTCTTTCATTTCCCAAGGCCTTAGTTTTACTGCACGCCGGTGTCACTGTATTTACACATAAATATTTCGTACACTGGCGATTTCATTAAAATATCTCGCTCTC
This sequence comes from Chaetogeoica ovagalla, assembly GCA_032441825.1. Lineage (NCBI taxonomy): Eukaryota > Metazoa > Arthropoda > Insecta > Hemiptera > Aphididae > Chaetogeoica > Chaetogeoica ovagalla. The sequence continues at coordinate 9,086,666 of CM063735.1, read as the reverse complement.
TCCTCTCTCTGTCGGCCATTTTCGAACAAACGACGACGAAAAGTCAATAATGCTCCAACCTGCAGTGTAGTTATTGCGATTTCGCGTTGTACATGATTATCGAGTAAATGAATTGCGCCGGTTTTCTTCAATATACGAAATGTCGAACGATGAAAAACATTTTATTTTTTTCTCATTACACAATATAATACAGAATTTATAAACGGTTCTGCGAGCACATTTACTCGTCGAAAAAACGCGCGTCATCAGCCCAAAACGAACGTTTTATTAAAAGACGAAGACGGCGTGTCCTGAGGACTTTTGTGGCGATCAATTATTCGTCTTGTTCGTCAAATAAATTCCCCGTTGTAATTAAAGCGAACGAAAAAATTATTTGAAATCCACATTATGTGTACAATTTATTATTTACGCGATAAAATCAATTCGTTTGCGTGCTTGAAATAAATAATAAATTTCCAATGTACTACAATATTTGTTATTTCAAATTTAAAAGTAAAATATACGAACAATCGTTTAACGAGAAAAACGCGATTTGGTTCGACGACGCTGCAGTATATAATGCTGCTATATAATGTTATTGCCGTTTTTCGCAATATAAACGAGGATTCAATCGATATTTCTCGGTCCATACGTTAGTTGTTAAGTAATTTATTAAATGAAAAAAAAACACCGTTATCGAAATATATTATATATAAGTTCATTTCTGTACCTCATAAACAGACGAACGTAAGCCCAAAAGTAACGATTTTCAGATAATTACATTTTCAGAGCACGTATAATCTGTTTTTGGTCGAGACATAGTGACAAAAGTCCGGTAAAAATTCTCTTTTTATCATTCTACTACAGCTAAATGAGGGTAAGTCCGACGTAATACGTAACCAACACGTTCCTGATTTTCAGTTATTACACTCTTACGGAACGTTAGCGTAATGTGACTTACGTTCGTTTGGTTCTCATGTATAGATTTGTCATCGGATATGTACGCGTATAAGTCATTTAACTATGAAATTTCATATAAATTCGTGTCACGGTATATAAAAAAAATATATTTATACTAATATACTACGCGTTTACGTTATTACAAAGGGTCTTTCTACATAATAAATGTACACACACACATACCGACAAAGGATTTCTTGTAGATTTTTCCTTTTGTCAATATGCGTCACCGTCGTCGTCGCAATATACACGATAATATAAATTTTATTTATATATATATTAAACGTGTGTAACTCTCTCTCTATCTCTCTCTCACGCACGCGCTCAGTTATAACTATTTTTATTATATTTTCTTAATTTCCTGTGCGGCTCGACGACAAACAAGAAAAAACGGCTTCGCACGGAATAAAGGACGCGCGTTTTATTAAACAAAGAATGTTAAAAGGAAGAAAAAAAACGAAATAAATAAATACGGGAAAAATACGAACTGATGTTCGCCTGGTTCGTGTCCGTAGTTTTATATAAATAACGAAAATACGCCCGGATCGCGCATTACGCAAAACGCGGCGTACATAAAATACACACGTAATACGATTATTTAGAATAGCAATATTTTTAGTTTCGTTCTATTGTTAAAAAAATATATTAAAAACTTTATTTTTTGCTTCTAAAAAAGAGATTTCTCCTTTTCTGTATACGAAATATTGATATTTAAACGCGTGTACATAGGAAAATCCGACCGGATTTTATCGTCGAATATACAACTGTAGACGTTCATAGATGTGAAAAGATTTGACGCGAGATATCATTCTGCGCGATATTTTCCAAACGAGACGATAAAACATCGAAACGAATTCATAATAATTGTTGGCCGGACACGGATGATTCAATCAGTATTTGAACTGATGTCTCGGCAGATCTCAAGAGATTAAAAAAAATTCGTTATGCCAGGATGCAACGATTCCCTGGACACGGCCGTATTCGTATACTGGGAATGGACCGAAAAAAGGAGCGTCTCTGGCAAACTCTCTGACCGCGAGGAATGTAGAAAATAATTATTCCCGGACGGAAATTACGACCTGTTTGAATTCTAGCTGATGCCTCGCAAAGATCTGCCAGCATTCCTGTTTTGATGACCGTGCACTCAGACGGAAGAATGATGAAGAACGAAAACGACGACGGAAACCGATCGGATGAATCGGAACGGATCGTCACTACAGATGCGACGGAGCAAACATGTTTCTAAACCACCGTCAATGCTTGGTTAAAGAAATATTGTCGAAAGATAAGTGTAATTATCATGTAAGCTATAGCAACTGGTTCCCGAATACTGATCGTATTTTTTAAAAATAAACGACTGTAGTATTGGAGTAGTGATGTACCATAATAATAAGATGCCCGCTTAGTTGTCGGTTTAAAAATGAAACGAAAAAATCGGGTGAAGCGAATATGATTTTTTTTGAAGATAGAAAAAAAATGAAATAAATAAAACGATACGAAATTAACTAAGAAATAACATTGATAAAAAAAAAATCGACGCCACGTTATGTTGTGTAATAATAACGAAATATTGTATTTTCTCCGCGGCACCGTAAAACGTCTAATCGTAAATATGTTTTTTGAATTCGAAAACAATTCAATAGTTCCTTTTACGCTTTTCTATTTTAGATTCTGCACGAAGAAGAACCTATAATGGTTTTATAACGACGTTTATATTTTATTTGTTTTTCTCAGTTTACGACTTTTCGACTGGAAGGAGCCGTTCTCCGATAGTTACGTACTTAATATGGACTGAATTTTCCACTGTTTAATACCGCCCGTTAGCGCTTTCCATTTTTTCCTAATAATATTGACTGAACGCGTCGCAGAGAAATTAGACGAGAAACCCGGTTTGAAAACGTGATTTCATAAAAAATTATTCGTAATTTGAATTATTTTCAACGAATCGTTGTACTAAAATCTCTGCTGTCCAAACAATTGTCATTTAATAACTACACCCGAGATATCTGTTTATTTCTTCAGTGCGAAAACCACATCGTAACGAATGGTTTTATTATTATTATTATTATTATCATTAGCGTAATCCATGAAAATTTCAATAGATTCAAAACCGGGGAGTTTTTTGGCGGGGTAAATCGTCGCAAATACGACGTTAAATTTGTTCAAATGCTTCGGATTTTCGCGCGCGTTTTTAAACCTGCGATTTCAAATCAATTTCGGCGCACAATCGCACGAAATACGCAAAATAATAGCCGTAGGCGGAATTATATCAATTTTATACGCAGACACGTGTCTCACTGGTCTTCGGCCAGCGGCTGCTGCGTAACAAATGTGTTGTCGACGGCGCTCTTGTCCGTATACGTTATTCGAGTACGTGCGCGTATCGAAACCTGAAACATCAACTGTGTATCGTAAAAAAATATCTAATTCTTTCTATGTACTTCGAAACGATAGACGGTAACCGATGTTTTTTACACGTATACACTTTGTACGCACAGTTTCGACCGCAATGCGGTTTTCCTCTTCGCCGCCGTCGCCACCGCCGTCGCCGTCTCCCAATTGCCGTGAAATCCGACCGAGTATATTTTTCACACGTCCCTATCGCAATCGAGTGTGCAAAGTAACGGGAAAAAAAAATATATATATATCAATAATTTTCCGAGGCTCTCACGAATTGCGCTTTTAATAGAAATTACTCGAATTGTTCGAACTATAACACATTTTGTCACTGTTATTACGTTTCATCCGTATACGTTTAAAATCGTCGTTTATTTAACGATAATTTATTCGCGCGTCGGTTTCAAATGAATTCGTCCGGACTCAAAACAAAAATATTCTCCGCGAATTAAAAAAAGACTATTTACTGCAGGCACGCGTGCAACCGGACGGAAAAATCGTCACGATGCGGCCTATTAAAACACTACGTTAAAAACGAAGTATAAATAAACGCCACGGAAAGTCTACTCTAATGCAATAAGACATCGAAATGAAAATAAAACTATATAGACACGGTTCGAAAGTGCCAATCAAACTTAAATAACCAGAACCGTATAACGGTTTGAACGGGTGGACTATACTTATAACCGTATGAACAAGATGATGCTGTCATAAACTACGAAAGGAAAACTACTCTACACTATATTGTTACGTTAACAACGTAGGTAGAAGATGTGCAAAACTTGGTCCACCGTGCCCGGGGGAAACACTACTAGTAAACATTCGAAACGGAAGTTTTACATGGCAGATATTAAATGTAAATGACGAATATCAAAAAAATAAATAAATAAATAAAAACTTGTGTGTATAAACGATGAACCGCGAACGTATCAACGACAATCTCACGGCGAAACGACTGGAGTTTGGCGAGCTGACGAAATCCTTGTTCGTAATGTAAATACACGACGGAAATGGCACTGTTGGAGTTGTACGGACGATAGAAACGACAAGAAGCGGAAGAAGCGTACAAAAAAAATAAAAAGAAGTCTTGTTAAACGCTCAGAATTCGCATTTTTCCGCATCGCATTGATCAATCGCCGTGAATTCTAACACAATAGTATATCCGAAATTTCCCCGGTTTACGCCGATTTAAATTGTCGAATATTATTAAGGGCGACTGGAAACGCGATTTCCGTCGGAGTCTGTAATAATTAAACAGCTCTCATCTCGCTCGTCATAGTTGTTTGATAAACACAACTGCTACGTATGTATGTATGTGGTGTGTGTGTGTGTGTATATATACTTGGAAACGCCGTCGCGTGCATGTTTAGTCGAAAAGCAAATGGTGTACACACGACGCACACACGTCGCTGTCAGTTCAGCAGCTCCGTCCCTATATCAAAACACGTCCGTTCGCTCGAATAGCGCGAGCGAAATAGCCCGCTTGTATGTAGTCGTCACACGCGTAATTTATTTACACTGTGTGCCGTAAATACTCGTATTCGCGTACGATCTGTGTGTGCAAATACACAATGATTGTGCCACCACGCACTAACGTAGGGACGTTAACAAGTAATGGCCGTTTTACAATATTTAATAATAATAATAATTATAATATATACTCGCGCGATCCAGCCCGGCCAATGTTCGTTATACTTATTCTCCTAAACGCGCCATTTACGTATGCGTGTCCAGAGACGTGTAATTTGGGATTTTGTCGTCTCCACTGTTCTACTACCCTAGGAAAAGTTTTAAATTTCCGTAAATCCATCCGACTCACGTGTATAAAGTAATATTGTCGTTAGACACGAGGTCAATGTTGACGTTTTTCGTTTTACGAACATATTATGTTAAAGATTTTTAGTCAATCCAACTACATAATAATAAAAATAAAGCCGACCAGTACGCGCATGATCCTATAATTTCTCGTCCCTAATTATATTATAACGCTGCAATATACCTCGTATGTGCATGTCGATTTGGACGTGATTAACGTTAACACGGTGGATCGTCAAATTACTATCATATAATGTGCTTCGGCGACAAAAGCTGAAACTAAAAGCGATGCATAAATAATACCAAAGGAACTACCCTGTGTGACATCGTGTTGATCTCGTAAAACAGTAAACCGATACGTACGTGATTATCGTAATAATAATAATCGAAATTCGTCCATTGCTCGTTTCATAACAACAACAACAATAATAACAATTATAATAATAATAATAATAATAATAATAATAATTCTCAGCTCGTGTTCATTACAATAATATCGTATATACAAGCCGGGATTTAATTAACAGTGTAATATTAAATATATTAACGGGGCGATGTATAGTTTTACTGCTTTGATAAAAAAAAATAAATATACTATGACTTCGCAGGGACCTTGCAGTAGTGGAATTCGAGGACGACACTGACAATGTTTTTTTTTTTTTTTTGTTTTGTAAATATATTTTACGAAATCGCGTGTAATTAGAGTTGAGATTTATGTGCTCCTAACCAGCTTCCCATGTCCCCTCATTCTTCTCATTTGCCGCCGCGATAAAATAATGTTCGGATATTATATTAATAAATTGTTTAAATATGCGTGTAAATGTGTATGTATATATATATATAATATTTTAAATAAATCCGTAAAAAAATTAAAATTTAAAATGATTCTTTTTTTTTTTTTTTTTTGCAACGCACAATACTGTTTTCAGGCATATTTTTCTTTCTCGAAATATAATTCACAAATATTTTGTTACTAAATGACCTCTACAACTTGGCGGTATGTGCTGAAATATGCACTGAAACGCGCGTTTGTGTATATTCACAACGTTTTGTGGAACTTTTATTTTTATATACACATACTTATCCAGAATGTACACTACGCACAGTGGACCGAAAAAAAATTATACAAATACGTTATCATAATATTAACGCGTTTTGAAAATAATAACCGAACAATGAATAATTGAAAGGTCTTAAAAGAATTAATTAACAATGGGATTACAATATACCATTATTTGTAGTAGTATTCAGAATTCAAATTTCATACGCAGAAAACGAATGATTTTTTTTTTCAAGAAAAAAACAAACAAAAATTTTATACGTATATTTTCGTTTAAGCTTTTAACGATTTTAAAAAAAAATCGCACACGTTCGAAACGGACGCGTTGGAAATTTGTTACCAGCGTTTTTTTTTGGGAATTTCGCAGCCCGTTACGTGTGATTTGCAAATCGTATGGCGTAAGACAAAAGAAAAAATTCTACCCACATACAATGTACGCTGAAAATATGCATATTTTTAACATTTACTCATTAAAATAGTCAAAAGTCACGAATAATAAATTATAATTATGAAATTTTATTTCAATAATAATTAGTCGGAATTATACGCAGTTAAAAAAGAAAAATATAATATATAAATTACATATTTTTTTTTTTTTTTTTTAGATTTCATAAACCACACATTTACGACTTCGTTATAGAACGCAATATCCGTTGTATCCGTATACGATCCAGCCAGTGTTGTGAACGCACAATGACGTATTTAAAAGCGGATATTTCGGAGACGGCGAAACGGTGGACAAAATTAGAATTCGGTTATTTTGACATTATTCTCATATGTTATTTTGGTTCGTCTTAATATTTTTTTTTTTTTTTTTTTTTTTTTTAGGGGAACAAAAGTTTTACGGACGAGGACATTAAATACTATCGCGTTCCATTTGAAAAAACTCCCGGAAAATTGTCGTTAGCCGTCGATTTCGTAAATCGATTCGATCGGAACGCTGCACGTTTTTTAAGCGCAAAATCGATACAGTCATATTTACGGAATCGCACGGTAATAGTGATATCATAGTGACATCGGACTATTTTTGACTATCGAGAGTTTCGTAAACTACCGAGTTGTATTTATTTTTCCAAATGAATAGATAGAGTATTATAATGGAATACGCGAAAAAACTACGGACCGTATCGCCCGATAGTTTTCACTCGGTTGTGCTCGTGCCGAACTACCGAGTCCGGCGATAGTTAAAAAACACAAAAAAAAAACTATCGTCTCATTCGACCGTGCTTTTGAAAATATTCGACAGTATTTCTTGAAGACGACCGGACAAACAGAAACCATCGAGTCCGCCGTATATCGGGGCCGTCAACGGTAGACAGTGAAATTCCGCCGATAGGTCATCAAAGAAGAGGAGCGTTTCGTCAACAATACGCGGACGGTATTATAAAATATTTATTATTTATTTATTTATCGTATGGCAGGATGGCGAGGGCGGTGGCCTGCACGTGGCCCGCTCTGCGTGCGCTTGCGGACTTCCTAAAGACCATTATGTACGAAGACAGACTACGGGCGCTGGCTGATACCCAGCAACAGACACAGCAATGTGCGCAGCCTTTTTTTTCAGGGCCATTCAACGCAGATATTAGGCCCATTACCTCAGGGTACGTCGCCCGAATATTGAACGTATATCATTAGCTAAGAGTGAAATTCTAAATAATATTAAAACCGCGGAAATCCGACCGTTGTGTTTGTTATTGGCGGCGGATTTGTTATTTTTTTTTCGAACGACGAAACAGTCGGCGTCGTTTGCGGAACGAAACTCGGGACAGCAATACGATAACGATATTGCTCCCGGGGCAAACGGCCATCGCGGTGGTCGGTGCGCAATATTATAAATCCCGGTGACATGACGTTGCAATTAACCCACTGCGCCTACAGCGCGGATATCGTCGTCGGGGGCCGTCGCGATCACACCGCAAACAACGTAACGATATTACCGCGATTTTTCACCGTCCGATGTATTTCTCGTTAATTCGGGGCTATTTAACAGAAAGAAAAAAAAACCATCGGGACATTATAGGAGTGATGAAAAAGTGTACGTTTTTTTTTTCTTCGTCGAAATTTCACGAAAAAATCTCGATATTCTATTCGAAAAACCAATCGGAAAAACGGTCTCGGGGGTTTTTTTTTTTATTACGTTTTCGCGATTTTTATATATTTAAAAAAAAAAACAAACAAACGTTTCCCGAAGCGAGTTTGCTCGAATCGCGCGGCGTTTAATGTAGGATTTTCGACATTTCACATAAACGTGTCGTTTTATTTCTCCTCGTACAGTGTTCATATTATTATTATTATTATTATTATTATTATTACTACCGCACTACTCGATAACGTTTGATTTTCAATTGGACATTTACAGCGGATTTCGACTCGAATTTTTTAACGACCCAGATAAAATTATTCTCGTGTGTGTTATATATATATATATATTTTTTTTTTAAATTCTACTATAAATACAACTCGAAAAACCGCGTCCCACGCGCAATGAGAAGAATTACGGGTGGACGGACGGCCGGCGGTACAGAAATTTTACCGCCCGGAACGTAAATTTCGATACCTTTAAAACGCGCGAAAATTACGAATGAAATTCTTTCGGTTTTATTACAACGCGTTCATTCAAAATACAACGATATAACGCAGTCATACGCGCGATAAAGTTATTATCGATAAAGTTTACGCAATATAATATTATCGTCTATGGTAGTTTTGAAAAGAGATAGAATTCAAAAGTCTTACGAATTTTCGCTTTTTCGTTACACCGTTTTACGTTTCCGAATTCTATAACTTTTCATTTACTTCAAGCAGAAACACCCGTCCGAGTACTGAATTTTTTTTCAACGTCCTTTTCGAACCGTTTTCATTATCGCACAAACGATTTACCAACGAGTCGATGATATCAATATAATGTGTCAATCTGCTTCGTAGATATTATGAATTATCGTTGTTTAATCGAACAACGTTATGAATATAGCGCGAATTTGTATTACGCATATTGGCTACAAGAAAAACAAAGAATCCGTTTTTTTTTTTTTTTTTTTCGAAAAAATATCGCGAACGCGATATTCCCACCGCGAATCTCGAGTATTTTACAAATTATTGTAGCGCAAAAAGAAAAATGCGCGTTTTAAAAGTAAAACCGAATTTTATACATTTTATTTTGCAAACAAAGCGAATCGCGTGTTCGTAGCACGCCGTGACGGAATGTTCAATAAGTATTTTAAAAATTAAAAAAGCGTGAAAACCGACGAAACTGCAAATGTATATAGTAATTCACGAGCGACGGCGGCGGCCATCAAATTATTCTGGCTGTAGATTCGTTTCATTCAATTTATGACGTAAAAAAAAATAAATAAATAAATTGAAATGAATTGTTGAATTTCGCTGTAGCGATTTCTTTTCAACCGCGGAATTAAACCGAAACCCAATAATACGTTTATCAAATTCCTACGTTTTATATAAATACGTAAAATATCGTATCGCGGTTTAATATTAATTCTATTCTCAAACCGTTTACTTAAATTTTTCTATACGAGCCAGCCATACTTATATTATCTGTTACGATTTTAAACACATTTTATTTCGTTGTCTTTTATTTTTGAAATTACATTCCGCTGTCACTCCTATTACTTGCGCCTTTTTTTTAAACAAACGTTAAACATTTTCAAACGGAAATTTTCGTTTTTTTTTTTTTATTACGCTGTCTTTGTAGAACTGAAATAAATGAATGAAAAAAGGATTTCACAAATAAGCTAGTCGCTACTTTCGCGTAATTCAGTATGACAGCTACGGGCTATTTACTTTATAACGCGAATTCATATTTAATAGATATTAAATAGCGGTTAGATAAATACCCCATATAGCAGGGACACTTTAGCCCGTCGAGCTTAATGAGTCACTGCTACCAAAGTGTAACCTCTTTAAAAGGTGAATTTTCAATGTCTACAACGCGGCGTATGTTCTCCACTTCATAACGCGCGCCATTCGATACTTAAATGCTTGTACACCTATTATTACACAGGAAATATTTGTCGGTTTTTCTTCACTCTTAATAATAATCAACGTATAAGCGTATATAAGAGTTACGGTGAAAATATAATATCCTTTAAAAATTTATAATAAGTAATCGATGAAAGCATAAAAATAAATATTAAAATCATGAGGAAAATGTGGAATGTGTAATGGGAATACGGCTCGTGATGTCCGAGGATCGACGGCGGACGGTATTTTAAGAGTTTGGACTTATAAATTTTATACGTTTAAGCGTATATACCGCGGTATCGATAGTAGAATACTTTTGGAACGTCAACCGATAAATCCAACACGGTCGACTAAATTATATATATATATAAGGTATAATAAATAATAATAATATATACGAATTGTAGCAGCAGCAGCAATTGTTTCGATTCCCCCTGAATATCCACGTGCACGCGATTGATATTATATTTTATACCGTTCTCGAGAAGCCTATAACGGAGAAAGCGAAACGTTTCCTTTTCGGAATTATTAGCGTACACAAAACTTCCGGAATGCATAATGTACAAATGTGTATACTGTTACAGAAACAGTACACACTGTGTGTGTGTGTAATATATTGTTTTCGGACGTTTTTGCCGAGGGGAACGAAAACGTGATGCGAATATAAATTGTAAATATTAATTTTCGCGTCGTGTTTTATTTTGTTTTTTTTTTTTATTAGTTATGTGTTGTATTTTAGTGTCTTGGCGTTACGTTCTGCCGCCACGTAGACGTCCGTTACCGTTCGGTCGCTCGCCGTAGTCGGGTTCTCACTGGTATATTTATCGCAATGTATTTAATCTCGCGCGCGAACGATTTAATCGAGGGCCACTGTAGTATTGTCACTGTAAAAAAGAATTTTTCTTTTTGTTTTTTTTTTTTTTAACCACTTTTCTCGTATTCCTTCCATACACACGAATCTTTTTCATTTACTATTGGATTTGTTTTATTCGAAAACACGTCTATTATACGTCGATCCGTGTACGACGCGATAATTATTGCTGTGCAAAAATTGCTGAACAAAAAGAAAAAAGGATTATCAGAACGTATTTTCATGTCGAAACCAGCTTGTACACAGTATTTACCATTAATATTTAAATATATTAATTAGTTTTTTATTTTTTCATTTTGTTTTTTGGATATAAATTGATTATTCTCTTATAAGCATATACCGGAATATTCGTACTGCACAATTCTTTCCCCCCGCTGCCCAAAATACAATACCACTACGAAAATAACTCGACGAGAATAATACGTTTTGATGGAATACTTTCGAAATCGATCCTTATGTAGAGAACGTAACAAATACGTAATATGCTAAAACTGCAGCGTCAGCCAAACGCTGTCGCGACAAAGCAATTGTTAGTCGAACAATAAAAATTACATTTAATCAAAATTAATACATTTTTTTTTTTGCAATACATAGTACATACGACATTCGAATAAATAATCGTGAGTTAAAAAAAAAAAAAAACCAATAATAAATAATTAAATGGTTGTAGATACAAAACATTTGTACGATCACGTGATTTACAAGATATAAATCGTGAAAAGTATTCATCGGAAACAACTTTTAGAAACGTAAGGAAATGAAAGCAATGGGTTTCGTTGGCGTGTCATTAAATGGGTGCAGGTGATTAAAAGACGGAAAGAAGCTGTAGTCCGTCGTGTCTGACGAAATTGTGACGAAAAGCGTTCGAGCACTTGGTCGTGTCAAATGTAAACGATTAAATGTGTAAATGTGAGCAAACCAGTAAACGTGTAAAATAAAAGAGTTAACGTGACCAACGAGCGTACAACGAAAAAGATGAATTCTTGCGTTCATTTCATTGAAATAAGCGAAATAAATATTTGATTAATAATAATAAATATAAAACACGGGCGTACGATTGATCGCTCGGTCAGTGTCAAACTAAACGGCCGCATATATACCGACATGGCACGTCAGTGGACCGCGATAAAACGGGAAACAAAATTAGTCACCAGATAGCGCTACGACACAACATAAAGGGCGTGGCCACGCAGAGAAACGCGTATAAATAGAGCGGTCCACAACCGACGGACTGTAGACAATTAAAAGAACTATTTTTAACGGTCTCTGTACGTGTAACTACGTTCCATGTGGACTTTTCGATTTGGATAAAATAAAAAAAAAAAAATGTCACACATTACTTCCGAACGGGACGAATCACTAAAAACCGTACGGACGTGTGTACAAAGTGGCGCGTGTATAGCGCGTGCGTATTACAAAAACGGAGTTTTCGGAAGGGAGCGCGGGCGCTAAGTGATTCTGGTGGCGACCCCGTTTAAACGGCGTTTAAAGGCGAAATATAAGCTTTTGCGCGAGTTTTTACTTGCCAGTTGCGCCATCACACATATCCCGGGACTTTTGCGAGCGAAAATAGCTGCACGTGACGAAAATTCACCGCCGTTTTCTGTACGCACTAACCCAAACCTGCACAGTCTGTCCCTCCCGGTTCTCCTACCGCGGCGGGCCGTTGTCATATACTTTTACTTGTACTTTTCTTCCCTCTCCTTCAATGGGGCTACGTTCCCGGTTAAACTTTCCATTTTTACCCGTCCCCCATCTCTCTTCCCGAAGAAACGTCTAAGAAAGTTGGCCATTTTCACGCCTTTCCGGACACGACTGCGCTCGTATATATATATATATATACACACAAACGCAGTCTGGTACGCGTATATGGTATACGCCGCACGGAGCGACCACCACAATCTAATTTGTCCGGTCGAAATGGGCGAACGTCGTTATTTTCAATGCGCGCTAGTCGTTTTCCCATCGTCGCACACCACCGCGTCCATCATCCGAACAAACTCCGTCGATTTTAAAACGCCCAAACTTATATACGTAATATAGGTGTAATAATTTCCTCGCCGCGTCCTGTCCAGTATTTCTGTGTTCAATCGATGAACTATAATAGTATAGCGTGTATGACGTTGTAAACGATTCCTCGAATCCTGTGAATTAACTGTAATCATATATAATACGGTTTGGCGCTTGACCAATGGTTATGAAAAAAAACAAAAAAACTATCGTTATTTTAAAACGGTAAAAATAAAACGAAAAACAAAACTTGAAAAATGGATTGAAAAAAGTAACGATAATTACACAGAGAAAATTATCATCGTTACAGTAAAATAAAATACGTATAAATCAAACATAATTTATAAACCCATACAAACACGGACGTTAAAAACAATATGTTCCATCGATATTCAAAACGTCAAAGTTGTTTTTGTTTTTAACTCTACGTATTTTCACTGCAATCTATTCATAATTTTCTCCATGTCGTAATTTGTTTTTGAATTTTTCATTTTCGTTTAATCCCATAGAATTTTATGGGTAAGTAAACGAATATTTCGTATTCAATTCTTATTCGTATTTCCCTATTTCTCACAATAGTTTGATCATTGAGCGGCTTCATCGATATAATATTTATACACGATTTTTAATGACTAATTTAAGAATGTATACTCGATAAACGCCGAATATCGTACACGCGTGTATGTCTACGCATAAAATAAATAATATATAGATATCGAAATTGAATAAAAAAAAAAATTTAATTTTAAACCAAACCGATATTTTTGAAAACTTTTTCGCGGCTATATCGATTTGTTTCAAAAAAAATTAATATATAAGGTATAATTTTTTACGAGTTATAATATTTATACGCGTTTTCGTGTGCCAAAAACACAAACTCGCGCAACTTTAATAATATTTTCAATAAAGGAGTCAATTAGTAATTCCACATAAATTACGCGATACTTATAATACAAATATTATACTCGTAGCGTTGCGAACACAAACAAAACGTGAATATATTATTATTATTGAATCCGACGCCGTTTTGCACAGTAACTCTGGCAGTTGTTTACGAAAAAAAAAAAATTTTAAATCGTTTTCCGACTTCAAACTTCAATAATTAATCGTAATTTTCACTTTTAATTAATTCGCCTGCATCCGCGATTTAATTATTATTTTCTGCCGTTTTCAAAAAAAATAAAAATAATTCCAATTCGCCGCGTCTCCTACAATCTTCTTATTCCAATATCGCGGAAATTACAATTCAATACGTTATAATATTTTCCTGCGAATAAAACGTATAGAAAAAAAATCACTGTTTATTGTAATACAGCCGCAATGTTTATGTTAATAAAATATAATAATAATAATAATAATAATAATAATAATAATAATAATAATAATAATAATAATAATAATAATAAGATTTATATGATTATACGAGAGTATATTATAATATATAGTCGATGATTATATGAGTGTTCGTCAAATGTGTTAATTTTAACGTTTCTCTGTTTCGCAATAAAATGTTCACACTCTTTTAAATTTTACGTGTTTAAAACACAAAACAATAATTATACATTTATATTTATAAACTATATATGTATTTTGCTGGCAGAGGATTTTTATATATCGTCCACGCAATGATAATATTATAAATAACGGCGCGAAGCTTATATGAATTTAAAAAGTCGTATTTTTTTTTTTTTTATAATATGACATATAAAACACTCTCTCGATCGTCACGAATTAGATATAAAATAATATTATTATTGCAAAAACTACGTGAAATTTACGTTTTTTTTACACGAGTTTTTATAATCCGCGAATTTATAATAATAGAATTTTCGAGAATGATACGAAAAACTATTTACAACTCTATTTTTATTTTATTATAACATTTGAACGAGTTCACTTATATATACCGGAAGCAATTATCGAGTGAATAAATAAAAATTAATTATACGTTTGTTTTTTTCATCACAACGTTACAATTATTGAATACACGTCATTCACCTATTTTTTTTCCCGCAAATTTTTACCAAAAAAAAAATTTTTTTTATTACGAAATATGGATAATTACAATATTAAAAATATATTTAAATAAAAATAATTTATATATAAATGTTGTATAAAATGCGATTAAACAAACCATGACAACTTCACAAGGTTATTATACGAAGAGAATTGGATGGAAACCTGCAACGTTTATGTATAGATTTAGAGCGGAATCGTTCGGTATTTTGAATAGAAAACCAAAACTTCGTTAAATTTATTTACATTTGCACCTCATTTTTACTGAATCGTCATCGAAATTTCTAAATAGATTAATTAATAATTTTTGTTCGGCTCGTGTTATTCATATAAAAAATGTTTAGCGATCCACAGTTTTTCAGTCTAAAATCTAATAACATTGCTAAAATTCGCTCGAACAATTGCGGAAATGTGTATCTGAGAAATTGATGATTAGCGAGGCTGTCTGTGCAAGACCTACAAGGAAACAAAATAGAATTTCGCCGCTACTTTTAATACAAAAAAAAAACCAAATATTTTCATAACACGATAATTTCGTGTTCATTGTAATACATTTAAATATATTAATATTTTTCTTTTAACACGCAATATCGTATTTTTTTGTTTATATATACATATTATTAAAATGTTTCCTCGAAACCTAAAAAAGCTTATTTTAAAAACATCTGTATAATTTTTCTAAAAAAAAAGAACTGATTTTGCGTATTTTACTAAAAACACCTTCGTTTGCAGAATATATCGAGAAATTTCAACTTCCAGTTAATAAACACAAAAAAATAAATATTTATTTTTATTTACCTTCGAAGAATATATTTTCCGCATTAAATTAATACAAAAAAAAAAAAAATCTTTGCAACCTACTAACGTACTTGTCTATTTTTAATTGCGTTTTCACAATATCGTTACTGAGGGAGGAGGAAGAACAAAAGCGGGAGAAGGAAGTAACGTTTAACGCGCGAGCGCGTTCCGTCAATAAAACCGACGGTGCGCGAATTCCTATACCGAAGAAACAAAAACGTTACCGCAATTTTAACGGAACAACGAGTCCATTAACCGGACATAAAAACTCACGGAAAATCAGCCGAACTAATGAAATAAACTCGCCCAGTTCATCTTTGGACGTCGTGCTCCTCTGCAGCAACAGCAGCAGCATCAACAGCAACCTCACTTGAAAATCTCCCGCTAAGCCGTTAATGGTTTTGGTCTCGGCAGCGGCGGCAAAAAAACTCACATTCGAACTGCAAAAACTAATTTTCACGCAACAGACTACAACACGCAATCGTCAAGAATTTCAAAAGCTGCTTAAACAACCGTCGGGGTTTTATTTACTTATTATTATTTTTTTTTCATTTTAAGACTAATCTTTTAAAAACAAAAGCCGATCTAACTTTAACGCCGCGTAACGTCGACTCGCGGTTAAATGAACTCTCGCGAGGTTAAAGCTACGACGACCAGACAATAAATCGTATAATTTTTAAAACTAGCCAAGACGCGTATACCGCATGCTTAAACTGAATTTTCATTAAAATTTTTTTTTGCTTTTGTTTTGAAAATCGTGTAATACTAAATATTTGTTTCGGAAAAACGCGAGAGAAGCTCCTATCCCACCATCGTATTAACATTGTATCGTTTAAAGGCAATTTCCTCGCCCGTTCTCCGAAAGAAACACGCTTGAACGACAGCAAAACAAATTTCCATGCACAGGCGGATATTTGTTCACGTCGATGGGGAGGGCGACTTAACATTTTTGTTTAATCCAAAGCGTAAATAGACATTTTTAGACGCTTCAAACATCTACACACACACGCTCATACGTGTAGCCACAGCGGGTAAACAACGTTGTTAGCTTCTGACTGCATCAAAAACACCGTGTGCGTGTAATATACACTCACACGACGTTTTTACTATAGAGGCGAACAAGGTTGTTAGCGTTTGCCTGCCGCGGCTACACTGAGCGCTCCGTTGGTTTCGGACCGCTATTTATATGCGTCTTGCTGCAAACCCCTCTATTTCGTATCGTAGTGCTATCTGGTGACTACTTTCGTTTCCCGTTTTATCGCGTTCGACGGGCGCGCTCTGTCGGTTAGACGCTCACCGAGCGATCATCAATCGTAATGCGCGTATGCTAAATTTATTTTTATTATTATTATTTCGCGTGTTTCAAAGAAATGAACTTTAAGATTCATCTTTCCCCAGGGCCTGTTCTTAAATTTCCTAAGTCAGAAACGTCATTGTTTTCATCTACAGTATTTTCAATACTTTTTTTGTTCGGTCATATCAATTTCCATACCAATATTTTACTGTCCATTTTCATATTCTAATGTTTGTTGTTGATGAGTAATCAGTAACAACTAATTTTTGTTCTTTAATATTAATGATATCAAACACTCTTTTTAACCTTTATTGAATTAATTATAATTCAAAATTAATTGATTATTTACACAATAACTAATATTGTTTAGCACTTGGTTTGTGAAACACATAAATATATATATATATATATAATATATATATATATAATAATAAAAATAGCATATTACCACTGATTGATGTCCGCGAATTATTATAAGGTTACCATTTAATTTTAACGTAATAAATGCATTTGCCCAGCAGATATTTATATAAAAAATAAATAAATATGTTATTCTTCGAATAATATGATTTCCGAACAATTCGATACGACGTTGCCACCGGCGTACTGCCATTTTCAACGAATTTATTAGTTTCTTTTGGCTTCAAAATCCGTCTTATTTTTTTATTTGCATATTGATTATTAATTTTTCTTATATACGCGATCGATTTTAACAGCGCGTTTCTCAAACCGTCTCTTGTGTGCCACTCGAAAATTAAAAAAATTAGTAGTCGTTCCCTGTATATTTTATCTTATCGTATTTTACTATTTCGAAAATATAATCGAGTCGTCAACTCGCCGTCGCACTTCTAAGAATTTCATTTCCACTCGATTATCTCCCACAAAAATAAATCGTCGGATAGGAGTAACGTTACACGTGTAGTTCTATTAGTTGGCAAAAATCTTAGTTCTATTACGTCGTCATAATTCGATCTGTTAACGAACGTGTATGAGGAGGGGGGGGCGATCTATGCAATATAATAATAATAATAATAATAATAATCATACCAACGCGATGAGGCTGTAGTAATTACGCAATATAAGAAAGAAATCACGCTCGTTGCGCGGCCGCGTTTTCAACGTCGCGAAGAGAGGAAATTTTTTATTAGCATATAAGAGATGACCGCCTTTTGTTTCTTTTTTTCACCCACAGCTTTCGTGCATTTTCTCGATCGTGAAGATTGGAGAAACACACATGTCATAAGTGACTGAAAATATCGGATTTTTTTCCACAGGTTTGACGTATATTTTTCGCGTAAATTCCCATATGCGTACGACTGAACGAACACGGCAGCGCAAAAGCGTGGGAGAGAGAGAGAGAGAGAGAGAGATGAGGAAGTGTTTGAATTCAACGCTGGACACGAAATCATCGACGGTCGTCGTCAATTCGAAACAGACAATCGGTATGATATACCGAGTAAAAGACGATTCGCAGACGATCTGAATTCTATTATAAAGAATTCGCGTGATTTCCTTTCTCGCTGCGACCGATATTATTTTTCAAATACCGCAGAAACTTCGACAATATTTTCTCATTTCTAGAGCGAATCTCTGCAGTGTTTTCACGAGGAAATATCTTTTTTTTTTCCTTCTACGGTTTATTATTAACCTGCTCCGCGTCGTATAATAATAATATTTTTTAAACAATAATATTTAGCTTTTATAACTTTTTAAACAATAACGTATGCGCGTTATTTATTACGACGCCGCGCGTTACGATATTCGCACGTAAAACACGGCGATGAGCAATAGCCGGCCGGGGCGATATTGCGGGAAAATTTTCCGGCATAAAATAAGAGTTATTAATTTCTTCTTTTTTTTTTCTGCCATAAATATAACGTGGCAATTTTATCGGGCGGAGATATACGGGGGTAAAACGAGTGTGTAACAACAACAGGTACGTAACGCGTATGGTAAACGGGAAATGTGCATAAAATATTTTGTAATAAAAAAAAATAAAGAAATCCCCGAGCTTTAGGTGAAACGTTTTTTATTTTTTTCTCTTCCTTCTCCTCTTCGTCGTCGTTGCCGGGAATACGGGGAAGTGTGCGCGTGCGGTTTTTCTTCGTGGCTAGGGAGAGGATACAAATAAGACGAAATAACGTTTTATAAAGCCGGCGGCGGAGAGAATAAAAAAAGAGAACGCACTCGAATGAGGAGGAAATATCAAAACTTTCTTCTTTTTCTGTATAAATAATTTACGGACAAAATATTCCGTTCTCCGCGGGTTATAACCAAAAAGGGACGACAACGTTATTACTGTATTCTCTCGATTCTCTACGTACACGCATACGAGCGTAAAAAAAAAATAATAATAATAAATACGGGGAAAAAAGAATAAGAAACAGGCGTATATACTGAGTTATACTCAGGTGTGTGTGTGTGTGTATAGTATCAATTTACCATTCGAATACGAGTACTTCATATAATACACAGCTTTTATGAATAATAATAATAATAATAAAAATATATTTATATCGTTTCCTTTCCGTTTTCGTAGACGTCTACGCAACAATATCGTGAAACACGACGTATACTCCGCATCACATACATACATATGAAAGTTTCAATAGCAAAAGAAGTATACGTATACTTACACGAGACATACATAACCAATAAAGTTAATGAAAAAAAAAAAAAAACCACTTTATATACCTTTTGTACGAGTTTATGCGGTACTCGGAATATAATATTTTAAACGTAATATACTCCGTTTTCTCTCTCTTTCCCTCTCTCTCTCTCTGTCTAATCGTTTTGTATTTTTTTTTACGTTGCGAACGGGATCAAACGCGTATTATATATTATATACATATATGTAGTGAAAGAAAAATCATTTTTCATCGCCGACGCTCGAATTATTATTTTTACGAACGCATTGTAGAAATACAACGTTCGTTGAACTTCCAAAATTTCACGTTTAAAATAATGTAATTAAAAACGTTCCGAAAGCGTTTACAAATGTAACAAGATCAGAAAGTCGTGTTACGGTTAATAAAAGAAAAAAAAAATCTACGAACTATTTACTATCCGTGTCGTGTATATTACAATTAAAAAATGTTCGTACGTGTGTGACAACGCAAAAAGAAAATTACACAAATTATCCGAGCATTTCAATAAGATTTGATAAACAGAAACGGAAAATGCGTTATAATATCACTTTTGTTGTTCATTTTTTAATACGCTTCGCACGCATCAAATAATCTGATCGCGTTAAACTTTTTCATTTGATATGTTACGGAGAAAACGCGTTTAAGTCTTTACAATAATAATTTATCAACTGAACTCGGTGTAAACAAACGCGTCTTTATTGTTCCGCGTGTAATACACAAGAGACACTTAATTCGTTTTAATTAGCGTGACGCGAAAACGTTGATGTTATCATCGACGCTATTATTATTATCATCATCATCATTAATAGTAGCGAACGCCTATCATTCCTCCGTTGTTCCCTTATTGAAACATCAAACAAAACTAATATTATTACGTGCTCAGAACGAAAAAAAACATCCGTAGGAGAGTGCATTGGTTTCGAGCGCTATGACAATAGTTTATACCGGGGCACAGTTTTTAGCGCGAGTATATTTTTAAATGTCGTTAACGGCGTTTTACCGAAATTCTAGAAAACCATACAAAATTTCCATATTTTTTTTTTTTCTTTTACGAGTCAAACACTAAAACATACGTTTTTTTTTTGTTTTTTTTTTGGAACTTCGTGACGACAAAATTGTACGTGTAAACAACACGTGCGCAATCCAATAACGTACCAATACAGTACTTTATTGATATTATACACGGCATAAACGAGACCAAACTGAGAAATAAATAGTGATAAAACGCGTGAGAATGCATAGTGTCACTCACTCGCTATAAATATGGTCGCGGTAACATCTCGCGTATCGTTTTCCATACAGAACACAATTAATTGCTCTTACGACGCGTACGTTACGTACCGTATTGAGAGGCTGAGGATCACACAATGTTTATGAATAACTTACACGCGGTATCGGCGGGGCCAAGACGGTTTGTTTCAACGGGACCGCAATTTTCGACCCCATCGCTTATTTTTTTTTTAATGATATACGCGAAGGGTTTGTTATATTATTGTACGAATGACGACGACATTGACAGACCCTTTGGGGGATAAAGTTTTGTCCTCGGTTTTGTGTTTGGTATTCTAACAACGCGGCGGTGTTTTCAATTCGGATTCGCGTTCCTCTGATCGATGATGGGTCTCAAAACTATTCGACCACCGTTCCACACGTATACATATATATGTGTATATTTAGAAGAAAACAAGCGATTGGACGAATTACGCGAAATCAAAACGCACGATAACCACGTTAAACTCCATTAAATATAAACACAGTAAACCAATCGTCGATTCTCGGATGTTTCATTCGAACGTGTTTTAAATGTACAGTGCCGAAGTCGTACCAGAGAATGGCACTTTCCTCCGAGGAAATCTACTGGCTTTTTTTTCAACAAAAATTGCTCGAATACAGTTCGAAATTTGCGGCAAACATCTCGTAAACGACTCGTTCATTGCGTTTTGAACGTACCCCCCGGAGTATCGTTTGCATGCGATTGATGCAAAGACTGCGGGAGATATTGAAACGCGTTTTGGTATTTTATTCGTATAGAACGTAATCGTCGTACGTGGATCGTTTCAGGAGGCGCGGTTTTGAAAGATATCCGACAGATCGGGTGAGAACGAGAGATAAACTCTCGAAAACCATTTCACAAGAGGAAATACGAATTATTGATTTTGACGTTTTTGTCCGACTTATTCGATTTTTCGTTAACGCGCGCACAAAACGTATTTCGAGAAATTCGAGTGGGTAAGAAATAAACGAGGAGAAAACCGCTGTCAACACTTGTGGAATTCGAGTTTTGATTAGCCGGGACATAAAATAACGTTCTATTTTTTTAAAAAACAAAAAATAACTAATTTCAATTAGTAATTTTCGGTATATTTTTCAGCAATTTTTTTTCTGGACCACTGGTCCGTTCACACACGCGGTTTGAAGATGGGGGGAGCACGACTTTGCTCGTCAAAAATGAAAACACACGTTGTCACCGTCGTTCACAGAAGAATATTATTCGTCTCGCGGGCGTACGCGTATCTCTCTCTCTCTTCTCTATACGTACACATATTTCCCATTTAGAGCTCACGCATTCCGGATTGTGTGCGCCGGCGAACAGTGTTACCGGATGAGATGTCGCGCTCGCGAAACTTTGCTTTTAATTTCAAAAGCTCTAAGCGCTCATAACCCCCCCGCAAGCCCATCGTTCGCCCTCGTCCAGCTTAATTCAATATACCGACGCCGCCGTTATACACCGTTCCGCCGATGCTCTTTAAGCCTGACACTAAGTGCTTAACTAATGTTGTCTCTTTACGCGGCGCGCATTGTTATCGAGTGGAGGAGCTTAAACACACAAACATATTAAATTTGACACATCTGTCACGTTTGTTTTCAGTACGTTATATAACTGTCAGACGACGCTTTGACAACCGGATAGTATTATAATATAATACGATGATTATTATTATTATTATTATTATTAGAAATCGATTAGATATTTTTAATAGCAAAAAAAAAACACGCTCACGGGGTTGTTTGTTTTTTTTTCGCTTGTATTCGTGATAAATTAGAAAAGAAAATTATTTACAGTATAAATACGTGTTTTGGAAAGAAATTCCACATCGTTCGTGTGATATGTAATCCGTAAACAAAACCGAATTCGTTTCACGTTGATTTTCGCGGTGTTCAAACGAGTGAGAAGTCGCGAAGAAATGCAAAGCCGCCCCACTTTTCCGCGGACGTTTTTTATCCGTTGTAAAATATTTTATATCGCTGGGTTTTTTATTATTATTATTCTCGGATTAATCGGTTCCTTCGACGTTTCGACGAGAGCGACCAGTAGTAGTAGTAGTTCAACAGTAGTAAAAACGATAATCGGTCATGTCGATAGATTAGATTGCGATACACACCGCGGTTTTCCGTGTCTATTACACCGGGCAATTGCTTTTCTGAAATTTCCAAAACCATTTCCTAACACAAACGCGTTGTAATCGTATAAAATTACTCAACGCGAGCCCTACCCCTCCCCCCACCCCCCGTCATAATACCGGAATCCTCTGAATCACCAATCTTGTCGAGTTCTGCTCTTGTACCGAACCGTTTTCAATTGAAAACTGTCGTAGCATTCCTGTAGACGTACGGAAAATTGTAAAATTGTAGGAAAACGTCACGAAAATAACGCGATTCGCATTTCCGTGTCGACCGAACGGACTTTTCCTAAACCGACGGTGATCGTGAAATCTAAACTCGGTAACACGACGACGACAATGCGATCAGAACGCGTTCAGATTCACTCGTGAAACCGTTTTCGTCGATAGTTAACCACGGAAATCGACACCCATTCGTGTTAGTAAAAAAAATCAAAACCCTCATTAGTTCAGTTAGTGTTTAAATTTAATCATAATTATATCCGTTTTTTTTTCTTAAAGCGACAGGGAAAGAGCTTAAAAGGGAACGGTTTGCGCGTTTTTTAAACTTGTCTGTAACGCGTGCACGCATTTTTTTTATACCTTTAAAACTCAATAATCATGTCGTATTTAATTAAGATAAGCGGTTTACGGCGTAATAGCAGGTGTTTCAATCACTGCGACGTGTAGGAATCGCGTTGAGTCTTAGAACTCTTAATTTTATTCGTTCGAGAGAATATCGGAAATTTAACTGGTTGTCAGAAGATAAAAATAAAAAGGATTTTCATCCGTTTCCGATACCTATACTTATACGCGTGAATTTTTTTTTCTTCAGATATATATCGGCGTTCTTTTCTTCTTTTTTTTTTCGTTCCGTTGTTTTTGTTCAGCGTTGATAATCGAATTCTCTTCCATTGGGGGGGTTTAAGCACTTTGTGTAATGGCCGAAACGAGAGAACGAATTCGATACGGTTTTATTGCATTTATTTTCGCCATATCGTTATTTTGGACCTTTGGTTGTTTTTTATGGTGTTTAAAAAAGCATCCAAAGGCCTAATATACATAACGGGTGTTTTATAAATATAGAACGTTCACGAAACGAATTACTTTTTCTATCACAGCAGTGCTCCGTGTAAATCCATTACAGTGATTATACTATATCGAGTTGTGTTCTTTTTCGTTCAAGAACTATTCACATTTAAATAGCACTTTAATATAGCACGATATTATGTAGAACATAATATAAAATCGACCATAAACAATAAAAATAATATTTCATAATATCGAAAGAATTATTTATTACAAATTTACCTACAACCGAGATTCTCGTTGTGACTCTTACCTGGTACACTCAGATTTATCGTATAAGTTGTTAATTTTGTTTTCTCAGTTCATTATTGATTTTGGCGGTGTTTTCAAAATCTGCAAATTAAAACCAAATACATACATACAGTTTTCGGTGTTCTACTAATAGTTGTAAATATTCAGTGACGTGTTTACGAGGGAGTTTCACAATTATCGGTGATAAGCAAAACCTAAAGGAGTTCATAACCGAACTCTCCAATAAAAATAGTCGTTTGGAATCTTTATCAAAAATGTTCTGTTTTCTAAATATGATGAAATGTAAATGGGAATTTGATAAGATTTCAATCGATTTTTTTTCTTACGAAACCCACTGTATTAAAACGAATTGTTGATGAGAATATGTCAAGTCACTAGGATAATTATAATGGAATAGCGTTGATTCGTCGTAACAAAACTTGTTTATGTTATTTAGTTCTTCGCGTTATCTTCCCAACACATCATACGATCTTCCTCATTTATAATGACGTCGGAATCATTGAAACTTGACATTTCTCGGATACTCAAAAATCAAAGACAAGCCACAAGCGCGTTGATCATAGAAATTCGTACGTACGACGTGAAAATCAAACACACCAACGATACATAAAACGTACTCGTATATTTAATGGGGTATTTGTGTTAATTTTTTACCCTATCATTCGCGGTTTCTGGAAGGTTATAACAACAGTGAAGAAAACGTACAACGAAATATGGCCAAGGGGGCACGAGCGTTGATTAAATCAACAGTTTTCCGGCAAACGACAAACTCTGGATGACAAGTGTGTACGGGGTAGAAATATAACATTATTCTACTAAACGTTGTCGAGAGGACATGAAGCGACTTTTGCGGATTAACATAATAATAATAGTAATAATAATAATAATAATAATTTTTGTCATAAAATAATACGCGCCATCTACGACGTTTAACACTTAATAAATAAAAAATATACTCGTAAACGAAATCCAATCGATAATATTAAATATTTTTAATATATGCGTTTAAAAAAAATTAATAAAATACTGTTCCGTTCGTTTTTCTATTTCAAGAAGTCGTGTATATAAACAAATTCAATTTAAACGCGTGTAATAGAATTAAATAGTATTCCACGTTACTTTTTTTTTCGTGAATTTTTCTCTATAACAGATATGAAAACTATATTTTTAAACTATTATTAAAACTTTATATATAGCAAAATACGTTACACCACAATTGAATAATACTAATGAAATATATGTAAATATTCTCGTCAATAATCCTTTCGTCCCGAGAGAACTTTAGGCTTTAAAGGGATTTTCGTCGTCTACCAATTAAATGCACATCATTCATATCCAAGATCGCGTGTACATGTGTGCGTGTATGTGTTATGACGGTTTTGTGTCCGGATTAAATCACGAACTTGTCCATTAACACGGACCACGGCTGATCCATGTACCAATACCAGCTCTTGGTTGTCTTTCATAATAATTTATGCAAATTTAAATCCATCAATCAATCAATATAACGTGTATCGCTATTATTACGGCGTATCGGCGGCAATAATCTGACACAATATTGACGATTATCTGAAAATCGATATAATTATTATTATTGTTATTATTATTATTATTATTATTATTATTATTATTATTATTATTATTATTATTATTATTATTATTATTATTATAGTGTTGTTTCAATCCGTTTTAAAAACAGACATGGGTTAAGTTAGCAGTGCTTGATGATTGAATTTGGCTTAGGGGGAGAAAAGAAGTACCTCATCTATTTATATATATATATATATATATATATATATATATATATATATCTAAAAAACAATACATTTTACCGTCCATATACGCTAATCTGTCTAAATGAAACGCTGCAGAAGACTGGATGGTCAGAGGCTTAATTTTTTTATGTTTATAGCTCTTATCGCGAAAGCGCACAGAAATTAAATATTCAAAAAAAACTTCAAAGGCCCTGACATTAAATAAAGAAATGTAATGCGATGAAGGAAATGAAAATGTACTGAAATTGTCTAAAAATTAAGATAATAGCGACATAAACTCTGATAATTCGTATAATCGTTCATGCGAACGTAATTGAATATTTTATTTTTAAAGCGAGATTTTTTTTTCTTCTTTTTAATACAGAAAATAATTTTATTTAAATTAAAACCAATAAATTTAAGCAAAACTCTCCGAGCGATGACAAGACATTTTAGTTTTTCGAAACGCGAATTCCCAATACACTTTTGCGTCCCATTACGAGTTCGTTCTTAATGTTCAAGCATTATTATCCGTTCGAAATCTAAAATGAAAAACTAGCAATGATTTAAATGATGAATTTAAACGACAGATTTAAGCGATGTAAACGTTTCAAAGGTCAATTGAGGAGCGATTTTATAAACGTATTTTCCAATAGAGAAGTGATTCTTATCAGCATAATGCTCAAATTTCCTAAACCGAAATTGATTAAAAATTATTTTAAAAGCAGCACTCGGAATCACTGCAAAAAAACCTGGTTGTTATCAAAACATAATATTGTCGATTCAATGAGCCGCGTCATCGGTAAAAGTTCACAACGAAAAGAAAAAAAAAACGCGAGAAAAAATAATAATATTTTAAATAACTGCAGTTAATCTTTAAAACAATTTTTACGTTATTCATACGTCGCCCCGAGTTAAATATTATTTTGAAAAAAAAAAAAAATATATATATATATATTGTTTATACGTACTCGTTTTGCGTGTTGAACATATTCTAAAGTTGATTACATTTAAAATTTAAATTTTTAACACGGCTTTTTTCTTTTTATGTATAAAAAGAAAAAATCGTGCGCCACAAAATTTTGCACGGTGCTCCGAAATTCACCGGGGGCAGTCACTGTAATAATTATTATATTATACTCGTCTAAAACGAATTATTGGAAAACCACGGGACGCGAAGAATGCGTTTTGCGAAATTATTTCCTACCGAACACAACACAAGACCGTATTATCGACATCAGCTCCTGCGCGCGCGCGCGCGCGCGAAGTCATCAAACGCTCGTTTACGCGGCGTTTCTACTATAATTATATTTTCGATTATCCGAGAACGTACAATATTGTATAGTTTTAAATTCGAATATAACGTACGGGCGTTTAGGAACCCGTTTATACGCCGTTCTGCGGCCCCGTTAATCGTTTTTCCGACTTAAAAAAAAAAAAAAAATCTCTAGCGCTATGTACAGAAGTGTGTACCGAACACATATGTACGACACATGTTCTAGAGAAACGCACTGAGGAGAAATTCAACGTCAATAGCGTTAGGACGGCTTAAAACGCGTCGACGGTGGACGGTTATTTTGTAAAAATAATTTTGTATTTCGCGAACGAAACCGATGTTATAAAAATTCGAAAGACCGTAAATTTTCTCACACTCTCGTCGATTTGAATCGCGTCGGTAATTATTTTTAAAATCCGGACCGGAGGATTTATTATAACGCAACAAATCGCATCGGGTGTTTTCGGTGGCGATGTAAATTTTAATGCTACCGAAATGATGACCCGATGATAACGTCACGCGCCACTTGGTTTGCTCCGGAGGGATTTATGCGCCATGGCGTTACACGCGCGAGACAGGTGCAAAATGATAAAACTAATTTAATTAAACGTTCGGACATTTTAATGTTTGCGCAGGAGTTGCCCGCTCTCTAACAGCACAGCGACAACGCGCATAATTACTATTATTTTCGTCGCGACTTCTATTAAAAACGAATTTCTCGCCGCCAGAGCTGCAGATAATAATAACGGATTTCCTTCCGCCCGACGATGGATTATTATTTTATACATAAATATCGTAAAAATCCACCGTTCATTATTATTATCATACGAACGCGGAATACGTTTTATTTTATCGAAAATTACGCGTGCGGTGAGGACGTTTGAGAGGACATTAGGAAAAAGAAAAACCGAAATAAATAGCGACATTTTTACGGCAGACGAAAGAGAAAATCGGGGATTTTTTTTTCTTTTTTTTTTTTTTTTGCAACACTAAATATTACTGAAATATGCGCTACGGTAAAAAAAACTTAAAACATGCTCGTAAAAAAGAAAAAAAAACAGTGACGGAATAACGATAATTAATAAACGAGGAAACGAAAAATTTAATTTATGAATATTATAAAAAGGTCTGCACACTACGATATCATGGTAATATCAGAGAATATAAAATGAATTATATAAAGCGTACAATATCTAATGGAATAGCTATACGGATAATTTTTCTCACTTCTTCGAGTTTATACGAGATTTATATGAACAATGCTAAACAAATTAAATTTAACGCGTATTAGCATTAAAAAAAAAAAAAAAAAAAAACAATAACCCTAAAAATCTAAAACGCTTAAAACACGCGATATAAAATTGTATACTCGCGTGAAAACGTAACATACAAAAACAAATTTATTCAATAATAATAAATAATAATAATAATAATAATAATAATTAGCGAATGCCGTTTGAGAATCCGAACACTGATATCCGTGTTAAATAAATTAAAATTAATAATAGTAATTCTGTTTTCGGTAAATTTTTACAATATTTTCAAACACAAATGATTGGGCGACAAGAGCCAAGATAAATGCAACAACAACAGCAATAGTAATAATAATAATAATACATTCCGACAACGTGGAATTCGTATAATATAATACCCGCCGCGCGGTCGGTTTAGTTTTGTTGTGTGTACGCGCGTTTTGTCAAGGTTTCTTTGACGAGTAGTATCCGCAGCAAATGTTTTAAGCGCGCGTAATCCAACTTACGTCAACGTTCGTAATTACCCTATTTTTCGTCGTCCCTGTGGGCACGGGGCAGGGACCGAG
This sequence comes from Chaetogeoica ovagalla, assembly GCA_032441825.1. Lineage (NCBI taxonomy): Eukaryota > Metazoa > Arthropoda > Insecta > Hemiptera > Aphididae > Chaetogeoica > Chaetogeoica ovagalla. The sequence continues at coordinate 9,057,270 of CM063735.1, read as the reverse complement.
GGACCGTGGTATATAAACGCGCGGAGTAGCAGATAAGATAGGTCTCGCGCGGCGGCGGCCCGCGGAAGACAAAACGAGAGAAGAACACGATAATCCGATTGCGCCGCGCAGGGATATAATATCCCGTCGTCGTTGTCGTGAGGGACGAAGGGGACGGGGATACAAGGTAAATACACACTAATGAAATAAGCCACGGGACACTGCAGGCGGCGCGCTTTAAAGGCCGCGGTATTAATAATGCCGAGTAATTTCCGCGAGAGCTGTCTAAGCGAACAGGGATAAACGAATTCGGTTACCTAGGAGAGGTGTGCGCGCACACGCGCGCACGCGCGTGTGTGTGTCAGAGGGGAAAGGGCAGAGAAACCGACAGATAAACGACGGGAGGAGGAGGAGGAGGAGGAGGAGAAGGGAGACGAAGAGGAGAAAAGGAGCAGACGAAAGAGAGGATTGGTGGTAAGTGCTGCTTGCGCAGTGAAAGACACAGCGAGAGACGGCTTTTGTTTTCCGGCGGTGATTGTGAGAACGGCGGCGCGGTGGATTACCGAACACGCGGGTATAAAAAGATAACTGAAACGTTCTGAAGGAAACGGGTTAAGCAAATGCCGAAGTGATATAAGCAGTGTGTGCGTATAGAAATACTCGGCGGGTTTTGTAAAGACAAATTATTGGAAATTTTCTGAGTATGAATTTGATCGATTGTCTATCAACGGAATTCGAACAGGACACACACACACACTATAACGTCTCCATATAACACACACGGTTATCTCGTGGAAAACGAACTATGCCTACTTTGTAGATTCTGCGAAAACTCCGAGAAAAACATCATTTTCGTGCACAAACCTTCATGGTGTGCCACAAGCACCATCAAAAATCTCCCCACGTGTTCCTCGAGTCCACCGAATTCGATAAACATGTCATAATGTCCGTCGAGAAGTTCGAACGGGCTACTTATATAGTAAAAAATTAAATAGAAATATAAAAGAAAACGCCTTCGCAATTTCTATTTCCGATTAGTCCGCTTGTGGATAATAATAATAATAATAATAATAACCGCTGTGTCGATGAGACGTTTCGTGATACTGGTTTTTTCCCCCCGTGGAAATACGACCGCTTAAATATTTACTTGATAAATGAAAAAAATTAAATATGACAGTATAACGCGTCTGTCGAATTCGAACGTTCATTACTTGTAAAATATTTTGAAAATCAATAACGGTACACAAATTAATATCACATATGGACGATACCGAATTTAGAAATGCGAAGAGACGATAAAGTAATAACGAATGCTAAAATTCGAGTCGTGTGGACATTGAAGGGTTTACGAAAAGGCTTAATTAAATCTACTACCAAATCTATATAGTAGTTCTGAACAGATAAATAAAACTCTATCTTGCCTATTTGATTCCGCAATAACACAAAGTTTTAAGGTTGTTCTGGTCCGACGGTCTGAAAGTAATTGAAATCCATTTGTCCTTCGATTTTCGTTGTCATCCCATATCAACTAATCTCTAGGTTTCGTATAATTTCCTTCTCTACACTTGGATTTGGTCACAATTCTGTTCACACGTTTGATCATGATTTAAACTGTTCTCTCCTTCTTGTTCACGCCGTGATGAAATAAAGGTATCGTCATCGTAATATTAGAGAAAAATTAAACGTCATTATACGTAGAAAAGACGGGAAATAAATTATTCGATTTCCCTTCTCTTCTTCCGAACACAATCCAGTTTTTGTTCTCAAGTCCTTTTCATACGTAATTTCCTTCTTTTACACTTTTCTCTGTTTAATTCCGTTTTAAATATTATATTGGTATAGAATAATTTATATTATATCACTGGTTTTTTATTTTTATTCTTTCTGTCGTATCGTCAATACTACAACGTTCATAACTTAAACGCATTAAAAACATTACGATAACTTAAAATTAATAATAGCTTAATAAATAATAATTACGAATAAAAAAAAAAAAAACAAAAAATTTAGAACGAAATGTAAGACAAATTTTCTATGAAAAAAAAAAACGATTTATATGATAAAAAAAAAAGAAAAGCTCTCACCGGGTTTTCAAAGAATGAAATCACGAAATATGAATCCAATAAATTTCCCACGAACATTGTGCAGGAAGATATGTTACGAGCGATTTATGATGAACGGAGATACGCTTCAGTGTGCAATTAACACTGCGATTATTGCCACAGCGGGAAGAAAATGGAAAATGTTTCGCGCGAACACGGACGAGATAGTGGCCGGGAGACACTATGCGATTTAAATAATTTGTGTACTTAAACAAATCTCTCGAATCGTTCTCGAATTAATTCGCTTTTGTGTGCACGCGTATTATAAATAAATATATATATATATATATATTACACGATATTATATCGTTTAGTTACGCTGTCGTCGATAATATGTATCGCGCAGCCTCGATTATTATTACACGAGCAGTGTTTTATTTGAAATAAATAATATATTTTCCACGAAAAAACCTTCTATAAGTATTGTATTTTTTTTTCTTCTTTTAAGCCATCGGTTTTCCGATCGGAACTCGAGATCGTACACAATGTAATATGATTTATACGATTCGTGTGGTTTTTGTGTCTTGTCTGTTCAACGCACTTTTTCGCGTATAACTGTACTGCACATTATTAATCTTTACACGCTTTACTTTCACGTAGTGAATCGTGATTTTTCATATATACAGTTTTCGTAAGCGTTAAAAAACTAAAAATTCCATAAACATTGGCAAAAAATAAAAATTATTACCACGTACGTTGTAGCGACAATTTTTATATACGAATTGTGGAAATTTATTAAAACTTAAGACGTGTACGGATATTTTAAGAGTACTTTAAATAATCGTAAATTTTTTTTTCCGATTGTGTGAAATTTAAATATTTTCGAAAAACTACGAAGAACAAACCGAATTCCGTGCATAATCGCGTTTAATATATTTTAATTGGATGACACGTAAATTGTATAATTCGAAAATACGTCCTAATGTAAACGGCGAATAGAATAATATCGTATTCACTACAAATTGTGGTGATTAATTTTTACAACATTAACAGACTGACTTTCGTTGAACATATTATCGTGAATTATTGCCGTACAGAGATAATAATTTGAAATCGATCGTTCTAAATTTAAACTAAACTACGTAGTAGTAGAATGACTTTGTCGCGTACAAAAAACAAAAAAAAAATTATCAATTCGCTCGTATAAATGACAATACTCTAAAAACTACTATTAGAAAAATAAATTGAAACAATTAGAAAATAAGAAATGAACAATACCGATAGAGATAAATGAATTAAATAATATTATTTAAGAATATTGGTATTCAAGGTAAAGAAGTCGCTGATTCTTTGGCCTCTATAACATCAATTTGCCACCATCCCCATTCAAACTTGCCTCATCTGACTTCACTCATATTTTAAGACACTACGTTAATGACCTCTGGTTGTCACAATAGAATTATTATGTCTACAAATCCAAAATAATAGTCCCTAGAATCCCCGGAAAAAAATTGGTTCAAAAATCTCAAACTTATAGGATAATCTACTGTCCAATTTAATCGTTTACGAGTTTGTCGTTCTATTTATTTCCTTCTCGTTCATATAAACTTAATAATAATTCTCCTCTCTGCACTCTCCATCCGAATGAAATGTATTTGTGATCTTCCTCGTATTCTATTTTAACCTTCCTCCTTTATCCGATAAACGTTATTTTTCTTTTTAAAATCACAAAATGTATCTCTTGACCTCCCATCTATCGATAATTATAAAAATGAACTTGTTATTATTAAAATAATATAAATATATTTTTGTTTATTTTTCATTGTTTAATTCAATCTCGTAGTACTATATTTTTATGTTTCTTTTTTTCTCTTTATAATGTTTTCAATGTTTTTTTTATATTTTTAATCGTCAAAATTAATTGTATTACATAATTTCTTAAAAAAAAAAAAGATTTAAAAAATACAAATAAATGTTCAGTTGAAACGATGCGAAAGCGTATATAGGAGAAATTTTATTAAAAATATAGACATTCGTCTAGAAAATCCATCGATATTATTATAAGAGGAGAGAAAAAATATTGAAATAAATAACTAATACGATAATTACTGGTGGTCGTCTATATAAATACAAAATAAAAAAAAATAATAATATTCTTATAGTTTTTCGTTCAATATAAAACTGTAAACTGGCTTGTACGAATTCAACGAATACACGCGTAACAATAATAATAATAATAATACAAATCGATAAAGCCATTAGGTCTGATTTTTTTTAGACACTATGAATGCATTATTTCGCGTTGACTAAAACAAATGTGGTGTGTAACAAATTCGAATCCGGGTATTCGAACGTTTTGCGCTTGACGGTAAAATAATCTATTTGAATAAAAAAAAAAATGCAAGTGTAAACACTGCGAACTGCGTATTATTCATTAAAAAGTATTTGCGTTCGACTACGCGTACATATACGGGATTTTCAATATATATGTTATTTGTTGAAAACACGGAAATTAAAAGAAGAAAAAAATCCAGGCGAATTAACTGTAAACGTTTTTAAAGTGTTTCTTTTTTTTCCCTCCCCCCCCCCCCCCCGACGATTAAATCGTTAAGAGCGCAATAATTATTACCACTATATTATATTGCACACAAGCCGGTATAACATTACACGGAAACGGTTTTCTCTTTTTTTGCGACGCTAAACCGTTTATTTATGGTTTCGCATTCCGGTGTTTTTATTATTTTTATGTTTTCGTCGCCGACGTTTTCGAAAAATATCGCCCCGAGCGTATTGTTTATCGAACAAATACGAAATATTTATATGTATATTATAAACTCGATGATGACGAGCTGTCGATTGGATTGGAAAACGTATTTCACAACACTGCGGAGCGGTATTTCATTGTTTATACGTAAAACATAATATAGGAAGAGAGAGAGCGCGAGAGAGAACGCGTTTATTATAATAACCTTTTTTTTTTCGTTTCCTCCTCACCCCCCCCCCTTGCCACGGCTCGGCACATCGAACCTCGAGGGGGTGTCAGAGAAAATCTGCGAACGAAATATACGCGAAAATATGAATTCCTCCGAACCGAATTTAAAATATAAATACACACATCGGAAGCGAAACAAATCGTTTATCGTATATTTTCATTTTCATTTTTTTTTTTTTCGGCGCCGCGTTTTCATTATATATAAATATATATAAAAAAAAAATGTATATTAAATTAAAGTCCAATTGTTTAGACACAATAATAATGCGTATTGTTTCTGTCGGTAACGCGCATAATAATATGGGAGAGAGAAAAAAAAAATCATTGTACACGATTTCATCGCGTAAACGGATGGAAAGGAAATAAACCGTTTACAAACGTTGCAAAGCGTATACGAGTATGTATATATATATATAACGCTATAACGAAACCGTCCTATTGCACGATCTGGACCGGGAGGAGAAAAAATCTGTATAACGTACACCGCGCGCGGTCGAAATTGAAATTAAATTATAACAATATACACGACGCGTTCATTTTTCAGTCAACGTCAAAACTTCATTCGTTACTTTTTTCCCGGAGTCGTTCGTACGCGCGTTTACACTAATTATCATTTCGATCGACTTGAACAAATGTCGTGTATCAAATCGCGACGCGATATTATCCTAACGTCGAATACTGAATACGAGTAATGTTTTTATTTTTAATTTTTTTTATATATATATATATAATCTGTATTAGTGAATGATCGTATAAAGCGCCGGAACGTTTTTAACCGAGTCGTAAATATCGGTTTTGACTTTCTCGGTTAACAAAAAGAAAATTATAAGTGAATTTTGATTTGAGAAATTAAAAAAAAAAAAAACACCTTTTGTTGGTACGGCGTAGTGGTTACGTGCTGTTCGTTACATTTCTCAAAAGCGTTTTCGTGAACTTTAATTTTCAATCAATAAATCATCCGGAGTCGTAGTAGCACGCGTTACAAAGAACCAAAAAAATTAACGATTTTTATCCGATAGATATATTATTACAATGTATTTGAATACCTGTTTTTACATATTATATTTGTACGAGAATTATTTTTCTCCATCTCTGTTGGAACAGACAACAGCAAAAAAAAAAAAGTACAAAAATGGATACGAAATATTAATTTTTTTTTTTTTTAATATATACATAAATAATTTATTTACTCCTCGGCTACACTTTTCTACACAATCATCTGCACGCTTCGATTCAGGCATTTATCATATCGTGGTGTACGAGGAGTTTTCCGACGGCTTTCTCAAAGAACGATTCTCCACCGCCGCCATTTACATACTTTTTAACTTTTAACTCCTCGCCGGCATTGCGAACTCTTTGAACTGCTCTTAACACTTTTATAATGTATATACACAGGTCACATATCCCGTCGTAATTTTTTTTCCTCGTAGAAAATCCTCTCCGTATTCGCTTGCATCAGTACTTTTGTGGCGCGAGAAAACTCCAAAACTGCGCTAGTTCGTTTTGAATTCGGGCGGGGAGGAGGAGTTTAAAATTCACATTCAGTCTTTTTCATTATTTCACCATGCACACAACACGTATAATCTTTTTCGTAGCTAAATTTCACCGTGGACTTAAAAGTCCACAGACGTGTATTAAAATCCTAGGTAAATCATCACGGAATTCACCTACAGACCTTGTTAGGAAGACGACGACCTAGAGGAAGACCGAGACAGTCGTTCTTTCAAGACACTCCATACGAGTGTATACGCTGAATCCCAACAACCACAATCATTTGAAAGAAGCTGCCATAAACAGAGAGTGGCGGTCAAAAGCGACAAGGCACACAACCTTTCAAGAAACTGACCTCTCACTTCGCTATTTCAACACTGTCGCTCGCTGCACGAATTCTTTTTCCCTCGTCCTACAGCGTCCGTCATAGCAGCGCACGTCCTTCTAATCTAAACCGTCGTTCTAGTACACAAGTATTAATTCGAATGTTAAATTAATAAATTCGATTTTTAATGAGATATACGAATATCACAGTCGTTATTCGTTTAACGACAATCGCATAAACCGATCGATTTCGAATAACGAGAAATATAATATCGTTATTATGTAGAATAAGTATATAATAATAGATGAGAGATTCAATCGATTTTCTTTTTTTCTATTTTAATTGTAAATTCGACGTTAATAACAATAACGTCAGTTCCACAATATAATGTCGCCTCGGGGACGACGACATTCCAGTGGAGGAGAGTGCTACAGGAGCAGCAGTGTTTTTGCAATCTACGCGTTTTGCCAGTAAAAGAACGAACTGGGAGAAAAGTGTAGAGAAGAGTGGAAAAAAAGAATAGAATAGAAGTCATTGTTGTTGACTTTGTTAACGATATGTATACACTCGCACACCCGCAGACGTAGTCGTTTCCTCAGGCCATTGTGTCTATATACTCGTATACGCGCACCAGCTTTGATATAAGCGCGACTATTACTCCGCCTTGTCAATAAAAGTTTTTTTCACGTTGTTTCAGTCGACTACTGCAGACGTATAAGTTAATTTTATTCTCATAGGAAATTAAAAACACGCGCGCGACTTAATATATCACAATACCCGTACGAATCCTCAATCTCTCTCCTTTCTACAATTTTTAGTCATGTATAATGTATAAGTATGACGACAGTTAAAAAACAATGCGGGTTTATTTTTTTTATACACATATCGTACTCGATCGTTGCGGAAATGTGTATTAATTTTTTTCCCCAATTCCATTTCAAACATTTCACTCGAAAACAAATTACTTATATATATATATATATATATAAACAAATTATCAGTCCGGCTATGACCTATAGAATCCAACTATGAGATGTCGTAAATATATCAAATATTAATACTTTTCAGTCTATTAATTTAAGGCTAATAACAAATGCTCTTCATGGTATGTTAGCCATATCATACCTTATACAATGACCTAAACATCTGCACTGTATCTATGCTCTTGCCCGTATTTATTACACAAACTTCCACGCAAACACACACACTAACCCACTAATTTTTCTACTCTATCCTCTGGCACTCTAATCCTCCAAGACGTCTTAAACGGAACTGGTCTCGTGATTTACTCACTCGCCAACCAAAACAAAAAAAAATATTTTATTTTTGAAATAGTGTCAATGGATGCCTCCTTCTATCATGTCATCACTCTTAGTACATAAGAATAACGTTTTTGTTTCTTTATCACTGACATAATATGCGTATACACAACGAACGGTCCACGACCTGATGATCTACGAAATTTCCCTACAATATTGTCGTTTCGATTTTTAATAATGGCTCTAATGTTATTTACGATTTTAGATTTTCATTAATAATTTCCATTACAGTTCTGTAACGATTTTTATACATTTTATCACGTTCATTACCGGATTTTTACTGTTATATTCCGAAAAACATTAAGTACACATTAATAAATAAAAAGGATTGATATTTATTTCTTTTTCTTCAAATTTTCAATTTCTCTCTCTCTCTCGCTTTTAAACACAATATATAAATACAAATATAACATCTAACCTCGGACGATGTATATACTACCAACTCGGCGGATAAAATCTATATGTGATACAGAGATAGTCATCATACACCACCATGTCTTATCACGGTTCATCAGACAAGACTTTTCCCGTTTCTTTTCCCTCCTTATATACTTTATAAGTTTTCATACATCAAAGACAAGTCTCCGCACATATATATTTACACAAATGACTACCGACGATCAATTCGGTGTATATATATATATATATATAAGTGTATTTGCCTTTTGATCTTAAAATTATAACGCGCGTTCTTTTGAAAATACGTGTCCATTTCGTATATATATATATATATATATATATATACAGAGTGTCTCAAAATGCAATTATTTTTTATAAAACTTCATAATTTTCTGTTTTTCTTTTTTTTGAATATTATTGTATAACTCGACACAGGGCGACGGATTGTTGTGTATTAAGAAAAACATTCAATTAAATATCGTCATTATAAAAAACAAGATTTTTTTTTTTTTGATCGAGCTCGGAAAATTGTAGAAACCCTTTTGGGTTTATTTCAAATAAAAAAAAACAATATTTTTAGTTGTAAAAAAAAAATTAAAAAAAAACATTTAAAATATATAATTTGTACAGCACTTCCGGTTATTATTATTATTTTTTCAACCTCAAAATTATTCGAACTGGAACAAAAAATTATTTGTATTTTTCGCATTACCCACGAAACACTCCGTATACGCGTATACGTTCAGTTGTATAAAATACATTCTTTCATTCGTCGGCTTTATATAATATAACATTACCAATTCAGATTTTAAATTCTACGATAGGATTTTTTTTTCGTACACATAATAGATATTAGAAAATTAATGTATTCGTATTCGTCCGAAATACTCGGGGATGTGGAATGATCCTGACAATGTTTAGACCCGCAGCCACGCAGCATCCGCGTTGTATAACAGAAACGCGGGCATGTTCACGGTGAAAATTGAATACGCAATATAAAACGTTATGCCCGTTATATTATATGGATATATATATAATATTAACACGAAACGCGTTATATTATACGCGACGACTTATTTTTTTTTTGTTTTACGATTCACCTGTATACAAGCTGATGTTGAGTGAAACGAAAATAAAAACAACAAAATTCATAGCGAACGTTAATAGTGTAAAAATCGTTAAACCCCCGCGCGTTATATTTCTATACGAGAATTAAAAAATAAAATTTGATAAAAAGACACAATTTTATACGATGCACGCATAAAAACAAATTGATTTATTTGGTGTTTGCAGAAGGTTTTCGCTTCGGCGGAGGAGCGTTTCATTATTAATTTATCGATTTGTTAAAACGTCGCGTGTAGGGGAAAAAAACGCGGGTGTAATAGTCGTTAACGTAATATAAACGAGACAATATTTATTTCGTTATTTAAAAGAATTCTATACGAATATAAAAATGCGTTAACCTATACGGATGATATGAACGCCCGCGGACATAAAATATTATATAATGTATCTCGTATTGATATTTGTCATAAGCGAATTTTTTAGTTCCCCATTTTTTCTTTTTTTTTTTTAAGTTTTAATTAGATTTGTACCGCGTAAAATTATAACTACTTTGTGAAGGGAAAAAAAAATTACAAGTGGATTTATTACGCGCCATGTCTTTACTATCAGCATGCGTATGAAACGTGTAACGGCGATTTCGATCAGAGCAGGAATACAAATAATTGTAACGGATTTAAAAATCATTAAAACCGCTCATATAAGCGGGTAACTTGGCCTCGAGTTCTAAGACAGTTCGAATCACATTATTTACGAGAAGTATTTTAGTGGGAACACCGAATGACTTTATTAAAAAACGCGTTCCCAAGTCTGAAGCAAACGAATCCGACAAAACAATGTATTAACTACAGAGTACAAGATTAATTTCGAACGCGTATAATCGTTGTAAAAAAAAAAAACACTAAAAAACACTAACCCGAGTAATCTTTAAAATGCTGACTTATTATTATTTTTTAAATTACGTTTCGAGTATGATTCTCGTGTAATTTTTAATAATAGACTCGCGACAATATGCGGGTTTTATAGTGGTAAATCTTACCAACTAACTATACGAGTGAAAGCAAATGAGGTAAATGGACCGGTTGTTTTCAACATCCGTAGTTCGCAGAAATATAATATCTCTCGCATTCGGATTTAAAGTCAAAAAATAATAACAATATATATATATATATATATATATATATATATATATATATATATATATAATATGGAAAACACTCGAATAAATTGATTTTGCAATGTGTTATTAAAACAAACTTTTTATAAAACCGCCGATTTAAAACGATTTTTAGAGGCCGATTTTTTTCCTTTTTTTTTATCTCGTACGTTTTTTAGTCGCACTGTATTTATTTATACGACGAAGCGCTTTAAATCGAATTTGTACAAAAAAAAAAAAATTTGAAAATTATTTCGTATGAGTATATAAAACGTATATAAAAACGACTCGTTGACGTGGAATTCATTTTTAATGATTTATGTTTTATTATGATTTATGAACGGTTTTCGATACGCGAAAAGAGAAACGCTACTGCGGGTTATTATAATAACAACAATAATAATAATATATCGACGAACTGTTTATTACATTATAATACAAAATATATTAAACGTGAAACTTCCTAATTTACCGACGAATAACAAACACAACACACCAGTATGTCTGTATATCGGGTTAAAAAAAAAAAAATTCGCGGTAATTTAAAAACTATAATACATCATAAGTATATAATATATTGTCGACAGCCGTCAGTTGATATATAGTAGTAATATTATAACAATATATGATATTGATATTACATTCTTTTTTCGGTATAATAATATGATATATTATTATTATTATTATTATTATATCATTCGCGTTTTACGACTGCATATATATAGATATAATATAATACACCATTTTTAATATAATTTATACGTCAAGACATTTCGCATAAGAACGAAATAAACAAAAGAAAAGACGAATGGATGTCAACACGGCGTGCGTATAATATTTTACGAGTACATTACACATTTTTTTTTTTTTTTTTTTTTTGTTTTTTTACTTACTTTTTCCAGTTGTAAGAAAATATAATCGAGGAAATGTTTATCGTGTTTTTCGCGTGTTTATAAAATAAATAAATAAATAGTTGAACGTATACAGAAAACGGTCGAAAATGGAATTTGAAAGGAATAAAAAAAAAACCACGAAAGCCTATTATTATTAAAAACGACAAAAAAAAACGCAAAAAAGAAAAAAAGGCTCCGGGGAGATTCGAACTCCCGATCTCCTGTTTACTAGACAGGCGCTTTAACCAACTAAGCCACGGCGCCGGTTGACGACACGTGCGATATAACGGCCATTTGAACAACACGTATCCGAATGTCATTAATATTTTCATTTTACGCAGATTTAAAAAAGAAAAAAAAAACGTTTTATTCGAGTGTTTCGGAACACGAGTGTTTCCGTATAAATGAATAATCGGTATTTTCTTTTTTTCAAAATTCTAGAATTTTCTTAGAGTTATGCGACACGTTGTGTATCGCCTCCGCCTGTCTAAATATTTTTTTATAAATAATTTCGTTTTATCGTTATATACTCGTGTATATTATACTTGCGATCTATATGTTATTGGATTTTTTTTTTTACGCACGGGGCATTTAAAATATCATTTCAATAAATCGAATATAATAATATATTATATATAACGTTCGTGATGTCGTGTCGAGCACGTTGACGCGGTTCGTGTAAGTAACAATTCGTTTATACCACCGAGCCGATGATAACCGTGTTCGTTCTTTGATTGTCAACTGCGTCCATTCCTTCCCGTAGACGAAAATACCTTACCGCGCCGCCGTAAGCACGTTACACGCGATCACTGTAAGTTAGGCCGGCATGTCGACGCGATAGATGGCGAAATATTCATAAATAATAATAATAATAATACGATAATTGCGAATATGTAATGATTAAGCGTCGGCTATTGATTACTACTCGCAAGTCGTGTTATAAAATATACGGATATTACGCACTTCTCTCGGTTGAACGAACGATCAACGCGGCCGAGCCGTGAGCACCGCCTTGGTGACCGTCCCCGACAGTGCTATTCGTGTTCTATTCGTTTTTTCGTTCTTTTTTCTGGTCTTGTTTTGTCAAATACATATTATATATTCGTCGCATTCGTTTCGTGTATTGTACGAAACCATTCCACATCATTTGTAAAAGATAAACCGTCTCAATGTAGACAATTATCATCTATATCTGTGCTTCTCGGACTTTTTCGTCATGAGCCCCTCCTACCCATCCCCCGTCCGTACATATTCAATGGGAAACTGTCAAGGCCCCCTAATAACACGCGTTTTTAAGTAAAAAAAAAAAAAAACCTGTACAACCGCGAATTAATTCGATATTTTCTTCCGTTTCAGCGTGAACTTCAGTCGGAAAATGTCTTTTTTCGTTAGACAAATTATATAACCTACCCGCTCTTTAACTGTTAATCGCGTATTATTTTAATTTCGCCGAACTTATTTCATTTTGATTTTCCCCCTTTACCATTCAACTCGTCTTGCGTTCTCCTAGGTTATTATTTTATTTCTTTTATCACGAAATAATTAATTGTAATAAGGTGTTTTCGTATTTTTATAAAACAAAAAAACACCGATAACGAAATTAAATAGAACGGAACACAACGAATGGAACCGTCGGCGCCGTGGCTTAGTTGGTTAAAGCGCCTGTCTAGTAAACAGGAGATCGGGAGTTCGAATCTCCCCGGAGCCTTGTCGCGTTGTGGTCCTTTCGTAACAACCAACACTACACGGACGAATTTTTTTTCCATTTTTTTCCCCAAACGCGCGACTATTTATTATTATTTACGTTTTTCTATCGTAACAATAATATATTTTCATTACGCGAATCGTGTCATAACAAAAAAAAAATCGACGTTTTTCATTAAATTCAATTTAAAAGGAAGAGTATAATATTATTACGATAATTCCGTATTATCGACTGCGATAAAATAATAGAACACATTTCTTTTGTTTCCCCCCCCCCCCCCGTTTCACTCGTTCGTCGAGATACATTTTTCCGACTAATTATTTTATTACACAAACGTTTGGCCAATAATAAAAAATTAAATTTTTATAATTTTCTTCTACGACGAATACGCGTTTAAACATTGAAAACCGTTATCTACGCGTATATTTTATTATTATTATTATTATTGGGGAAACATAAAAACTATATGAAAATATATATTTTTATACTGCAATGGCAAAATATTTAATAATATAATATAATAGCTTAAAGGGTCGTGCAGCAGTGTATACACACTGATTGCAGACGGGTCAAACGATTCTCTTTAAAATAATAATATGAAGTTTTTTTATATATATATATATAAATTCTGAGAGAATTTAATAAGTTTACTAATAACATACTACATACGCGTTCGTCACAAAACGGGGGACTGTTTAAAAAAAGAAAAATGATTTACAGAAGAAAAAAAACAGAAAAATTTACGTATACTTAAATTCCTATAAAACATTTTTCCAACAAATATCTTTACCGCGTTATACGCAAAATGCGTTTCCTAGCTAGTAATTCATGCCCCCGGCCCCATTTATATATACGTTTAATATAATGTTTTTGTAATAAAACGAATTTTTTCAAATCAAAAATGATCAAATGTATCCTCCGAACTCGCGTGGACTAATGAAAAGTGTATTTGAATGTAAAAAAAAAAATATATATATATGTTTAATAATCGTTTCGTCATATCGTATATATATATATATTAACGAAACACGATTTTTATTCTCTACAAATTATCAGAAATATTACCTGCAATAATTATGAATTTCCATTCGATTATACTCGTTCGGTACCTGAAACAAAAGTCATCGTAAACGTATTAAAATATACGATTCGATTTTCGGTAAAAAAAAAATTATCATTTATTAAAAAAAATATATATATTTCGATATAATAATTTTATTTTTTTTTTTTTTTTTATTAAAACAACGTGTTCTCGCAGTTCACGTATTATTTATATTATAGCGGTATACTATATCATAAATTATAAAAAATAATAATTCGTATCTATATATAAAAGTCTAAGAATAAATATGAAATATAATTTAAAGTTTACGATTGAAAATTTCTCTTAAACGATATTGAACACGGTTCAACACGGAATGCGTAATAGCGATTCGTATAATAATAATATGTATATAATTTAATAATAATAATAACCTATTCGCGATCTATACATAATATACTAGTTGAATTACGCGGTTTCGTCCGTGTGATTATTATTTATTTATTTTTTTTATTTTTCATATTTACAATTATTATTTTATTATTGCATATGACGTAATTTCGGCTGGTTGAAATAAATATTTATGGAGAAAGATAAAAAAAATAAAAATTAATTAATTAATAACACAGTTACATAGGTAAAATTAGATAAATCATGATTCATAAATGAATGAATAACTTCAAGGATTATATATGGACGCGTTGGACTTTTGTATAAATATATATATATAATCAGTATAACGATTAGTTAATTAGACCGTTTGTTTTTAATTATTCTCGTTTCTGCCACTATTTTCAAAACGATAATAATAATAATAATAATAATCGTGTTCGATTTTATTATTGATAGATAAACTCGTATTTGCTTTTCGACTCTTGTATTTTCCTATAAGTATACGTTTTTCCAAACTCTGGAGATTCAACTCTCCCGTCGAATGTTTCTCGCCTTGCATTTAGCAACGACCACGCACTACGCGCTGATTTATAATACGGACGAGATAATATAGAAACGAGAAAAATACAATATAATATGATATAGAGTTTGTCATTGCGAAATGAAAGTGTGGCTGCGAAAACCGATTTGTAACGAAAACGAGCCGCAGCGCAGAGTGGATATACGTAATATATGTTATCAAATAATATTGGACGCGTGTAACGCGTTTTTACATTGTGTTTGTAACGACGCGTAATACGCACAATACACCCGATGATCATCTCTAGTAAATTGATGTCCGTACATTCGCGTTAAATACAACAAAATACGGATAAGGTCTTCTTAACGTTTTTTTTTTTCAAAAACCATAAGCGTATACGCTATCGGGGAGTGCAAAACCCCTGGAATTTTTGTAGGAGTGCAAATATTATCATTTTTTCCATATTCACAACGCATGAATTGCGTCAAACTATATTAGATATATTTATGAAACAATCGTAACAGAACGATGTGAGGTCTTCATCGTGAACCGTCAATGTGATATTTTAATACTATTTTTGACAGTACCCGCAGACATCGTGTCAAACGAAGTTTGTCCTGCTTAAAACTCACCTCAGATCAACGAGATGATCTTTGAGATGAAAAATTCTTTGATCGTACTAAATTGAATAAAAAAAAAAAATTGTATGGTAAATAAACTTGCGAGCGAAAGATAATTGTACTGATTTACTCCATCACGAATTTCAACGGAATTACGCTTATGCCGTAATATAATATATACTCAAAAACGTAACAATATTTGTGTCCCGGTGATTTTTTTTTTTTTTTTTTTTTTTATGAATTCGTAAAGCGTTCGGGGATTTCGCGGATTTCCAAGTCTGAATTTCAGTGAACTACTCTTAAAGTCTTTAACGCTCATATGATTTCCATTGAAATAATTGCTTCGTGCGGGAAAAAAATCTACAGAAGACGACACTCAGTCATACAGACATCAAATTTTTACGCGAAATAAATTACAATAATACACGACTGTTTTTTCTTATATTCTTAGCGAGTTTTAGACATTATAAAAATATAATTTTTTTCCTCTTTTTTTATAAAATACTTATAATTATTAAAAAATTAAAGAGACATTTAAAAAAACAACTCTGAATTATTGTATATTATTTCGTGTGTAAAAATTCCGTTGTTTTAAGTACGCGACTGCAGTGGAATTCTTTTCCCGGTTTTTGTCGGGATAAACATTTCAATTTTTAAACGTTTTCTTCTGTGTCCACTGCGGTACACCTGACAGCGCATTTTCAGCGGACGTCGCACGGTTTCGTTTGCCCGTTTCTCTTGACGAGAAAAACGCGGTCAAAACATCAAAATGTAAAAACATTCTCCGTTCTAATAATATAAAATTAAAATATTATTTTCTTTTTAGGTCTTCGTGTTGTTTTAACAGAAAGTTAATTATTATTATATTGTATAGCGTGTAATGAACAACATGACGAACACGTGCGAATTAAAGTAGAATTATTTATTATAAAAAAAAAAAAAATTGATTTTTCTTGTTTATGATTGAGTAAACCTGATTTATTTTTCTCGCGAAACCCTATATTTTATTATCATTAATAAGTATTATTTTTAAAACCAGCTCTGTAACGAAAGAACGCGTCATATCGTATATTTTCCACACGTTGCATACCGCACGTTACACGTATGATATTCTCTTATACAATCGTTTTCTTACAGAACAATATTTTTTTTTTTTGCGTTTTTACCTGGGGATTCGATGCTAATACCTAACGATCCTCCGACATTTTCTATAATAAAGACATATTTATATAGTCCCTTCAGTATACAATCCTCCTGTTTGAAATCCAGTATCCGTGGATTGATTATGTATACAGAAATTCTGAGAATATACGTATTTATTGCGTATATAGAATAATATTGAATAAAAAGAAAATTTTTCTTTTCTATCGTTTTGACGGTTTTTACATTTATTATGTCATTCGTTTTTTTATTTTTAAAATGGAAAATTCAGCACTAAATAAATATATAAATAGGATATGTGTGTGTGTGTGTGTGACATATTATGATTTATACGCATATTATGAGTTGATTTTCTAGAGAAAACGCAATATAGAAACGCGTATTATTATTACTCGCGGTATAGGTAATGAAAATGTCCTACCATAAGTACTGGCAATTTTTTTTCAAATCACTCAAGTGTGCAATGTAAACAAATACGACGAATATAAAACGCGTCCAACCTTTTGGTTCGTAATATGCCAGTTGTACCGGGTTTACACGTATATGTGATTTGTGAGAACAATTTTTCTTTGTGACATTTTCTAGGCACTTTTTTTTCTTCTACTTCTTCTTTTCTCCACTCCCGCGCAATATACGCGAGAAATTCATTTTATTCTATTATTTCTAAAACGAATTTAGGCAATAGTAAATCGCGTACTTTATTATATAGGTACCACCTACGCGTAAAAATATATATATATATAAGACACATACACATCAGGTCGCGCGCGTTTAACTTTTTATATTATTATTATTATTATTTTTACGTCTCGTTGCATTTACAAGTACTTTCGGCGCGTAATCTACGCGATAAGAATAATACTCTATTTACGTACATATAATAACACACATTTTGCTTAAAAAACACGCATTTAATTTTCTTTAAAAAAATTATCTAATGTCGTCGTCGCGCACTCGTGCGACAAATCATCTCCACTCGCGCGTCTCATCTCACCACTGCGCCGTAGTTATATAGTAGCCTGTTCGAGTCTTTTCATTATATGTTTGTCAGCCTCGCAATCGTCTTTTTGGATAATGTTCTTTTCCACCTTTTATTTTAACCGTCACTATATCCTCTTCGCTTGTTTCTCACTTCCGTCTCCATCGACATTATACTACTCGATGGCTTTCGTGGCTCGGTCGACGGTACGATTATCGACTCGCGGATTCTTATAAATCCGACCTCTATTTTTCCACCACGCGTCATCATTGCTTCTGGTGTGTTCCGATCGATTGTCGTCGGTACAATGGTGATATTGGAAACGTCCTCGGCCATCTCTACTATTTGAATCGTAAACGCAAGTCCAGCGTTTGTTCGATTGTTATGAACTGCGTGTACCTACTCAATACTGTCGCTGATTGCCGTTGATTTGTATACATTGTGTAGGTACGCTTTGAAAGAAGATGATGTGGCAAATCGCGGTAAACGCGCGGAGAAGACCGAAGCGAGCTAGGGACACTCATCAGAAAACATAACCATCCATCCATCTCATCAGAAAACATGACCGACGCGACGACGTGCGAGCCCCAATGTTTGACTTTCGACGAGTATATTATGTAACAACTATACCTATATGACGAGTGTTGAACAGTCGGATAGGACCCCACAAGAAGGGCCGCCCGCAAACGTTGAAATAACACAAACAGAGAGGGACGACTATGATGCAGCGGCGTCCCTGAGTAGTAGTAGTACTTTAGGTCCTTAAGCAACAGCTCCACACTGCACTTGTATATTATTATTATTATTATTATTATTATTATTACGTTATACGCCGCGGAGTATAATATACGAAACGTTCGTCTTTCGGTTCGTTAAATAATAATAATAATAAAAATATATTTTCAATATATATATATATATTTTTATAATTTATATCCGAACGAGAAAACGCGCGCTTATAAATATTATATACACACACGCGTTTTTGGCGTTCGAGTGCGCGATACGCAAATGAAAAGAGAGAAAGAGAATGTATACGATATCAAACACATTCACGTTTTACCTACGGCGAGAGATGTTTCTGAATAAAATTATTATTATTTTCCGAACAATGATTTCGACAAATACGTATGTGTAATTATCGTGAAATTTTAAAACAATTCAATTCATACTGTCCATGCACACTTATCTCAAAGCACAAACGCACCGAGGTAAATGACACATTTCTAATATCTTGTTTGGCAATTATTTTACTTTTACATACAAATTTATTTTCCTAATGATCTTCGTCTAAATCAATTTAATTCATTTTTCATCCATTGGTTACTATACACAATACGGCGTATCACGTTTTCAGATTCGAGAAAAGCCCGCGTGGACGAATTTCAAGATATATTTTTGAAATATACAGAGTGACAAGTCTGAAAAACTTCGGGATGTGATTGTACACCCTTCAAAGGAATGTAAAAAGTTCCTGGAAAACTGTCTGCGCTAATCGTTCGGTATTGCTATTGCAAACACCGTAACGAAAATGCGTATCCATGTATTCCTCATTTGTGTACGAAGACATGGCGTCTAATTGAAACGTTATAAAAAAAAAAATCTGCACAACAAGTCACTGCAGTCGCTCGATTGAATCTAAAATAATTGTAAGACAAGAAAACCCGAATGATTAGCGCAGACAGCAGTTTTCCAGAAACTTATATACTCGAGCGACAACGAATTGATGTAACTCTCAGTGTTTGCCCGAGTTGTTCTGAGAATCTCTTCTCTCTAGAATTCTGTCTCGTAGTGATTGGATAATTTTGAAAAATACACATCAGAGCTGTAAACAACTGCATTGTATGGAGTCCTTATCCCCCTCACCTATTCCCGCAATTAATCGATTCGGTATACGTTTTTTCACGTGTGTGTATTTGCGCGTTTTTCAGTTTTTATTTTTACTCAAGATAATCTAACGTCTAGTAAATCGTTTAAAAGCTATTTAAATGAACAAATTTTCAAGAAAATGTTGGCCCAAAAGTTGATTCCACTAAAATCTCGGAGAATTTTTCGAAAATTCGAAAATGTTGAAATATGTTTAATTTATATAGATAATCTGAACAGCATTTGGAAAGTTTTTTAAGGGATCTTAAACGTAGAAAAATCACCTTGGATTAGTTTGTAGCGTCAACAGTTTTCGTGTAATGGTAATTAATTTTTCAAATCGAAGTCTGATAATTTCAAAAACGCAAAATGTGAAATCGCTCAGAAACGGTTGAGAATCGAACACGGGTTTGTTGCTGGAACTTTTTGTTGTCCCTTTAGAGTTGTGTACAGAATCACATCCCGAAGTTTTTCAAATTTATCGCCAGTCACCCTGTTTATTTACTGTGTCGTTTATAGTTCGCGTCTTATATTATTTAAATGTTTTGAAAATATAAAACTATAATAACAGAAACTCGTACGTAATACAACCCCACCACGTGCAGTGGGCGCATTATTTAAACACTTTAAATAGACCGTCTGCAATAAAAATACGTTCGGGACGAAAAAAAAAGGGATATTTTTATAAGATATGCGTCCGAATTACATAATTTACGAAAAACGCGTATAACTTTTTAAGTTATGTAACAAAAAAAATTAAGTATTTTTTTTTTTTTAACACAGAAACGCAATTTTAATAATAATATTACGTGTATATTATTCGTTTAATATTATAGTCGTGAGTGTGTGCCCGCGTATCGATCATCTAACGAACAGCTCGTGCAAACTCTCATGTTAAATCGCTACGAACAATACCATATATATATTATAAACAACGTTCGCGCCCTTCTCGTAAACTGCAACACAAAGTATTCGTACACATATATACATAAAATATTGGCTAAAGGTATAGGGGGAATTTTGGGGATAATAAATAATTTATAACGTTTCTATTGGCAATCCCGATAAATCATTGAATATACGCCACGAGTTCGTAAGAGAACGGTTTTAAGACGATTTAAGTATATATATATATATATATTATGGTTCTTTTTTTTTATTCCGTTCTATCGAAATTCGTCGGACGACGAACACTGAAATGTTTTCCATATTAATATTATCTCGCTGTATATAGAAAAATTATTATATTTTTCAACGGGTATCAAAAAAAAAAAAATAATAATATAACAATAATTACTTATCACGAGACAGACAAATGATCAGGGCCGTATTTAGAGGCAGCTGATACATTATTCGTTAACTTAATCCTGTGTATTGAACATTGAAAGTGAACTAATTTCCGATTATGATAATATAATTAAAGAATTTGCGTAGTCACAATCCAGGAAAAAAAATTGTAAATTAAAAATAGAATTGATTTTATATTGCATTAAATTTGTATTGATTTATAATAGGGGTTTTTTTTTGCTTCAGAGCTACAAATTTCTAAATACGGCCCCGAAAATGAGTTGACAATTAGACGACGAATTAAACGCGTTTTTATTATTTATTTAGTATCGTTGTGTTTTATAATTTCATCGCGATAATTGAACATTTTTACATCCCGTTTTTTTTTTTTTAATTATTACATCAGTTTTATGTTTAGAAAACAAATTTTTATTTTTCCATTCGTGTTGGATTCGAAGGGTTTATACTTTTTCCTATGACAATTTCGACGGGTCAACTTCTTAATTTCATCGAGGTTTTTTAAAAATTATTTTTTTCATTCACCGAAAAAGTAAGATTTAATATCACATTTTTGTAATCGTTTTTAGGCAAAATTAAATTCATCAACATCATAGTGTAAACGGTACTTATTACTGAAGTGAAAAATCGATTTTCCTTATTACACGTTGTTTCAATAAAAAAATAAAAATATATATATAATATGGTGAAACTCGACGATATTGGCGGAGAACAACAATTTTTTAATAATCTTTACGTGAAAAACGTTACTCTACACAAACATATTTACATTATACGATATTGTGTAGTCTTTGAAAATTTCAATTTTTAAAAAATCTTCACCGTTTTTGTGAAAAATAATTTTAATCTTTTTTTTTTATTATTATTATTATTATTATTAAATATATAAAATTAAACGAGTCCTTCGACTAACTATATAATTATTTCGACAAAAAAAAAGAATAAATAATGTGATTTAGAAATTTTTATTTATCGCGGAGAATTTGATGTATTCGTAAAAATGTAAATTTATACCAAATTATTTTTAGGCGAATTTTCTTCGATGAATTAATATCGATGCGATGAAATATTTTATACAATTTAACGTTCCACACGCGGGTGCTTGCGAAATACGTATATATATATATATATATATATATATATATATATATATATGTATTTAATAAGAAATAGTATTTTCAGCTCAGCGAGAGCGTTTTTATTTTTGTATTTTAATATATTTATACGCGCACTACGTGCGGGGACGTATTAAAGAAATGCGACGTGATAATGTGTATGAAATCTGGCGACTGAATTGGGTAAAAGAAAAAGTCCACATTCAATTTTCGAGATAAAAACGCGAAGCTTTAACATCGGTTCTCTCTTTCTCCGTCCGTCCTGCTTAAAGACGTTCGTCTATCAACTTAATGCGCACCTTTACGCACGTTCTTAAAACGTATTTATTTATTTTTTCTATTTCATTTGTACCTACTATTGGCCTGCAGTGTCCACAGCAAATTCTCGACCATTGACCATACGCCCAGGGTTAGGATTTATATTAGAATAAAAGAAAAAAACATTCGTAAAATACGCGTTTTATTTACAAAAAATACTAATCGTTCTATTTAATCGAGAACAAGCCGAATCGCATACGCCTACCTGAAAACCGTCAATCTATTAGGATTAAAGGAAAATGAACAAACGTGCAAATGTGTATTATTCAAATGCGTATTATTATAGCCCGACGATTTGAGACATACGCCGCGGTATACGACTGATTTTTGTATATATATAAAAAAAAAAACTACAATTATTATTTGGAAATCGGCCGAGATTAAATAATTGTGTGTTATTACTATTGTGTGCCGCTCGCGGTCCTCTATTTTATAATAAAGACAACGGTGGCGGCGGCCGGTAAAAAGTTTTTGCGCGAAAATTCGTGACTTTCGCGTGGGGAGAGAGAGAGAGAGGCTGCTGAGTGAAATTTAAATGAAAAAAGTTGCACAGCATCCGACAAGCCCACCGCCGTAGCCATCTTTCGCGCAGCCCGTATTACTCATCAAAACATTTTATCCCCGACATCGGTTGTTTTTGCGGCGCAGCCACCGCACAAACTTTTTCATCTGGCGCGCGCGCGCGCTTACCTTAACACGCGCAGCATCCCCGTAGTTCGCTCGGTGTGTACAGTGATAAATGAAAAAAAAACACACACACACACAAAAGTCGCTTCTTTTGCTTTTGCTCTCGCGCGGCCAAAACACGACAGCCGTTATTATTTTAGCGTGAGGGGAGAGGGGAATAAAAAATAAACATAATAATGAAAAATGATGTTTTCTCAAAAATATGTTGCGATGAATGTATGAATTAAAAAGAACAAAAAAAAATATTGATTTCAATTAGTTTCGACGACCACTGATGCTGCAATCGTCTCATCGAATAATATGATAACACGTAAAAAACCAGCTCGGAATACTTAAAATGATACGAGATACACTGGCGTGTTTAACGATGGTGAGGGGGGCAACTTCTTCCGCGTCTACTATTGTATCATTGTATTGGTATTTGCTATTTTGATAACATTTCAAATGGGTTTTTCTTCCCCGATAACTTCTTCCGTATGATAAAAACATATATTAAAATCACAGAATATAAATTGCGATTTATTTATTTATTTATTTTTTTTGTAAGCCGAAGTTTAAAGAAATGAAATTAATAAATTGATCGGAACGTTGAAACAAACAAGTGTATATGAATCCATACGGTGTGCTTGAGCCCCATCTCTTCGGTGGTTCACCACCATCCTTTAAAAATAAGTCACATACGCCCACTATTGATGGCACCCGAGGGATCCGTCTCACTATTTTTTTCAGATAAAATAGTACGTAAGTGTATAAAAAATATAATAAGAAAATAATTTAAAAGAAAAATCATAATAAAAAAATTATTTTGTTTAACAATAAAGTTTGATAATAATTTTCCTCGGTTTATTAACCGCAGTAATTTACAAACTGCAGATATTGAGCGGTTAGTTAAAAATTAGGTCACCGAGAAAAGTTTTATCCTCATAGTCGGGCTTTAAAGTAAAAACGCCGATGTAGTACTCAATGATTAGCTAAAAAAAAAAACCCACGAAAAAATTAGACATTTTTTTATATATATATAATATAATAATATCGTTCTTTATTAAAGAAAATAATAAGAGTACAAAAATACGAGTATTTTATATATATATATATATATATATATATATACATATAAAAAACCTCTTTACTAAAATGTATCTTGTCGACAATGATTTTTTTTTCTCATTTTTTTTTTTTTTTTTTATAACGCGCGCGTCTATAACGAGACGACCACCGCGCGCAATATTTGTTTTGTATATGAAATCGGGCCACTTAAAACCACTTAAAACTTACAATATTATTATTACGACGCGGTTATGATCTTGAATAAGTAAAATCATCGTTAAAATAACAAAATTTTCCTTCTCGTAACGATACCTATAAAAAAAAAAGTCTTATATTTTAATATTAATGACGCGCCCGCGTTCTCACGAAGTAAAAACAAACACCGAATTAACTGTATACCATTGTAGCTCCTACGGATATTTAAGATATTTATTATTATCCTCGAATAATAATAATAATAATAATTTGTTACAAAATGAATACAGTATCGAACGTCACTGTTAAACGAACGTTTTAAAACATGTACACCGAAACAATTGTTTATTTCGAAAATTATTTCCATCCACACCGAACAACAATCGTTATATTATAATTTTGTTCGGTTGAAATCGGAAACTTATTACTAAAATTATATACTCATTAGCGATTTTCAAAAATAACTTTATTTTTATATAAATAATATTAATTAATTTATAGCGTTTATTATTATTATTGTTTTTTTTTTTTTTTTTTTTTTGTAAAACGCTTTTTGTCCGCTTTCCCGTATCGCAAAACGGCATTCCACACGAGTATCACAACGATAGTCTTTTGATTTTATTTTTCTTTACAGTTACTATCGTAAGTGTATGAAAAAATAAAAAACTAATCGAATATCGTAATCGACACGTCATATCCGATTCGCACAAGATCGAATTTCGTTTTCTAATTTAAAAAAAAAGGATTTTTTTTTGTCAACAAAAATAAAAAAAATCCAAAAATTGTTTCTAAAAAAATCGGTCGAAAAAAAAAATACCTATTCGTTCCCGATTCCGCGGAATGATGAAAACGGATTTGTACCTTACAACAGAAAACCTTCTAATGAGATCATCAAAACATAAAAAAAAAAAAACCACAATATAATTTCGAGCACTGTGTAAAGGACGAGACTGGATAATTACAACACGAACTAAATTCCGAATGTTTTTCTTAAAAAAATTTTTTTTTACTATTTTAGTATTAAAATAAGCACAGCGTCCGTAGCGCACTAGTCTAGTCTCGCGGTGGCGGTACAGGCGGCGACGCCAAACGTAAAAGGACTATATCCACACACGTCGTCGGTGTCATTGATTTTTTTACTTTCTCTCCGTCGCAGCATCTCGCGTGCGCGCGCCCGTTCAAATAATAAAAAGAACCTGTCATACGCGATGGAATTCAATTTGTCAAAATCATCCCGCTAATACCTTTGCCTTTAGCTTGTCCGACCGCCGCCGCCCCGGCCGTCTGTTGCCGGCGCGGAGTGTGCGTGTCTTTTCGTCTCTTTGACAGGACAAAAATACGCGTACGAGACGTATCGACAACGGCTTACGCGCGAGGCCAATCGGCCGGTGGGTGATATAATAATAATAATAATAACAACAACACTACAATGCCGTATGTTTTCTTCATAAAATATATTTCTTTTCATCTTCTTCTTCTTCTTCTTCTTCGTCTTCTTTGTTGGCTTGGTCTCCGAAACAGCCTCAATAGCCGTCGCATCCAAATAAAATTGTCGACGATGATAAAAAGTGGCGTTTTGCCACTCGTCTGCGTGTATATATAGAAAAAAAAAAAAACGAAGTGCGTAAATGCTCATCGCATGTGTGTCGATTGCATTTACGAATAACCTCATTAGGATTCTGCTACAGAAAGCAATTGAAATTAGCAAAAATAAAACCGTTAGCGCCAAATTGTTGCGCACGAAATTCGGCGGCGAGTTTCTCTCGGGCTTTTCGAATAAAAAAAATGTCGCGTTTATCTCTCTCTTGACAAAAATGGGAATAACTGACCCGACCGAACCCATCATCATACGCGTGTTCGCGACGTGTATTGCTCTCTCTCTCTCTCTCTCTCTCTCTCTCTCTGGGATCGTTGCGATTTCTAGCAATTATTATGTGCGCCCACTGCAATAATTCCAATTCGACCCGGTTACCGGTTACCGGGTAAGGGGATGGAGGCGAACACGGACACGATCGAGCACACCGGATTACGTTTAATAAAAAGTTTTACGAAAACCGACGTTGCGCGAAAATCGTGTATATACGCGTACACGACAATATATAAATATAACATTTGAACCCTTTAAAAATCTCACCGGAGTGGAAGAAAAAAAAATATCCCGACGGCTACGAAGTCATTCGTCTCCAGTGTACAATATAATAATGATTATTATTATTATTATTATTATCGTTTCGTTTTACATCTGTAGGAATTCGCTTTCGCACGACCGTGTTCTATTTTTCTTTAACTCGATTTTCCCACTACGCTGCGAGCGACACAATACGTGGGTTTTCTTTAATACGATTTTCGTTCAATTCATAATAGGTTCAATTCACACGATTTAAAACGAATATAAATAACGGATAACGTTTTATTAAAAATATTACGTATAATGCAATAGCGTAATTGAGAGAAAAAATATCAGGTTAGCAGAATGTTATATCCTCCTCTTTTTCCTTCATCTTCTTTATAAAATATAAGTCCTTAAATCGAGCACGTATTATACTCTGACGTGTACGCCAGTATAATAATCATGTATTAAAATGAACGGATATATTCTCAAAAAATCACGTGTTCGGCGTACGAATTTAATCGAATAGTTTTGATTTGGAAACGTAAACAGTGTAAATAATTCACAAGGATAATTTTTATTATTATTATAAAATATTTAATTAGGTAAAAATAAACGTTCCCCCAGTATTCCGTAATTCTGAATATTTTTTTACTGGTAATTCGGACGATACCGTAAAAATACTATAATTATACATTTGCGCCTCTTTTATTAAAATGCTAAATTGTCCGCCGCTTAATTAAGCCACTGGTATAACGTATAGGAGGTACTGTGATGAAATACAATAATATATTACTCGGTCGCCAAGAGGTGTAAAACGCAATCGATTCAAACCACTTATTATAATTTAAGCCGGTTTCGAGACGTGATGTAAAATATCGCACAGCGCAGAAGTTTGTCCGAAATCAAAACGACTATTATAAGAGGTAAGTATCGATAAACAAAACCTCATCGCAAATGTATTAACCAATTAACATTACTACAACTTGGACAATATATTAAATTGATTTGAATTTGATTTGAAATTAAAAAAATATTTTTATTGTAAAAAAGTTAAAGAAATGTCCGCGTACCGTTTTTGTCTACTTTGTGCTACCATCGAGACCTATAGGATATTGTAATACGCAAAAAGGGAAAAAAAATCTTTTTTTTTTCAATATTATTACCGTTAAAAATAACAAATTTCACAAACTCGCATAAAATACGTATTTCAAAAGGATGATTTATTTTTACAGCTAAATCCTATACGACCAATTACGTTTTCAAGTTTGAAGAACAGACGTTTGAGACAGCGCAATATTTATTATAACGTTTTATTCTAAACGAATTTGCTTTTAGTGTTCTATAAATGTACTACTACTACGACGACTGTGTAATATTACAACAGCAGCAGCATCGGCAGGTATAAATGTCGATCGTTAAAGTTCATCCGACCAAATGCGTATTGTTTATGAGGTATGCAAATTTATTACCGTTTATATAATACGTTCATCGATGTATAATATTTGGATTTCTTTTCTTTATCCAAAGCAAACATATAACGTTATTACGTCAAATGCTAATTTCAACAATAATCATCGAAAATTCCACTCATATCCAGTACGTGTACGCTATAACATCATATTATTATATCCGTTCAGACGATGTACGGTATTTGTTTCGATTTCAGGCTTTCGGAGACCAAAATATAAATCAATATTATAAAGTTCAACGTTTATAATACGTATAATTAAATCGTGAAACGATTAGTTCTATAACAGATATATCTGCAAATCAAAAAACTTTATTATTTGAGACGATACTCTGACGACGACACGTGCGCGTTAATGCGGCTTTTAATCGGTGGATCTAAATGGAAAACGATGTTCTGTTCCACGGAAAAGTAATTGTCTTACGAGGAGACTCAAACAAGTTTTACTAGTTGTTCCTCAGACAATTGTAACTACAGCGAAAATATTCTCCAGTTCGGTCATATTTTAAAATTCTTAAGACATTTATAAACACGCTGGTCAATGAAGAACAACTTGAATTTTCTATGTTTCCGTTCACAAATTGTCGTAAATGATTTTCCCGTTAAAATGAATCCTACCTAATACAGACGAATATTCAATTGAAATAAATAACCATCGTTCATTTCAATTGATATAATAAAAGAAATATATATATATATATATATATATATTTAGAGATGTTATTTTGAATTTATATAATGAGTGTTTATAACTTGTACGTTCACAATACACATGCTATTCACGCGCCTAAAAATCATTATCGTGACAAAATAAATAACACACTGTATAGAAAATACGTTTCTAATACATTTTCCTTCTTGAAATTTTTACTATAAAGTTTCTTCTTCAAACATAATGTCAGAAGATTGCGACCATTTTCAATTTCTAAGATAATAACAGCACACATTTAAGCGCGTTTTCCTTCCTTATGGTTTGAAACTAAAAAAAAAAAAAAAAAAAAAGTAACATAGTTATACTCCCGAAAAGTTTAAATATAGTACTTATCCGGTGTAACGAATGGTACGATATATATTTTATGAAAACTCTTTAGTCTCAGAATCCATAACCAACCGGTCGTGAATTTGGCGCATTTGAAATTGCCTAGAATTGATTTGAACCTGTCGGATTCAATACTCTCGTTTTCATTTATACAAGACATCAATTTTCGATAAAAATAGCATTTGCAATGGCGATAAACAATGCTCTGCGTAGCCAAATTTCGGATAAATTAGGGTTATGGTATACCCGTCTCGATTTGTTTTCAGTCATGGTCGATTATATATGGTATACATCAATGTCAAAATCATTTGAAAAATTCGAAATATAATATGAATACTGTATAGAAAATTGTATAAAGAGTAAAAACAATTACTCGAATAAAAATAGCCAACATTAATTTTATAAAGTCCGCGTTACTCGAAACCACTTGTCTGTACGCGACCATAACGCGTATAATAGCATTAGAGAATAAATAAGAATTATTTAATCGAAAAGGAAGCTATTAGCGCTAATAAATATATCAAGTTTAAACGAATGTGCGGTGCAGTCCCCTTATATAATCCTTC
This sequence comes from Chaetogeoica ovagalla, assembly GCA_032441825.1. Classification (NCBI taxonomy): domain Eukaryota; kingdom Metazoa; phylum Arthropoda; class Insecta; order Hemiptera; family Aphididae; genus Chaetogeoica; species Chaetogeoica ovagalla. The sequence continues at coordinate 9,027,473 of CM063735.1, read as the reverse complement.
CTATAATCAGATATTCTTTGAAACACGAAAATTGTCGAGTTATATACTCCGCAAACGCACATTTTATAAATTATATTATTGAATAGACCGCCAATGTCTTGTTTAAATAGAAAGATTAAATTGTAGTAGATATATTACATAGTCTTCAAGTACACGTTTTATTAGTTTATTTTTCTTAAGGGCAATATAAACAACAGCTTCAACAATGCCAATAGGTAAATCATGTGAATAAACGCCGGACTCGCATCTTGGAAGATCTTTCCGATTATTATTATTATTATTATTATTATTGGCACATTGTCCGAACGTTTTTGTCGCAACTAACTCCCGATTAACGCTTAATCGTCGAACGAGGATCTTTAATTGCGTCGAAGACTCTGCAGTGGACGACGGTTAGTGAGATTTAATTGGTTTTGCACATAGAATAAAGTAGTTTCTTTCCATCTCAGCACGGATGGTGGCCAATATTGCAAATGGCACACGACCACGAAACTGGCATGGATTTCGGTGAACCTGATATTTTATCCCGCGCATGCTGCTCTCATTCGAGTGTACATCAGTTTTCTTAGCGCATTTACGCTACACAAGAACGCCTGCAGTACTGTTCAACAGCAGCAGAATCCCATTAGACGATTCATCGAATAAAGCGTTTGAACTATAGTACGCGAATTTTTTCCCGAATTACCTACGCGTCACTGTATCGCGTTGTAAAAATTGTTTTCGAAAATTGCGTGATTATTATAAATATCAGACGTTCAATATCAAACCGACCGACGATCAACATTTACGTTTTTTTCCGGTGTTATTTGGAAATTCGATCGACATGTTAAATAACCGATATTTTCTAAAACGGGGGAAAAGAAATGATTTACGTATTGCGCGCACAATATATTTTGTATTTTAACGGCGAACGCATTAATCATTTATCGCGAATCGTATCGCGAGATTCGAGAGAATAGCAAAATAAGGAAAAGGATCACTGGGTACGTATTCCGGTAAATCGTCTTCTTCTTATTCTTTACAAATATTACCATATATATATACTGTCGTACGAGATTCGAATATTTGATACGTTTATTTTTAAAAACAAAATATTCGCGACGAAGAATCAATTTGTTTTTCGATGATGACATCATTTTACATAATATAATTTTTTTTTTTTTCTATCGCCTGCACTACAATAAATCATTCGACGACGCGCGCGAGCACATCAATGTAACAAAATAAACCGAACAACGACCGACGAGTAAAACAATATATTTTACTAGGTATTTTAAAAGAAAATATATTATCGAATTTGAAAAGTATATTTATTTAAAAACCTCCGCCGCCGTCTTACATACGCACCACAGTGTGCAACGTTAAGTACGATTAAAATTCCACTCAATTTTTTCGTGGCCGTATTACGTTTTTCGTTTTATTTTATTTCCCCCCCCCCCCTATAACCGACGGCGGCGACTGCGTTTGAAAATGAACGATGAACCGGCGTCGGCGGGGCAACAAATCGCCGGGAATATCGCTCGCGCGTACATATCATCCATGTATTGCGCGTGTGTACGTAATTTTCCGCGAGTCGACCGCGCGGCGAGACGAAGGAAAGGCGCGAAAAAATGGTCGGCGGGCCGCGATTGGCTCCTCCCAATCAAATTCCCGTCGACGTATATTTTGTAATATAATAATATGTTGTACGTGAAAACGTCGCGCGTTACACCAAAAGCCGTCGTCCCCTTAGGAATCGCGGGGACCGTTCCAGTCGGGACGGGTGGGAAATACGGACGTTTGCGCGCTTGTAAATCCGCGCGGTTAGATTACTAGAAGAAGAAAAAAATAGCGTTAAAAAATTAAACACATTTTTTTTCGTCGTTAAAATAACAGTAATAATAAACGGCGATATAGAACCGTTGGACTCGTGTATAGATGAAAACGCGTAATCTACGTGCAGAATGGAGACAGAACGTGGGAGCCCCGCGTGCATTCCAGTAAAACACGAGAAAGTCGCGGACGGATTATGATTTTCCCCCGCGATTGCAATATAAATTATCGTGTTTTATTATGTCTCGCTTTGAGATCACTCGGAGACGAGATAAACAAAAAAAAAAAAAAAAAAACAACGCGTTTATAGTATTCGGTACGCGAAACGAGATTATACAGCGGTACAAGAAGAAGCCGGTGTCTGTGTGTGTAGGAGAAGGAGTTGTATTCAATTCGATTGAAACGCGTTCGAAAACCGTTGCAACGATAAAACGGTGTTGATAGACATTTTTATGTACACTCGTATTGTTTTTTCACGCTGAATTCATTTACACGGAACGTCGATTCTTACGATTCGATAAAAACGCGACGGCGATAGAAGTACGGAAAAGAAAATTCACCCCCCCCCCCCACTCCCCTCTAATTATTTTGAGTATCGCGAAGTCTTTGTCCGGAAATTTAGAAAAAAGTAAAAAAATCGCACAGGAAAACGTTAAAAATGCGTTCGTATGAAATTGAAAATACGTTAATCGAAGCGAATATTTCGCGCGCAACAACACGACGCGGTGTTTTAAAACGCGTCGAAACGATTCGTCCGATAAAGACAGACTCTGTGTACTAACTGCTCTATGCATTATGAATAGTGTTACCCGAAAAGCCGTAACAAACGATGTGCGATATGATTAAACATTCGCAGGTTTTACTGTGAAATAATACGTCGGGGAACGTTTTATACGCGACATCTCGTACACGTTCCTCCGCTGTCGGCATTCTCGTCGTCGTGTTCTCAAAAATCCATTATACAGTCGAATACACGCGTTTTTTTTTTTGTAAAATTTTCCCGCACTCCAAACGGTATTATTTATTTGAAACGTTATATTGACGACGAAAATCTGACTCGATCGCTGGCGCTCGACAACATCGTGAACGACACATCGGTTTTCCGTTCGAAAATCGAAACACTGCGACGCGTTGGAAGTAATAATAATAACAATAACAACAATAATAATAATAATAATAATACGGGAGAACACGATTCCGAAAGTTAGAAAAATTGCTTTTTTTTTTTTTTTTTTTGAAACTCAGCCTTCGCAGATTTCTCCGCACACGTAGTATTCCTACGCGGTGAATTACGTTTATTATTTTATTTTTTTTCATTTATATTGTCTACTATTTATATTAATATTGCCGTGGTCGACGAAGCTCGGAATACGATAAATACTACGCGTAGGCCGCCGCTGGAAATACATTACGGAGATTGTTGAGGGGAGGGAAAAGATTGAACGCGTCGAGGGGTCGTCGTCCCTGAATATACACAATGATTTACATGCGTACACGACGGCGGCGGGTTCCTACGGTCGAACCGCCGCCGCCGCCGCCGCCGCCATTCCGAGGGATAGCGGCGCGCGTGTGTGGACGCGTGACCGGAATAGCGGTCGCGGCCGAAGGGTGGTGACCACTGTCGTTTTCCCACCGTCCCGGGCACCGCGTGCGCGTAGGTATACATTTATCCCGCCGACGTAATATAACGCCGCACTCGGGATTTATTACCGGGTATACCACACGCGCGCGCGCGTCTTAAGAACGTATCCCTCCGAAACGCGACCGGTCGTCGTGTGTCGTTTTATAATAACACATTCCGTATAATATTTATGCGCTCCTCGCGCCGTTTTCACCGGCATCCGTCCGTCCGTGAGTGCGCCCCCCGGGCGTAAATTTTAAATGGATTTAGAGACGAGCGAGTCGAGTGGAAAAGGCGTACACGATTTTAGCGAATCGAACGAATGCGATTTCAATCGGCCACGTGACGCGCGCGGGTGTCTTGATGACGAGTTCGCCGCGACGTAACGCAGCGGACTGCCGTCGTTACGGGTGGTGGTTTTCGCGTCCTTCGAGTGTGAAATCCCCGTGTGCCGTGAAACGAAAATCGATTGGAAACGCCGAGGTCCGTCGCGCCGAGTCCGAACCGCTGAACGCTGCGGTTTCATCGAAACGGCCGACGAAGGAAACGACAGGTCCAAAAACAACAAAAAAAATCCGTCCGCGTAAACAATACGGGACAAACGACGGACGTATTGCGTGTGCGCTCCGGTTTGCGAACAAGAGATTTGGTGGGATGTTTTAAGAGAAGAAAAGAGGAGAAAACGGTCTTACGCTTGTCCGTTTATTATCTGTCCGACGAAAAAAAAAAATTCAACGGTTTTATTACGATAGCTTTGGCGAGCTCGTAAGCGCGGCTCTCGAACTCGGCCACCAAAACAGTAGGAAAATCACGAAAAGTTTCGAACGGTCGACGAGTGCGCGAAAAGAAACCGTGAACGCGGATCCTCTTCACTCCGCGTGCGAAAGAGACTGGAGCGGTGAAAAGGAGCTATGTAGAACGCGCGACGGCCACGATCATATTTCAAACATCGAAATGCTTTAGCAAAATAATCACTCAAAACCGAGCCTGTATTATACACGACAGCTAGTGGTTAATACATTATTATTATTATTATTATAATCGTAAATATACGCAACACTGGGCGAGTTGACTAATTTTTCTTTTCAAACTCTCGTCAAGTATTAATTTAATAATAATAAAAAAAAAGTTTTCTAATTAACATTGAAAGAAAAGAAAATACTGTAAGAAATGAGAAATCCGCCATCGTTATAATCAACGCTGTTACGTGTACGTGTCATGTCACTTGTATCAAACAGCGGAAAATATACGATTTCCACTAATAATATCGGCTATTTCGTCACTAATTTTAACTTGTAGTCAACACGTCGAGTAAACAGACAAAAAAAAACCCCCCGTTAAAAATTTTAACGGATTTTAAAATATAGCGATATAAATCGAGAAAAAAGTTCAGTAGAAACGTCGTTTTCCATCCGTAAAACGTTTAAAAAAAAGACGATTCTAAAGAAGGCAGCATAGGCGTGGCGAGTGAAAATATTTTCACCTGGTGAATCAATTTTAACTTTTAACTTGTGTTAAATGTCATTATAATGATATAATGCACAGTCGTTTTGACTAGCGAATATATTATATTCAAATAATTTCTCACAAATAACATTGTTAATACATAGATGACGCTTAGAACGCACAGTATTTTCTATTTCGTTTTTGATTTGGGCCAAAAGGTTTTTTTTTTTTTTTTGTAGGATTCGACGAGAACACTCGAATTGGATAATTTCCTAACCCAACCAACGTGTGAATTTTTTCCGATATTCCAATATATACTCGTATGTAATAACAGTTGTCACTTTCACAGTATTTTTTAATTTTTTTTTCCATTCAGTTGCAGATTGTTTAAGATTTCGACGACGCAATAATGGAAATTGATGCGCTATCATATAAAACTCGACTCGCACCGAAAATAGTGAAATTATTATTATTATTAAAGTTTATCACGCGCGTGATTAGAAAATTTGTGGTAAAACGCGTTTCATAATATTGATACACGCAATATAAATAATAATAATACGATTATTTCAAAACGTGTGTACCTCTCTCTACGGCCTATACACACTGCACAAATACAATTATAAAGTTTTTGATTAAACGATTCGTCGTTAGTATTATTATACTCGTACTCGTAACTTAATATATAACGTCGTCGGTGGCGGTGTAATCGTATTACAATAATTTATAGCGTACGCGAGCATTACAACCACCGGAGTTTGCTGCTGCTGATATACTGCGAAATGTTATCGGTATACGATTTTTTTTTTTTTTTAAACAATACTTTTCGTTTTTTATTTTTTTTAATTTTCACTTTTCGCGCGTAACGATATTTTGTATATCGCATGTCGTCTTTCGTCCGCAAACCGCGTTACACCGCGTTTTTTTATATATATATATATTTCGCGAAATTACAAGTTTCCCCGTGACCGCGATGAGCTTTTTTCTTTTATTAAATACTGAACGAACTTCGTAAAATATAATATTTTAAACGCAGCCTTGTCCGTCGAACGGGCCGCGTGTAATAATAATAATAATAATAATAATAATAATAATAATAATAATAATTTGTGTCGCGTCGAAGAAAAACGGCCAAACGCGACTCAAATCGTTTTGTGATAGAAGAGTTCTGTTTCTTTTTTCGCCGGGTTATTATATTTTACCGCAGTACCACTGTGCCGTATTTGGAAATTGAAAAAAAATTATACTCATCCGTCGTCATCGTCATCGTCATCATTATTATTATTATTATTATTTCTATTATTCTTATTGTTATTATTATTATTATTATTAATGTTATTATTATTATTATTATTCTTATTGTTATTATTATAACTATTTTTTTTTTATTTATTATTATTATTGTTATTATTACTATTTTTTTTTTTTATTTATTATTATTATTTTTATTATTACTATTATTATTTTTATTATTATTATTATTATTATTACTTTATTATTATACCTATTTATTGTACCCGTTGTATAATATTTTGCAATATTATTCGCAGCACGGCACGCAGTCGTTACACCCGGGGGTGTAATAAAATAATCGAACGCAATGCGTCCGGGGGTGTGACGAGGGGTTGACGGGACTTTTGAATAAAACAAATCAATTTTTTTATTTTTTATTATTTATCGCCGTGCACACACACGCGCGCGCGCGCACGCGTGTACATATCGCGCACCGGCCGCCCATTGATATCGCGCCGCGGCTGATAAATCAAATTCGGATGTGACGCGCGAAGTTATACCGCCGAAGCGCATTTCTAATATGCTAATAATCCCACCACCTCCCCCGTGGTGCGCATTCGCAGCATCACCTCTACGGCTACCCCATACGAGCGGGAAGTTAAAGTTCCGATCGCGTATGTTCTGTTGTCGCTACTGATGCTGGTGTACTATTATCACACTGCTTTCCGATCTCGTCATCGACGCCCTGTAGTAGTGAGTCGCTTACGTACAAAACGAAAAAAAAAACAGAAATCTATTTTTCGCAATAACCGCGGAATTGCGCTCGCCACCGGTTTTTGTATTTATTTATTTTTTTTTTTTAATACCGTTTTCCCGTTTTTTTCTCTCTCTCTCTCACCAAAAACCTAATCTAACCCGCTTTTAACGCACAAACCGAAATCGAAATCGATACGAGATATTATAACGCATGGAGTGGCGCGCACATTACCGTAGGAAAATAGAAACGAATCGGGTTTTTTTTTGTTTTTTTACTATCTCATACGCCCACACGTGCGTATTTCGTCTTATTTAGAAGAACAAAAAATGGATTTTTGTTTTTTCTATACTTTTTACACTCCGACTCCGTTTACGCGCGCGCGTTACACGATATTGATACGAGGGAAATAGAAATTTAATAACCCTTACATATACGTATAATATTTGTGCGTGTGTATATCGTCGTCGTCGTCGTATTATTATTATTATTTTAAGTACATACTCTTGGTCTATATATTATATACAGTATATAATGTTATACAATTACCCGGTGTTGTAGTAACAAAACCTTTTATGGAAATTATCTCTCGATTCTCCGGGAAAATAATAAGAAACTTACGATTTTTATTATACGTATATTATATATATATATACAATACTTTAAGAGTGTGTAAGTAAATGAGTGAGTAAAATAATAGCCTAAAGGATGAAAAACTATACGTTTTATAAAAAGTCCGTGACGACGGGAGGAGAGAAAATAATGTTTTTATAACAAAAAAAAAACAACGAATTTATCTGGTTTTGACACGGTACGTTTTTTTTTTTTTTTACTCTTCGAACAAAAGTTTAATAAATATTCCGGGGGTAGTAGTAGAATTCAACTGATTATTAAATGCTATTCAAGATATTAACGTGTTTCGCACAAATAAATATGCACACTGTTCTGTTTATCGCTTTTTTTTTAGGTCGTTTTTTAACCTATTCCTGATGATATTACGAAATGAAATTAAAATTAATCACAGACCGAAATGTAATTATACATTTACTTTTTTTTTATACGATCATCAGACGTCGGATAATCTGTGGTATCAAATACTTGTCACACGTCTGCCACTATATCAGCTTATTTACATAATACATGCGAATTTCATCGATTTATTAATTTTTTTAATTATTTAAAACGAATTTTCTTTTTTATGAAATTGTTTTCTCGAACACATTTTAGATTCTTTGTGTTGTAAAATACATTTTCTTTTTTCAAAGGGTATTAAAATCCGGACCTACTTGTTGTATTTTTATACGAAGCGTTATTTTATATTAAACGAACGTGGAACGTACGATGGAATTTCGGAATTGACAGACCAATAAACAACTCGGTAAAGTTTTGATTCGTTTTATGAGTTCTCCGATTATTATTTTTTTCCCCAATATATGTATACAAACACACAAAATATATGTATGTATACAGTAGTTATAATTCGCTATAAGAATCCGACAAAGTTTCAGAATTTCGTAAATGTATTACGACGAACGACGGGAGTCGTGTACATATACGAGTACACACGCCTACGCAGTTCTTCGGGGAGTTTTTTTTTTTTGTTTCGTGTAGGAAATAACGAGATTAATATTTTCATTATTTCTCACGACGAGTCGTGGCGAAAAATTAAATACGTACGTCCGTATAAACAATCAACGCATATTATAAAAAACAAATCACTATAACGATTGTTTTAACGCGTTGAAAATTCAAGAAAACATTGTTTATAATATGTGCTCGCAAAAGTCCCGCGTAAATTGAAACGCGAAGTTTTAAAAAGACGACTTCACCTTTTAAATAAAAAAACCATACGACTTTTTCATTACGCACATAATATAACAGAGATTAAACGCCGAAAACGTTTATTTCTTTACACACACGCCAACATTAAAATACAAAAAAAAAAATATCGTTTCGTTCGTTCGTATACACCGTTTACTATTATAAAAACTTTTCACGTGTCTGATTATGACACGTTTAAAATAATATATCGATCAACAGTTGCGTTAGCAATTCTCGCCGTTCCGTGCTGATTTTCCGTTCGAAATAAAACCGGCGCCCTAACCGAACACGCGGCCGCGTCGTATATATAATTTCAATGAGGGAAAACGGTGTAAACGCTCGACGGAACACGCGTTTTATTGTTCGAAATACGTTTTTTATACCTGCTACGCTCGCGCGCGTCATTAACACTCCCTTTAAAAACGAAAAAAAAAAAGAAATTTTAATTCCCCGCTTGTTTTAGCGAAAAATAAAATATCACTAAGCCCATTAAATGTCGCTGAAATGTGTGTGTGTTGTTTCGAGACCGGAGAATCCCGAGGATTTCTACACGTAATAATAATTCGGTTTTTCGCGCGCTCGTAACTAATAACTTCGCGTACCCGATATACTCTTTTCGCTATTGCAGTGTTTCTCAAACTGTGGTACGCGTACCCCTGGGGGTACTACTCGAAATTTTTTAATGGGCACGAGTCCGGCTAACAAACCTTTAAATTGAAATAGAGGGAAAAACTCTAAAATCCAAGGTAACGTTTGCGAATTTCAGTCTTAAAACGATACCGCCGTATCTAATCGTTTCATTCGTCAAATAAAATCTTGCGTCGTTACCGTGAACGACACTCGTGTGTGTGCGTTATCGGCTTATCGCGTGCTATGAGAATGATATACCATACAACCAGCAGTAACGCACCCAGGATTTTTTCAAGGGGGGTGGGGTCTAAAAAACTACATTATGAAAAACAAAACTTTTAATAGATAATAAAAATAGATTATATATTATAATAATGTAATATAATCAATAAATTGTTAACACCTGGTGTTATCTATATCGTATGCGAAATTTTAACAGAAAAATATGAAAGTTGTATCAGAATTTGGGTTTTCATCTATAAATGTAATACTATTGCACTAGTCAAGGGGGGGGGGGGTCCGGACCCGGAGTCCATCCCCTTGGGTGCGCCACTGGTTGTCAACCAGTATAATAATATGCGCAAACAGAAACGAGCTCACCCCTTCTCACTAATTTCTTTGAAAGTAAACGCTTTTAGTTTTTAAAATTTTTTGTGTTTTTAATAACTCAAAATTAATGAAATAAAAAATTTATGTAATTCTTTGAATTTTTTTATATATATTTTGATTTAGTAACTAATAAGGGGTACTCAAAAAAATGTATTGGTAAAAAGGGGTACAGCGTTCATAAAAGTTTGAGAATCCCTGCGCTATTGAATCAAACAGAATTTCACCATTCCGACGAGGAATAGGAGTAGGAGTAGTGGTACGTTATTTTTTTGAAACTCTCACCTAACCCAACCACCACTGTGTTTTCCGGGACCTTTTCTCCCCGCCGGGTATCCGTCGTAATTACCCCCGCCGAAAACGATTTCGGCAACGGGCGCCATTCATCCACGGGTAAATGGCCTTCTCGGCGTTACGGTGTGTGTGTGTGTGGGGGGGGGAGGGAAACTTCTCTTCGAGTCCGTTCGGTCGAACGCCGCGGCGGGCGGGCGGGGCGTGGGAAAAACGCGATTTTATTAATTAATAACGACCACCCCAGCCGGGCCGCCGGTGGTAATAATTAAATTTCGGTTAGACGGCGGATTTTATTTATTTATCGCGTGTAACAAACGTTTTTAGGTGATTTTCGTGTTTATTTTTCTCTCTGGAATTCGCCGCGAAACGAATAATAATTCTAGAATTGGAACGCGGCTCGCCACGCTCTTATGATTTTCCGTAAAAATAATTATTTCGTTTCGCGCGGGATAAAGAGAAACTCTAAACCAGTGGTTCTTAACCTTTTTTAGTTCAGCGCCCCCTTTATCGTAATAACTAACTGCTAACACCCCCCTCCCCCCTCATGTAAAATCAAATTTTCTTTTTATAAATAAATATATATTTATTTATTCATCGGTATATATGTATATATATAACATTATTAATTAAAGTAAAAACTCTTATTTTTAGATAGTAATGGTTATATTCTACACCACTTAACAAAACAATTTTACTTATTTTACTTTACTATACAAAAAGATTTACTTAACTATGAAAAAAAAAATTATAAAACATAAAAATTATACCAATCAATGACTGCCCTGAGCCTGATGAGTAGCTGCTAATTTGGCGATGTCTGGTTTGATATTGGTCAAAGCTAACCGTAGATCACCTTTGTTGCAAATGTCCAACCGAAAAACCTCGGGACGGCTCTGCAAATAGGTGTCCGCCAAAAAATATATTTCCATGATTGTCCAATTATTTGTAGTGTTGTTGTATATTATATAATATTAATAAACTGTATTATTTTTAATCTCCGAGTTTAAAAAAGCTCAACGCCCCCTTCAAAACTATCGCCCCCCAGAGAGACCGAAATGCCCCCGTTAAGAACCACTGCTCTAAACGATCGTTGTTTTTTTTTTTAGATTTTTTTATAATTTCTACGCGAAATGAATTAAAACGTTATAAACCCATACGCAATAACACGGCCATTTTTTAAACATCTCTAATCCTTGAAAAATCCTATAAACATTTTAAAATGCTTATATTTTAATCGATTTTTATCGTTTTTTTTTTTTTTTTAAACTCGTAATTTCTTAAGGATTAAAGAAACGTCTTAAGAAACAGTTCTGTTAACAGCGTACGATCGTATTTATAATGTTTTATTTGGTGTGTGTGTGTACAAATTTGGCGTCTTCGTGGTTTTTACTGTTCTTTCCCCCGTCTAACGCTTATTTAGTAGACACTGGTATTTTTGCGACACACCATCCGACGTAACAAGCGACAACGCTTTTTATTCTATACAAATACTTCGCGCGATCCAATGCCGAGAAATCGTTTCGAAACTTCTTCACTATTTCCTCTCATGGGGCCCCATGATTTGAACCACAATTCTTACGCGCGCGTCTGTATACATTTTTTTTCCGTATTTAAATCGATATTACATAGATATTAATATAATTGTATTTTTCACCGTTTGTAGAAATTCGCGCAACACACATTTATATACGCGATGTACGAGTACAAAAAATAATAACTTCATTAGACCGAATACGAAATCCAATTCAATTTATATTATATTATTTTATACGGCGATATAAAGTGTACGAATTAAAAGTGCTCTGACTTTAAATCGATTTCAAAGTAAATTCATGTCCTGGGACACAAAAGTGCCGCCGTTCATTCATAACGCTCTAAAAGTATTATTGATTTTCTATGAAAGTGTTATTATATTAGGACGATTCGTATATAACACAAGATGACAAATTATACGTATTACTATAAGAATTGTGATTAAATAATAAATCGCGTAGGTTGTCGTCGCGTCGTGTACAAGTTATTCGTTTTGAAAAAGAAACGTTACCGAAAATCTTCTATACATCCCGACAATGATTTTGACATAAAATTCGTAATAACACGAACGGCGGGCCTTTGAGGGTTGGAGATCCGTGTACAATGCATACCTTAGGAACCAACATTTGCGTAAACGTCCCTCGTCAAAACGCCTTATCCCGCACTCGATTTGAACACATAATACGTAATAATAATAATAATAATAATAATAATAATAATTTATGCAGAACGGTCGGCAAAAGTTTTATACACGGAAAGAGCGCAGTAGTAACAGAGTGGCTTTTAATGAAAAGGTCAGAAACGGTTATCATTACCATTTAAATGGACCCCCGCGTTTCCAATATACAGTGCCGTTACTATATTTGTATAATACTACGCGTATCTGACAGTTTGGAGTTATAATATATAAATATTTATCAGTGACACACGCGATTTGCATTCGTTTTAACAAGAAAACCTTTTACGCCACTTTACTTCGCGCGCACGGTGTTTACGATACAATTAGAATACGGATTTGGTCGTATGAAAATCTCCCAAGCTCGCTTCGCTATATTTCGTATGAGCAATATTTGTTTACACAAAAAAAAACCCCCCGTCCCTGCATTATAACGCCATCGAAAAATCCCTTCATATTTGCGCATCTTTACCAACGAAAAAGTCCCTCCCTTTCGATAGAAAATGATACCGGATAAGAAATGAAGATACCTCGTCGATCGAATTCTCTCGAATCGAATCCAAAAAAAAACGCGAGTTCCACCATCCCCCCGTTCTGCGGAGACGGAGAAATTTCGGCAGCATGTGCTGTTGAGAATCACAGTGTATTACACGATTATTACATTAGGTAATCGATACTCGTGACACGGAGACAAAAAATTAACAATAATTAGCTGTCACAAACGTTGTACGTATGTGTTGTTATCGTAGTTTGGTTATTAATTTTGAGTTGACCAACCGACTTCATCTTGCGTGTGATTGCTGGGGAAACGCGTTCGGGGAACAACTCGTTTTTTTTCCCCGAAATATTCCGTAGCGTATGTAAAAAAAAAATTCAGTTATCACACGTTGAATGCTCATATTCCGACTGCACGTGCGAAGGGCACATCGATTGGGTTCCTTTTTGGTCATCGTCGTGAGACGTGATTGATCCGAGTGTAGTACGAAGCCAACTGTTTATCGCCGCTACCTCTAGTTTTCTAAGCGTTTCTGACGGACGCGAATATATTACGATACGTTCTGCTCTATTCCGTGGAGATCGGAACGATGTCGCAGACACCAGTTCGTATGTCGATCGGTTAACGCGTCACATTCGGAAATCATAGTTGTTCGAGTGTGAGGTGCCTATTCGTTTGCCTCAGTGTTCACCTGTTTGATTTCAACGAGGTTCACAGAACAGTCGATCACCGGTCGTGTACGGATTTATGGCGAACTTGAAGAGTGAAAAAAAAAAAAAAAAAAACGTGAATCTGTATCGACAGAAAACGACAACGGTATAGAAATAGACGTGTCTGTAATAATATCATCTGAATGACCTCAGATCTCTCCCCCTCAAACCCGCGCGAATCGGAAACCGAGTGGGTTCGACGCGTAGAAAAAACTTTTCCCGTACGGTATAGGAATTTCGAAGGTTTTTTTCACGGTACGCACAAAAAAAAAAAAAACCGAGTTTTTACTCTTCAGTACGATTTGGCCGGATTTCCGTCGGTCGTTTAGGCGGCCATAAAACGTTCGGGAGCTCTCGCGATTTTAATGTGCGCGCGAAGACGGGCAGAGATTGTACGCGAGCACATTACACGGGGCGACGAAACGGGAGAATTCGCGTTGACCGAACGATTTTTGAAAAAAATCTTCGCCACGGTACCTCTCTCTCTCTCTCTGTGTAGGTGTAGAACGCGACCGTTTTAAGTCGTCATTATTCGTTTTTTTTTTTTGTTTTTTTTTTCGGAAAAATTTTGTTTACTACTATTACTAATAACAATTTGCTAGAAGCGAAATTCGAATTCACACGAAAACCGTTGTACGCAGTGCGAAAAGTGTTAAAAAGTCACAGAGATCGATTTCGAAGAACGTGTGAAAAAAAAATTATAATGAAAATAACGATATGATTTTCAATAAATTTCTAATACTACTGACGTAGCAGACTCGCGCGCAGCAATAAATAATATTGTCACTGATTCGTCTGTGATAATGCGATACGTCATTGAACGCGACTGTAGTGTACGGCGGTCAGAATCTTTACGTTGAAAAATAACGCAAAACAAAAAGTCTTTTATCGTATCATTCGCGCGCATGAATATTATCTGCTCTGCAGTTGTCGCGTAATACTCGTATTAAATAGTAGTGTAGCTCCTTTGAGTCGCGTTCTATAAGCTATTTACTTATGCACGATGTAGTGTAAGACGGAAAGTAAAAAAAAAATTAATAAATAAAAATAGGAATTTTCTTCGAAATATAATAGTTTTTTTTTTTTTTTTTTTTTACTTTTAATTGGCTATCTCGAGCGAGCGTATTCAGCTCTTTGTATTGTATAAAGTAAAAGAGAGACTCGCACTAATTAGAAGACTTATGTTTCGCGTACGTAATGGGTGAGCTTTACGCTTTTATATATATTCTTTCGTACCCGAGTACCATCAGATCGGTTTCAACGATAGTTCTACACAAATTCTCTCTTCTTAATTGGCCAAAATCAGTGGTGTGATTTCAATATCTCTCCCTATGGCTGATATAAAGGGAGAATCGAAACGAGACGTAGAAACTTCGTAACCGATGATATGACATTTAGAATATTTTTTTTTTATTTCTCAATAAATTAAATAGTAATACGTTTTACTCATCGCGTGAATGTACTCAACTCGGTGATTTTTGTAAAAAAAAAAAAAACAGAAAACTGTAACGAAAAGAAAAAGTCCATTTTTATTCGGAATGTTGAACTTCGAGTTTATCTCGCGTTCTAATGAACACAGGCTAAGTCTCTCCTGTTAACAACAATAACCGTTATTAAACGAATTTTATATTTAACCAGCTGAATCACCCGGCTTCGCACGAAATATTCTTGGCCGGGGCACGGTTTAGGCGTTATTTAAAAAATCCTAGCCATGTTACAATACACAATTTTTACGGCTCAACTTAATTTATGATATTTACAAATGACTATATACACATACGGCTGTATTGCCCGGCTTCGCCCGTGTGATTTTTTTTTTTATTTTTGTAATCTGCATATGTAGAATATATAATACGGGTAAAATCGGCGATCTTGTTGCTGCGACAGCCGGCGGCGGTGCGCGTAAGAACGTAACGGGCGCCACACGGATTCGTGTGTATACGTATTAATTCACTCGGACGCGACATTTTTTTTTTTAAATCCTTTCTTATTGCACATTCACGGTGTTAAAGGAATCCCCTTTTCCAAGTTTCAAGTATTTTTCGATATACAGCGATCGGTGAGCGAGTGAGTGGTATTTGGCTATTACACATACGTACGTATATATAGATAAAAACGAATAGATATTAAACCGTACGCACAACGGATTTTACGGATGTATTCTCCTCCTCCCCACCCCGGAATAAGTGTTTTCGATTTTCTCCAGTAGACCGTTCTAACCGCGATCCGTTTTCAACAGACCAAAAATAATCGCGGAGAATAATAATAATCGTCATTTTTAACAATCGGTCGTGAGAGGGAGCCGTCTAAAACGCCGTCGCGCGTACGACGACTCATACCATTGTACGCGACAGTGTCGCGGCTGATCCGCGGAGTCGTCGGTGTCGTTCGTACACACCGCGTGCGCAAAGGATTTTTTTCCTTCCTTTCGAAGGGAATCCATAGGCGAAACGGAGTCAGCGCAGGAAACGGAAAGGGACAGCAGAGGTGGAGGTGGAAAGAAAAAGGGGATACTCAAACCCGAGTGCCGTACGCTGCGGTGTAGCCGGGCGAGTGCGAGCGCGTCGGCTGGAGGGCTATGGCGTCGTTGACGGTTTGCTCGGGCGCCGGGTGATTTATGAACGTTCAACGCTCAGCCGTTTCCACACGCTCGCGCGTCAGAGAAAACCGTTAGTGTGCATAAGGTCGTCGTAGTTGCTCGCTGCCGAAATTACTGCCGTTTCGAACGGCGTGTGTGTGTGTGTGTGTGTACAGAACACGTATAATATACAGGAAAACGACGACGGCAACTGTTGATAGGTCGTGTATAGGTGGTCCGATAGACCTCGTTTCGGGGCGAGACCGAGAAAGAGAAAGAGGAAAAAAAAAAACGTGGCGGGCGGCGGGAGAGCGCCGAAAAGACGAGAAACGTTGTTGAAATAATGATTTTTCTTGTTTCGAAACCCCGTGGTACGGTGACGCGGCGGGTTTTCAATTTCGCTCGAAGCCCCCCCGGCCCGGCGCGCGGGTTTTTCGAAATCGTGGCCAAGCGGCGAGAACATAAAACGCCAGCAGCGGTGCTGGTAATGCGTTTTCCCGGGAACTTTAAAAACTCACTAAACGATTCGCGAGAATACAATAATACATAATACCCGCGCGTTTCGCTGGAATTTAACTCTGAAAAAAAAAGAAATCGGCTATCGCGCGTCTTCGCCGTACGGCGTTTCGTTTCTACGACGCCACGCGTCCGTAGTCGTAACGCGAAGAACAAAAAAACCGTGACGATAAAGTTATTTTCTCTCGTTTAACGTGCTCCGATAGGGAAGAATATTGCGGTGCGATTGCGATTTTTTACAAAAAAAAAAAGAAAACAAATACGGATTAGTGTTACGGCGCGCAAGAAGCGCCGCGAACGGAACGAGAAAAACTGCAAAACGAACGTGCGGGTGAAAATTGTTTCGCCGTCGCGGTACATTATTGCCGCAAAGAGCGAAGAAATAAATTCTGACGACGTTAAAGAATATTACACGAACGCAATATGAAAATTAAATGTAAAATTCTCGTCCGTAGCCAAGACGAAACAATATTCGATCGCGTGTAAAATTGATAAAGTGGAAAGGGTTGACGAATATATTTGGAAATGCTCGGAAAGTTACAATGAAGGTTACAACAGGCGACACGTGTGCGTTCAAAAAAAAAAAAAAGAACCTACAGAAATATAAATAGGAAAATGAAAAAACCTCGGTAAAGACATAATATGGAGTCGTGAACTCACCGAGGATGACCGAAAAAATAAAAACCATATATGCGTTCGAGACGCAACAGGAGAATTTTTAAAACACAGACCACGGTATAACGAACGAAAAAGTCTTTATTATAGAACGAAAGAATGAAAAATAGTTTTCCTACAAAAAACAGTGAAACTCACTATTTTAACACACGAGCAAAGCACAGTCAAGCGTATTACAAAACGAAAACAGAGGTGCGAGTAGATTGGAAGTCGCTGTCCCTGCAGGGCTCAACATTGGTTCTCAACCAACGATCCGTAGTGTAAAATTTCCTTTTTTTTCTGAAATGTACATCAATACTATATTTGAACGAAATTTTAACTTAAAAACGAAATTAATGAACAATATCGCGTTGTATCTAACTAACGCGAGAAATGAGAAATTCTCTTCCATACAAAAACGTAATTTCAAAAATGCCAAAAACTAATCGATTGAGTAGGTACGAGCTAATAACAGTTACATTAAGTACTTATTAATTCAAACATTTTATTAAATCAGTCGGCAAATGTCGACGAATTTCAGTTTTTAAAACTTTTTCTCGATATTATTGTTTATTGCTTATGTTATTGGAGACAAAGTAGAATGTTAAATATTATTTGAGTTGGAAATCAGAACGCGCTAGAGGGATATACGGTAATGCTCATTCTGAAATAAGAATTCCGAAACGTGAAAAAAAATTACATTTTCGCGAACGTTTTGTGCGGGAAAACTCGTCGCACGAATATATTATTATTATTATTATTTTTTTTTTTTTCATACGGACATAGATTTCGATTAAAATCAACACAGTTGATCAGTATTTATTATGTTTTTCGTTTAGCGACGCGTCTTGATGAGGTGGCGCGGTCGCGACATTAACAAAATCGCATCCAAAAGAGAAGCTATGTCTAACTATGTGGTGATTTCAAAAGAACATATAGCGTATATATATGTGTGTGTGTATGTGTACTTGAGAGAAAGAGAGAACTTGTACTATGAAAATATTCGCAGAGGAATATTCCCGGAACAAAAGTTTTGGGCCGGTAATCATAATAAATATAACTTAGTCCAAATAAAATTCTGGCCGTGTTAAATTTTAAAAAGAAACTTTTCGAAAACAACGAGGAATATATTGTATTTGTTTCGTTACGAGATGTAAAATGAAAAGTTACGAGGTTTTACGAGGCACGCGAGTGGGTTAATGATATTTCCTATTTCGTATTATAATAATAATATATATATATATAATTTTATACAGCGGTGACAGCGCTTATATTATATTATATATTTGACTCTCTTCGAATAAACCAACCGTTTCTAAACGTTTAAACAATATATTTATAAATAACGGTTAATAAATTTCATTCGAAACACCTGTAGCTATAAAAAAATTTATCACATTTATAACGCGGATTTGATCGAACCGCGTTTATTGCAGAAACGACGAAATAGTAAAAGATCGCCATGAAAATAAATAAACAACGCTCGGTGAATTTAAGAAAATGTTTGAAAAAAAAATATCGATTTGACCAATTTTACAGGGCATTGTATATACATCGCTCCGGACATTTCTCTTGTGTAATACTTATTTTATAATATTTTTTTATATCTCTTTATTTTCCTAACTAAAAGAGGAAAAAAAGTAATAAATTGGTAATTGTTTGTTATAGCAGCTCCACTAGTCACCCGTACGGATTTTTCGTCCGTTTTCGTGTTGTGTAATCCAATTATATTATTATTATAATAACTACAGTTACAAATTTTAAAATTTTATTAATTAATTTAAAAAAAAGGTTTAAAACATACGATGAGATTAAAAAAGTTGCCACCGACACATCTAATCATAAACTTAATCTTGTTATTTCTGATGTCTGCAAGAATGTAATAGACGTAAAAATGTTTTTTGATGTAGTGGAGAGTTTATACGTATTTGTTCCTGGTTCTGCTATACATCCAAGATTTATAAATATTCAAAAAGCTATGAAATATTGCCCTATTGTTGTGCTCAAACGAATATATTTAACACGATGGACTGCACAAGTATTTGCATGTTTGTTATTAAAAAAAGCACTTTACCCTCTCTTAGTGTTATTAAACAAAATAATGTACGAGAAAGACGATAGAGCAGCTGAATCAAAAGGTTTACTTCATCAGATAGACTTTTATTTTATTTTTAGTTTAGTAATGTTCTGTGATATATTACAAACTTTTAAGCAAACAAGTGATTATTTACAGAAGATAAATGCAAAAATAGCGGAATGTTTAATCTTAATAAAGTCTATAAAACATCATTTTCAAAGTATGAGAACTGATGATCCAGAAAGCAAAACTTCTAATTTCAATAAAATATTTCTTGAATCAGTTGATATTTGTAATGAAAACAATATAAAAATAACACCAAATCAAATGTCTAAACAAATAAGAACAAAAAAGGTATCAAAAAAATATAAACAATTCATTTTTATAGAAGCAAGTTCTATAGAAAATAATCATATAGTATCTAAAAGTGATCTCAGACTTAAATTATTTTTACCTATTCTTGATTATATAAATAAATAATTTGAAAAAATATCCTTACTAATATTATAAAGGCGAAAGTTTGTTTGGATGGATGTATGGATGTTTGTTCCTCTTTCACGCAAAAACTACTAAACGGATTTTAATGAAACTTTACAGTAATGTAGCTTATAGATCAGAATA
The DNA here is from genome assembly GCA_032441825.1 of Chaetogeoica ovagalla. NCBI lineage: Eukaryota > Metazoa > Arthropoda > Insecta > Hemiptera > Aphididae > Chaetogeoica > Chaetogeoica ovagalla. The sequence continues at coordinate 9,007,395 of CM063735.1, read as the reverse complement.
ACACATAGGCTATAATTTATAAAGATATAGTAAGGATTGCATTATATTACACTTTTATCGTAATATTTAATGGAATTTTCAAAAATTTAATGTTTTATAAACAAATCTTACTCATATATTTATAAATTCTTATATTTGTTACACTTTTTAATATTGCACAACTATATTTATTTTATTTAGATAATTAATTGAATAATTTTCATATAGTTTATTGTATTATATTTAGTTCTGTAATGATTTGTAGTGAAATTAATTAAAACATAATAAATTATAAAAAACATATACAAATATGTAACATATAGTGATTAAAAGAAACTTATACATTTATACATATTGAAGTTAAATGATGAGTATATTAATCTATCGTTATACAGTAATTATTAATGTTTATAACATAATTGTAGATTTATTATTATAAACTTAATAATACGTAGACATCAAACATCAATTGATAAATACATTAATATGTAACTAAATTTATTATTCTATCAATAATCTGCATTATACTAAATATAAAATTTAACCATGTATTTATTATAATAATTTAGTAATTATATTTTTGTAATGAGGTTTGTTCCCTTCATGCACTGTAGTCTTTCCATATTTAATGTGAATAGGATTTTTTAATTTAATATTTGAATAGGTAATTTATAACTCACACATAGTATATTGCATTATATTACACTTTTATCTTAATATTTAATGAAATGTTCAAAAATTTAATGATTTATATACAAATCTGTCTCATATATTTATAAATTCTGATATTTGTTACACTTTTTAATATTGCACAACTATATTTATTTTATTTAGATAATTAATTGAATAATTTTCATATAGTTTATTCGATTATATTTAGTTCTGTAATGATTTGTAGTGAAATTAATTAAAAACATAATAAATTATAAAAAACATATACAAATATGTAACATATAGTGATTAAAAGAAACTTATACATTTATACATATTGATGTTAAATGATGAGTATATTAATCTATCGTTATACAGTAATTATTAATGTTTATAATATAATTGTAGATTTATCATAATATACTTAATAATACGTAGACATCAAACATCAATTGATAAATACATTAATATGTAACTAAATTTATTATTCTATCACAAATGTGCATTATTCTAAATATGAAACTTAACCATGTATTGATTATAATATACTTTTGTAATGAGGTTTGTTCCCTTCATGCACTGTAGTCTTTCCATATTTAATGTGAATAGGATTTTTTAATTTAATATTTGAATAGGTAATTTATAACTCACACATAGTATATTGCATTATATTACACTTTTATCGTAATATTTAATGGAATTAAATATTTACAAATAATTCAACCATATTATCTTCAATTTCATATCTGCGTCCACAGAATACTAATTTTTTAAATTTTGAAAATTTAAAACCATTAGCTGTTCATTACGACTTTGATCTGAAAATATTGAAATCTGATTTGAAAATTTTACCAATAACAATAAAAAAACATCAAAAAGAAATTAACGTACAAATCAACAGCCTAATGAATCTAGTTGACCTCTTACAAAAATACAAACTCGCCTTTAGTGAAACACACAAACTAGCAATTATAGCCATCACAATTCCAATTGTCAGTGCAGCATGTGAACGAACATTTCCTGTCTCGGAAGACTAAAAAATGTTATGAGAAATCGAGTGGACAAATGACCGATTAGTCCACCTATCATGTATAAATATAGAAAAAACAATTGCAAAGAATATTGACTTGGATGATTTTGTTGAAAAATTTTCAAATAATCATGAAAATAGGAAAATTATTTTATTTTAATAATTATTTTAACCGACCATAGCGTTAGACATTATTCGTTTTTATATGCATGTCGTTTAAATCGTAAGCTATCACACACACACTCAATTTATTTATAAATAAAGTTATATTTGTATTGATAAGCATTGCGCACAATTACTATAATATATGTCTTATAAGTTATAATTTAATGTACCTACTTTGTTTTACTATTATACTTTATAATTATACTCAGGAGCCCAAAATTATTAGCCCACCCAGATAATTTTCTCTGATTACGTGCCTGGTTGTCAGTAAATTATGAAACGTTTCATAAAAAATGTTTTGATTTATTATTGTATACGTATGCCTATATTAGACATATTTTGATACATTTTGCATGGGGTCACAACGTGATCGACGAAATGTTCTAGTCGTGTTCTGATCGCCTTAGGACCTTAGGACGGAAAATTTTAGGATTCTGTATAAAACACTGTCACCGCGGTGACCATTAAAATCGTTATAGAATATAAAAATCATCTGTAAAGAATTCCCTAAGGTCCGCCGACCAATGGGCGTGCGAGTTATTGTATGAAAAGTTTGTCGTGCTCATTCAACCCTTCGAGGCGAGTGAAACTCCTCGACTAACTATTCATTTCGTCGAAATGCCAATGAAGAAAAGAACGAGTATTGGCAAGATAAAAGACAAAAAGTTATCCCGGTGTTGTTGCGATGTAAACGACCGGGGGGAAGATCTTCGTATACATCGGGAACGTATGAGATTTTCTTTACGAGAAAAACTCATGAAATTCACGTTTATAACTTATAATAGACGGACGTCAATGCCTTAATGAACCTTAATATACGCTCTATAAAATGTTAAAATGTACTTAATATAATATGCCCTATAAAACATCAATACATATATATATATATATACGCAAATTATGTGAAATAAAATGAAAATAAAAAAAAATATATATATTGAAAAGTATAGGTATAAGAAAAATAGATAGAATATACACTAATATAACGAAATGGATATGTTTCTTGAGTACAAAACAGTTCGAAATACAATACAAAATGTTCAAATTTGAACATAAAACAAATTTCTGTCACTGCAATTTTTACTGTTAAAGGGAAAAAATAATCCGCTCTTTATAATTACAAGTAATGGATAATAGCGTTGAGCTGCTGCAGAAAACCTTGCGGCTAAAAGATAAAAAAACTATCCCCGGGCTTGGGAAAAAAAACGAAACATAACGAGTATTACGTGCACCCTCGAGCGGTTTGCAATAAAATGGTTGTAATTTGATAAAATTCTAATGAGATAAAAGGTCTCGATCAAAGACGGCCTGATAGAATTTCGCACGGTTATTATGCTTGGACCAGCAGTAAAATCGTGAAAAGCTTTTTTACGATTGACAAGTACGCAAAAAAGTCTCTCCCATTTTCAAATGAATCTTTTGGCTGTAAAAAGACAAACAGCGAATGAAAGATGCGACAACAACCGTATTTCAAACGTCGAATACTCGTTAACCGAAGTAACGCCGTACGGGGGCATTTCCGTTCTTATTTCATCTTAAGTCCAACGTCCGTTTTAATTTAAATTCCTGCGATCCGCTCGAATATTTATTTTATTATAATATAATTTCCCGTAAATACGAGAAAAGTTTAAAACGTTTTTTTTTCGTGATCGTACCAAAAGCATATTGTCATAAATAAATATTTTACGACAAATATAACGATTTAAACGTAAAAGCCTCAAACCGTTTGCTTTCGATACATGTACCGAAAATGGTTCAGCGGTTCTTAGGCACGCAGTTTTTATTGCTCGCTTTCTTATCTACTCTCTGTTCGGCACACAAATCTTGTGCGCGATTTTCTCAGCACCGCTACTGAACGGATTATATTCAGGTTTTCATTAACGGATTTCACGTGAGAGGTAATTTATAAAACGGAAAATTTCAGGATTAATTAATCAATAACTAACGACCGCGGTGGTTACCACGGTGACCAACGGAATTAAATTTTTTCCTTTTTTTTTCAATACCTTTAGCCTCCCCTGTAATATTGTTTTAACCGCTACAGCTCGCATCAGTTTAAACGTTCTCGTACAAAGTGTTTTACTAAAGGATAACACACGTGCGTGCGGGGATAAGTGGAATAATGTTTTGATTGCAAAAGCCGTACTATTACACATCTACACGCACTGCATCAGATGTAACGTTTCTCCTCGTGTGTACGTATTTAAGATGCCCGCGGGAACTGTTATGCTATCGAAAATCACACACACAATACAGAGTACCTCTCTCGCACGCGTATTACTAAAATTGATGGTACACACGCGAATGTGTTCTTTTTTCTTCTCCCCTTTTTTCTTTCCACTCAAACCCCATTAGAGTAACGAAATTTTTCCAATTAGCTATTCCCTGAATATTCTCGCCGGCCACCGACGGTGGGCTTTATTTTTACACGACATATTACGTAAATGTACAAAAAATATGATAAGTAACGATAATTTTTATTTATTTACTTTTTTTTGTAATATTGTTTTCGGTTTGTTAACCGACGACGACTACCAATTGCAGGTTAGGTAATATTAAATCGCCGAAAAATAAAACAAGCAAAGTACACGTTAAGATTAGTGAAAAGATCCGAGAAAATTTTTTTTATACATATATAAATTTTTTAATTGAAAAAAAAACGATAAAAACGTAAAACGCGAGTATTTAATTCTAAATTTCGATACGTTTATGTATTACAATATACGATGATATAAATGTTACATTACACGCCATTATTGTACTCGTGCAACGGTACAATATAAGCGCGCGTAACAAAAAAAATAAATATATTTTACACGTGTGCGGGTGTGCGTGTGTTTCTCTCAGATGTGAGACGGTAATGTAAATATTTTCGTTACACGGCGTATATATCGTCGACGTTTTTTAATGTTTATTTTTTTATTATTTTATTGTCTACACCCATCGTGCAATGCCAAATCCGTTACAAATTATAATGACGAATTAACGGTTCTGTGTATAAGGATTATTCGCATCAAAAATGACGATTGTTTCGAATAAATGAATTTACTTTAAAAAAAAACAAAACAAATATTTTGCGTATAAAATTATTGAAAATAAAAGTTCGTAACGAATAAACGGGACTGTTAAGTGTTGTCTTCAACGAATCCGAGTGATCAGGCTCTATTTCGTCGGAAACGAAACGCGCGACGACGACATCGAATAGATGTTAAACCGTCGGTGGGCGCGTGCCAACGTACACCAGAAACGGTCGGGGGCCGCCTGTACGATGGGGGGGGGCCGCCCTCATCACTCGAGTGCTCGATGTATTTTTCAAATTTACCGAATTTTCCGTTTTCAAACGCGGAAGGGTAATAGAAGAATTATTTATTTATAAATCCACTTTCTTCTCGGGGACCGCGCGACACAATGTACGACACAACAGTATAATGGTACGTAACTCGCGTAAATAAAGTACGTTTTTTCGTCCGGGGGGGGGGGATGGGATGTTTTTTTTTCTTCTTTTCTAAATCCGCCACTGTACGCCAGTGTATTATAATACACATTTGTAATAACAACTGCGCACGAGGATAAGTTCGGATATGGAACAAATACCGCAATAAACGCGATCGCGTGCGTGTTGTTCGCCGGTGTACACCGCAGCGTCGTAGCGGGCGCGCTCGTTCTTCCTCCTCGCGCGCCCGAGCCGTAGTCGTAATAACTCCGCCATCCCAACCGCGGCTGGACCACCGGTGTTGCCGCATTATTATTGCCAGCGAAAATCGTATTACATGTCGTAAATACACACGGGTCGGCGGCCGGCGTGGCTAGACAAGACGCGAACGGGGAGGAGAAGAAAAATAAATAAAAGTCCGATGGAAAATAGAAATCGCAACGGTATATTGCGCGCGCGCGCGTGAAATCACCGCAGTTATAACGTATGTGTTATATAACCTCCCGCGACGATGATGGGGAGGAGGAGGCAATTGTAATGTGGCAAACCCGAATCCGCTCGCTACGTGCGTTATTACGTTACACAGTTCGGTTACGGTCCCCCCGTACGCGTTTCCGACATTTTCTATATATTATTATTATTATTATTATTATTATTATTATTATTATTATTTATTACTTATTATTTATACGGGAAAACAATCTCTCTCGTTACCTACTCACGATTATTACGTATTTTTATACCGTTTTTCCTTACCCGCCTGGATCGTAAAATAAATCTTTCTATTTGGGACACGTCCAACGGGGAATTCGAATGAGATAGTTTTTCAATATTTGAGTCCGATGGACGGTAGGGGAAGGGCGAGACTTTACCGTTTCCGATCTGCTCGAAACGTTTCGCCGCCCCAAACAGCTCGGCGGAACACGTTCTCCGCGCACGCCGACAAAACGAACACGTACTAATTTCGGCGTGTATTTTTCAATTTTTCAAACAATCCGTTCAAGAAATAGGTTCTGGTAAAAATTATGTTTTCGTACCGCTTTTGTGGCAATTTTCGTCACACAGTGAACTCGGCGATAATGAAAAACGAAAAATTCGGGCGCGCGATATAATCCAAAAGACGTACAAAAAAAAAAAAAAAACAATACGGTTTTTAATTTTTACACCGTATCACGCGAAGACGAATCGGAAATCTCCTCGTGAACACAAAACCAATCGATTTGGATCTCTGGATCACACGCCGTCATAAATAACACTAAATAATAATAAATAATAGTAATTAATTAAACGTGAAAAGAACGCGCGTAACGACCGGTGGACACTTTCATGTTTTTCGTGTTTTGCTCGGAGCAAAAATATGAGAAACCAGACCGGGACAACACACACCGATCGCGTTTTGTTTTGTCTCGTCGCGTTTTATTGTTGACTGATAAGTGTGCACGCGTCAATTACTCTCCGTGCGTTCTTTTTGTCTCCAAACCGCTCCGAGCTGCTCAGAGCGGTTTTGCTCTTTCGGCGTGCGCTGGGCCTTAGTGAATGTAACTCATAGAATACTGTCATATTGTATTCTGCAGAAGTGTGCGAATTCTGAAGAGTTGTTTTGCACCTAGAATGCGAGAAAAAAAGCTCCTTTTGACCGTGGTCCGATTCTCGAGTGAAAAGGAAGACATTTTTCAGTTTTTTACTTGGAAAAAAAAAAGATTTAACTCCTCGAATCGGCCGACCGTGTTTCTTGAACTGTTGTCTCTACGGCGAACACGAAAACTACGTTGAAACGCTCATTGAGTTTTCTTGAAGAAAACACACCAATCGAAGTTCTAATATAAATATCCGCAAGCGTAACATTTGAAAATTTAACGTGTAAGTTAAAACGATGTGAAATTCGACGAAAAAATATTTGCCTATTTATTCGTTTCGAACTCTGGCGATTTTTATTATTTATTATTTTTTTTTTCAAGAACTCAAAAGACGTAATACATAATGTTTATCATACTTATATCGATTTTAGTAATAAACTACGAGCGTAGTTCGCAATCATTTTTTGAATACAACAAAATGTTTATCGTTGTTTTCAAATTCAATATGTCTAAGTGTTCCACTCGAACCGACATCCACTGTGCCGCGTTATTTTTTTTCTCTCGAAATTTTTTATTATCATAAAACGCGAATATGTTCGGTTTCGTCATACTCTTATTTTATATTCCGTAGAAAATAAAAGTCGAAATTGTATTTCTTTTTTTTTTAAAAAAAAAAAGTCATTTTCAACGTCTTTATAAACCATAAAATACATTTTTTACAATTTTTTTTACTGTGTCATACGTTCATAGACATTATATTATTATTATTATTATTATTATTATTATTATTCTAACGAAAAAACAAAAAAATTGTTTCGTGTGAGAAATAATTAAAAGAATAATGAACGAAATTGTCTAGTGCGATAGCAACTAAATATATATATATATATATATATATATATATATATACACATAAATTTATTTTAAATATATATAAAAACACGTTTTTAAAATTCGGTTTAATTTCACTTTTCAAAATGATGTCATGAAACTGTTATAGAGCTCCTACTGATGCACCGACAATGGTTGCGGTACATTTTACGTAAACACAATATTTAATTTCTTAAATACATGTCTAAGCTCAAAGATTCTATAAATAAAAAAAACATTTCAATGGTTTTTTTCCCCGTACAAAGCGAAGAAAATTTTAATTTAATTTGTTTTCTTTGATATTTGTAACTCTTATAAAAAAAAAAAAAAGAAATTAAATATTTAAAAAGTATTATTACTGTTATTGAATACACATATTATATTTTTATATGTTAATCATACATACAGAAATTACAGATTTCCCTCCCCCCCCCCCAGCCGTTTAGAGAACATAATTAAAAATCAGAAAAGTGATTATTCAAAACATTCACTGCGATTTTCCATCAATTCGAGTTCATTATATTACTAAAATATAAATAAACATTTTGCGGCCTTCAGGCCATGTATACACTATACACATATACTTTATGGTTTTTAATCATCAGTAGTTTTTATTATTATTATTATTATTATTATTATTATTCTTTTATTATTATTATTATTAATTAAACGTTTTAATATACTTGTATATATTATTATGTTATTTTTTTATTTTACGAGAAATAATATAATAATGAAAATAACATTCCATTTTTTTTTCGCATATAAAAAATGTCTTAAAACGGTATTTTTTGTATATCATATTACGAAATGCAAAACGACACAAAATGTGACGAAAATCCGGTATTATTATAATATTTAATAAAATGTTTTATCATTGAAATATTTTAGATGCCACGTGGAAAAAAAATTACACCGATCGAATTCCAAAAGCGAATAATTTTACGATATTTTTTTTATATATATATAATTTTCATTGTTTTACGCGAAACAACCAAAAGCAATATTTAATGAACGCGGTTTTATACATTTCTATAACATCCTTCTAGTGTTCATCTCAGCAACAAAACAAGATAATATTTAAGTTAAAAATTATCAATCGGATATGTTAGGCAACCAAAAAACGCGAAAGTACGAAGAATTTTTTTTTAAACAAATACGATTGATAAAAAAAACGACAAATATCAAATAAAATGACTTATTTACTAAAATATTTTTATTGCGCATATTATGTAAAAAAAATATATATCGTATTTTATGTTCGTACAATTAATAAAAGAAAAATTATTTTTTTTTTTTACAGTAAAATATTAAATGACATTGAAATTCCAATTCATTATTACGAAATATTTCGAATAAACGTGAACAATATCGTACGTATCAACCCCCACTAGAATAGTAATTATTATTTTTAATTTAAAAACAGTTAAACATAATTTGTTTCATTAAAATGCGAAATTTCTTGAAAAAAATAATGATTTATTAAATTTTTTTTACATCTCTTATTACGTATTTTATATATTATATGAGTCGACTGGAATATTTCCTTTTCCTTTTCATTGTACAATACGAAAACCGAACAAAGAATTAATTTAATTCTAGTGTATTAAATAACAACAATATCATTATAAATAAGTATACACATAAACAAACTACTCGTTTTGCCACTAATATATTTTCAAAGGAAAATTATAAAAAAAATAAATATATAAAACTCCTCTCCGTTTACCGATCCAGTCTGTTGTTGAAAAACGTTACAATTGATAAATGCGTATATGAAAAGAAATCGTCGATAAACGAGATTTTTGCGAAGAATAAATGGAACATAATCCGTGCATTCAAATCGCACCGAGATTATTCTATTTCGAATCGTTTTTACATTGTTATTATAACTTTTTTCTTTTTTCCCCTTTTTCTCCTCCTCTTCCTACTTTACTACACAATGGGCATAATAAACGTTTTATACTACGCTTCGCATAATATTATGTATTCGTGTAATATTTTTTTTTTTTTAAGTGTATATATTACGTATACGTTTTACGTTAAAACGAAATCCAATTCACGAATCTGAATCAATAATAATATTATTATTATTATTATTCATTTTGCACATATTAATATATTTCACATTCATAATCCTAACTCTTAGTGTAATTCATAGCATCGTTATGAACGCGCAGACGTTTGTTTTATGAAATTTAAAAGATTTTTTTTTAAATATATTATTTTCGTAAACAAATATAAATAACGTTTTTCGTTATTCCTCGTATCGAGTAAACACTATTTGTATACAATACGGGGGTTCTTAACAGATGGTACATGCGCACTCTGGGATCCACGGAATGGCTATGAGTTTCTTTTTAAAATATAAATTTGTTTGAATTTAATTCGTATTTTTCGACGAATCAACGTAGAAACACGGTTATATTTACTTATAGTGTAAATTTTTATTGCGAAATTTGTTCAATGTGTATTTTATGTATTTTCAAAACACTAAATGACAAAACCGATTACGGACATCGTTCAAAAGTCCCATACAATATCAAAACAACAAGAAACGTCATACTGGAATTCAAATAAACCGAAAAAAAATCAATTTCGCGTATATTAAACGTTTTGATTATTCACAGCAACGTATTGACTATCTCTTAGTGTTGTCATCAAAATAAAAGATTTTTTTGTTAATTTTTTTTTTTTTTTGAGGAGGGGGAGCCGCAGTTGTTCTTTATATATATTTGATAAAAGTCATGGACTTCTTGGGCCCATGACGCAGAAATGATTAAGAACCTATATGACGAAGCTACAGAACATAAATAAACCTTTGAAAAGGTGGGAGGAAATGACGATAGAGAAATAATGGAAAAAATATATAAATACAATATATTAGAACTTATTTATTTTCAATAGGAGAACAAAACGAAAATCGATTTCAAAATCAATACGAGACTTCAGTGCGTGTCACATTTTGTTTCACGACGTTTCATTCACGAAACGAATGTCCGCGCGCGTTACGAAATAAAACTAACGATTCGGCGAAAAGACGTGCGGATTATAGATTATTACGATTTGAAAATCATTCGGAATATCAAACTGTATCCGCGTATTGGATGTACCGTTCATTTGGTTCATGTACAACACTTAAAATCGTGTCCACACGTCGGTCTGTTCCGTTACTCTTCGAGTAATATTTTCGTTAAATTTCACGCCGGTTTCGCGACATTTTACCAAACACAAGTCGCGCGTCCCGAGAGCGAAACATAATTGCGTAGCGAGCAAAACGGTATATATAGCAATAGTCGTATTACAAAGACACGCTATTCGCGCGTATATTATAATAGACAAGTGGCGGAACGACGATGCGAAGGACGCGCGTTATAATATTATAGTTTTAGAGTGTGCTGGGGGAACGGTTTATTGCGATTTGGTAACAACAAACAATATACACGACCGTTTGTTATACGACCAGTAGTGCAAACGATATATATATATATATATATTATGTACGTATAGTAAAACGCGGACATCGCCTGGACCATCCCTACAGTTGTGGGAATTCAGTTCAGACGATGAGTTGTCCGAATACATAAACGTAAAGTTCGCCGTAATATGCGCGAATCAAATTTCCGCACACGTACCTATGTATACGTATATATATATATATATATATATATATAAAATATTTCTCGTCGGGTTTAACAGTTGGAAGTTGTCGGAGAAAAAAAAATATGTATAAATATTTAAGTAGAACGCCAACGTGATCGGAGACGTCAATAGTGTACCGGAGTCGGATGCGCACGTTCGCGGGCTATTGTATTTCGAGCACACACACGCAAGTTATACGACAATAAATACGAATAAACGCACGCGATAATAGATTTTTCCACGTCTATAAATTCATAAAATTATTTTTTAATAAAAATATGTATAATTTAGAATACTACCGCGATATCGTAATGGATTTACTCAAATCTCCCTGTCTACCGGATTCCAATCGAATTCATTACGATATGCACGCGCGAAGACGTTTCATACGCCGCGAATTTTTTTTTTCTTTTTTTAAAATTAATATTACGTGGTAGGCAGCAAGAGAGGCGTATTGATTTATTTATAACGAGCTCGTTTATTTCATTCTATTTTCATTGCCCCGAATTCTTTCCGTCTCATTAACGTGAATAATAATAATAATAATAATAACGTTTTAATACAATGAAACGCACTGTACGTAATTAAATTTCAATGAAATTACGAAATTTCATCGCGAATTTACCTTTTTCGAATTTCTGGCCCGCGCGGCATTTTATTTCAACGCAATACTTTACACGCATCATTTTTCTTCTTTTTTTTTTTACAGTAAAAAAATGGAAGAAAACACTGTTAATCGGTAGGTAATGGAATATGCCTTTGGTTCTTTTTTCTTCGGAACGTTTCGATACATAATGCACACATTAAAAATTAAACTTTATGCGTGATATGCAAACCGAAGGATTTCCCGAATTCTTTTACAAAGTATTATAACAATTTTTTTTTCTACAACAAATATATCATTTGATTCCCTCTTTTTTAATGATAAGTTCGAATATAGTAACGTCGAGTATTCAAAATAATATTGTAATAGCGATTGCACATATTAACGAAAATTTTCAACAGATTTTTCTTTTAAATATTACGACCACGTTCGTAAAACGGTGTAAAGTCCGTATTAAAATATGGTTTTAGAATTTACGTTTTTGAAAGGTTTTCTATTTTTTTTTTTATTTTTTTTTTTTTTTTGTAACAATGAAATACTCAAAAGAAAAAAATAGTTAGTGAGAGTTTGTCAAGACTACACGCGGAATATTGTTCTCCGAATTACTACGAAATAATCAAAACAACTATATTGCAAAAAAACACAAATTTCAATGACTTGTTTTGGTAAAAAAAAAATCACTTTATAAAGTACCATCTGTGTCTAATTTTTAATCTACATGAAACTTTCGAAGTATTACTCGTGTCTTTCTATTCGAAAAAATGTTGTTGTTCGTTGACAAAAAAAAAAAAGAAAAGAAAACGATTTTATTCTTCGTCGCGCTTCTTCTTCTGCTCGACAAAAAAAGGGAAAAGAATTGAATTACGAGATTGCAATATCGTTTGTTAATAATGTCTAATAGACGATTTCAATTTTTGTTTTTCTCGTTGTTAAGCACCAACGCATTAGGTTTGAGATGAGTGTAGAAAATGCAAAGTGAAAACTACCATTACATTGAACATTTATTATAATAAATAATACGATATAGTTTTAAAATACGTTTCCATCACCGAGACCTTTCCCATGGATAGGAGCAAAACATACAAAATCATAATTCTCGTATCGCAGTTTAGTATTTTTCGAAAACTAATTGTCCAAGAACGAGTTTAAACAAAGTTTAAACAGACTTTTTTTTTCTTACAAACCCCATTATTATTATTATTATTATTATTATTATTATTATTATTATTATTATTATTATTATGTTTTCGGAATTTCAATATGTCGTGTAAATCAGCGTAATATTATAATATTATACGGAATTCCAGTCGTCTATGGCGAGAACACTTTTCCAAATAATAATAATAATAATAATAATAATAAAACCGTGGAATATACGTGTCGATTTGCGGACCGAGTGTTTTCTTTAAATAAGAAATACAAAAAAAAAAAAAATGTAAATGTATTGTCGATTTTCCACTGTTCCCTTCGGAATGTGTAATTTAATAGTATTGTTTGCGATTATGTAAATGATTGTATTAATTAATGATATTTTTACATCATTAATGTAATATCGAGATGGTCCACATAAATATCTCGACAGTTTCAATAATGTGAAATATTCTTCGGGAAAAAAAGAAACGAAACCAATTATTAGAAAAAGATAGGAGCTAAAATAATCCGCTCCTCTTTATATAAACGTCGACCATTTGAAGTGTACAACAACGGTTGTCATAGCGTCTATCTGCAGTTTTATCAAATTCACGAAATCGTGTGATATAATAACGAGGACATTTCGGTGGCGTTCGTGAGATGATTATTATTATACCACGAAAGCGACACCGCGTATAATCTGACATTTATTCGATATGTCCGTGTGTATTAGATAATCGTATAAATGATCTCGAGTCTATGTCACTTGCACTCCTTTTGACCAATGGACCACCACCACCACCATTCGATATACACTTGTCCGTGAAACCGAATAGGGATGACATATTTAAACCGAACTATATACGCATATGCATACGCGAGTATATAAAATAATAACACATAAATGCTTATTTCCCTGCACACAGTTATCGTTTTTTTCTTTTTTTTTTTTTTATATTTATCGAATTTCAATATTATGGTTAGCGTGAGCCGCATCGTGTTTCAGTAATTCCGCAGTAATTTCGATAACGTATTGCAAATTTAATATATATTTTCTGCAGTTGTATCATTGCCTACTTTGTCACGTACGAGAAACCATTAAACGTTTCCGTACCGTTGTTATACGTTTTATATTTCAGAGACTTCTTCTTCTTAACACATATATCGGTTGTGGTATAACGTTTTCTAGTATATACGTAACCTGCAAGCATGTGAAAAATATAATTTTCTAGAAACTATACCTACCGCAAGCTATGATTTTATATACCAGCGGAATATTAAAAAAAAAAAAAAATTCAATAATTTCCAAACACGCGGTTATAATATAATGTTATTATTAGAATTTTTTCTTCTTCTATTATTCTAGAACACAATATAACAATTATTGTGTAAGAAAATCAATCGCAATATTTATTTTTACGTGTATTTGAATAGACTTGTGTAAAACAGAACGCCGTTTTGAATATACGTATCAGATCGTTTGTCTTCAGTCCGATTTCTATTTGAACGTTAAATACAAAATCGAAATGTTCCATAATATATATATATATATATAGCAGAGCAGATCACGTGCGGTTAACCGAGTGTTCTAGACAATTTTTTTTTTTTTTTTTTTTTGTTTTACTCGTATACGTTGTTTTTAAAAAAGCATATTTTTCAAACGTAAGAAAATCGTCGCAATTATATATATGTATATACATAGGACAACCGATTGCGATTGGTCGTGACCAAAACATATTATAAAATATGGATTCGTAAAACATACGGTTTATATGTGAATGTTTATAATGGCGTGGGAGTAAATCGTTCGGGGGACGGTTTGTAGGAGGAAATATAATATAATACGGGAGGAGTAAACGGGGATCGCGCAGAAAACGGTAGGAATTCGGACCGCGTAAATCCACTCGGAATAGTGTTTTTTTCTTTTTTTCTTCGCAAAGCGCGTATTATACGATGAGAGACGTTAGGTTATTCCGCGGGAATTTTTCGTTTATCCGCCAATGCGAGAACACTACTGTAAACAAAAATAGAAATCCGAACGTTTTTCAAACGCGCACGTACGTATTAATATACGCTATAAAAATCGTATCGGTACCCGCCAGCCGTCGAGTTTAGAGAGAGGGAGAGAGGTAACGCGCGGTTATAAAATAACGGGCGACGGCGTACGAGTTACGCGCGCGCGCGGTCACGGGGGTTTTTTTTATAATATGAGCGCGCGCACGAGTTATATATGGAAAGTGTGTGTGTGTGTGTGAGCTAATCTCTGCGGCCAAATTAATGGCACGTTATCGAACAACACGATTGTGTTGAAAAACCGCCGCGCCGCGCCGCCACCGGTCTTTTCGGGTGTAACGACGACTAACCCGACGCCCCCCCCTTGACTAATGGCCATTGGTAAACGCCGTATATTATATAACAATTTATTATTATTAAATATAATATAATACACGTTTTATACGTACGCGTGCGCGTGTACACTATAACCGTTATTGTTATTATTTTATTCCCCCCCCCCCCCCGTCAGAAACTTATTGGTAGTCGCGATACGAATTTTCACACAGACGCGGCGGAATACGAAATGAAAAGAAACAAAAAAAATAACCCTCTCTGCACTCGTCTGTGTCGTGTGTCGTGTGTCGTGGTATACGCGAAGCGAAACGAATTACGTAAACGCGCGGCTTGGAAGGGGAGGTGGCGACAATACAATTGCTTTTCATTATTATCGTTATCAAATAGAACGCGGAATAAAACATAACGTAGAACCAGACTCGAACGATTTGAAATATTATATACGCGCGATTAATCAACGTTGACGATTTCCGAGATGTCGTTGCCTAAAACTTGTGTGCGCGCGCGCGCGTATTTGTTTAGTTTTAAATTCGTATACGAATTACGGTCGAACCAGTAATACGATGTGAGATGTACGCAATCGAGCCCCGAAGAGTAATTTGCGCGGGGAATTAAAGAAAATTACGCAGAGAACGTTACAAAAAAAAAACAAAAGAAAAAGAATTTATAAGAATATAAAATAAAAACGGAAAAAGAAACACGCGGTAGTTTTTTTTTTATATATATAATTAATTTCCTATTACACCTACACGACTTTTTTTTTTTTTTTTGAAACCGTATTAAAAACAATACTTTTTGACGTGATACCATATTCACTGATTTATATATCTACGAATGTATTATTTACGAGCATTAATTTTTTTTTAATTTTCATTTTCTCGTTCCCGTATCAATTTTTATTCTATTATTTATACTATTGATTTTTGTTTTTACTATTTTCACTAACTGCGATTTTTATAATTTTCTGTATACACGTGCAATACACTACATGATCAACGGTCGTGTTTATCGACGTGGAAACCTTAACACTCAGTCAGTTCCCAAAGGCCGTGTCCTGTCGCTCTTGACCGACCACCACCACACTCTCTGTTTAGAGGAACTTCCTTCGAGCGCCCGTAGACGTTGACGTTCTGTCTTGAAAGAACGATTGCGCCTTGGTCTTCCTCTAGATCGTCTTCCCAACAGTGTTAGGAAGACTCAACACTATCGTGTTAAAAAAAAATAATAATAATAAATACGTATCGTTCGTTTTTATTTCCACACGTTTCAAACCATTCGCGCGGTATTCAGAACATTGCAAATTCCGAATACGTATATTCGCAAGCACGCGTGTTCATCTCACATTTAGTTTTACAACATGACAACATCGTCATACATATATATATATATATATTATAAATCCTTGCGACTCTACTAACATACTATTCGCAGCCACAAATAACTGACAAATGTTACGGGAAACGATATAAGAATAGTATTATGGAATAGTCAATGTGATATCATTTGCCCGCAGCGTACATTAGGCCATTTGTCGTGATTTTTTTTTTTTTTTTCTACGTAAATTACAACGTTTAAATTCAAAAATATTTTTTACAATCCGTTTTTAAGAAGGACCGAGACGATGAAGTCGACTACATTGTATAGTACTGTTTGTTGCAATGAAAACGATCGGCTACTGCAGTACACATATTATTCATAGGCGTGAACACATTTTATTTTGCGAATCCGGCCGAGAGATCTGGACCGGCTGGATATTCGGCATTTTTTTCTCTCCTCTTACAATACAAACAATACAATATTAATTTTTAATTAAAACTTTGTTCTAACCGTTGTTGACGACATAAAACCGGCTATCCCATTAACGGTTTTTATTTTTATTTTGTGCTCTGTGAAAACGTATAATCGTACAAAGTTTTTTGTTTTTTTTTTTTTTTTGTTCATTTTGCCGTTTTTTTTTCGCTTTATAAACAGATGAAAATCAATTTACACGCGAAATACGAAAACAACAGGAGTGATAGATAATGCTTTATTATTATTATTATTATTATTATTGTAAAAGCTAAAAGACGCCGGTTTCGAGCGATAAAAATCACAATTTTTTTGTTTGTTTTGTTTTGTTTATACGTTTCTTAAATACAGTGAAGACTGATGGTTTTGCTGGCGACATATTACGAGTTGGGGAGAAAATATCCGTATAATATTGTATCGTACTGTTTGTGCGTAAACCGAGCGATATTTCTGTTTCACTTATCGATAAAACAATACCGCGCGCGGCGAATGAATGAAAAAAAAAAAAAAAAACAGAAATAAAAAGCGCGACGACTTTGAAAATCTTATTTTTATTCCGCGTCGACACGCACGCGGGGTGTAGTCGGAGAATTACAAAATAAAATAAATTCGTAAAAAAAAAAAAAACGTTCGCGCCGCCCAGTTCGTTAGTGGCGCACGCGGGGAGTGTGTGTCCGTTTTTTTCGTCGCCGCCGCGTGTAATACGACTCGTCGTCGTCGTCGGCGAATTGATATTTCGCGCCACGGAAACCGCGCGGTGTTATAATAATACGTGGAAAAAAAACAAACCACGAGGGGGACCACCGCCGTTCTGTGATCTATTGTGATGGAAATTTTTTATTTTTTCACCGCTCCCGGTGGCGCATTTTTCGTTCGTATTGTCTCTCGCGCCCCGGGCCCGTCCCCACAACGGACGGCGGTAATTACGTGTGACGGCGAAAAATTTGAAAAAGTAAAAAATAGTGAACGCGAGCGACGTTTCGCGGTCGGTTAATCGCCGTGTACGACGGCAATTACGTATTTTTCGTGTTGAGTGGAGGTGGGCGGGCGGGGAGTAAACGTTTTGTTTGTTCCGCGTGGCGTGCAGTTACCGAGTTTCGGCGAGTGACAACGAGAGATTCCGCACAAAGTACACTTGTACGGGGTAATCGCCGGTGTTCGTTTTGCCTGTAGAAGAGCCAAAACGAATTTCACAAAACCGTCGAATGAGACCGATGAGACTTGTCGGTGACACGAGGGCAATCCGTTCGGAGTTTTTACACTACTTGTGTTTCGTAAAAGCGATTGATTTGTGATTTTATTCCACCGATACGTTCCGTCACTTTGGGAAATCGGCCGAGCGCGATATGCCGCCGTCAGGTGTATAGCGTGACATTTTACGTAATGGAACCTACATTGGTGGAGCGGCGTGTACCGTGTTATTGAAATTACAGTTGAAATGAATTCAACTTCATCAAATTCGAAGGGAATATTCTCCTGTTGTAACTCTCGCGTACGCGTAACATTTCCTCCCCCCCCCCATTCTAAAATATCGTCCGACAAAGGGTATTTGAGAAAATCTTAAAAAAAAAAAAAAAAACGGAATATTTCGTTGTCGAACGATCCGTTGTTCGAGAGTGAAAAACGCGAACAGTTTTCCATTCGAACCCGATAATAATAATATTATACACAATATAAGTGGTTTTGAAACTTTGAATTCGACAAGAAACGGCGCAATTTAATTTCCACGCGTAACACGCGCTATTCCGTTGTACATCGCGGTGGTCGAGGTGAATAAAGGCGTGTTGCGGGGGAGAGAGACAACAAATGCGATGTCTGCTTTCTCCTCCGCGTTCTCCGCTCCCCTTATAACGATCTCAGGTCTTCCTTCACTCTGCCTCTGCGGTCCATCTAATATATCCGCCCGGTCCTTCTTATGTCGCTTCGCAGATCGTCCGCACGTCTTTTTATATTTGTCCCAATTATTCCTTCCGCGCGGCTATACCGTGTATACACGATGCGTGTCCGACTCGAATTACTCTACCGCAGCTGTTCTTCGTCACTGCCACAATGAAACGTGGCGGAATTTTCATATACATTATATATATCTTCTGCGATTCATCACTACGCGCTAATTTCAAATTTTTCCTCTCAAAATCGTTCCTCTCATACGACTTTGTGTTATGCGCAGTGCGAACGAAATAAATCTCCGACGTGGTTGGTCTCGCGCTCAAACGCACCGTACACGACGATAATCGCTAAAACGTTCTCTTCAAACAACCGCGGTAAACGGTGTTTTAAAAATGCGCGCAATTTACCGTTTAAAAAAAAAAAAAAATTATTATTATTATAGTAGTAATACATCTGAGTATACGGTGCGTCATAATACTGGACCACAGTAATATTATGACATTACATAACGCGTGATATATGCGTGAAATAATAAAATAACGCAAAACGATTTCGGGGAGGAAAAAAAAATTGCGGTCAAACGGTCCCATGAGTTTTTAAACGTCATATAAAACTGACTGAAATTGCGGTTTGTATTTATTTTTTTTTCCTTTCAACATTATTTTTTAAACGCCTTTCATAATACGTCTTTCGATATTCCAGTATTAGACGATGAACCAAAAAAAAAAAAGTTTTCCTAGTGTACACTCATCACACATAAGTGCTTTTGTTCGCAATCGTAACGAAAAATTAATTTATGAAATTCGTAGAGAATCCGAAACGATACGTTTTTTTTTTTTTTATAAGTCTCGAGAAGTATACGAAGGCCTCGAAATAGTTGTTTTTACACGTATTTTTCTCGAAACAACCGAATTTATCGAGAACTACTTAGTAATAACAATAACAATAATAATTGTACACTATTCTCAATATAACACGATGTACGTATGCAGCCGATTGCGACGCTACGCGAGAGATTTTATGGGAAAACGTGACACGCGGAAAGCTTTGAAATAAGTGTCAGTATAAATTATATACGAGTAAATTATGTTAAGCGTCGAACGTGAAAGGTACGAAAAAATAATAAAACGCGCAGAGGATTCAATTTATTCAATCGATATTTAACGTAAGTGGGGAAAAAAAATTATCGACTTCGACAGTATTCAAATTTGTAATATAATTATGCATTTATTGGGAAAAGTAGTAAATGTACCTATCAAACGTTAACGTTTTTAACGGAGACAAAAAAAAAATGAAATCATACGAAAAGAATATATATAAAAAAAAAAAAAATTTTAAATCGATTTTTTTTTCTTTTTAAACGCACGATGATCGAGAAACTTTTTATACTTTTCACGCGTTTTATTCGTACGCATTACAATTACGTCATATACTGTCGGATAGGAAATTTCATATTACGTTTATATTTGTATATGTTTACGTGTTTATATTATTATACTGTAACAGTCGAACCGAACGCGAGTCTGTACAAATATTGTTATAACGCATATATACAAAATCGTCAACAGAAAATTAAAATATTTCATTAACCAACAGTGAATCGTAAAATAGCGCAATTCGTCGGTTCGAAATCGATTTAATAAAAGTCGTCCGATGGAAATTTTTTTTTAATACGCATTATTATAATAAAGAACGGACATTTCCGATTAATTGAAAAACACGTTACGTATATACGCGCTTTGTCGGAAGAACGACACGTTGGACAATAATAATAATAATACGAATAAAAATTATTTATTAAATGAGTTTAGAAATAACAAAAATTGGATTTCGCGAATATTCCCTATATTACATGATCGGGGGAGACGAAGTAAGTAAATAATACTGCGCATTTATTATTGTATAGACGGTTCGCGGCGATAAACTCAACGGATAATTTTCGCTGAAAACTCATTAAAAACGCGTTTTAACCAATAATTATTATTATTCACTTATTCGGCATTTCGAAAGGCGGTGTTTGCCTTCGTTGCGTTTAACGAGTGAAAAAAAAAACTACGCACATTTCGTTGGATTTCGCAAAATTTCAAACTGCGCCTAATTTCGTCCCGTAATTTTTACGTTAAAATCGTATGCGAACCGTCCGATTTTTATATATATAACCCCCCCCCCTGACATACTTGAGTGCGCACAAATGATTTTTATTAACGAAAATCGACGTGTGATTTTCACATATTATTATATAACAACGCTTTGTCGTCGAATAACGAAAAAATTTATACGGCGTATTTGAATCTACTAAGGTATTTATAATACGACAATAACAACGGGGACGTTTTCCCGGATGCTGGGGGGAGATAGAGAGATATTTGAATAGACGCGCCGGTAATATGCGCGTGCGGACAACAGGGATCGTAAGTATTGTCAAAAGCCACGTTTGGATTCTGATAATAATCGTACGAATATATCATTTTCTATGGAAACATTAGACGAATTTTTCGTACTTTTTCACGCCGGCGCGTTAAAATTGTTTTGCTATCGAGAGAACGCGTTCTTCTTCGATCAACTCGATTTGAATCGTTTGTTGAACGCGAAATATTTCGCCGGTACGCGCGCGCGCGTTACAATACAATTTATTTTATTTTTTTTTCCAACCCGGCGATATTAGAAAATTCCGTAATATTGTAAATTTTTTATGATTCTTTCGCGTCTTTTGAAGTATTAAACCCCCCATTCGTCCGATCGATAAATGCTCGTATTTATATGTTTTTTTTTTTATTATTTTTAACCTAACCCCGTTTGCTGTTGCACAGAATATATTGACGTCTGCCCCGCGCGCGCCCTCTCGAAATCCCAATGTTTTTTTTCATTCCGTGCATAGTGAATTATAGAAATAATTATAATAAAAAAATACATTTTTTTTTTCGTTAAAACAAATATTTGAACAGCTTCGGAAACAAACAAAAACAACCAAAATCAATTATATATAGTTCAACGAAAAAATAAAAACCTGTAAAAATCTCTTCGTACTATATATATATATATATATAACATTATTTAAATATTTATTATTCGTTGAATTTTATAACCCATAAACCGTATTGCTCGATGCGATAAAACTTTTATATTCGTCCGTACGAAACGTATATAATCATTATTATTATTATCATTATCATTTCCGCATTTCATATTGGTTTTTTTTTTTTTTTGAGAAAAATTACTGCGCCCTGCTACGGTTTACGAACCGCACCGTTATCCTTACGAAGGTTTTAAACATATTATTGAATGGAATTTCGTCGAAAACGCGCGATACGTTTAGAATGAAAAAAAAAACCGTGCGATTTTTTTTCCAAACGTCAATTCGTCAAAAAGTCCCAACGTGATATTTCACGGACGGATAATACTTTTTCCGGCTTTAATTCAATTGATATTATTTTAACGCGACTCTCGTCGCTCGTTTTTCTATTCGCCAATACAGTAATATATTTTACGGTATTATATTTCGACAGTCGTGCGTATATTATACGGAAATTTCGTCCATAATAATAATAATAATAAACACAACCTGCAATTATACAATATGACGGGCAATTGAATTGTTTATTTTTTCGGCCGGTTTAGAGACAGAGAGGACAAAAAGCGATACTCGTCGTCTCGTTTCAACGGGCTATTCATTAACAAAATACGTAAAACGAAATTATTTTTCTATAATGAAAACAGACGTTTGTCTAACGATTGTTTAATGAAATTTGTTATTTTTTTTTTTTTTTTTGCATCGGCCGTTTAAAACGAATCAACGAATTGTCGCGTTTCGCGACAAAACCGGGTTCGGTAACACGTGTGTACACGGTTTGCGTTCTAACGATTGAGGCGAATAATAGATGGGTGAAAAAATTTTTAACGACAAACTTACCGGAGATTAAACGTCGACGTTACGTCTATCGGTACAGGAGATTTGAAAACATTGTTTTTATTTATTCGTTTTCTTTCGCCTCTTCTCCGCGCGCGTAGAACGCACCGCGAAAATAGACAGCCCCCCGCGCACTGTTTACACACGCCGCACACACGTGGGCCGCTCTACGTGCGGGAAAAATCGAAAAACCGCGTCGGAAATTGTTTTGAATTTTTTCTATTATTATTATTATTCTTTACGAAGACGTGTGTACGTGTGTTTGTCTGTTCTGCACGAAAATGCGTTTTTCGCGAATACGACGACTACGACGAACGACGAACGGACGACGACGAGCAGAGAGACGGAACCCGACGGACGCCCACGATCGACTGACTGACTGACACGCACGGCGCGGAAACCACGCGCGCGCGGCGTAAACCCGCCGCCGCCGCCGCCGCCGCCCTCCGATTCCGCCGTGCACAACCGTCGGAAAAACGCCGCGAGGAGCGGCTAAATCGAAAATCGTCGAGAAACCGCGCGGCAAAAACGTCCCCATATCCCCGTCCTCGACGTTTAAGAGCAGTCGCGGCTTGTACTCGTATGTGCCTTATGTTTTCTATACTCGTAGGGGACGCGGCGAATATTTTGTTTACGGTTTCAGGAAAATTAAAAAATTCCCGATTTCCCGAAGACGACATTGTCGTTAACGCAATAGTTACTACTGCACAACAGGTCAGGTTTTTACGAGTTTTGTACAAACTTATAAAATCTTCTAGGAAATCCTCCGCGTTAACGAACGGAATGGTCGGATGTTCGTCCCGCGTTCTCGCAAACGTGATTCGATTTCACGTACTGCGTTCTCGACCAGTTTTCTCGAATTTCACCGCACGCCGCGAAATACAAAAAAAAAAAAGGAAAAAAAAACATCGCTCCCAAGTAATGTAAACGCGTTTGTTCGAACAGGGACGTTGGCCGGTTTTTCGCCCCGCGCTCGTTGGAATTTCGAATTGTTTACAAATAATACGCAATAAAAAAAAAACGATCGTAAATTAATATTTTTATACCGTTGTATAATGATAACTGTGTTACACGTTTTAATAAAAATCAAATAAATGAAATACCGTTAAAGAAAAAAAATACGATTTCCAAAAACTCATTATTCGTATTCGTCTTTTTCTTCAAACAATCTATACGTGTTTTGCCGTCTTTTTTTTTTTTTTTTTAATTTTAGTCTCTCAACCACACTATATCAACAGAGCGATCGCCATGCAAGAATTTGAAAAAAAAAACATATTGTGGAAAACGAGTGATACGTCGAAAATTCGTCGAATTATTTATTGTCTGTACGTAATAAAATAATCGATAGAATTATAGTTAATGCGTGACACGGCTTTTTTTTTTCAACAACTATACTTATCCGATGGACGCGGGAATTCGGCGCATAGAGATTCGCTTCTTGACCTCCAAGTGTCTCGAAGGAATTTTTCGAATACGTTAAACAAATCGATAAAATAAATTTTTTTTTTTTTCGTTTATTTGCTCAACTGTAAAAAAACCTCGTGTTTTTGTTTTCAGTCGATCGATTATAGACGCTATACCATATCACATGGGCATTGATAATTCTGCAAAAAAAATTTATCAAAACACAGGGAACGATTGTTACACCTACAGTGTGTCATATAAGAATTTATTAATTAAAATTATATAACTTTCTTTTTTTTTTATTTTATCGAAAATACCGATTTTAATCGTACAGGTCCATGACCGCTAGGGGAACAGTTTTGCTTTTTCCGCGTGCGTCCGGCCTACGTATTAACTAAATGCTATGTGTAGTTATGATCGATTAAATATCCATTGGGTCTATGTTGACGTTTGAAAGAAATGTACATCTCGAGGAAGCATTATTCAACGAAACGATTCTGAAATAAAATAAAAATACGTCTGGAACAATAATTTTTTCGTATCCAATTAATTATCTTCAACAAACTGAAATGTACTTCAAAAACGATTTTACATTAGTTATTATGAAAAAACATCGGTCCATCCTTCCCCCTCCCAATGATCTAACTCTGCAGCATTCGGCGTATAATTTAGAGATTTAGCGGCGAAACAGCAAAACATAACTGAGAACCGTGTATGCAAACATAGCAGTTTATCGGCGAATTTCTCCCGTTCCGTTTACCGACGACGCGCCAAAATGCTAATAACAAAAAAAAAAATAGAAAACCTGTCGTAATAATCGAACTATTCCGTAAACGCGTTATTACCGCGATTATATTAAAATCTCGACGGATTTCGGACGAAACGAACAAATTTACAAATAATTTTCCATTACGAACACCGTTCACAGTTCGGAAAATATTTCTTTTCTTTTTTTTTTCCCTGGCACATTCCATTTTTTGTAAAAATATTTTCTTCGCTCCAATCGTCGGCAATTACGTGAAATTTCTCACGCGTTTCCCATATTTATTATCAGCGAGCCAAAGCTCGCAGTGGTCCATCGATATTCGTCGGCTCGCGCAGTCTTTTAAGCATACCGCGTGTATTTCGTTCTATTCGGGAATCGAGCGCGTATCAGAAATATTCGTAAAATGAATTTTTAACTTTTTATTACTATTACAGCGTATTATTTATAATGTGTAAACTGATAAAAAGCGATGACGTTCTAACGCGGAATTGCTTCGAA
The DNA here is from genome assembly GCA_032441825.1 of Chaetogeoica ovagalla. Classification (NCBI taxonomy): domain Eukaryota; kingdom Metazoa; phylum Arthropoda; class Insecta; order Hemiptera; family Aphididae; genus Chaetogeoica; species Chaetogeoica ovagalla. The sequence goes on along the minus strand of CM063735.1, from coordinate 8,981,711 downwards.
AACAAATCGCCGCCATCGGTCAAGATCGTACGCAGTCTCTGTGTTCGTCGGAATACCGAAATTTTAAACGCACTACTGCAACACGCCAGACTATATCGAAATATCGACGCGGTTTTTATCGCATAAATTTACGACAAAAAAAATCGGTTAAAAGTTCTTTTTTGTTTTTTCGTTGACTCGGAATCAGTTTATTATGTTTTTTTTATTATTATTCGAGTACAACTAAAGTGAAAAAGTCCCCGGGACTTTCGCGGACCGAACCGTGTAACGCCGCATTACGGTCATTACGCGGGAATCGCGAGTGTATTATACCTATTATAAGGTAAATATATTATATATATATATACAGCAGAATGACTTCGAAAACCGTATTTCGACTTGGAAGTAGCGTGCACGGTCGAAAAACGTATATGTGAAACAGCAATAAAAGTTAATGATGGGTAAATGAAGAAGGTCTTGGGAACGCTCGGATTAGAACCGAGTTTTTAACCGAGCGATAGAGCAACGGTCTGATCCGTCGCGTGCCGCCAAGTCGGATCACACAAGAGGTGGCCGCAGCGAATATATACTATTATAATAATATTATAATAGAATTATAATATATATATATATAAAATAATATTATATTATAATATAATATTATGATAATTCCGTATGAACTTCGCAAACTATGGAATAAATTTGCGACTGTACGTGAACCGCGATTAGTGATTATCGTAACACACTTCGAAACGTTAATTCTACGCGATACGGAATACACGTAGGGACGGAATGGCCAAGAATTCAAACCCTCTTTTTCTTATACATAGCAATAATAACGTTTTAACGATTACTGTTTTGTACTATTCGATTGAAATAATTTTCATTTTGTTTTACAGTCAAAATGTCTTAGTAGCCAAATCGACGGTCAAGATATTATCAACTATCAAGTGACGTTGTACCGTTGTTCAAATGTTCTATAATGGCAGTATTATTATTATTATTATCATCGGGGCTCGGAAGTTGTTGGTGTTAAAATAGACGAAATACACTATAATTTCTTTATATACATGCAAAATGAATTATTCAATAGGTACTTGAAAACGTTTTTACGAAATCTGATGGTAACTGATCGACATTGAACTGCGCCCGTGAATAGTAATGAAAACAATATATATAATATATATATATGTATAAATACATTTTAGAATGATATAATTTTTTTTCCCTGAAATTAGCAAAACGCGCCTTTTTAAATTTTTAGTTTTTGAATTCGTATTTGTATAGAAGCGATTTTTAGTTTGGTCTGCTCTAAAACGAAAGCATATTATTCATTGTCTTGTCAAAGTAACGCGTGTGTTATGACTTCGATATACTAGTAAATTATATCAGATTTATTTGATAACCCCCTCGTGACTAATTTTTTGGCTACGCCACTATACGTGAGTAATATATACAATATATCGAATATATATATATGATCGATGGCTTTTAATTCTGTATAAAGGGACCGAAACGAAACAAATTGAGGAAAAAAAACTTTAGTTTGAAACAACTATCTCCTCGTAAATTACGAGCGGAGCTGTTATATACTTATTTTTGAACGACGACGTCGGGATAAAATCCAAAGTATATTTTACGGCGTTTAAGATAAGAAAAAAACTTTCAGTTCGCTAGTGTTTTTTTAAATATCACAAAAAAAATCTCTAAAATTCTATACGCGGCGTACCCCGTTTTTTTCGGTGCAAATTTGAAACGAGCCGTTAATATATCCGTTGTGTCGTTGAATATCCAAGATAGGATAAACAATGAATATATGAGAGGAAGCACAGGAGTAGCGTCGATCGTGGAGAAAATGAGAGTGAAAACACTTAAGTGGTTCGGTCATGAAATTAAAGAAGAGAAGATTCGTTGGCGGTAAGAAGGATTATGGAAAAATGATTGTTGAAGGCAGAAAAGGAAAAGGAAGACCGAAGAAGAAGTGATTGAATACGATTGAGGGTGATGTGAGGAATGCTGGTGTGTGCGTGGATGATGTGGGAGAGATCGTGTCAAATGGGAGTTTAAGACAAAGATGGCCGACCTCAAATTGTTGAGATAAAGGCAATGGAGAAGAAGAAGAATAAATGTGTCCAAAACCGTTTTAGTTGAGTTTTTCTTAAAATTAAGGGACACATTAAGGAAATAAAACGCGACTCGTCCCCGTGTACTATTCAAACGAGCTTACACACGCACGTAAGAATGGATTGACAAATCGTACAACGCTACCCTTAGACAGGGGCGTATACAAGGGGAGGGCGATGGGGCGATCGTCCCCCCTAGATACTTGTGTATGTACCTATATCTACTGACAACTAAAATTAATCGAACTAAAACTAAAATGTCATAAAACATTTTTTTATTTGAAACTTATTATTTTTATATAATTTTTCGATAATTCTAAGTTGGCAACAGATTCGACGGGCCCTTTTTTCTATTCGCCCCCCCCCTAAGGGATGAAGTAAATACGCCCCTGCCCTTAGATTAGTTGATAGTCAATGTCCACTTATTGTGATCAGACAACAGTACGTCCCGAGATAAAGGAGAACTGGATTCTTTTTTAAATAATTTCGAAAATTGGCTAGTTAGTAAAAAACCTCTTTCTTTATTTGCTTGTTGAATTTTCGTTGACACCCCTCATTCTCTCTACTTGGCCCTCTCCACCCACTGTTACTTAGTTCATTGTGTTTTGGTTGAGAGCCTTTTGAAAAAATCGCCGATGGGAGCTTTTTCAAGCCAGTCCGACACCGCGTAATATCGTTATTATTACACGGTGATCGTGCAGGTTATGAATATGACAATATTATATGAACGGGAATAAACACATGTACAAGTATAATAAGAAAAATAATATGGGGAAAAAACAGAAACGATACGTACCGTACGACGAATGGAAGGAAATATAAAAATTGTTTTTTTTTTTCGTTTTTACGGAAATAACCAAACGAGTTTCGTTCGCTTGCCACGTTATCTCGTGTAATGAAAAATAAATACGCGTTGAAAAAGAGAAAAAAAAAATTATAAAATAACATAAAACGCGCCGAACGAATTCTCGCAGTGGCGCACGCGCGCAATTTAGACGCCAGTAGGATTACAATTTTAAAATCCGAACATGCGCGCGCACTCGTCCTACGACGCTATATTAAACGTATATATTTTTGATAATAAAGAGCATTAAATAAATATGCGAGAGAGCTGAAAAAAAAAAGGTTTTTATTACGAGTGTAATAATAATAATAATAATATGTCCCTCGGTACGAATCTAAATATTTATTATACCAAAACAAGTCCTGTGTATGTATTGTTATTATTATATAAGCAATTATATTTCGGTTGTTGCGCGCGCGCGCGCGGCAGTTATTATTTTTTAAACGATTACAATCGTCGTCGTCGTCGTCGTTATTTTTCGTTCGTTTCAACGTGATTCTCGTATATTTATTTATTTTCTTTCGCTTTTTTTTTTCTTTTCCATTACCGTCTTATGAGAATAGAAAACGTCTGCGGAGCGATCTGCAGACTTGTCGCCCGCGCCTATTCCCCAGCCCCGTTCTGTAGGTATTTTTATGACGTCGTTAAATTTCAAGTATTTTCACAGTGTTATACGCTGAACACACACACCAGCCACTGCGCTTTTCACATTTTGACGAGATCTTTTATGCCCCTAAGGACATGTACTCCGCACGGTTGGAGTGTAGAGAAAAACGGGCGTTCGTATATAATATTCGTATATACATTTTCCTATATCCCACGTACACTCGCACGTTATTCGAGTCACAATACATTATAATATCGTCAGTGACGCCGAACTAAAAAAAAAAAAAACGAAATATACGATATTAATTATACGCCGCCGGCGTGTTTGTGACTCGATTATTTTTTTTTTTTAAACAACGTTCCGTTGAAACAGAAAACGCGAAATATACCGTGTTTCAAAAGATCAAATTCAAACATCCTATTAGCCAGGCGTCCCGTCCATAAATTAAAAGTGTTTGCATTCGGTCGTGGAAGAGTTTGTCGATATCGACAAAAGTTTGAACGCGAAATCATCCGCGTTATTGTTTTCCGAATGCCGTTGTTTTTTTTTTTTTCTCTCAATTTACTGATTTTCAAAGAAATTTCCCGAACGAATTTATGGGAGACTCGATCGAAATAATAAACTGCCGCACATAATGCGACCATTTCCACTGTTGTGTGTGTGTGTGTCTAAACAATGTGTCGGAGAAACCACGTGTTTACTGCTCGTCACGCAATCGTACGAACACGCTGCAGTAAGTAGACGAAAACGGTCGAGTTCAAAATTTTATCTCACTCGTATATTTACTACGGGATGAAACGTGTACTCGCCGTACAGTCCCTATGATGTATCGACAAGAATCGTAGCTGTTAATTTCGAGACGATTTTAAGACACCGTCACATCTCAATGCGAATAAGCGATAAGATATCAAATCGAATTCCTGTAGCTGGTCGTTTATATTAAAACACACGTTTTATTTTTACATCCGGGTCGGAAAAAAGAAAAAAAAAGTCTTCGCCTCTCTCTCTCTCTATTACACGTCGTCGTCTACACAAAAGTAAAACGATTCCAACGCGGTCCAAAAAGATCGGGGAGGATTCAACGACGTCAATGTGGATATTTCATCGTCATCGGGCGCTCGCCCGAGCCTCGTTTAAAACGTTTGCGGAAATTGTATTCGTTTATTTATTTATTTATTTTCTTTTTTTTTTTTTGCCAACGACAAAAGGAGAAAAATAAAATTTAATGCAATTTTTTTCTGGTTTTTTTTTTTTTTGTTTGTCGTTCGTTTTAGAAACTATCGTAACGCAACAGTGGTCGCGGCGCAATACGTAACGCGATACCACCGCGCGTGTCGGTCGAGACGAACGAGAAACGAGCCGAAGACATCGCCGAGATGAGGATTTCGCGTGTAATAAAATAACGCGTCCTTTCATCCGTGTGCGTTGACGTTGATTGCGAATCCTCGTTTTCGTGCTTGGCCAAACGCCGCGCCGGTCTATTTCGTCTCGTTTTATTTAATATTTTTTTTTCCCCTCCCCCCGTACGCGACGAAGACCTTATCTTTTTTTGTCCCGTCGCACTCGGCGAGTGTTGTACGTGATTTACAAGGGCTGAACAATTTTATATGCGTGCATAAAGGTAGTATAAAAATAAAACATTTAAAAAAAAAAAAAAAATCCCGTGTTGAATTAAGCGAAAATCGAACAGAATTGACAGCAAAAAAGACCAGAAGAAAAATGTATAAAAAAAAATAGAGCTTTACGCGAAAACGTATTACGATTAATAATAATAATAATAATAAAAAATAGCGCTCGTATGTAATAACAGTTTATTATATCAACGGATGGTTCGAAAAATTGTGAAAACTTATACAAAGACATAAATATATATTAGAAAAAAAAAATATATTTTCCAATAAACCGTTAAAACCCGTATGACATATAAAGACTTTATGTGTTTTCCGAGGAGACGCGCTTATTTCCCGTCGTGACGTTACATGTTTTCATTTCTATTTTTTTCTATAAACCCCGTACGCTGCACTCGATGATTCTCTCGTCAAAATAGCCACAGAGAGAGAGAGAGAGAGTGAGAGAAATGTACCTTAACGATTCCGTCGTTGAACAAACCGTCTAAAATACAAACCGAAAATATTCGTATTAAAAGTACAGACGTTCTATTTTCTTTTTTAATAATAATAATAATAATAATAAACAAGACGCGTGACCGAATGCGGTCTCTTCGATTTCATCGAGAACGCGTTTGTTTAAAATCATCTTTTGACAAAAAATTTAGGAAAAAAAATGGTACGTTTACTGTCGTCGAAAAAATCTCATTCGAATGCGTCCTATATCGTTGTTTGATGATTTTGGCGTTTTTTTTTTTTTTTTTTTTTTTTGAAGATGTTATAAATAATGATTTCCTAGATAAAAATGTGATTCGATAACATACGAACCTAAATAACTAATTTTTATATCGCATTTTTTTATCATTATTCGGCTTTTTTTTAATTTTTAGGACGTTTTTGACATTTCGAATTTGTTTTTTTCTCCTTTCGAAAACGACAATTTCAATAATCGACAGAGAAATCGCGTGTTCACGCCGTTATTATTTTATACGTAATATTTTTTTTTCTCGCTTGTCATATAAAATCCGTACGTAAATTTCAATTTTGAAAAACCGTAAAAAGCCAAGAAAAAGTGTAAAATAAGAAATATAAGGATATTTATTATGATACTAACAAAACAATAGCTGGAAAACGTCGATAAATTATTTAGATAATTTGAAAAGTTTGGAATGTTTTTTTTTTTACGATTTCGAATTATTATGAAATTTCTGTTAATAAATTTTCGTGGGTTTCGACGTCCGGGTCTCAGTTTGAAACGTGAAAATCCTACAGCCGCAAGAAATGTAGAAGAAAAAAAAACCATTTCGCTCTTCAAACGTTCCCGATGAAGTTTAGTGGACAGTTCTGTTTTTAATTGTGTTTATCCGAAAACGTCCGTTGTACGGACAATGGTTATAATTCGATTCGCGGCGTCGGTTTCGCTAACATTACGTTTTCCCCGGGCACGCTGCTATTGCACGTTTGGTGGTCTTCTTGCGCCGAAAACGTCCGTCTCCTAATCGCGCAATCGATTGTCTGAAACACATCGCGGAGGAGAAGTTCCCGCAAACACTTACAAGCTTCGACAACGATTGGAAACGCTGTGTTGTCAGAAGAATTAATAATCGTCATTCCATCGCTGACGGAAATCAGACAATTTTATTAATGTGTGCTGTCCCTCTCCCGCGCCGTGATTATTGTTAGGGAAACGGTCGCGACGAGCGTGTACAAGCCGTGTACAAATAACACGGTGTACACACGACCGTGTTTTTGCGTAAGGCGGACGACGTTGACTTCGATTAGCGAAATTAGATTCGGCCGAGTGTACATATATGCGTACACACTTACACGCGTACTAATGTGCTCGAAATAATTCCCGATAAGTTTTCGGTAATTCAATATACGAGTCGTCGTTGGCCCCGGAGGTTGGTCTATTATATACGCGCGCGGTACTTAATCGAAACCCGTAGCGTTTTCCGCCGTTATATGTATACGTATATATATATACATTCGAACGAATGTTTGACGGGTGGAAAAGGGGAGGAAAAAGCAGAGAAAACGGAGAAAATACGTTTTGAAAAACGCACGCGTCGTCGCAGCGCGGATTTCGACGTACACCGCGGCGACCTAACAAGGAATGTGTAATTACGGTGATACGGTGACAAATGACTTGCCGACATCGGCAAGGTAAATTAACGAAAAAAATCAACGTGAACGAGGAAGATTTCGGAAAAAGAATAGAAATACGTTTCTTTTGCTATAGGAGACCATCGGCGTGGACGGAACGGATAAGGAGAACCGTTTTTAGAACCAATGGCCCGGGAGACGATTATGAATCAAACGAAACGGTTGTTTTATGACGAAACGGAGATAGTTTATGAAATCGAAATGAAGAGGAGAAAAAGAAGGAATAATTAGCGGTAATGTAATTAATAGGGAATTTTATCCCGTTTGTGATAAAAAAAAAAAAACGAGAAGAATGTAAGAAAATTCAAAACAGGGAATTTCAATTGAGAAAGAAACAATGATTATCTATAGAAAATATTGAGAATCACACACACACACACATTAAAATAAAGATTGTACGATGCGGAGAACGTCTAGAGTAGCGAGACATTCATTCGGTGTAACGGACGAGGAAGACGATTTTATTATATACAGGGGAATATTATTAGAAAGACTTGAAGCGCATATACATAGAAAGAGAGAGAGTGTGTGTGTGTGTGTGTGTGTCCTACAAAAGTTGTGTAAAACTGAATCGTCAGTATGGACCGGAGTGAAATCGAAACGAAAAATGAAACGATCGAATAACTTACAGTGGGCTGTGGAAATGCGAAGAAATAAAGCTAAGAAAAAAGGAAAAAATGACACTTAAGGTCTCAAATGAAGTGTGAGTACGCACCAATAAGGGGTAATGCAGAATTCAATGGTACGTCGCCGAGAACTTTACGAAATATATTATTGATTAACCGTGAAAATAGTCCAAGTGTATATCGTGTAGAACAATAATGTTTTTAAAAAATGTTTTTTTTTTTTTTTGAGAATTCGAAATATCCGGATCCTCGCTGAATTGTCTTAATCCCCGGGTCTGGAGAAACACATAATATTTTGAAAATAAAAATTGAAAAAATGATTTCGTTTGCGAAACTCAATTTTTTTCCCCTCCGAAAAGGTTGCCTCCTACTCATAGATTTATGCAGTCGCGAATTATGTACAGCAGTGTTCGAATAACGCGAATTTCCGGATCAAATTTATTTTATTTTTTTCCCCCAAAACGACATCCCAGACGACTAGATCCCTCTAGAGAACATGACTGCTGCACTCTTACACCAGCGAGATTGCGTTTATACACTCATTGTATAATATTTTTTTTTTTTATGCTGTCGTCGTCGTCGTCGTTGTTCCGTTGGTTTCGAAAATTGTTAATCATAACGTACCGGAATATTCTGCAAATTATGTATTATATAAGTATATCGTCCAAAGGTTTAAGGGTAAACGAAGATTAATGGAAGCCGAACGCGCGGACACCGCCACGTTGCTGCTGAGCGCTGTTTGCTGCTGGCTGCTGGGCGCTGTTGCGGTCGTACACGCAAGAGGTATTATTATAAATACGAATATAATTAAACCATGACGTCTGGACAGGGCAGACGACGGGGGTTGTGTTCATAGTAATAATATAATATATTTACATATATATATATATATATATAATAATATATGCGCACAACGGTGTGGATGAGGAGAATGGAGCTGTGCTAAAGAAATTAAGATGTTGGGATCCAAAACCCGGGGATTAATATACACGTTTTTTTTTTTTTCTTTCTCCCTCGTTTTAGTTGATATTTATGTGTATATTTCTGTGTACGAGCTCGGCGGCCGCGACGGAAACAAAGGCCAAGAGAAGATTTCTTTTTTTGTTTTCATTTTTTTTTAACAAAAGAATTAACGACTTTCTCGTAAACCATCCCGCGGGCTCGAGGAATAGTTTTTACACGAAAAAAGCCTCGTCTACACTTTTCTCGATTGCAGTTCACAGGAATTAAAAAAAAAAAATACGTATTTCGAAACGCGTAAACATCGACTTGAATACAAATGTATAATAATCTCGTCTCGGAATCGCATCGATTTAAATACTTTATATATTTATTTAGACGCGCAGTTGCCCCCGGTATAGTGATATAAATTTAGACCGCAATTATTAAGGATTTTGGTGCAGAGAATTTTTAAGAAAGTAAAAACTGTTCAAATATACGCATTAAAAACATGTATGCGAGCAAATATTATACGCATATTTACTAAATCCGTACATCGTATTTATAGGAGGAGGCGTGTTAAGACCATAGACTGAAACGGCGCATAAAAAGCCTACTCACATTATCTGACATTGTGACTAGGAAATTGAAACATTTAAGTTTCGCGAATACAATATACTTGAACAATATCCGTTATGCAATTAAAAAACGAAACAAAGAACTCCTAATCCTGCGCTTTTCGTTTCCAATGATTCGAGATTAAAGAAAAATTAATAATCGCTGGTAAGAGGAATGAGGTTAACGCATACTGTCAGTAATCGCATCTAAAGGACGATATTCTCAGTAAAAAGATTTCGAATCGACTCAATTATTTCTATTGAACCTACTGCACTAGGTGACCACATTACGGAGATACAATCAAGCACTGATCGTACATACTCGTAGTATTGCAATATAGCGCTTTCAACGCGACTTGATCTTTAAATCCTTGTGTTATGAAATCGAATAACATTTTAAAAATATTTTTTCAAATAAATTGAGTTTTTTTTTATAAAACTAATGTATAATGTAATATATAATTATATATATATATATATATACGATTAATATAATACCGTACAGAATTCTATGATCATTCACACCTATTGCTGCTACGTATACGCATAGACCAGATTTTAAAATCGTTTTGATATTTTGGAAGGGTGTATTATTATTGAAAAAATATTATTTGCTTAAACATATTTTTATTGGTTTTTCGGGAGGTATTAAATTTTTAGATTATATTTTAGGATTTCGAATATTTCACAATATTAATATAATACTAAAACGCTTTTTCTATAATAATGAACAAAAAAAAAATTGTATAACTACTAAACGAATCGTAATAAGACAATGTATTAGAAAATAATTCGTCAAGACTTTTAAATTATAAGCTGTGCAAACTTTTATTAGTTTTACGATTCGGAGTTTTAGATAAAATATAAGTTAATTTCGTTTTCAAAATAAAATGTGGGAATTTTTTTTTTATCAGCCTAATCTAAGACAATATTTTGGTTATTTTTAGTGCATACATTTTTTTGTTTTAAGGCATATTATTTTCTGCTCTAATTATGGTAATTTGATAAGATTCTCGTACGTATATACGATTATATATGTATTCTCTGCGGCCTCGTGTCCTTTTTTTTTTCGTTCTTAGACGCGTTTAGTAGTGTGAAATCGCTCTGTTTCCCGCACTGAGGACTGTTGTTTTTGTTCGTCAGACAATCCAAAGTATACATTTTGATAATTAGAACTAAACTAATTAAGACGATTACTATAATTAACGGTTATCTCGTGTTGTTCCTTATTATTTCTCGTACGAAAAACAAAATCCCTGTAGTTTCGAAGATAATACCATAGAGTACACTGCGTCATACGAATAATATATTGAACACGTTAAATGACCACAGCCAATCTCATCTATTAAACTGCTAAGTGACAAAAACCCTATTCTAGAAAATCCCCACATCTAGTCTCTATAAAAACACGTAGACGGGGTATTTATTATTTAGCTCCCGATTTGTAATGCCAAATTATTTATAGGAAGAGACGGAGATACGGTATTCTTTCACCGAATTATACGGTCCTATTATATATAAAATTATATCCGCGTCTTACACGAGAATTGTCTGCAAATTGAACTATTTTACATAAACGTTCAATGTTTTCAATCGTGTTTATTTTAAAATTGTCACTTTGGATTATAGAAATTGTTTGAACATAGTTGAAGTAACGCGTGGGACCAACGTGTGTTGTATAAAAAACTGTCAACCTTAAAACCAAAAATCGTTTCTTTTATGGTTCAATAATTGCTATGAACAGTCAAAAATTGAAAGAAATTTAAAAAAGACATTTTTACCTACGTATTCGGATGTAAATTTCAAGACTCTGAAACCATTTTTTTTTTTAGTCTTTTGTGCCATGTTTAAAAATACGATGAGAAAATTGTTTCTTTTTTCCCTCCCCCGATTTTTTAGTTGTTTCGAATTGTACATTAAGAAACTGCCGGAAAAACGAAAACCGTAGATACGATTTTCTACCGGACATTCTTTAGAGTCGAATATTTTTACACGGAAAACAAATGAATACACAAATTCCGTGCGGAACACCGGTAAAGGGTTTCGAATGGCTTCTGTAAAAGTCTTAACGTATTAACGACTCTGCGTCGGTTAGAAATTAACACCAACAAAATACGACGGAACGATAGAGAATTTTCAATAACGTTTCGGTTGATTTAAACGATTTTTTCATTTTTATACACACAGTTCCGTGTAACCCCGTGCGAACGTAGAAATTCGATTTTCACGTTATCGAAAGAACAAAATCACATTTGAACGACGACAATATGGCGACGAGTTTTCAGAAATATATTATTATGGTTTTCTTCGGGCAGAATATAAGGGAAATAAGAGAAGATTTTTATCGAATTAGATTTTTCGTTTCTCCGGTCTAACGAATTTGTTCTGGTCGCACGCAGATTGTACACGCGTGTGTATACGGATAATAATAAATGACAATTGTTATTTTGAAAATTATATATTAACGTAGTGTTTTTAATCAATTTTAATACAATTATGTGCAAAAGTTAAATCCGCTTTTTAATATTATAACGAAAGCGTTGTCACTTATACACGCATATAATGTACTCGTATATATTTATATATCTAGTAACAAATAAAGGGATTTTAATATTATACACTCGTCTCTATCCGCGTTTACGTGTTTGTTGCGTTTAATTTACAATATTTCTAGTGAAATAATCAATTATTACGAAACACGATTATGATAAAGTCGATGAGATGCCGATTCCTCTTTGGATAAAAATAAAAAAAATACGAATATATATATAGTAAGCGAATGTTTTTTTTTCTTTTTTACAAACACCGATTCTAATTAAAACGCAATCTACAGGTTATTGTATTTGTTTTAATAAAGTAGCTTACGCGAATTATTATGTCCCATTCCGTGCGCGCGATATTCCTTATCGATTTTAATAAATGTACGTGAAAAAAACGACAAAAATTATTATTATATTGTTTTTTTTTTTTTAACGACTGCAATTGTTCTCAGGACAGCTAAATTATACAATAGTGAATACACTGCAGAATTCGATAAAAAAATTTAATAGGGTAAATAATGATTTCTCGTCGATTTATGTTTGTAATTCCATACTCGCAGAAATGAGCGATTCCCCCAATTTTACCAAACTTTTCAACTGCATTATGTCATAGGTATTGGAATGTAGAAAAAACAAATTTAATTTAACTTTACACAATAATACATCTCGTTGGTTTTTCACCGAACGCATTTTCCAACTGAACGTTACTCTTTTTTTTTTTAATTATTTAAAATAGCCGGTCTTTTTTTTTTTTAATAAATATGTTTTTATCACGATCTCGTTCGTTATATTGGTACAATTGTTGAAGAATATCCGAGGAAAAAAATCCAATACTCTCTATCTTACACGTACAGTTAATAGGAGATTAAACAAAAATGTTATGAATATATTTAAAATCGCGTCTATACCGTTTATACCGGATTGCCTAAATTAATACGTTATTATAAACTTCACGTTTTACGTGTAAATATCGCAGCGGCCTAGTGTAGTCTATATTATAATAATTTTTTTGTCGAGTTTAAAACGTTATAATATGTTCACGTCAAAAACATTTAAATATGAAAATATACCGAAACGCTCCGGGACACGGCGAATAGCAAATTCGTTTTTCACTTATTATTCGCGTTAAAAAGCAGTTGCAAAGGGGGAAGAAGTTATACATAAAACGAAAACCGGCCGCACGCGAATATGCCTTATTATTATTGTTCGCGATTTGTATATATATATATATATATATATACGTAGCGGTTCTCTGAAACTAGTACAAACGTAGAGTGGTTCGTTAAACTTTAGATTAAATTTTATTTCTCTTTCTTTCTCTTCATTTCTTTATTTAGTTTTCGAATAAACTTTTATAAACTCGTTAACACCGCGGAAACGTAATAACTCTTTATACCGATGGCGTGGTGGTAACTGCAGTCGTGTGCTATATACAGGGTGTATCAGACTGGACTGTCAAAAATCAAGGGATCAATTTTACAGGTAATTTGCGACAAAAAGTTCCCAGCAGAGTTTTTTGTAATCCCCCTTTTTTTTTAGAGGTTTTTTTTACAATTCTAAGATTTTTCCGTGTTTCTGAGCCATCGTCTTTAAATGGCCGTAATTTTCTAGCTAACGATGTAAAATCAAAAATAATTATACCGATAGAAATGGTCGTTGAATTTTCTATAAAATGCTATAAGTTTACTTGTAGACATACGAACAAGAAAAACATCTTTTCAGCCTCTAAACACAAAAAATTACGCTTTTTGGAAAATTTGTTTTTTTTTTTGTTGGAATTAAATTTCCTTCAAAATCATGACCATAGGCTACCACTTTCGAGAGAACTTCTTCAATACCTAAGTCTTCCGACGGTGGTATTATTTTTTATTTTACTGCAATAATTAAAGATAAAAATTGCGTTTGAATGCAATGAAAAACGTGGTTTTTTCTATGAAATCGAAAACTATGTTCAGAGATTGCTATTCTCTGAAAAATCTTTGTACCTCAGATATGAAATACGACGGAACACGTAATCACAAATTTCATTAAAAGTGAACTATGCCAATAACATTAGGATTATGTTGTCTAATCTTAAATTACCTACAAAATCGATCCCTTTATTTTTGACAATCGAGTCTGATGCACTCTGTATAATATATAAAAGACTGTACATATATTATACTGACCACCGTGTCGGAGAGATTTTAATACGTATACATTTTCTCTTATAAAATAAATTCAAAATATAATCTTTGTAAACGTTTTACAGTGCCGTCGCATCTATGGAGGACAATGTGAGAGCGTTTAAATTTAAAAATTTCCCCATTTTTCCGGACGGAGCGGCCAGTAGGAGGTGACTTTTTTCAAATCTTGATAATATTATAATAATGTACAAATTACGAAAAATTTCATTTTTTTCATTTTTAACTACTTATCAGTTACTATTAATATTATTATTTATTATTAATTATTATTACTTATTATCGATCGAAAACAGTACGCACGCATAATTTAACAGGTTTAGTTTAAGAAATTGCAATCAGAAGAAATGTATAATTAAAATAGTTTAAAAAATCGTTATTGGCAATAAATTTTAATTTATGTATTTAATTATATATATATATATATACGTATATATATTATGATATTTTTAGCAAAGTCAATAGAAAATCAATTGAAAGATAATAAATTATAGTAAAAAAATGATAAATGTTGTGTTAGCGAAAAAATACGAATACGGTCCTATATAACTATATAAAAAAAGTACACTTGGATCATAAAATTTAATTACAATAATTGTTAAAATCATTCATTGTGATTTAGAAACCAAAAGTATATATAAGTATGTTAATATACTAAATATTACGTATTTGCGTTAAGACATCTCGTAAATTATTTGTTATACACATATATGTTTGTATTATTATTACGATTTTTCTCGGTCTGTGCGAAAAGTTCCAAAAAAAAAAAAAAAAAAAAAATTACTAAAATCAGTAAAACTTAAAAACTGTGATATTTCACGTATTTCCACAAACAGTTGAATATTTTTATTTAAAAAAAAAAAGAATAATATTGACATCCAATAAAAAATATATTTCATACGTCAAAGAGAAAGTGAACACCCGTCAACGTTTATTAAACGGCCGCGTATAGTACACAGCATATTTTATGAATCTGAATTATTGACGGTATTGCCTATAATTATATTTTAATATTTATGTGCAAAACTTTATTAATTAAAACTTTAAACACTTATATATTGAAATGTCCAGTATGTATAGCATATATCAAAAACACGAATACATGTACGCAGATCGACTTTTCTGTTTTTATCACTTTTTTTTTCATTTTTAAAGTCTTCAAAAACACCGTTTTCTTTTAGTTAAAATTTTTTCGTTTAATTCTGGAGGGTTTTGTGAAGGAAGATGGAAAAAAGAAAAATGTTAGAAATCGAACGAGAATCGATCTCGGGTAGAATTCACGACGAATTCGAATTCTTTTTCAAATTTCCTAACCGCGCCGCTATTACAACGGATATGCAACGGATACCGATCGCATGATTGTAGAAACAAGAAACGTCTGTTACATTATGTTTCAAGAAGAACACCACCTTCCGATTCCCTTAAGAAGTTATCCTCACAGACTCTAAACATAAACGTATCCAGTAACACCCGCCGAATCGATTAATATAATACGATGATGTGATGTACTTACTCGTGTTTTAACGATTGAAAAGAACTTGTTCTTCTCAACAAGAAGTCGTTACCGTGTGTTGCCGTGGTCAGATACGAACAATGTTGTTCGCGTTTGCCCACCCCGTGTGTGTGATGTGGTAACTGTTAACTGGTAAGTAGTAAGTGATAGGAGGTGTGTGTGTGTGTATGGTGTAGTGTAGTAACTCGTAACTGGTAACTGGAAAATGGTAAGCGATAAATGGTGTGTTTGTGTCGTATGGTAACTGGTAAGTCGTAAGCGGTATGTGATGTGTGTGTGTGTGTGTGTGTCACACGTATACACACACGGTGTTTTTGCTGCGGGCAGAAGCTAACAACGTTGTTGATCTCTAACCGCGGTAAACACACCGTGTGTGTTTATATCACACGTATATACACACGCAGTGGCGTGCGGTGCGATTATGCAATGGAGGGGGGGGGGAGTTTAAGTATGAATGAAACTCTAGGTTTTTACAATTTTTGTTAGGTTTGTTGCTCGACGCTTATAATTCTTAACGAACCGTACAAAGACCCACTTCAGTGAAAACGTAAAAAAAACGTCAAACACACAAAACCCCCCCCCCCGGCTACGGCACATAAATATATTATTATACCCGATGAAGGGCACACAGTGTCGACACGACGAATAAATAATTACTTGTTTTTTTTTTTAAATATAAGAAAATTCTCGTTGTTATTTCCTTTGTCTTTTGATCGCGATGTATATACACGAATGCTACGCGCACGAGACGACGGCGTTTCGCATTCACGCGGTCACAAAACGCGCGATTATTATAAATCAAAAATAAACGAAAAACAAAACCGTACCAAACAGCCGATTAATAATGTCTGCGCAAATTTTTAACTGCAGACGAGTAGAAAGTGTTTATTTTATTTTTTTTTTTTTTCTGTATCGTTCCACCCGATTTTCAAAAATCTAATTCTTCTCGTAACCTAAACAGTAATTCGCCTGCACTCCCAGTCGAATTCACGAAATAGGAATTTCAAGAGGAAAAAATAAATAAATATTTTTTCCCCTCCCGAATCGTTTTGTGTTTCAATGAAAAATTAATTAAAACGTTATTCCCCCAGCCGCGGGCCGCCACGACTCGGACAGATTATTATAACGGGCGCGTACACGGATGCCGGTGCAGCTGCTAACAGGTGCTGCGGCGGTTATAACATTGCGCGGAGAGCAGAGGAAAAGGAATGTTTTATTTATTTTCAGCGCGCGCGCGCTCGGGACGACCTGCGCTGAGCCGTCGCAAGAGATTATATTCAAACGCGGCGCAGAACGGGTGGTCCCCGACACTCCGGGCCGGGTGCAGAGAAGCATCGACAACAATGCTACAGTTGAACGGTCCGATGACTTCGTATATTTTTTTTATAAACCGATCGGATTCGAAAACTTCAAAAAGCTCCCCCCGGCCGGTCTTTCACACGCGGCCCCGCCGCAGCCGTCGTCGTCGCGGTACGTTCGATCCGCGTCAATCGTCGGCCGCCGCCGCCGCCGCCGCCGCCGGGGGACGGGACGTCTCTTCTTCTTCGGCTTCGGGGGGAGGGGGGGTTTTTTTTTGTTTCCCGTCCGTTCTCGCACGGGAAAAAAAACTCTTTTTATTTTATACGGCGAGCCGCTAAAACTGCCGCGATTCGTCTCGCTCGGCCGATCGCGTAATACCGCGTTAAACAATAATAATAATATCGTCATCGATCGCAATGCGCGGGAACGAGCCAATCCATTTCGGAACTTCGGGTACGCACAATAAAACGCTTTAATAATAATAATAATAATAATAATAATAATAATAATAATAATAATAATAATAATAATAATAATAATATTTCGACTTGTATCGAGTACGATTTTCCGTCGGATTACGATTTTTACGTGCGCGTCACCGCCGCCACGGGCGTAATTTCCGAACGGTTTTCGGACGAGACGAAAAAATCTCAGTGTCTGATCGTAACCGCGCGCGAATATGTCTTTTTTTTTTTCTTTTTTTTTTAATCATCACACAACTGTTGCGCATCTCGTTGGAAAAACAACGAGAAGTCTCGACACGTGTAACGGATTTCGCGAACGTATTAATCGTGGTATCCCACACGCGAGACGCGCTGTTGATTATCGTCGAATTCGAATGTGTTATTTCTGTTTTTTTTTTTATTTATATTAAATATCGTCATAACATACACTGGACTTTTCGGGAAATGATAATGTACTGCTGTTAAATTCACGAGTGCATACAAGTAGATTGATTGTCGGAGAAATTCGCAAAACAAACACTACTCTAAAAAAAAAAAAACCAATAAATCGCGTAGCGAACCCATCATCGAATCTTATTTGAATCATGAAAAAATCACGCTGAAAACCACACCCTCGGCCGTTCCGACGTATTCGCATTCTCGTCACGCACTCCTGTGTTTCGGACTTTTTCTCAAGAGCTCACACGCGCGTAATATTCTAATGATGTGTGTGTTTTTTTTTTTTTTTTTTTTTTGAATTGTTAAACCGTTCGTTGTGATTCGTTTGTTTGTCAAAACCGATTTCCGAAAAAATAATAACTGGAGCAAAATCGCTTCTTCCTGTCGGAATGATCGTTGTTTTCATATTCAAAACAATCCACAAGCGATTCCGGTGTACGATACTGATTTCCTCCTCCCGAATATATTTCACTTAAAATAATTATTATCACCAAAGTATACGTTATAACTGCACCGTAATAATAATAATAATAATAATAATATTGTTATTATTATTAACACGGTGTTAAAATACAAGCGAGTGAAAAAATAATAATAAATTTCCCTCGCGGGGGGGGGGGAGGGAAATGAATTGTAAATCATTTCATTACACGTATTAAGCGTAATGTATTAAAGCTTTTAGACTGTATACCGCCATATTTACACACGCGCATAATATATTATAGTGCGCGTTCGCATAAAAACCTGTAAAAAAATACACCGTAATGAATTTATTATTATACACGCGTTTAGTGTTGGACTCCGTGGTGGCTTCGCCGTTATTACTACACATTTACCGACGATATCTCGTCAACGATAATACAATATCGTAAATTTCAAATCTGCCTGACGAACAGTTTATTAACTGTGTACAAGTTATATGCTCTGCGTACGAGACTGGTTCCTCCGTCAAATATACACGTGTATTAGACAAAAACGCCGAATCGAAAACGATTTTCCGTAATACTTATATTAAACGATATTTTGCATTGAAGGGTGACACAGAGAAACGTATGACGGTGCCGACGATAAATCGTTTTTTCTGAAAACGTATTTCTCGTTTCTCGCGCCCAATATTACAACGTAAATATTTCACGCAAACATCTCACGAAATAACGTACGGTTTTCTATTTTACGATTTTTTTCTACAATAACATTCAACGTTTAATTATAATACGTATAATATATTTCAGTAAATTAAAAAGAAACGAGTACAAATTTTCACTACGAGAATCCAGAGAAATGAGTCATTAATATTGATCATAAAGAAAAAAAATGTGATTTTTTCGCTTGACATCGCGTTAAAGTTAAATAGATTTAAAATTCTATAAGAACGTATAAATAATAAATTAGGATTTCTTGTGAATGTAATTTCTAAAACTGATGATCTTCAGCTGTCTTTGGCCGTTGAATCGTACTACGATGTCGAAACAGAAACAGTTTTTCATTGCGACTAACTAATAATTAACGCACATATACAACAAGTAACGACTTAATTTTTGTTCATATTATATCATACGTGTAGATTTTATTATAAGCGTTTTGTTTATCAACTCTATTATGACGTATGGCAAGTGAAAAGAAATTTCTTGAAACTTAAATTTCAAAAAAAAATCTACTCGAGACCAACACACTTTAACGGTTTATTGACGCATCGTTGGCAATTCAATAATTGTTTAACATTTGGACGCTTCTCGGAGCTGAAATCATTTTCCGGTTTTTCGAGTATAATAAATTGAAATCCTATTAACGTTGGAAAATAATTTTCGCACACTTGACGCACTCTAAAACGCCTGAATCTTCGTGCATATAAGAGAACTAAGAGTTGGCGTGTTGATTGCAATATTACCCATGTAGATAATAACAAATTATCTTAAAAGCGTCAAAAAGTGTATTTGGTGTTAAATCAGATATAATATAATACAAAATGTCAAAATCTAATAACAATTTGGAAGAAATTAAAAAAAAAAAAATGTATACGTGTATTATAAATATAACAATATAGCTGCAATTACAACCTGATACGTTTATGGTAATGAATAATGATGTAGGTGAACTTAATGGATGACTAATAGGAGAAAATAATTGTTAACTTTATAAAACATCTAGTGAATACTCTATTTTCTTTTTTATAGTTTTTTTTTTCTAATATATATATATATATATATATAGCCGATAAAAAAAAAAGAAGTCACGGCCAATGGTAGGAGGCTGTTGTGCCCCTTTGGCCCTTGTGTGTGGACAAAGTCAAAATCGAAAATAAAAGCCGCCGGGAAGAGATGGAAAAATGCGCTTTATTGTTCGTGTATACGTATACAACAGTACGGTTCCGAGAACTTTTAAACGGCGAGACGTTTTGTTCGCCGACCAGTATATCATATCGTGTGAATCGCGATGTGCAGGCTACAGCCCAGTGCGGGTTCCATTCAAATATATAAATATTACAGCTGTGCAAACGGAGGAAAGTTCTCCGCGAGTGTACACGCCGCACGTTAAGGAGAGCGTATTCCGTCCGCGTCGTCGACATCTCGCACCGAGAGGAGCCTTTACACCGTGTTCACTGGACCGGGAACTTTGATAGCCATTGTAAACGCAATAATATAATATTGTTTTGAGGCAACTATCCGGCGGATATCGTCCACGAAACACGCGCCGCCGCCATTCCTTCGCGACCTCAGCATCCTCACAACGCTATACGCTAATACGCTATGCGCGACGTACTTAGAATTTTTACCGGGTAACGCGTGATTTTTAACTTTTGTCGCCATAGAAAGGAAAATTGTTTTAAATACATAATCCATACGTTTAAAAAGAACATCGTCTGTTATAACTGTAACTATACAACAACGTTATAATATCGGAAATATTATTATAAATATTTTACACGTTGATTTTCCGTTCGTTGAATTCTCCAATCGTCTCCTATTATGGCGTAAGGCGTCTGTTTAGGAATTTATTTTGTTACATACCGCGGATAGACCGTTGTATTAAGGATATTTTTAGGCGACTAAATTTATATTTATATGGATGGTCGATAGATGTCCGCGTTGTCCCGTAATGAGTGGTATATAAAAAAAAGGAGAAAAGAAAGGAGAACCTAACCATAAAATGTTTACTAGTGAATGCGAGTTCAGTTTATCCATATTAAACGAATATATATATATATAAGCCTATCGCGAGTACTCATAGGTATAATATGCTATTATTATATAATTAATATTTTATACTTACTGAGCGAAACCGCGTGTAAAATACATTAATACAGAGACAATAAATGATATTATAGCAAAAGTCGCGAGCGTTCGTTTTCAGCTGAGATTAAATACGTTTGTAGCTTAAAAAACATATATATATTTCACTCCTCAAAAAATATTTCGAATTATACGCGCGCATAGAACTATATTCGGATGATTTAAACGACGGAATATCGCGACATGACGTCTACAGTGTTTTAATAACGCGACAGCGATGCGTATGTAGTATAGCACATGTGTGTAATAAACAATAAGTAAACATTCGTATACGTGCTCGGGTATAGGCTACGGAATGAGTTTGGTTTATAAATCTGTGCTTAGAAACGACATCGAATATACGATATAATAATAATCTGAGAACTCTCGTCTCAAAGTATTCCCTGGATTTACTTACCTCTATAAGTATATACACATTCGCTACACTGTATACTTACGGTTTGAAAGGGATTCAAAACCGTTTTCTAATAAAATGCCCTTTGTGAAAACGACCTTGGTCCGTTTATTATTGTTATGTAGAAAAAAAATAAATACATAAAAAAACCGCTAGGACGTTCTGGTGTTATTAAAAAATGGAAAAAATCGAGTAAAAAAAAACGAGCGAAACTTGCTGCAGATTGGCGAGTCTTGAGGGGAAACTGCATGAATAAGTGGTCAATACGGTCTTAAATGGCGACAACTAAAAAGAAGAAGAAGAAATGTTTTGTTTTAAACGTTAATACATCACATAGTGTATAAATCCTATTCGGAATATCCTGCACGGACGACTGATTTTTTTATTGTCAACAGATTTTCCGCGAATAGTATATAATATTACAATCGCAGTGAATAATAAATCGAAAAATACGCTTAACAATTTTTTTTTTTTTTTTTAAACTCTTCATATAATAAATATATACTTTTACAGATTTGCAATACTCGCGATATTATATGTATTTTTTTCTTCTCTTTTTACAAATGAAATTTCACTTTCGTTGTTATATAAATATTTATGTATATAATGTAGTCACGGCCTTTGTTCCGGATGGGGGAGGGGTAATTCATAATAAAAAGAAGAAAAAGCATTGCAGAGACATTATATCGCCTCACCTCGCGCAACAACTGTCGGTTCCGTATTATTATTTCAGATTTACAAGCTATACACGCAATAAATCATCGCATTCGATAAACAATTCAGAACGAAACTCGATTTTCTTCTCGGAAAAAAAAACATAAAAGAACGAAAACAAAAACGTTCTCTAATATAATATTCTTTTTGTACCGCGATTTTTCCTCTCAAAAAAAAAAAATATTTCTTTTCCTTCCTTCGCGTTTTACCTCGGCCAAAGTGCACCTACAGATGTTTTCGATTTATGATCGATTAAAATTCACACGTGGATCTTTTAAACGCGTTTTTTCTGCTCAAAAAAGACATATGTTAACGAAATAAAAATCATCATATTGTTATGTGTACGCCGTCGTTAGAATACTAACTAATATTCTTCCTTTGAATTACGTTTCTACCCACCTTAAAAATTATCAAAAAATCAACACGACTTTTTACCGCGCGTGTGTATATATATATATATTTAAACAATTTTAATATATCGCGTTTTAATATTTCGAATAAAAATATAAACTTTTGGTGCTATAAAAGGGACTATAAAACGTTACGCATATGCGGATTTACGTCTAGTGGGATGTACATAATATTATAATATATGACATATATACAACAATCGTATTAAGTCACATATATTGTAATTGGTTTACCGATAGCATATATATATTCATATATAACGTATCTTTTATAATAATAATATAATCTCAATAATATAGAGAAACTGTATAGTGGTATGGGTTTATCACGCAATGTTTTCGTTCAATACGTTATGATTCAGCCGCGGAATGATTTGGATATTACGTGCGCGCGATGTGTATAAGAATAATTTGATTAACGCGTGATTTGAGTTATAATATTATATATATATAAGACGTTTTCATAAAATATATCAACATAAATATAATTAGGTCTTACCGATTTTATTTTATTATAGACAGAGTTCAAATTCTATAACGTTTATTGATTATTATTATTATTATTATTATTTATAGTGCGGATGAATAAGAGTAATAGTTATAAATGTTTTTTCGAGCACTTAAGGGGATTGAAAGTGGGCATTTTCTCTTTTCGTCTTCAACACACGCACACACACGAAACATAGCAAAATAGACGTTTCCTACCTCCAACGTATCGATCGATCTAATAATGGTGCGAGAAGGAATTTGAAAACAGATTTGAATTCGTCGTGAATTTTACTCGATAAAACGACTTTCCCACTTTTTCATTTTTTTTTTTTTCTATATTGAGATCTTTAAAAGTTGATTATTGACCAATTAATTTTTAAGGATTTATGAGAAAAAATTAAAAATGTGAGAAAGTCGATGTGAAAAGTCCCGACGGCTTCACGACGAATTCAAATCCGTTTTTTAATTTCTCTAATCGCATCCCACTAGATCTCGATCGGTACATAAGTTGGAAATAAGAAACGCGTGTCTATTTTAGGCTACGTTTAGGTAGTACGTGTATGACGAAGAGAGAGAAAATCACGAGAGTGAAAAAGTAATATTCAATATTGTGATGCACGAGCTGAAAATAATAATGATCTACTCATATGGACGTAGAAACTGACGGATGGTCACGATTCTTTTTTTTTTTTTTTTTTTTCCCCCCGTAAACCGTTACGTTTTTCGCGAAACGTTCAAATTGAACCCTCATCGTTACAATATGATTATCTAAAACGATATCATTTTGCACGAAATATTCGGTGGTAGGTAACCTCGTAATACGTTTTTTTTCATGCGCTAAAAATGTTTTCGTATATCGGTTCGTAGCAAAAACGAATCGTCGAGCGAAAACTCATCCAATCGAAACCACAATTACTCTCGGTAAAAAAAACAAAATAATGCGTAAAAACGTAGTAGTCCCCGGTGTCGTTTAGCAATAATCGTGACCGCGATCCCGCTCTACACGCACGATAAGAGGGACGTTTTCAAACGTCGACAATTGTCCGCCAGATACCGCGGCCTGTTGGTGTTTCCTCCATGTGTTACCACAATTATTGGCGTAACCGAAACACTGATAACAACGACGAATCACGCGAACGTTATCACACGGCGGGAGGGAGACAGCATCGTCGTCGCGAACGGCCGCCGCGTGTTTTTCCGTCCGCGCGGTCGTCGTCGTCGTCGTGTGCGTTGCGTACGCGAATTGCACAAACCGATGGACCGCCGGCCCGTTTGAAATCGCTGGAATTCGCCGTTCGACGCGAACAAATCGTCATGGAGGAACTGGCTTGCGTCCGATGCATGAGCTCCAAATTCCGGAACCCAAACCTCGTGTTCAGTTTCAACGTATGCGGACACACCATGTGCGCCAATTGCATCGATGTGGCGTTCGTCAAAGGTACGTGGCGACGTTGTATTTTACGCGAATTTCAAATAATATTCTTTTCCTCCCACACGAGTTCCGTGCTCGGATCGTCCGAGGCCACCGCGGAACGTTTAAAAAGGTCTGTTCACATACACAGACGGCACAGTGCGCGTCAGACAAGGCGCAGACACGAGTTTTCATATTATACTGTACCCCACAGACAACCAGGCAACAGATGGACTATATGTACACCAACGGCCGTATTTAACCTCGGTCGTTATCGTGTTCCCAGACGGGCACGTATCGTCGACACAGACACGACAAAATATTCTCCTCGAGATTGTCAATCGGTGCCGCCGGCCCGTGACGCGCTATTTTCATAAACGCTAGATCTGAATATGTTCATAAGTGATATTTACTGTAATTTCATTTTGTCTGTAGTATATGTGAATAGACCTTAAAACGGCTGGACGACGTATACAACGTCACGACGTGTCATTCATTTAATTTCGTTTAAATCCACTCTCCTCCTCGGCGGTATTTATCCGTGCCCCCTATAAGTCTTTCTTGGCCGGTATGTACGCTTGTTAGACGGTAGCGTATTGAAAATACCACTGGACGTTGCAAAATACAATATTATTGTCGTTATATCTGCTCAAAACTATGGCTAGACGAATAATACGCGATGACTAAATTTTATTCTCCTTAGTTCTCTCGCGTTGCCAAGGTTTTTAGTCTCTACACGAGTCCCCTTAATATACCTAATAGACGGTTGGCTAATCGAAGGCAGAGTTATACATGTTAATAATCTCTGTTCAAAACTGAGCCTATAGTAAACCATTTAAGACATATACGGTCGCGGAATAATTTCCATATTTTTCTCGCATTACCAATTTGTCTAACAATTGTTTTTAAATTGAAATGAAATTGGGTTATCAGTGTTTGTCGTCGCCCTGTTTATTTAACGACAACCGAATTCAATTTTTATTTTGTAATTTGGAATAAAAATCCATCACTAATCATTATCAAAACTGTTATTTGTATAGGTAGTTATTATTATGTTTGAATTAAACACACTTGACGAGTCAAACACGTACCAGAGTTATTATTTTTAATATTAGACTTGTAAGGTTACATTAATTTTGTTCTCGGGTCATTCAATATCGAGTCATCCAGACCGTGTCACCCACCACCTCTGATTTTGATGAAACTGTATTTTTTATCTTTTCACATAGTTATAAAAGTATATCAAATTTTATCTCTTTATCTCACCTGGTTTTTGTTGTATAGGACTTTGAAATATTGTTAAAATAACAATTTCTGCTGTTTCTGAACCTCCGAAAAGAACTTGTACTTTCAATGAAAAATATTTGTATCTTTAACATTTATAGTGCAAATCTTATGAAAATTTGCAGTATTATTATGTGAACTGTACTGATACCAGAAAAAATATGGGAACACTGTATGTTTATTTGTTTTATATAAAAAAAAATAAAATATTTTTTATAAGTTTTTAAAAACTTTTTAGCACGAAAACAGTATTTTACAAAAAAAATCATATCTCTAAGAGGCACAGTGATAATCAAATCAAAATTTTTTTAAATTGATCTACAGCATATTTCCTATTTAAATAAACAACAAAATACTTGGCATTTTATTTGCTTCATTGTACAAAAATATTTTTAATAATTTTTTTTTTTTTTACTATTGATAGACCTACTATTGAGTTTTATAGGTACCACATAAATTAAACAACAAATAGCCAAAAATTTGTCTTAAACTATATAATAACAATTATATTTAAAAAAATTAATTAATAGGCCTGTTAAAAAACGTTAATTGTTAATTGGTTAAGATCAGTAGATTACAGTAAATATAAGTTCACTTGAAATATAACTGAAATCAAGAACTGAGAGAATAAAATGAATTCAGTGGTGAGACAAGTTAGAACATGAATAATTGTATAATTGTTATTATATAGTTTAAGACAAATTTTTAGCTATTTGTTGTTTAATCTATGTGGTACCTATAAAACTCAAGAGTAGGCCTATCAATAGTAGTAAAAAAAATAATTATTATTATTATTAAAAATATTTTTGTACAATGAAGCAAATAAAATGCCAAGTATTTTGTTGTCTATTTAAATAGGAAATATGCTGTAGATCAATTTAAAAAAAAAATTTGACTTGATTATCACTGCCTCTTAGAGATATAATTTTTTTTGTAAAATACTGTTTTCGTGCTAAAAAGTTTTTAAAAACTTATAAAATATATTTTTTTTTATAAAACAAATAAATATACAGTGTTGCCATATTTTTTCTGGTATCAGTACAGTTCTCTTAATGATACTACAAATTAGCAAAATGTATGCGAATATGGCTATTCGAAGACAAAGCTATTTTTTACTCGGTAGCTTCTGTTCAAATCTATGCCTAAATAAATAAAACATATACGGTCGCATAAAGGTTTCTCTATACCATTTTATTGCATTACCAATATGTTTTACACTTTTTCTTTAACAATCGCTTAAAAATCTGTGACATATGATTATTGTTGAATTTTTGATATTAAAATTGTTTTGTTTTACAATTCCAGGTTCTGGTCCTTGTCCAAAATGTCTAATTCCCTTGCGACGCAACGGTTTTAAACTCCAGCAGTTCCAAGACGCTTCGATCGATGTTGAAATAGAAACGCGAAAACGAATATTACAAGATTTCAACAAGACTGAAGACGATTTTAATACCTTAGATGAATACAATGATTATCTGGCAGAAATCGAAGATATTATCTACAATTTAATGCGAAACATCAATGTACTAGAGACAAAAGAACGAATCGAGCAGTACAAAAAGGAAAATAAAGAAATAATTATGCGAAACAGAACGAAGTTGAAACGCAAAGAGCAGGCTTTAGATGAATTAATCGAAGAAGAAAAAATGCACACGCAGTACAAAAGAGATGAAGTGTTAAGAGATGAAGCCGAACAAAGAAGCAAGAAATTGCGAGTAGACGCTGAACTAATCGATAGCTTGGCCTTTTCCAATTCTGACGCCATGGATATCGTCAACACGTACACACACATTAAAGAAGAAATTCCCGCACCAAAACCGAAACCTGTTTCTAAACCACCAATAAATTTCACAAAGTTTTCGACTGGTGTCAAGTTCAACCAATCCTCCGTGTCAATTCCAATAAAAGAAGGTCCGTTATTCAAATACGAACCGGTTTCTCATCAGCTCAACGGCCCTTCCTGTCCGGATATCACACAACTAGAATCTCTAGGCTATATGAAATACATCCGAGCAGAAAGTTTGCAAGAAATTGCTGGCGGATTGTTAATGAAGACCTCATGTCTGCATTATATACAAGAATGTGTTTCGGCTTTGTACGAAAGAAAGACTGGAAAAGTATAACAAGTACAGAATCGATTTCAAATTTTCGTTGTGTTCATTACCAAAACGCTGTACAGTTCTCTATGTTAAGTTAGTATTAAATACATTATTGCCTTATTTGTATGTGTATATATTTTTTTTTCATGTGTACACAAATATTATATTTATATAAAAAAAAAATTGTTTTTTAATACTCTATTGAATTACATTTTTATACATAATATATAATATATACTTTTTTGTTATCCGTAAATTGTGACATAATTGGTGATACTGTTTCTCAAAACACAAAAACATATCTTAAAATTAAATCTTTTTTTTACAAAATATTTTTCATAATATTCTTTGAAATATTTTTTCATGCAATATAATATATACCGTCGTGCTTTTAGTCAATATTGTATTACTTAATAATTTGATTTGATGACTTATCCTTGGGTAATGTAGTTTCCATAGTCTGAAATTGTGATATACTATTTATGTCGATCCCAAAAATTGTAAACAGTAATATATATATATAGATTAAACACGCTAAAAATATTTATTTTACAATAAACATATTATATATTTATATGGAAATTTTTGTAATTTACATATTCAAATATTACGATTTTCTATGTTTATGTTGTGTGTAGCGTTTTTTGTTACATATAATTATCGTTAATATTATCGATGATTCATTTTGCATACAATCTATTATTATATGTTGTTATTAATGCAATCTGCAATTGTCATTGTTACATTCATTATGTTATAAATATCATTTGATTAAACCATCTGAAAGAGAAACACCTTTAAAAAGCGATAAATCTCGAAAGAATCTACAAAACATAATTGTGTGTCGTTTGGTAGACACTTCATTTTTTGGCAACGTCTGGTTCTGAAGGATATTTCCAAAAATACCGTAGAAGGACGAATAAAAAAAAAAAACCTATTTTTATTTTAAATCGTTAATAAAAATGTTCAGCTATACAACACATACGTGTATAACGTGAATGAAGAACTCGATATTTTGCCCAATATTATTTAAGACGTTTCGTGCCATTACGCAGTTTTTAAAATTTCAAACCGAAGACAATGTGTGTATTATATTATTGTATTTCTATGTATTGTACAGTGTATCGACCTGCGTTAGTTATAAATAACAACGCACCGTATATACTTTACGTAATTGATTTCAACGCCGTTGCACTCGTCTGTATAAGTACGTTATAAAAAAAAGCGTGTGACCCGATTTTGTCGCCGCTGTATGTGTGTGTATATGTAATACTGCTGAATTGAATTAAATTTATTCGTGTAATTCCTACACTACGCCTACCGTTGTTTAATTTTCTACTTTTTATTTTACTTTAACGCACGAGCGATATATATAAATCGTTAGCGTATTATTGAAGCGCGAATTCAATACACTGCGAGTAAAAATGCTGCGCGCGCGCGGTATCAGCTATTTTTATTTTTTTATAAGTTATATAATATTTATAATTTATTTTTAATTAAGTCGTGTGTAGACGACAACATAAAAAACAAAAATAATAATATTAATAGGTACGGAAAAATGTTGTGTGTAAGCGAAATCGCGTTCAATACAATACGTCGAATTATATGCGCCTAAATTTAATATTTTTAAATAATTCTATTATTTAAAATATAACTAATAATAGTTATTAATAATATGACTATTAATAGGAGAGAGAGTATAGTGTTCGCGATAACCTACGAAATAAGTTCCTCCGTTAAATTAAAGTTAAAATCGTGATTTTACTGTACCTATATATAAGAGTGTCGTCCGTTTTATACCTGCAGCTTTTTTTTTTTTTCGAAAATAACACTTCCCGTTTTTATATTTTGTCTGCGTAGGTACCATACGAACGGAAGAGAAATGAACGAAACGTAACGAACAAATTTTCACAAAGCACAAAAACTGCGACTAAAATATTGTTTTTCTAAAATAAAATTGTAATCGTACTAAATTACACTGTTCGTGTAACGAAGAAAAACAAGACGTGCTGGAATAGCAGGTGCACACATCTGCAAAAAAAATTCGTTGAAAACCATATATGAACGTTTAGTTTATATTGTGTCGAAGAAAAAACGGATTCCATAGGAAACGATGAAAACGTGTCGACGATATATCGCGAGCGGGTTCGGATTTAGACGGGTCCTGGAGACGATTGTTTTACATTTTTTTGCTGTTGTACTGTTCCCGGCACGTAATAAAGGAAAAACGTGCTTATTCGAACGACCGCGAGACCGATTTATCGCGTAATTATTATACACGACGAGTTTAGAAAATGATGTATTCCGTCCCAATGTTTTGATAATTCTGTTAGACAGCAGCGAACAGAAAATAATAATAGTTTGTCGTTGAATTACGCTATAATGATATAAATAATTCAGGCCACCATATTATATAAACCAACCTACATAAATCTCCGGTCCTGACAATAAGCGTGTTAGTACACGATATATTATGGTGCAATATCACATGGTTAGGTTAGAGAAGCATCTAAAAAATGCGGATGTTAGACGCGACGGAACGCGCAACGAACTAACATGCTGCTGCTGCACGTTATAATAATACGCGTTTTTTATACGTATTCGTGATAAAATAAGTCGAATCGATTCGTAACCAGTGACAAAAGGACACGCGAAATAAATGGCGGCAGCCAATAATAGTCGTTCGTGTAAGAATTTCGTACACATTTATGCGAATACTTTATGTTGAGTACATACGGAACGAACAAAACGTCAAAATTAACTGTTTTTTATGTGACGAAAAAGCGTTAGACGGACTATTACGTGATACGCAAACGCGCGTTTGACCATCGGATCTCCTATTGATTTTATCCGTGTAAAAAAAAAATTTTTTTTCTTCTTCGCTGCGTTTAAATAGCGATTAAATATCATCTTGTTTTAGACACGCGGCCGTCGCGGGTTCTAATATTCGATTTAAAAGACGGGGAAATTATCGCCATACATACTGCTATAGTAATATTATGATTGAATTAATCTTAGGAAGAATTTTCGGAAGAAAATGTTACAAAGAAATTTCAGTCTTAGCTTTTTTTATTCTGCGTATATATTAGAGACAAACAGCGCTCGTGTCTTGTTTTCAATACACGAATAAATCTTATAATCGACGTCGTCCGTTTACGTTTTAAAATTATTGCGCCGTGCGGTTTCATATTGTTCATAATACACGGTTTATTATTGCACGTAGTATATTTTATAGTATCTTTTATGCGTGCAGAGATTTTTGTTTTTTATTATTATTATTATTATTATTATTACCAATAAACAACTCGGGAAAAAAAAAGGAATTTTTTTGAAAAATTTACAATGTTATTCAGACGACTACTACTGTATTATACTTTTGTGTAAATACGAAATAGAACGTGTAGTGTATTTCAATTGAATTCAATCAAGACGAACGAGACGAGTATTACAACATATGAAATACGTCGTCATTAATATATTATCCTCTAATCGAAAACGTCGTGCACAAAATGCGCAGGAAACGCGCGATAATTGAACCGGCGAAAAATGTTAAAGCGTATTATTATTTTTATTAAATATATAAAACGATTCGTGTTTTTGTCAGTGGGAATGAGGAAATGGCATATTATTATCATATTATGCTACATATTATATGATATAAATACCTTATAGAGAGTAACAGCGTTATTATTTATTACTCGCCGCGTGGCATCCGAGAGTTTTTGACAAACTACGGGTGGTTAAACGCGCAAATATACGTAAAAATGATAAACTACGATATAATGTATTTATAATATATAGCCGATGTACGCTTTATAAAAGTTTTGTACTTATATACGCACAACGTGTCCGTTGTGGCTGGACGAGTTTTTATTTTAAACAGTATATATATAGAGTTAATTTAAAAATAATAATAATTGAGTTAAAAAGAAAAAAAAGTGCATTTCTCGGAAATTGCGACAACTCCGTCGAGTTACGATGAGTTTATTAAAAATAATAATCTTAAGTCGTCAGAAAATCGTACGAAAATTCGCTTTTGATAAAATATAATAATATAATATACTATGTGTTTCTCGTGAACCACGAGCCGTATTAAAAGAAAAAAATTATTATTACCACAATAATAATGGTCTGTAGTCGCTATCCTACGCCAAAATTACTGCTGATAAAACGTCAGGGATAAAATATAAATTCCTAAAATTAAAAGCGTAATATATCGGTCCATAACCGCCAGTGTTTAAGCTGACATAAATCCGAGAAGGAAAATATAACGTTTTAAGTTAATTAAATCGTGAATGATTCGTTAATTTTGAATTCTTTCAACGCCCGTACGTTATGTACGTGTAGGTCAAGTATACCGGCGGTTTACCAAATGAATAAATGGTATTATAAATTCTAACGACGGCGCAATAACGCGTGGATTAAAAAATGAAATCTTAAAAAAAAAAATTATATATCTCTTCCGATACTGACAATTTGTTTATTTTTATAACTATATTTCGACTATATTACTATTCTTCGTTCGATGTAGTATTACGTGTTTAAGACGCACATCTGTCTTAAAACACTACAATAGACACTCGTAATATATAAAACGCAGCGATGATAGACGATTGTGTTATATTATAATACGTCGTTGTACAATTGGTACCGTCATAATATTATGAGCTACATTGAAACGACTGGGATACCATCTGCTACTATTAGAATTTCTGCTGCAGCGAGATCATTTAAATAACGTTAATAACGTGTGTGTGTGTGTGTGAAAGCTGGTAAAAACTATGGGGTAAGACCGCTACTGAAACGCTTATATGGGACAAGTATATATATATGTAATATGTATAACGATGGACCAAGAAGTCATACGAAGAAATTAAGAGAGTATATTTATGAGGAGGAAGAATGAAGGATTGTTACAAACCGATCTTAGGAAGAAAAAAGAAGATGGTTTTTTTTTTTTTTTGTAATTCGTTCGAAAAAGCTTCTATCCCGCAACGATATACGATTTCGGAGAGTTCGTCTTGGTTTGGGCTAGGTTAAATTTGCGTCCATCGTCCATTACCCACACGGAAGCTCTTACCGCTTTGAAATCGGAACAACGTGTATTCGCTGTTCTGTGCGCGCGTCTACGTATATAGCCGCATCAATCACTTCTATATCACATAAAATATATGTCATTATAAGCAATTAAATACGCGCTGCGCAATAATTTCACAGTGTCGTTTCGCCGACAATATTACATAATATAATACGCACGAATATATTGTGTAAATATTTTATACGAACACACTAGCTATATAGCGACATTTTAATAGCTTTTGAATATGATGAGCGCTGCATATATAAGGCGTGTGTGTGTGTGTGTGTATACAGAACAGTGCGTAGGTGTCGGTTAATTGTATTAATTTATTATTACGACGGAAGGGAAAATGACATTGACGATATTTCCGAGCGTATTTCGCGTATGAACGGAGAGAAGTGTACCACGTGCGGTTTATATAAGTAATAAGTATTTTCCGGCCGGAGGTCTTGCTCGTTGCCGCCGGTTTATATCGTTCTTCTCTCTCTCTCTCTCTCTCTCTCTCTACCAATATACACGCAGTTGCCGTCGAAGGCATGAGCGTCTACACAGAATATTTATAAAATTAAAATCAATGACATTTTTTTTTTTTTATACGTGCATAATAAATTATTAATACGTCGATATCATAAATACACATTATATAAGTTCTATTACGTATGTATTTAAAAAGTAGAAAATATTATTTTAAGTATTATTATTAATCTTTATAAAATGTCACTACAACGTTACGTTTTTCAATAAATCCAAATAATGTGTAATCTATACTTTTGTATTGTATTGTTATATTTATTCTATTTTGTATTATTAATAATAATAATATTATTTCGCGTATTTCTATGAAATAAAAATGATTCGTCTTTCCTCGTTGTACACTTCTTTACGCGTTTACTCGTTTATTTTACACTTTTTACTATTGTTTTACATTTTACTGGTTCACTCACATTCACACGTTTTCTCGGCCGACCGAGTCTACCGTCAGCTAAGCACTAAACGCTCGATCACGACCGATGATCAACGCATACCATATGCGCTGATCGTCGGTCGAGCACTTATTCCAGTGTTACACATGACGTCCAATGGGGTGGGTTGCTGTGAAAACGGAACTTAACCGTAAGATAATTGGACTAACTCACAAGTCGGTGCTGTTGGTTTAAAGATCTACTAAATTTAAAAATATCAAATCCCAAGGGGGAGGGGATGATCCATCTGTCGCCCGCTCCCCTTAATATAACAATCACTGCGGCCGGGGAGGTAATCTTCGAACCAACATGTTTTCGTATATAGAACGAAAGTAATATTTAACTCGTATTGCTTATTTTATATTCTTAACGATTCTGCATTTGAATATTACAAGACGAAAAATCGTAAAATTTAGGCCGTGATTTCTTTCATGTTTATATTATTACGTTATGTACTGCGACAAACTCGTACATTTAAATGACTCATCGTTTTCATAAGTATAAACAACTATTGTGCACTGCAATATTTTGAAACAACGGGGTCGTGCGTGTACGTATGCTTATACATCCGTTTTAGTTTGAAAAACGATAATAAAAAAAATAAAAAAATATTCTATCGGAGTGTCGAGGCCCTAATAATGTTAAATAATATATATATATATATATTATACTATCGTAGCTATGAATATAAAATACTGCGCACCATTTATGACTTATATTATGCTGTAATACATGTTCTACATTATAATAATTTATATAGTACAAAACGAACGATAGCGTTTGTTATTTTTGCATTTTGCAATTTTATTCCAAACAACACGTATATTGTTTTACTGTTACATTTATGTATAATGTACGCACTATAATATAGCCTGCGGCTTGTATTATTACTCCGGTAATGAAATTAATAATTGGATTTCAAAGGTAAATATAATTTATAATGTATATTTTGTAATAGAATACCGTAATACGGTTGATTACAATAAACGAACATAACCGAAAAAAAAATACAGGACGAAAGAAACGTTTTATGAAAAGAAATTTATTTCGTAAACGGCATATTTTTTTTTTTCGTATGGATAATTATTATTATTATTATTATAAACAATTCGTCGGTTAATAAAATTTAAAAATAAATTAATATACATACTCGTAGGGTAATACGTGATAACAACGTTGTAAAGAGGTAATTTTGAAAATTATCGCCATTTTTAGTTGGAAAAATGAAAGCGAATGTGTTGGGACAGTTGTTGGCGTGTCGAGTGAGAAGGGAGGATAACGATGCGTTGATTAGGAAAGAAGTATTGAGACAGTGGTAGGTTAAAGAAATAGCGATTAGACAGATTATTAATGGAAGATATGAAAAGGTTTATTGAATAGATTGAGATGGTTTTGGATATAATAATATATATAGGGAGATGTGGAGAACAAAAACGAATAGCTGACTCTATTATTATATGCCAAGATAGAAGGTAGAACGAAAGAAAAAGAACGATACTACCAGCTAGCTATGTGCGTTTCATTTTTTAAACTTTAAATAAAATATTTAAATTCTACAAATAAATATGCAATATAGTAGATACAACGTGAAAATTTGTTTTTATTTTAAGAGTGCAACGTTTTTTTTTCCTAGAAAAGCTTTAAAGAATAGTAAAATATTTACAATCTAAAATAGGCAGTCGTAACGTAAAACGTTAAAAGAAACACGTGTACATATATTATATGAGTAACTGTACTATTTTAAACGAACACGTGGGATTTTTTTCTTTTTTCTTTTATATTTTTAACCGTATAAATTTCCGAATATTTTTTATGTGGTAAATGAATAAAATATACATATAGGAATATAAAAAACGAATTCCTATGAATCTTCGGATGCAATATTATATAATATATTAACCGCCAACTCGGATTTGGTGTTTTTTTCCCCGGCTAATGAATGTAGTTGGTCGATTAAACTAATATTTTGAAATTTGTACATATAAAAAAATATAATGTGAATTAATTTAATACGTGTATATATATTTATTTGTTATTGACAAATATACATTATATACGAATATTAATTTATAATTTTTATTTCCGTTTCTTTCGCGTATCCTTTTTATTCTTTTATTCATACGATTTGTTCGTGGTTTTTTTTTTTTTTGCTATTTTACTAATACTCTTAGTTCGAATACACACATGGCTTGTAAACGGCGACGTTGATTTATTTTGCATATTATTTATATCTGTTATTGTAATCGCCATTTTACCAGTTTTGTACATTTACATGTTTTTATACAAATATAGCAACCTTAATTGATTTAAATAAAACGTAATAAAGTCGTGCGCCCACACAGTGGGGCGTGACGAAGGACTTCACGTGCCTCAACTTTATAGGTGGTGGGTGCCCCGTAGAGATTCTTTCTCGTAGATTGAGTGTAGTAAGTAAATCTTTGATCTTACTTCATGTTCGTACAAAATAATTATTAAATATTTATTTTATACTTAGGTGTCTACTTTTATTGGAATATGAAAAAAATTATTAATACTAGTAAATAAAATTCTTGTTTTATTTTATTTAAAAGTTAAAAAGAAAAAATGTGATTCAAAATTAGCAAACTAATATGATAAACATATGTGTTGTCACTATTATTGTTATTATTATTATTATTATTGTTACTGTATTGCAACGTCTGCAGAAATATATCGTTTTTTCAGAGTTAAATTCGCTTGTATTGATTTTTCTGTTTGTAATTATGATTAAAATATCTAAACCTTTTACTTTAAAAATATTATACAAATATATTTACTTTTATTTTGCGTTTTAAAAATTTGGAATTTTAAATCTGCTTTTTATGTGTATGAAGTAAAAGCTTTAGATTGTTATAACAGAGTTAAAATTTTTTTTTTTTTGGAAGCATTATAGTATTTACAATTTTATATCTTTAAAAATATTAAACTATACGCACGATTAATAATAATAATAATAATAATAATAATAATAATAATAATAATAATAATAATAATAATAATAATAATAATAATAATAATAATAATAATAATAATAATAATAATAATAATAATTAATCATTAAAAATTGTCTGCGGTGTTTAATGTTTTCAGGTTAAACTTAAAGAAAAAAGACACGCGTTCTACAGCAGTGGGTCAAAAACGTTTAGAAAGTTTACCGTTTTGGAAGATCTCCCGATGTACTGAAAAAAACATAATTATTTAAATAATTACAAAAGAAAAAATTCAAATTTCTTTTCTTTTCTTACGCTTAAATATTTTTTTGAGTTCACCACGCGTCTACTGTGCGCCCATAATATTATATTATGATGTGTATAAACGCGAGTATATACATTTTTTTATGTCGTAGAATATTATTATTCGCAAATAAACGATAACTCAATAATAATACTTATAATAAACATTTTATGTGCTAACTATACGTATCTATGCTATAGTCTGTGTGTAAGTATTTTATATACATGATTGTAAATTCAAAGGGCGATTGGGAATATTGGAGATGAAACGACAAATGTGCTTACAACATTATAATAATGTACAGTCATTTATTATAAATATATAATAGATATTATCATACGTATAAAATATGTTTTAATGTGTACAATATCTGTCTTCCGGCTGTCGAAGTAATTCAAAATAAAAACGCGCGTCTCGGTTTAATACGATATAGTGCGCTGCAGGCGAAAAACCGCGAGTATACGAACAAAAACATTTATTTTCAATGTATATTTTATTATATTATGTCATTATTCGTTTCTCATTATAATATTTTCACCGAACGCGTT
Source organism: Chaetogeoica ovagalla (assembly GCA_032441825.1). Taxonomy (NCBI): domain Eukaryota; kingdom Metazoa; phylum Arthropoda; class Insecta; order Hemiptera; family Aphididae; genus Chaetogeoica; species Chaetogeoica ovagalla. The sequence goes on along the minus strand of CM063735.1, from coordinate 8,943,833 downwards.
CTCTACGGCGGTAAAAACGAAACGATTCTGTAATATAATCAGTACTCGAATTGTGTGGGAGGGGGGGGGGGGTAACGCAGGGGAACGGAGCTCCTCTTCAATTTTTTCATAAGAGAAGCTCTTCAAAATATATTTTCGTTAAAACGAGAAGGGGTTGGAACGTGTTATTTCGTTAAAATAATATTTTGATTTTGTAAATTTGCATTGAATATAAAATTCAGAAGTAAAATAAAAATTACCTGTTAGGTTAGATTACGTTTTTGTACGTTAATAAATGACAAGTTTGAAGAAATATATATATTCGTTGTAATTTTTTATGTATATAATATTATAATATACGAATGAAATGTAACGATTTGATGAAGACGAACGCGGTTGGGAGCGAGTGGAGAGTGCGAAGCGAGTCTGTTTATATTTAATCATTGTACAATGATAAAGGACGTTAAGATTTTTTTTTACAATGTCTTGGCGTCCTCATTTAATTTATTTTTCCAATTCGAGCATTGCGTATAATCCGAATAGAATATAAATCTAAATAATAATAATAATAATAATAATAAGGTCGGCCCATTGGAGCATTTTATGCGATGTGATTATACGTATATTGTGGTGTAGAGCTGCTGTACACAACGATTTATTATATATTTATTTATTTTTTTTTTAGAAATTATACAGTATCGTCCTAAATAAAACGATTATTCATACATATATAAAACTGTTGTTCATCGAAGAATATTATATAATTTTCACTTTGTTCGAAAATAAAATAATGTCAAGTTATTTATTTTCCCCCACTATAAATAATACTCACCACTCGTATTATTATTATTATTATTTATTTTCTCCGTAAAACTCGCGTTCTTAATGAATATTGTTATTATTACTATTGTAGTTGGAAATGTCAATTTCTTTTCTATTTTTTTTTTTTTGCGTTTGAACATCGGTATAATAACTAATATTATGTGAAGCATTGTACAACATACACACACACAGTTTTAACAAGTAATTTACCACGTTTATTATTATACGCATAAAGACTTATTCGAAAACGGTTGAACAATAGTTTTAAAGCGAAAAACGATGGTACGATTCATAATTATTATCAAACTGGTGTTTATTTTTCAGTATTGCGACATATTATTTTACACTAACTACATATGTATTTATACCTACGTTTTTATATACATTACAAAATATCTGAAAGTAAATATTTAAATTAATAAACGTATATAGCGTAAAGAATTTTTTTCTCCAGGGAACGCTATAAAATTTGTTTACTCTTTCTCTACTAAAAAAAAAAAAAATCAATACCTCCTTTTCCTTGTTACACATTTATATTTTGTAATTTAATCAGACAGTATTTTTTTTTTTTTATCAAATAAGTATATATTATTTGTCTATTGTCTCGTACGAGCATTTATATAGATTTTAATAACTTGAAAGTAAATTCTTCTTTTTGTTTTCATTATTTATTATCGATCAATATTAATTACAATGAAATCACTATAAAAAAAAAACAATTAATATTCCAACTCGATTGTTATATTAGCATTAATATCGATACTGAACGGAGCGAACAGTGTATTTATATTGATTTTAAATGACACAGTTTTTTTTTTTTTTTCAGTGAACGCTTTTTCTTCTTGAAAGTGTTGCGCCATACGCCGCGGTTCTTTTCCGATACCAAATCGTATCTAATATTGTACAGTTGAAACGTTATTTTTTTTAAAAGGCTTTTCGATTTTCCCCTGTATTAGTATTATAATTCCTCCTTATATATTATTAGTATATAACGATAAACTTGAAAAATTGTGTTAAAAAAAAAAAAAAACTGATAGAAATTTGCAGTATATCCGTTTTGAACACGAGCGATTACGTAAGGATATATTTACAGGTGTAAAATGTAATTGTAATACAAGCGGTAGACATTACAATAATATGTAATGTTTTAACAATATATTTTAAAACACCCGCTATTTCGTAGATTTATTATTGTTTTTTCGTGTGTGCGTAATAAATAACTGTGTAATAAAAAACTGGTTAATAAACTGACGATGAAAACCGCAATACGTTATGACATTTTCGATTTTTTTTTCCCCTGTTTTCCGACACATTATATATTTATTACGGGCTTTCGTATTAATTAAAATTATAAACGTATAACATTAATTATTGCACACCCGTGTGTATACGAGACAAGTGAACACACGGGAAATCGTACGAATAACTTCGGGAAATTTTTCGCGGGCCTTGTCTAATTATTATTGAGAACTCTTCGATTCCATTCGCGTTACTCAATAAATAATTGGATAATGATAATCGGTCTATATATATATATATGTATAAAACGCGCATTTTCACTGCAATTAAAAACTTCTATATTTATACGTACTTGAAAATCGACGTTTCGTGTTGTGGAAATATCATTATTATTTTTCATAATAAACGACGATCAACGATAATGGGACGCGTGTCAAATGCCAATGGCACTGATCTAGCGCAACTAATAACTATGTTCGCAATACTAAATCCGCAGATCAGATGAATTTTAGACGAAATTTTATTCATTAAATCTGTGCTAAATCGAAAAATGCGGATAACGCGTATATGGCACACACACACACACACGAAATATTATAATAATGTTTGGATTTTTGAGTGGTATCCCGGGATAAAAGAATTGAATCGATTCATATTTATTTCGTTAGAAAAATAGTAATACCGTTATAATAAGACACACATACGTATATCCCCTATAAACGAAAGCGATTCGCTTGTAATCGATACGGCGTCGTTAACGTTTTTTGTACAGTGACAATGACGACACGGCGGTGTTGGGACGTGAAAAAATCTCGTCGTCCGCGCGACAACCGATGTAAAATTTCGTTTCGATTTCTAAAAAACTTAAAAAAAAAAAGAAAAAGTATGCAAATAAACGAGTTCTTATCGAGACCCGGACGCGGTGTGTACAGGACACTCGGAAAATAATTTTATTCGAATACTACTCCTCTCCCATCTCCTGCCGATGTCGCCGCGGCACAGACCGAGAAAATAATTAATAATAATTTATTATTTGTATATTATAATTAGGAGTCGGCCGGGATAAAATTTCACCGTTGTTTTTGCGCGTATCCGTTGCCGAGTGTATTTCGGTTCCGTTTATCCGCCGAGCGCAGGAAACATTTTCGTTCTACGAATTTTCGCCGAATTTTTCCACGTCATTTTACGCGTTTTATTTGTAAAAAAAAAAATATATATTTTTTTTTTTCCCCCGATATAATATTATTGTTTATTTTTTGTAGCGATATACGTAACACCACGATATACGTGAGTCGCAGGCGCGCGAGATTTTGTGTTTTTTTTTCAAGGAGCGATTTTCTCGACGCCAATCGATCGACAGATTTTTCGTTATTTTTTTATTGTTTATACCGCAACAGCGTCCAAGAACACACAACAGTTACCAATAATATTTTCGGTCGGTCGGTCGGCGAGCGTATTTTGCGCTCGTTTCACTGATAAGACTAGACCGCCGGTGGGCGAGTGATAACCATCAGTTTCCTCCGCGTACGCTTTTTTTTTTGTCGCCTACCCCCCCGTTCCGTGTCGGCTCCGGTGGCCGCCGCCGCCGCTGTCGTCGTCGCGCGCGCGCTCGTTCGGGTGCATTTCGCAGTACCCACCGCGCCGCACGCACACGAGTAGTACGCACGGCGAATATCTCTTTTTTTCTGTATTATTTATTTATTCGGAGAAAAAAAAACAAAATATTCCGAATTCGTTTTTAACCGTCGTCTCGCGATCACGACGTGTCCTCGGTTAAACAAAAAAAGAGTTCGTTGAAATAATTGAAAAAAAAAAAAAACAATTTTTTTTATTAATTCTCCGCGCGAATTATCCACGTCGTTCGAAGTGAATAACATTAAAAACGTTTTATTTGTATTTGTTTTCGTTATCTGTTTTTTCCCGGCGAAACGTCGCCGCGGTTTGTTGCTGTAGTAGACCTGGCGGCCGACGTCGCCAACCGACCATGACGATACGATTTGCTGACCACCGTTGCAGCTGCAGCGCTTTGTGAACGAAAACGGAAAAGAACGAAACAATATATAGAGAAAAACATAAAAAAAATTCCGGCCGTCGCTTTTTATCGTACAACACGGTAAGGCAATGTTATACTTTTTTTAAATTCTCTAGTACTCCATGAAGTCGTCGGCCCGCGTGTCGTTTTCGTTCTTATTACATTTCGACCAATGCGATTAATTTCAATTTCGATATCGGTATACGCGACAGATAGTAGTTCCTTTTTTTTGTCGCGTATTAAATCTATCTGTTTTTCTTTCTCTGTAAACGAGTTAATGCGTTACCTATACTACGACACGGGTCTTTATTCGAATAATAATTGGCATTACGCCGTTATCGAAATGAATTAAGGTTGTAGTGAAATTATACGTACGGTACGCAAGCGTTTGTTTTATTTTAGTTTTTATACGAGGAGAAGTGTATGCACGTAATAATGTGCTGCGGTCATAAAACGGTTAAGTTTCGGGAGTCGCATAGGTTTTAAATAATATTCTCACCATTGTCGTAGTCGACAACGAACAATGCAAACGTGTCCAGGTTATGAGCAAGACGAATTCAGTATATAGACAGATCGATAGGTAGGTTATCCTTATGCTTTCAAATGAGTAATACAATTTTGGTTAGGCCGTGCAAATAACTATTCGTTTAAAATTAATATTGTCATAGTTATTCGTTATGCTATGGCATAATATAATACCCGTGGGTAAAAATTTATCTCTTATTCCGTGTTTATTTTATATTATCTAATATTATTACATTTTGTTGTATTTATTTATTGTGTATTTTCCCGTTGTTTATCCTATTAGCTACATAGTAACTATTGGTATGATTAATTTATAATGTAATTTTTAAAGCTCTAATAATAATACAAATAACTAAAGTATTATCAATTCGAATTAAACTCGATGCATGAGTCGAACAATAATATTTTAAAATATAAATACAAATTTAAAATGAGAATTTAATTAATTTAATCTGTTATCATCGTTGTTTCCCTTTTATTTATATTTGAATACCAAACACTAACATGATTGAATAGTTTACGTGCGGGAACACCAGTATTCAGAAAAATGTACAAAATGTTCACTATAAAGTTTTCTATTAAGAGTTTGTTAGATAAAATTTGAACGTTGTATGTATTATATTTCTACCTCTTCTTTTGGTAATACTCTTTAAATTGTGAACCTTTTTTTTTGAATATGAAAAATACGTGGAAAAAATGTTCAAACCTGAAGTTGCAACACCATGGTTTGTATTCCAATTGTGTAATTTTGTTTTACCCGCATTTCATTTTCTACGTTTTAAGTATTTTTGTTTATTTACAAAAGTATGTAACGTGCACTTGTATTATCATTTTTAAAATTAATATAAAATCCTCATTCGTGCGTAACTGAAAATCATTCGGTATTAATAGATAAATTATTAATTTAAGAGGTATTTATTAAATATTTCACTAATTACTCTATTTTATATCTATATATTTTATTCTTTGAGTATTATTTATTAACATGTAGGTAAACGATAAACGTTGAATAATTATTTAATACGTCAAATTTATCAATAATAATTGGATAATTTATTTTGTTTAAGCAAATTTGAATTTTGAAAGACTGCTAAGTAAAATATTTATATCGTTCAGAAAAATTTAACGCCTTGTGGAATATTCTTTATGTTTAAATAGATCGACAATTACAGTAGCGTATCTAAGATCATTTTGTGGAAGGTATTTATATTTAGATATTTGTCACGAATAGTAAGAAAGAAATAAACTTGTATCTATAAATGAGCAATGTAGTACTTCTCCTACTAATAGTATTATATTTTTTAAGTCAATTCGTACGCTTTGTAGGTTTTTGCATAAAGATAAACTATAAGAAAATGTAACCTAGAACACAATATAAGTCATATCAATATTAAACCTTTTTGTTTTAATATATACCATTATTTTCATTAATATTTAAAAAAAATTCATGTTTATATTAGATAGGTTATAGGTATATACACTTGTTCAACTACGTGGAGAGTAATTAAGTACTCTGAATCTAGAACACCGTTTTTTAATACGATTATTATTTATAGAGAAAACGTGTGACCAAAAGTTTACAGGGCATATTGTTCCCAATTAATTTTTATATCAATAATACGAATATATTATTTATAATTTTATAATTATTAATTATAAAACAAATAATTATAGTAAGAAAAAAAAGTGGGTTTAGGGGGTAATATATCACCCCTTCCCCCATAATTAGATTAAGGTACCAATTTTTGTTTTGTTATACGATTTATCTATATTATATTTAATAAATAATAATAATGAATATTAGGAGGAGTTGAATATTTTTAACGAGTTGAGAATAGCTGTTGTTTAATGTTTATTTATAAATTGTATACTCTGTTATAACGGTGTAAAAAATTTTTTTTTGTCAGATATATTAAGGAATGTAAAATGCTTAGATGTTACATTTGAAATTGCTGGCTAGTAATTTTTAGTTGTTAGAAACTGAAAGATTAATTTTAAGTCTTATAAAATTGCCAATTGACATAATATTGTTCGTAATCTTCTCTTTCTACTGAGATTTCCTATATTATTTTTTATATTTATCTAAAACATGATAAATAGTTCATTAAAAAAAAATAATAGGTAGAATACGATTATTATTTTTTACTTCATATAACTATATTGCCATGTCATGATATGTTAATATTATGTTATCTTGTTATTTTAATTTACTCTATAGTTTATGTGCATAATATGTTTAAGTGTAAATGAAAATTAAAACGCTTTTTATGCAAAAGATAATGCGAAACAAAATTATCATATTATGTATATGTATAAGTATTAAGTACATTATTATGAGTTGATATAATTTATAATCACTTGTACCAGTGGTGGTATATAGAAATAAATATGCGGAAATGTGCACATTATTAAAATCGCCAATATTGAATATAGATTATTATAAATATTATTTCTAGGAATAAAACACGTTATTGAATTTAAATTTAATATTCCTTTAGTTTTTTACTTCATTAATAAATTTTATATTACTTTATTATTTGAATATTGTTTTCAATTTTATATAATATTGTATCGACATTTGAACGGTTGTATTTGTTGTAAATCATGATTTCTAGATCAAATAACAGCGTAAAAATCACAAAGGAAATGATTTCTGTCATTAAGGGTCACGGGTTATTGACCGGTATGTAAAAGAATGAACTATTTTTTAAATTTTGATATTATTGTTTTATCGATTACTTCTTTGTCTACACGTGTATTATTTATACAGTTTTATTTCGTTATTGAGTATACAAATTGTGCAATAAATTATTATTTGCCTACACTGAATTATATGACCTATGCAAATATACCAAACCAGATTTTTTATGTGAGGATTTACAATATTTTTAATGCAAACAATTTACTATTTCATGACCATTCTTCACATTTCTTAAATTTAAAAAATATTATTATGTACTCGTCATTACAGGTAAATCTATTTATTGCCATGTTTATAGGTATAAATTAAATAATGATTTTACTTGCGCGTAATACAATTATATATATATTTTTTTTTTTTCTTTACTATGTATTTGATTTTGAGAAAACGTAAATGTACTCTACTAACTTAATAAACCGATCATTGATTGATACTCATACATTTCAACTATTATATATGTGTGATTGAGCAGATTAATGCATACCTCAAGGAAAAAACTGTCGAATATTCAGTTAACATTTTTAAGGAACTTTTAAAATGTTCTTATTAAATATTTTAATTTTCGTTGTACGATAGAACAATCTTTTTTTTTTCACAACACACGAATTCAATTTAGAAAATCTGTTTTGCGATAGACGTTACAATACATTTGAAAGTTATTTATAATGAATTGATATAGTGAAAAGTAAAAAATTTAATTGGCCAGATTCCAAACAAGATTAAACACTTGGGAAAGATTTTGTTCCATTTTACTTTACTAGATATTACAAAATAATAGTGTTACATTTATGTATTTATAGTAGCGTTAATTGAAAAAATAATTTACGTTATAGTTAGTTATATTAGTTATCAGTTTGTTACTCAATATTAATAAGTATATATTATTTATACTCAGCTATACTGTATGGAGAATTTTTATACTTCCTATATTATGTGATGTTATTGCACAGTCGAACGAATTCGAGCAGCGTCGGATGCAGTTTGCCTATTTTCTAATCTTTTTTCAAACCTATTATTGTTGTGTTTACATTTTAAACAATTACATATACACAATACTTGTTATAAAATATTACATACGTAAATTATTGAAATATGAAAATTAGGTATTCATCATTTTTATATATATATTTTTTTTGTATTTTAGTTTTTACATTGTTGTATTATCAATAATAATAACAACAACAACAATGAAATTATTGTATTGAATAACGACTATTTTAAACTATGATTAATTTGTGCCATTTTTTTTTTCATCATATCATATAGTCTTTATTTACAAACAGAAATGCAATTCAGCAGCAAATGGAAAACCGACAGTAATTTACAGACACCGCGTTTTTTGCAGTAGTACACTATATTATTATTATTATTATTCATTCGTTCAGTTGAAATAAATTTAAAGCCCAAATAGTAATAATTAATGAACGATGTTTTTTTTTATGGTATAATATTTTAAAGAATAAACGGCAATCGACACTGAAATAATATTTTACAAATTCGCTTGAAAACCAAAAATAATTGAATACATGATAATCGTTTTGAAAACAATGTCAAAAATAATCACTGGTCTACAAATTTAAACTGTATTTAATCATCAGAGTTGAATGTGAACTATTCTAAACCATTTTTTCGCGCTGATTTCAAATCTGTTATTAGATTTTTTTCGATCACCTTTAGTTTTTTTTTTTTTTACTTGTAGCAATTTAACTTTTATGGGTAAAACAATAAAAATTATTAAATTTACAACATGTACCCATGATACGTTTATCATAAACGAACATCCATCGAGATAATAAAAATAGGAGGTAAGATTGGATTATAAGAATACATCCACCAAGTTAAGCGATACGTATCTAATTTCGTATACAATACACGGTATATTTATTACACATTTGACAGATTTGAATCAGTTTTATTTTAAAAACTGTACGTGCTAGACGAAAATGGAAAACAGATTTGAAATCGGCATAAAAAACACGTGTATAGGTACATTTCAGTTTGAATTGTGTCTCTGATGAAATTTTATTGTAGACTAATGTAAAATGTATTGGCGTTGTGTGGTACAAGGGCAAGGAAACGAAAATATAGATTTTAACACACCACCTGACTGTGGTGATTTTAGAACGTTTTAGCTTACCGTGTAATAGAACGTGTAACATTCGTTGAATTTATTTCAATAAATCTATTATCACATCGATATTTCTGTTGAGTCGCGCATAATAAAAATATTTCCTTTAAAGTGTCAATAGAAAAACGGGGGGGGGGGAAATCCGAAGGTTATTATTAATAACCTACACGAAATTTTCGCGCGTTCCCCTCCCTCCTCTCCACATTTTTCATAAATGAAACCAATTCCCATTATTATTATTATTATTATTATTATTATTATTATTATTATTATTATTATTATTATTATTATTATTATTATTATTATTATTATTATTTATTGTCGTCGCGGCGACGAAACCTACACAGCGTTTGACCTTTGGCGCTCCCGTTCATTGAAATCGCCATTGCTAAATAATTCGACTTTTTTTTTTCTCTTTTTATCGAAACACCGTAGCCCGGTTGCGTGTTGCCGTTAACGTACACGGTCTCGGCACCTGTACCAAATCCATCGGTCCCTCCCCCCCCCCCCCCCGTTGCCGTTCGTTTAAAATTATTATTTCCTCGCTGGATTTTGTTTTTTAACGAAAGTCTTCGTGTTTGACGGAACTTTAAAAATATCCCGTCCAGATTTTTTATATAAAAAAACCTCGAATCGGTCACGGGGAAGGGGGTTTAAAAATTATACCCAATGTCGATGTAATAATAATAATAATAATAATAATAAACGAAACGAAATGAAATAGGCCAATGAAAATAGTTTATTTTGTATATATATATTGGACTCCGTGTACACGGTAATATGCGTACCGGTTCCGTTTCCTGTTATCCGTATGTAAACGTATTATTATTATTATTATTTTAATAACTGCGTTTTCTTTTCGTATCACGCGGATTCTGTCCGGATGTTTTAACACTTTCCCTCTTCGCGTATAGTACGGGGTAATGTGATTCGCGCACGTCTCGTAGGTATAAACCGGTTAAAAAAAAAAAAAATAACCGAAATTACAATAAATCGGGGACACGTTTTTGTCGTGAATTACAGAAAATCCGTTTTTGGAAGAAGAAAAAAATAAAATCTGTTTTTTTTTTTTTCACTTTTACAAAGTACACTCGATCGCATCGCGTGTATGTATATATTTTTTTTTTGTTTTTCACGAGAACTGCTCCGAATAAAAATTTTAAGCACTTAAAATAATATAAAATTTAACGAAACCGTCGTAATGTTTATGATGTTCGTAAACGACTTTTTCCGACGAATCCAATGCCCCCCCGGCGTTTGACAAATTAATTACAAAACGGGTTTTTAGAATTGGCGAATAAAAATTTTATTTTTAGCGAATTTTTGTTTTACAAAAATAACTATTCCCCGTTTATTAGGATGGTTTGAATTAAACGTCATTTCGCTATTTACACTGTATAAGTATACTCGTAAAGTCTCTTCGTCAGATGAATATTAAATGGAAAATTTGAAATCCGTTTCAGGAAATTTTAGTTTTTTTTTTTTGTAAGCGTATTTTATAGGCAGTGATTTATTAATGGTTTTTTTTTTTGTGTTTTCGTTTACAGACGTTGCGGTGATAACAATAATAATAATATAATGCGTGTCAGTAGTAGTCACCCATGGCAGAGATGAGGTATGCCGATATGCCCAGAGATGTGTCCATTGACAATTTCCCTTCGCTCAACGTGTCCGAGGTAACGCTTTCACTATTAATTTCATTAGAATATATTTTACGCGTGGTATCTATTTTATATATATATATATATACGTACATTATTATAGCGATTTTTAATATATTTTCCTCTCCATTCAAATCGGCTTTGTTTGAAAAACCAGAAGAAAAAAAAGAAGAATATTGCCATACACATTTATAATATTATTATATTATATAGATATATCTTAAATTATCCTTGAACGCAAAAATTGTAAATGCTCATATTTTTTTTCACCAAAAAAAAAAAAACGAAACTGATATGAATTCGAACGAATGCACGTATTATTAATCGTAATATTATTTCGCGAAGGCTTTTTCTGTTCGACGTTTTGATATATATTTTTTTTACATTGTAATTTTCAAGGATTTGTCTTAAATCGAACGAGAAAATATTTGTATAACGCTCGTGCGTCGACGTTCAAATATTGTCAAATAATATATTGATCGGTATTGTGTACCAATTTGCTTCGTTTAGATATATTGGATGATACTGGCTGGCTGGGCAGTCCATTTGCGTCGCAGTTGTGTGCCGTGTTTTTCTATAGAAACGAAATGATAAATGATAATAAATCCATATAGAGATCGATGCGATTGAAAAAAAAAATAATAATAAAAAATTCTCCCATTATATAATATTTAAATATTCGATAACGAAACGTGTGAATTCAAATATGTAACCTTGTCATTTGGCGGGGCGTAGTGTGTGGCTTGTGCAAATTTACAGGAAATGGTAAGACGTATCGGATATTTACGATGATAATAATAATAATAATAATAATAATCGTTTTATACGTCTCATCATCATCAACAAGCGGCGGATCTCTATAGAGCTTAAATCGATGAAAATTTAATCATTCATTTCCATTACAAAGGAATTTCTTTTTTTTTTTTGATTAGGCGTCACGAGTTCGGTACACAAACATTACAGAAGAATTCATTCAATTATCACCCGTCGACATATTTTTCTTAATTTAATTTTTATTAAGTATTATTATTATTATTATTAAAGAAATAATGTTTTTTTTAGCATAATAATCTATCTATACTTCTGGGCATCACTTGACGAGTATTAAACTGTAATTTTGTTATCATTTCTTGATATAAAAAAAAAATTAAAACCTATTAGAACAAAGATTATATGCATTCATTTAGTACGTTGTTTAGTTATTCAGTATTCATATTTATTTCTTATCGTGAGGTGGTCTTATTAGAAATTGATTTTTGATTTTTTTTTTCGTCATTATTAAAAATTATTAAAAATTTGGTTTCTTGTAACATTTTTACAAATTAGAAGAAGAAAGGAAAAAAAATGATAAAAATGTTTTGTTGTATACAGAAAGTCAAGTCCAAGGCGTATGACGATGACGATGATAAATTAGAACACTTGGTTTCAAACACAGAATATAGAAAATTGACTACCTACAACTCTTTGAAAAAGCATCCATCAAATTTATCAACTCCGTCGTGTGAACAAAGACATAGGAGACGTCTTTCGGAAACACTAACATGGTAAGTAATGAGTAGAAAGAATCGTGTTAGAATACACATAAAAAAAAAATACTATACCAGAGTTATATATATACATATTAAAAATACAAATAAAATTTTACGTTTTTACAACTTTTAGTATAATATATACATTTTTATTTTCATAGTGGTTTAGCAAGACAATGTAAAACCCATAGTCTTCCTTGTAATATGACATTAAAACATCCGTACAGTGTTTCACCGGTCGATGAGCAAGATGTCGACGTAACTAAAGGCGTCTTGTCTCCTGGTATACTTCCGGAAGATTGGGCGGCTCAGCTTACATTATTGGATTTGAACATATTCAGTCAAATATCGCCGGAAGAGTTGTCTTCGTGTTCTTGGAATAAAAAACAAAAGTTGGAAGTTGCGCCGAATATAGTAGCATTTACTAGGCAATTCAATCATGTAAATATTATTATATTTTAATGTGGTTTTTGAGAAGTTGTATTAAATGTTTTTTTTTTGTGTGTGTTTTTAAAGGTATCGTTTTGGGTTGTTCAAGAAATACTGAAAGGTGTCACACCAAAACTACGCGCTGATCTGATCACCCAATTCATAAAGATCTCCAAAAAATTATACGACCTCAATAATTTTCATTCGTTATTCGCTGTAATATCCTCTCTTCAAAGCGCATCTGTTTATAGGTGAGTACAGTACATTCTATAATGTATTTAAACTTAATTGTGTTGTTGTGCAATTGCTGCCAATCAGATTATCTAAATCGTGGAATATTGTGTCAAAAAAAGATCGCCAATCTTTTGATAAACTGGCCAATGTGTTCTCAGAAAGCAATAATTGGAGGAATCTGCGAGATCACCTAGAGACTTTACGTTTACCGTGCATACCTTATTTAGGTAAATATATACAATACATTTTATACGATTTATTATATACATTTTACAAAATTAATATGTTGTGTATTGTAGGTGTGTTTTTAACTGATTTGGTGTATGTCGATATGGCACATCCTCATAAAAGCAGTGGTATATTAGAATCTGAAGCTCGACGGTTAAAAATGAATAATATTTTGAGAGTGATATCGCACATGCAACAAAGTCGTTATGATCACTTAATACGGTTTCCTAGGATAAATGATTATTTAAATTCTATCAGATATATTGAAGAATTGCACAAATTTGTTCAAGATGACCAGTATAAGTATGTACAATAAACATGATTCGATCCACTCATAATGTTAACTTATATTATTCACGTCCTGTTTAGATTATCGTTGAAACTAGAACCGTTGTCCTGTCAAACGGAGAATTCTAAAGGTTCAAAAGAATCAGTCAATCAAGTATTATTAGATTCGTTGAGTTTATCGCCTGCAAAATCAATAGATTTAATGCGAATAAGAAAATTCTCCCTGTGCAAGCAGCAGCAACAGAAGACCAACTGTTCAAAGTAAATTAACTAACTTATATTTGTATTTTTAATTTAATTTTTATCTTGTGGGTACATAAAATGTATGAAAATTAATATTGTTTTTAAAGTACACACTTACAAGTAATTTATTAGTGTATTGACTATTTGAGTCATTTATAACAAATTTATTTTGTAATCAGATATCGCAGTGCAAGTCTACCACGTAGTTTTCTTAAAAAACCTACGTCTCAATCTGTGGTGTGTAATAATAATAGGTAAGCTGTTAGGTTTTGGAGTGTGTTGTTAAAACAATTCTTTGCACTTCTTTTCTTTTTTCTTTTTTTGTTCGAGCACAACTAGTATCCAGTTAACTACCGGTTTTGCTTTTGGCTGAAAAATATAATTTATCTGCTTTTTTTTACTTATTTATAGTTTTGGTAGTAGATTTCTTTTTAATATATATATATATTATTTTTTTTATTAGTCTTTTAATATTTTTCACAAAATAACATTTTTATGTAATTAATTAATTATTTCACTGTGTACTTATTATGTTTTCGTATTAAACAGCGTTTAGAATTATTTTGTTTGTATTGTAGTTGAATTTTATAAGATGTATAAAATTCAACTACAACACAAAGATGTAAGAATTATATACGTTTAACAATAGTTCAATAACTCTTGAGTAATAATGGTAGATTGTTGAACTATTGATTTTATACAAGTTATATACTTATAAAATTTGTGTTATTGAAACTGATGCATTAATTAATTATACATTTGTGTCAATAAATGAAATGAAATGATAGTATGAAATATATAATACGTACATAATTCTTATTTTTGACAACCGAATAGATTATGAAATATTGTTTTATTGTTCAAATAGTTTTCAATAATGAAATTATAAAAAAATAGTGAATACAAAAATGTGTTTCTGTTTTTTTCGTAACAGTCTGCAAATATTAATAATTTGTTTTTGAGTCGCCTATCATTACAGTTACTTTTTGTCTATACATAAAATTGTAATGATATATTTTTTTTACTAATCATTATTTGAAATGCTTTAGGTTAAATCATGCTTTTTACTAGATGTATAAATATTATATAAGTTTCATTAGAATTTGTATACGATAATGTTTAATTATAAATACATTACTATTATTATGGCCTAGATAAGATTATTTTCTTATAATACTTGAGCTGTGTTTATCAAAACATGTAGCTTAGATGTTATCATTTTAATGGTATTTAAGGAGAACAACAAAATGTTTTAATTTTCAGTTTTCTTTGAAACCAATCAATAAGAAAATCATTAAGTTGTAATATTATTGACTATGGAAAATCAAGGTTCAAAATGTTTTTCATACACATTTTAATGACTTTAAGGTAGAATATTTTCTATTCTATTATCAATGATTTATGATGTACATTTTAAATTTTATTTATAGATTAAATTTAATTTATAGTATTTAAAAAAAATTGTTTCAATGAATAAATAAGTACATATAAGTTTAAAATTCAAAAAATAATTTTTAAAATATTTTATAATTTAGGAGACAACAAAGAAGAAGAATTTAAAAACTAGTAGAACGTGTCCCAAAAGTATTTAAGCATAAAAAAAATACATTACAATTTTTATTTTCCTATTATGTTTTACATTTTAAGTGTCTAAACCATTAATATTTTAATTAACTTTTACAATTTTATGGTCCATTTATCCATTTATTGTATAATAATGATAACAAAAAAAAAAAACAGCTCGTCATTACAGGGAAATAATTCATCAAGTGTATTATATTAGTAAATGTAAATAGTTTGTCATGCATTTTTTTGCGAAGATTATGATAAAGATAAAATTGTTTTTAATGCAATAATTTATCTTTCAAATGATAATTTAATTATTAATTATCTGATTTTGTTTCATTGTAATTTTGTATTTTTTAGTTTCATCCATAAATCCGATGAAGGAATACTGTCGACGGTAAACTCAAGAAATTTGTTAGACGACTCGCTTATTGAAGAAAATACTTTAGATCTGTCCAATTTAAATCTGTCACCATCACAGTGAGTAAAATGAATATTAATAATAATAATAATAATAATAATAAAAACATGTTGTTGTGTTTTGTAATAGAACATTAAAAGAAGCCCATAAAATAAGTTTGGAGAGTTGTTTGAGACGCAAAGTTGTTTTGAAAAATGGACGAAAACCGGCTGTAACAACTTGGCAACGGTACTGGATACAACTGTGGGCTTCGGTGTTAATTTATTACTCGCCTAAGTCATTCAAAGGGTAATTGTACGATTTAACAACATTAGTATGTGTTTTTTTATACTGTTATATCTCTGTTATTATATAGTTGTAATCGAAATGATTTTAAACGAGAACCATGCAAACTTTGTCCGTTAAAAGGATGTACCATTAGTCTCGGTGATAATCCAGATACATTTTTAATCAAGCATTCAGATCAAAGTAAGTGCACTTGCATATTTAAATTTTTTTTTTATTTTTTGGCAATGTTAATTCATACAATTAAATTTGTTTTTAGGAAATACGTATAAATTTCGCGCTGAGAGTGATAATACAGCGTTACAATGGTACCGGCGATTGTATCACGCAGCACAGTTGATACATCAACCCGACACAAAATTACCCGATAACCTAATAAGTTTCGACTGATTAGTTTTAACATTTTATGTATAGTTTTTTTTTTACCTATAAAAGAAGAAAAACACGGAGGAGAAGAACTAATTTAAATATCATGCATATTATAATGTGTATAAAAGAAATACATTTTACTAAAAGTGATAATTGTTACCAAAGAAATTGTTTAGATAGTATATAAATATAATGTTAGGTTAGTTTTAATCGATTTAATATAGTTTTGAAACTGCAATAAAATAAGTTGAAAAAGTTGTTTTAAAATTAAAGACTTGATATCTTTTATAAACAATTTATTATAAATTTCTTGTTAGTAATAATGTGTAAAAACACATTTTTTTATTTTTATTTTTTCTAATTTCTTGCCAAAAAAAAAAAATCAAGAATGTTAGTCTTGCCATATTTTGTCAAGGTTCTTTTTTTAATTTTATTTTTCTAGTTAATTTAATTTTTATTTTGTCAACAGGATGATGTTTATTTTTCAGATTAAATGTTTTAATGTTGCTAGAATATATATGGACTGTAGTATATAGACTGCTTAATACTTAAAAAGAATTTGTTTTCTTATTCTTTAAATATTCAGAAAAAAAAATTGTCATTCGATTAAAAGCGAAACTTGATTTTAATAAATATTAAATACTTATTTCGTTTTCATTTTTCTTGACAAAGAAAGTACTTTTCTTTTTATTACTATTTTTCCTTTAAAACCATCAATATAACACTATGTTTTTTGGCAATTAACCAGATGTAATAATATATAAAATTTTCATAATATCGGTACACAAGAAGCACCCACTATTCTTTCTTCAATCAGTTAACCTGTGGTTTAATTATTATATATTATATTTAGTAAAAAGGAATAATCTGAACATTTAAATAACATATCTTAATATTTTTAAGTTAAATATAATTAATTGGTTATTTAAATGTATTTTTTTTAAATTATTGATATTTTTTTTATGCCGACTGCTGTTTATTTCATATATATGTATATATACTACATATATTATAATAATTATAGTTAAATATTACTTTCAAGTGCTTAAGTAAAATTGTCATCATGTGCACATGCAAATTTATAGTACTAAACTGATGAAAGTAAAATGGAAAATATCCAAGTTCCTTAATTTGAAAATCTATTAATAATTATTTATATCAATTAAATCTGTACGTAAATTATGTATTTATTAGTTTTTTTTTTGTGAATTTATTTTCAAATACTACACGTTTTGTTAATTGTTTAGTATTGTTTTATCAAATTAGTTATATTTATATTTGCAAACATAAAATATTGTTAGGTTTTTAGAAATGTGTATCTTGAAGTTTCGCAGTGTATATTATTATGTAAAACAAAATAAAATTCATCACCATTGCAACATTAATTAACTATCATTTTTTTGATAATAACTATCGTGATTTATTATGAACAATTGTAACGGCATGTACGGAATAGGTTGTGAATAGTCCTTAAGAATAATATATTTATGTATACTTAAATTTCATACGAAATCAAGTTTTATATACAACTTATTATTGTATTTTAATTGATTTCCAATATTATTGGAAATTTTTCAGATGTTAATGTCTATGATCTATTATGAACAGTTACTAAATTTTTGAAAACAAAATATGTATGTATTTTCTTTTTATATTCTTATATTCAACTTTATTAAAAGAATATTTGGGCTGGTACATTGTTTTTCTACAACACTAACAAAACATAGTATGTTTTAACGTAACAAATAGATTTTTTTGTTATTTCTAATAACCGTCTCGTTAAGAGGAGAGAGGGAGTTGAGTATAAAATAATGATATTTTCCTAAACCGTTATAAATGTACCTCGATAACGTTCAATTTGCCTGATTGAATTTTTTGATCTCCAATAACAATTAATTTGCGATTATATATATAGTGTGAGTAAAAAACAACTCAATGATAGATCCCTGTTATGTATATACACTCAATAATACGATTTTTCTTTTTTTCATACACATTTTGTATAAAACTGGAGTATAATTGTGTTTGTTATAACTGATTTATTATTTAATGTTTAATGTTATTATTATTATTTTATATAGTTGTGTTCATGTTGAATAGGCTGCCGTATTATTATCGGTTAAATAATGTTTTAATATTATGTAAGACTATTGCTTTATAATGTTATTACTCTTGTTAAGTATGCGAGAGTGCATAGTGTTTATTGTAAAACAATATGTTGGCGTTTCGATATTGAATATCAGTAGATATATTAATTTTTTGAGATGGAACGCCACGATATTATTGTTTGTGGACGACATAGGCTGTATATGTGTATACTCTGGCAATTCATTGCTATCTCTAATTATTAGTGGTTTTAGTATTATGAGAATACAAGTTATATTACCATACCCAGTACTCTCTGCGTTTTATGTGTAAATTTTTTTTTTTAGTTCATTCAAACCTACACTATGGTGATTATATATACATTTAAATTTGACTATAAACATTTCATATCAACAAAATAATGTAATAATAATAATAAACGGCGATATAGAACCGTTGGACTCGTGTATAGATCAAAACGCGATCTCCGTATAATTACCTTAATTCAGTCGTTATCGCGTTCACAATAGCAGACAGGCACGTATCGACACAGACCTGTGCAGACACGGCAAAATATTCTCTTCGAGATTGCCGAAACGCCTAAATACGTTTATAAATAATATTGTGTACAGTTATTTCATTTTGTCTGTAACGTTACGTGTCAGACACGCACACGTGTGTCTGTATATGTTCGAGAGTTCGAAAATAAGATTATTTCGCGCTTGTTTGTATCGGTACAAAACGTGCAGGTGCAGACCACTGGAAATGATATGTTGTCATCGGATTTCGGAAAAATATAGTTACCGCCTATCTATCAGGCGCGGATCCAGAATGGATTTACGGGGGGAAGGCCATCAAATAATATCAATAGAAATGACCAAGGTTTATAATGTTAAAATTGTTTGAAATCAGGATATAATGACGATTGAGATTGAAGTTTACCCAGCCGACGCGATTAGAAATTAATAAATAGATCGAAAACCAATATCAATT
Organism: Chaetogeoica ovagalla; assembly: GCA_032441825.1. NCBI lineage: Eukaryota > Metazoa > Arthropoda > Insecta > Hemiptera > Aphididae > Chaetogeoica > Chaetogeoica ovagalla. Next base: position 8,924,076 of record CM063735.1, on the reverse strand, counting down.
TAATGTTAAGTATAGTATTATTAACAGGGCCGTAGCTAGAGCCTTGGGGGCCCTGGGGCAACAAGTAAATTTGGGGCCCTGTTTTTTTTCAGGACCAAAAAAGTGGTCGACGAGAAGGGGCTCCTTCTCGTCGGAGGCCCCGGGCACCGCCCCGCCTGCCCCATGCTCGCTATGGCCCTGATTATTAATATTATACAATATGTATACTTTATACTTATAATATTTTTCCTTAGCTTCTTTTTTTTTTTTTAGATTTGGGGGTGACCATTGCTCCCATGCCCCCCCCTTGTGTCCGCGCCTGCTATCTATTGGAACAACAATAAAGACTGGAATCGTTGACAGGAAGTAAAATGCAAGAGTTAAAAGTTACACCAGCTCATATTTTACAATACGCGGAAGTCCGAAGAGAAAATAAAAGTGTGTGTGGAAAATATGTTGCGGTTAAAATACCTCCAGGACTACTGCAGCAGAGCAGATATTAATATAAAACATCGAATGATTTATTTCGTGCGCGTCACTCGACAGACGCACATCGCTAACACCGCGCGGTATTTGCAATTTTATACATCATGCGAAACGGATAGTAACTCAACAAAGAAGAGTATTTGTTGTTGATCTATCCATCATTGTTAAACATAATTTAATATTGTGGAGTATATATACTTCGCGCGCAAATCAATAATATTAATTTCTCCTAAAACACTAAGGTAAACATTTTTTTTTTTTTCAAAAATGTACCATTGTCGTGGCCCCCCCACCCACCAATGGCGACTTATAAGAGGGCAACAGGGGGGGCGTTCCATTCTCGTGGAGCTTTTTATTAAAATTAATCAATTTGTATTTACGTAGATTTCAACACGCGCTTTTGCATCGTGCGTGACTTACTATATTATTAAGTCAATATCACTTTGCACGTTTAAATTTGGATTAAAAAACTCGTTTGGGGTCGAATATGGGCGAAGAACGCTTAGTTGGGTTGGCGTTGTTTAATAATCATATAGTCATTCAGGTCGATGAAGTCACTGATATTAGGTATATTCGCTGGCAGTAAAAAGAGAAATTTGGATTTTGTAATTGTAATTATTTATATTAGTACGTATTAAATATTGAAAGTTGCAAGTATACATAAATATATATATATATATAAAAGAAATAATTAATTGTAATAAACTAAATAGTACTTATATAATAAATAAAAAAATATTGAATATATAAGATAACGTTAAAATTGTTGTCATTTAATATTAATTAAGTTGCTATATCGCGGGACCTGTACAGTGGCGTATTTGAGACTTCACCTCAGGGGGGGGGACCCTTCTCACTCATAAAAAAAAATGTATGTAAGAATATGATTGAACAAAACACATTTTTTTAAATCTCTCGAGGGAGGGGGCGATTGCCTCCCCCCTCAAATACGCCACTGGACCTTTACGTTTTAATGATTTCAAAGCGAGGTGTTTATAATAATATTTTGCCCCCTACCAAAAAAAAATAAATAAATACGTCGTGGGTCGATGCCATTGACGTCCACACGAATAGGATACACGCGCGGATCGTCGTTATCGCCGGCCCGACGACGCTTTGCTCGTTTGGTCGTCACCGTCCCGGCAAGATGCGCAAGTCGTCCCGCGCCGGCACAGACACTTCACCGATCCGTTGTCGGCGGCGCCGCCGGACGCGGCACAGTCCACAGTCGCCCGGACTTTTTGCGCTTTGGATATGACGTGAATGTTTTCTTGCCGGGCCGGCAAAGTCTTTTTCAGCGACAGCCGCCTGCACCGGTCAGTCTGCTGTTCGCGCAGACTACCGCCGCCACTGTTCGCGCTGCTGTTGCTGCACAGACTGCGCGGCGGCGCTGGATCGACGGGGTGCGGGAAACGCCACAGGAATATGCCGCCGTCCGCGCTCGTGCTCACTACGGACCGGCCGTCCGGGCTCACTTTCACGTTGGTCACGATGCCCGCGTGGCCGACGCCCACGTGAGTGGGCACCCCTTCGTCGTACAACCACACCTTAACCATCTGATCCGAACTCCCGGTCACAATGTACTTTCCTGTGTACACAAAAACACGCGGTTTTGTTAAAAAAAAAAAAAAAAAAAATAGCTTTTAATATAATATACCTATAGGTAACTTATTTTGTTTTATAAATTGGTCCTATTTATAGGTATTCAATTTTTTCTTTAACGCTACTATTAGAATATTTTTAAAAAATTTAATCGAGTCAAGTGTTACTTTTTGAAGACTACCACAAACATTTTATAATAGTAACACGTTCAACTATTATATATATATATATATATTTTTTTTTTTTTTATATCAATTCAAAACCCTTTATATTAACGGAATCATATATGTATTATGTATATAGTTGATTAATAATATTGCGCAAATACGAAATTTTATCTACGATTGTTTCTGTGTGCTCGGTTCAACGTTTTAATTCTAAAGCTCAGCGACGTGTGTGAACAACTACGCAATTTGTTGTCTGAATTTATCCGATGAAATTTTCTGAACGACTTTTTGACCGCACTTACCCAGGACCGGCCGAAGGTTTTTTGCCGCCCTAGGCAAATCTAATTTACGCTGCCCTATGCAATAGTTAATTTTTTTGAACAATGAACATATACAATTCAGCATACTATATTATATATATTATAATAATTAAATCACTTTGGTTCATTTGAAATTTGCCGCCCCCACACTAGTGCCGCCCTAGGCGGCTGCCTGTTTTGCTACCGCATTGAGCCGGCCCTGCACTTACCTTCATACACAATCGTTTTAACGTATACAGTAGCGACGTGGATAAAAAGAAAAATTCTTATTTTATATAAAAATTAATATATATTTTTTTCAACCGAACATAAGTTGTTTTTAGGACTTCTTTTTATTGTCAAACAGACCCTATATTATACCATAGCTGAATTGTCTATAGTCTATACCGCAGCAGCGTATGTATATACGAACCGTTTGGCGTGACGTCCAGCGAGTTAAGCGCCGCCGTGGCCGAACCTTCGATCTCGCGGATCAGCGATCCGTCGAGCGCTTCCCAGAACCCGATGTACCTGTTGGTGCCGCAAGTGAGCAGTTGGGCACCGTTCGGATGGTACCGTGCGCCGGTGAATATCGTCGACGAGAACATAATGGACAGCCGAGTGAAGCGGACAATGTCCCAGACGACGCACGTGCCGTCCGCGCTGGCCGTGATGGCCTCGTGGCCCAGCTGGTGCACGTCGATCGAACTCACCGGGCCCTTGTGCTCCTTAAGCACGGCCTGCAGCGCACCGTTCGGCTGATCCACCTGCCACACGCGCACCTGGCCCTCGCCACCGCCGCTCAGCAACTTCCGGCCGTCCTTGGACATGGCGATGGCCGACACGCCCTTGTTGTGACAGTTGTTTATGGCGTACAGCAGCCGTCCGGTCTCGGGCGTGAATATTCGGATGTTGCCGTCGTTCCACGACGTGACGATCTGCGAGCCGTCGAACGAGAACAGCACGCCGGAGCACGTGAAGTTCCGGACGGTGATGCGGAGCAGCTCCTGCAGCGTGTCCACCGACCAGACGCGCACGTCGTTCTTGCTGGCGGTCGCGAACACCGCGCTGTAGTCGTGCGGGAACGCCAGGTCGTACACGACAGACGTGTGACACGTGAACAAGCAAGTGACGTCGAAGTCGTCCGCGCGGACGATGAATAGCTCGCAGTTGACAGTGCCGACCAGTATGAGTCGGTCTTTCATCACTTGTATGCTGGTCACGGACGAGTCCATGTTGGCCGATTTCAGGGCGACCAGCAGCGGGCACGTGGGCGTCGCTAATCTCGTTTCCGACTTGCTGTACCTTCTGTTACCGTTTTTGCCGCCGCCGCGGTCGGGCGGCAGTTTTTGCTTCACCAGTTCCACGACACCGTCGCCCGAACCTACCACCATCGTTCCGTCCGCCATCAGGTACAGCGAAGTGATCCCTCTGCTGTACAGTTCCACCGCGGTGGCGGAATGGCCGCCGCCGCGACGCTGCTTGCCGGTCGGGTACTTGGCAAAGCAGCCGACCAGAGCGGGCGAGTTGGACGGCGTGACGACCGCGGCGTCGGCAGAGAAGTTCAACTTGATCTTCATGATGTCGCCCGTGCTGGTGCCGCAGTACGCGTACTCGTCCAGACGATCGATCTCCACGCACAGGATCTTGCGTTTGATCTTCGCGAACGACGCATCCAGCCCCTGGATGTTCCGCTGTTCCTTGTTTAGTGTCCATAGCCGCAACATGTTGTCGCCCGCCACGACGAAACACTCGCCGCGCACGTGCACCGGTTTCAGCACCGTCGTGTAACCGGCCGTAGACTTTACGGACGAAGAGCCGCATAGCACTTCCTTCTTGCCCACGTCGTACACGATGACGGAGCAGTCGTCCAGGCCGCCCAGCGATATCAGAAAGTTGCCGCAACAGGAGAAAGCGACGGACTCGACGCGCACCTTGTGCGACTCGTACCTCGTCACCACGTCTCCTGTCACGAAATCCCATACGATTATTGGCGAACGGAAACCCATGTAGTTCACTTGGCCGGAACCCACGTACTTGCCGCACTTGGACACCGCCACGGCCGATACGACGTTGGTGTGCCCTTCGAAGAACCGTTGGGCCTTTGTTGACCAATTGTACGCCGTGATTTGTGTGCCTAGCGGATAAATCAGATGAATACCGTCCGGATGCAATATAAGACCGTTCAGAGGATTTCCATCGAAGCCGATCAACGATTTCAATTCTAAGTCCCGCACGACAATTTCGTTTTCCATTTTAAAGACCATACAATGTATATATATATATATATATATATATATAGATGATACGTGCAAAAAAATTTATACTCGTACATCAATGATAAAATCACTGGTTGTAAAATGTCTAGTGTAGTGTAGATAAGTTGGTATAGTTGGTATACATTGTGGTTTCAACTCCATAGCAACTACAGAATATCAAAACAAAACAAACATTTTATTGTAGGAATAAATAATTTTTATTCAAAGAACAAAATAAAACAGTCACAAGATACATCACACACACGTACTATATAATATATATTAAATTGATCAATAAACTAAGTTTTTATTTTTATAACAGATCATTTTTTAACTAAGAAATAAAAACAAAAAATTGTGTCATAATATATGAAAAACGATTATTATAATTTATAAACACTCGATTAATTTATTTAAAACAATTGGTTAAGATATTATAATGGTTTAAAAACTTTGTGAAATTCTAGCTCCTACAGTGTTTTAATTTAAAAACATACACAATACACATGTCATATTATTATTTTAATACAATTTGTTAATATATTTTTTATTCGTCACATACGTTAGGTGTAAAATATAACATAATATAATCTCCTCACAATATGTTAACATAATTAACAAAATATAACATTAAATCAATACAACACCAATAAAATGTGAATCAACAAAAACGTAAAATATATGTTCTAAACAGTTTGGTAAAGAAATTCTACACTTTCTACCCTTCTTTATCTCTATTGGTTTTTGAACTTTTTCAAAAATAAATCTTACCCAGTTATATACTAACACAGGGTCCAACACATCAGAAAAAAGGAATGTGCAAACGTGGACGCGCAATTCAAAATGGTTCGTGGACATTACGGAGAATGTAATATTCAGTGTTGTACAATAATCATATAAAAATTAAATAAATAAAAATTAAACAAACAAATTTAATGTAAACAAATTAAATAACATAATTTTTTTCATACAAAGTACGTTACAAATCAAGCAGAGGTTATTTGGCAAAATATTTATAAAATAGGCCAAAATGAATTTCGTTAAGTACACATCGACAACAAGGCAAATTAAACGTAACTCTTCAGAAAAAAGAAAATAACATTGTTTTGAATATTTATAATGCGTCTGAAAGAAGGAATGTGAAGACTGACACTACTGAATACCCAATTACGTTTATTGTATATTGAGTATACCACGGTTTTCCAATGAACCTTTCAGAACGTAAAATAACTGTAACTGTTCTTCAGGTCGTAAAGTAAATACCTAAAAATGAAAAGTATTTAGAAATTATTTTCAATACAACAATATAATATGTTTTACAAATAAATGTATAACACAACATATGTTTATTCATACCTGTTGAACAGTCTTTTGTAAAGTAGGTGTGCTCACAAAACTGTAGATATAAACATTAACGAATGTGGCCATGAGATATTGACAGTCAAAACGATCCATAATGCCTCCATGTCCTGGGATTACATCACCAAAGTCCTAAAATAAAATAAGAAAATGTATTAACAACGCGTAAAATGATTATTTTTTTCCATCAATTACCTTTATTTTAAAAGCTCGTTTAAATCCACTGGCGAAAAATCCACCAAATGGTCCAATAATGGAGCTGAACAATGACATCCAAAAAGCATGAATCATAAAAGGAAAAATAGTGACTTTGTTGGACACTCCAAACTAAAATATTACAAATATTATAAGGATAATATAATATAATATTATAATGTTATTGATATAAGTGTACTTATGTAGTTTACATAGTAGATGTTGTACACAATAAATATTAACAAGAATTAATCTTTTTATTTCTAAAATTCGATAATGTCATAGTAATTTCAAATATTTATTTAGAAAACAAATGCAATAATCAAAACGATTATTTAAATGACAAAAAGAGACCAAGCCTCATTATTATTGACAAAGAGGTGAACTCGAGATAAATTCAGAAATTATATTAAAGATTAATATATGATGATTTTTTATTGCATTATACTACACAAGTACCTCAATTTAACATTTTACAATTTAAAATATTTTGATTTTTATGCATACTATGCCCAAAATACGTGCAATCAAATCCGGCAGAACATATTCATGGAGAGTAAACAATGGTGATGGTTCACAATCAATGATCATTTTACCAAACTTCTCACTGTACTCAACTGGACATACGAAGTATGGATATTGACAGAGAAAATATGATATCTGTTAAACGTATAAATATAAAATAAATAATATATAATTATGTTACTTCTGAAATTATTAAATAATAACATACAAATATCAGTCTATAGTTTAAACTAGACACAAATTAATACCAGTGTACATATTTTATTTTAGACAAAGTTATTTCTTTAACAAATCTAAATGATTAAACAATTAAACATAATATTATTTATATATCCTGTTAAAATTATATATATATATATATATATATAAAAGATTTATTCATATAAATTCAATTTAACTTACCACAATACCACATATTACAGTAGCTACACCACCACCAATAAATCCTTCCCATGTCTTTTTTGGTGATACTTGTATAAGTGGTGTTCGTCCAAAGAAAAATCCAAAGACATAGGCCCAAATATCATTAAGTATGATCATTGACACAGGTACAATAAACCTACAATTTTAAAAAATCTAAAATATCAATAAACCAATGATTATTTTTTTTATTTAAATGAAAAAAAAATTAATTGTGTCACTAGAATAAAAACAAAATTTTAGTGATGTAAAAGATGTATTGTATATAATAATATATCATATTATTCATGATATTTACAAGTAAGGTCAAACTGAATGTGTAAAAGGCCAGTCAGCAAATTTGTAATTAAAGGCATTAAAATTTGACAACTGGCAAGCCAAAGCACAATATGAACAATAGAACTCAATCACATTATTTTTAAAATTACCTTATGAAAGTTATAACACTAAATATAAAAACTAATTCTAATGTAATAAATACATATATAATTTAATCATATAATTATTCATAAAATGTTATACAATTAACATACCAAATTAGACCTTCAAAAATGTTTCGTATAATAAAATAACTTTGAGATACAACAATCAAGAGACACACGTGAGTCCAAGCAAATAATGAAAATTGTTTCATATAGTACTTGCGCACTAATGACAAGACGAACCACACTAGACCAGCAATGTACAGACTGAATGAGACAAATCTATGATAAGTTATTAGCATTTTCAAGTATTCCTAAAATGTAGAAAAAAAAAATAAAAAATAAATCATCATTAATAATCTGTTAATGTTAAAAAGAATTAAATAATTAAAACTCACTGTTCTATTAACAACAACTGCAAATATGTCGACAAGACTTTCCCCATAAAAGAAATAATTTGATGCCATCAAAAAATACCAAGATAGAGAACGGAACCAGGGTAAGCCATGGATACGGTAAACAGAATAACCAATGTTAATAATCTCTTCGAAACATTTCACTTGCACAACTAAAACCTATAATTTATTTATATACATTAAAAAAGAATTATATTAATCTAACAGATTATAATATTGACATTATATTTTTATTAAAATAAAAATAAAATGAATATATATATTTTATTTATTTAAACATAATAATATATAATTTGACTATATTTCAATATAAACTATAATAAATTTAAATTATGTTAAATACGAATTAAACTACTTTATGAAAAATAATAATTTTAGAATGATTTTTTTTTTTTTGATAATTGGCTAAATGGCCATAAATATTTGTCAGTGTCTTCATTATTTAAAAAATATAATACACATGTATACATAAATAATGTTACAATGATTTTCTCTTTATGATTCATTGTATAAAGTGAAACTTCATATGTATTTTATTTGTATAAGACAAATAAACGTATAATTTTTGAAACCAATATTGAATTAAATTCTCAGCTCTAAATTAAAATTACTCTATGTTAATTTTTTTAAAAATTGTATTTCGCCTACACATAGATGAAACTAAACATTTTCAATAAGCCAAGCCAAAATAAATAAAAATTGTTCACTTATCTAAAAACTTTTTTTTCTGTTAATATTTTTAATATATTTGGATACTAATATATAAACCATATATAATTTACAAATCATAATGAATATCAAATAGAAAATTTTGTCTTTTGATTGGTGGTTTTAAAAAATGTATATCATCGATCATAATTGTTTTATTTTTGTAAAATGTAAAATGTATGGACACTGTGGCCCGATTCATAATTCTATTTATGCTCCTACACATAATATGATTTAAAAAATAATTATACACTAAATTTTTTTCCTTTTTTAATTGAATTAATTTTTTGTTATTAAATTTGTTGTGAAACTTCTAAGAACTTACAACCTTGACCACTATTAAATATAGCGTGAAAATAAAATTAACTGTTAGGCCAAATGTGAAGCCCTGAATATAGACTATTGATTTTTACTATACTCGTGATTATATAACTAAAATACAAAATGTAATATACTTACGGCTATCATTAAAGCTAATGGTCCTCCATAACATAAGAGACAAAAAAGACCGATCATCAGCCATCCAAATATGCCTCGAATTATCCAATTTCTCCACCTATTTATACGATATAGATCGTTCAGTATTTACATAAGTTACATAATATAATCATTTATTATTTTCTTACCTTTCTGATATTCCACTTAATAATGTTTCTAGTATGTGTGGCATTTTATTTGTACCGGAAGGTATTTTTGATGAGAGATCAATATTTTTATCATCTTCAGAATCAATATCTTCTTTCTACACATATATTTAAATTAATAAATAATAAGGAAATAAATCAATACAAACTTATAAAATTAACAATATTAATGAACAGCTTATATATAATAGTTAAACAGTTTGTAAGTACAAAAATTATATCTGACCATTCATATACATTAAATGCTTATAAAATAACTTGACCTACTATATACTTTACTAATACAACATATGAACGAAATAAAACTACACAAATAAATAAAAATACTTGTAGATTTGTATTTATAATATTTATATAATTTGTTATTTTTCACATTAAAGTTATAAAAAAATTGTTTATATAAAATACTACATAATTCTTCCTATATTTATCATAAAACCATGAAATTTAATTAAAATAATATACAAGATACTAAGCAATTCACCACAAAAGAAATTGTATTTTTCACGTTTAAAGAGAACACTACGATTTCATAATTATTATAATTAATAATCCACATAAAAACAACTGTTACATTGAAGTATTTGCAATCAAAATATAAATGAATAATAAAATCATTTTAATATAGAATCACATGATTATCAATACCTAGAAAGATATTTATTAATTTTGGTAAGTTTGAATGTTAAAAACAGGCCATTTTATTTATTTTTTGACATATCTTATAGCAATGACTGAACAGAATTGATTCCATCAAATTAATTAACATGCAATGCCGAAATATGACCTCGATCAATTGCTCTATAAAAACCATTTAATCAATGGACGCCTTAAGCAATTAAATATAAATATATAAATAATTTAAAATAAAATAATTTTTGTTGTACTAGGTTTTGTGTTTAAATTGCATTAATAAAACATTTTCCTATTTACCAAAATATAATTAAATATAATTATTAATGGTGTATAATAAATTAAGTGCAATTAAAAAAGTATAAATACATTTATTCAAATTAAACCAGTTATTTCAGAAACGAAACATGTAAAATTTTTAGTGGTTTTGAGGTTATAGTGGATTCTGGTATAATATTCTTAGATGTATATTTTTGTAAAGATACAGCACATGTACAATTGAAATATATGAAAAAAAAATGGACAATATATATTTTTTATGGCTTTTTACAAACAAAATTGTCTGAATGAAAGTTTTTTTTGTTTTTCCTAAAATCATAAAAATGTAACATGTGTTGTTTCTGAAATAAATGATTCAATTATGTGTTTTCATGAAAATGTGATAATATGCTAATATTATTCTTAAACCAATATATAATTTGTTAGAGTATGTAAAACATTATAGTTTGTTATATCAAAAAATAGCATTGAATTGTAAGCAAAAAATATATTTATTCCGCATACCTAATTATTGATGTTATTAGAATATATGGACAAATTATTTTTATTAGTCGAGTTGGCAAGTAGTAATATATTTTTAATACAAAAATAGTTAAAATACAAAGAGCTATTGTCTTCTAAACCCATAATAAGCGTTTATTTTGCTCCAACCACCACCACCACTATATACTTTTATGTATTGTTCTCGTGTTCATGCCATGTCCAAGGTGTATCCAAAAATGTTCGAACAGACGACTTACTTTAGACCTACGATAATTATTTGTTCGGAAATTGAATGGAGCTTGATTATTGAAATAATTTGATCCCGCATACCAATGTTTAGGACCTTTTAATTTCCGTAAATTTTGATAAGCGTTATATATTTTATGTACAGGCCTGTAACGTCTAACCATGGGTGGCATAGCATTCATCACAACACATGAATGAATATAATCATTGATCTGAAAAATTATTTACTGAATTATAAGACATCTTGGAACATAACTGAAATTGAAAGATGATAATAAAAATATATAATACAATCGTATTCAAATTTTAATAAATTCTCGAATAGAAAAATATTAAATACACCCATAGGTGATATAATGTCGTTAGGTTTAATTATTTATTGTCTCAATATGTACCTAATATAATTTTATATTTACCAAATAAAACTTATTTAAATCGTCCTACCTATAACTCAATCCAAAAGCAAATATTCCGGTTCTATGCATTGCGAATGACTAACATGTACTCACAATTTCTCACAACATCAGACTCGCGGCAAAGTCTTTTTACCGACTCTTGTATATCGAAACGCACGTGCAGCGTAGAATGGTGTATTGGGTAAGATATATTTTAAACACGTTTATTAGTAGAATAGTGAAAACGCTCTAAATAACATTTGATCGACTGCAAATGATTACTGGCAATGTTATACGACCACACAGACGCTTGGTAGGGGATATTAATTAGTTATTAAATACGTTTTTTTGACACAGTGAATGTTATTCGTTCAAACTGTACATCATAGTTTAAATGAATTTAAAAGTACAATATTTACAAAAGTGATAAATGAACGGCAATAAAGATTAGATAAAAAAAAAAAAAAAACCACCTATTATTTTGTTTATTGTAACTTACGCGGCTGTATAATTATATTCTATGTGATCAAAACAATAAATGCATTTGTATTGGGTATGTATGGCATACGCATTTTTTGTGTAAAAATCTACAAGCGTAATTTAAATATGAAAACGATATGTCGTATTGTCTCAAATAATATCTAACTACTAATGACTACAAGTAATTGACGACTAATAAGGTTAGTCAACACAGGCAGAGTCAAAAACGTTACACTAAAATATCTGACGAATTCTAATAAGGTATACACACACATGAACCGCCGCCGGTCAATATTTATTGCCACACACATTCGGCAAAAGAGAAAAAAAAGAATAAATACCACTAAGGGATATTACAAAATCGAAAATACAATAAATCTTCAGTTTCTACTGGATCTTACAGGTTCTGGTTTGTTTTCGGTTTGAACCTGTTCGCGTTCACAAGACTTCATTTTTTCACTGTCCGTTTGTACGATGGCACCATCGTCTTCCACGCCGCCTTCTTCCTTTTTCCTCTGACGCAATTCGCATTCGGCCATTTCACCCGGTGGTGGTTTGTACTTTTCGTTTGTTTTAATCGACTACAATTCATTCATCGTTGGCACGCGTACTCGTTATTAACGCGTACATTTTTTTATCGACCCGATATATGCGCAGTTATCGGTATTAGGACGCAATAAAATCGGAGCTGAGAATTCGCGGAACGAATTAATAATCGTAAAACGTTAGCGAAACGTTTAAAATCAACCGGCAACACCGACACCAAACCAAAACTGGACGCACCCACAGACGAGTGCACTACTGAAGTCTCCGTGTACGCGGTGCTTATTCAAAAAAACAACAAATACATTTAACAACAACAACGAGAAGAAATGGCCTATTTGCAGTTAATTACCGTGACGGTGATAACAGTGTGTACAGTGTGATAAGGCGCATGCGCCACTGAAAATTGAATCGCAATTATTGACATATGTTTTTTTTGCTGATATCACGAAGTGGGAGAAAAAAAAATTATCGCCAAAGCAGTATCGCCAGACGTACGAACGTGTTCGTTTTTATGCGAACATTTGAGTGTCCATACGAATTAAAATATGTACGAACTTTTGGACATTTAAAAAAAAAAAAAAAAATTACAATGTGCAGACATTTATGCACGTAAATTTAATTGAACTCGGCATTCTCATTGATTTGGTGGGGAATTGGAATGATAGCATTCCATAGACATAATATTATGTAGCACTCGTAGTGATAACAGACGTTACCAATGATAATTTCTAACTGATAACGAAAAGTATCCATTCTCTATGTGATACGGACCACAATACGAACTTTCAGCAAAATATAACCGAACGTTCAAAATTTATCATATTATGTCAATACCGCGTTAAAGTGCAAACGTGTTTCAGAGAGTTCGTCAAACTTCCGAGTTTAGAGATGACTTCACGAGAGTAAAACGGGCGCGCACGTATTTACCGAAAGTAAATATTATTGTTTCGTTAATTTTATTTTACGATAAATACGTAAAAGTGTTATTTTATTTTTAAACTCGATTGTACGCGTTAAAAGTAGTAATCGGGGGGGGGGGGGGATATAAAAAAAAAAAACGTCCGACGACATTTTCTCGTTACGCGCGAACGTCGAACACAAAAAATATGCCGACCGATACTCGTTTGTTGTTCGGTAATAATGCGAACGCGTCGATATGGAAAAACGCGAAATTATATCAGTAAATATACGCGCGCCGTTACCAGTTAAACGACCCGGACTGTTTAATGTCGAACAAAGTAATTTATACAATTAACGAGGTAACCCCTCACCCACCATCGATCGTTAGATTTTCAAATTCGCGTTTTTGTAAACCGTCGTGGCGGCAAGAACAAAATGCTATTACGGTAAAATTCCAATAATGCTTGTTGGAACACCGTATTTTTATTAAATAACATTTAGACCTTAGTACGGGGGAAAAAAACGAATTATTATCAAATGACGTAACGTGAATAAATTTTAAATAATATCTCGTTCCCGGGTACTGTCAGTGGATAATAAATATTCTATTATCTATGTATCGCACTTTCACGCGGTTATTAATAGATACTTTCAATTACGGTTTCTGTCTTCTAAGGGGGCTGCACTGCTGTAGATGATGGCGACGAGACTCGTGTTGTGTTCGACCGTTTCACGTTGAAATATTATTGTTTGGACTTTGTGTTTTAGGTGTTATCGAAGTCCTGATGCAAGTGCGTTGTAACGAACAAAATAATATTTTGCTCCATCCGCACTACACGCGTACACCCGTTTATTCTGTGAATAACGTTTTCGTTGTTTTTCCCTCCAATCAGAAGACGTAGTATTATGAACCTGTTGGAAAACGTCAGAGTACGGGAGTACGTATCGTCGTTGAACGGTACGAACACCAGTCCATACGTTTGTCGATGCCTACAAAAGGACCCGCCGGCGGAGGATGTTCACTCCGAATTCGCACAACTGTACAGTGACAACATGGTCCAATTAGCCGCCAGCGAGGAAGTCTGGACCATGAATTCGATGGTAATGTACATAACGAAGACGTCGTATTTCGGTGCCAACACCATGAATTATTTAATCGATAGCATGTTGAAAAGCAAAGACATTGTACACGTTTATAGGTGTTATAGCGTACTGCAAGTTAACATTTCTATGCATCCGCCGTGCGCTGTATACATGAGGGCCGAGTACGAAAAATTAATGCTGATTCCGTACCAGGATAATTTCAAGGGCATGGCCATTTGGGATTATTTAATTTGCTATTTAAATCGTATTAAAAGTGGCTCCTATTTGTACGGGGACAGTGAGGTGTTCGATGCAGCGTTTAATAAGTTCTTTTGTTTATGCGTCGATATACTTAACGCGGACTTCGATGCGTCTCAAAAGTATAATTTCAAAGCGCTGGTCATGAAATGCTTGAAAATCAATCCAGAGAGAAAAACGAGAATGAATGAAATTACTACACTGCTGGACAAATTATTTAACACTGGATATAATATTCAGTTGCCGGTTGTCAAATTAGCATTACTCATAAATAAATTTAGGTAAACGAGATGGAATAATTTGTATTATATTCTTCCTGAAACTGTGTCAATTATTATTTATTAATATTAAAAAAAAAAAAAAAACAATTTTATTGATTGTAATAACGATATCACAATTATATTGATAATGCAGTAAGTTTTAGTATTTTTTATTATGTAAATATTTAACATGCTAAAAGTAAAGTATATACGCATTGATTTTCAAAATTTTATTACACTTGTATTTATTATAATTATTAAAATATGACAAAAAATAAAATAAAAAGGTACATACAAATAATATTGAAGTTATTGTTATTTATATTATTCCCTTAATCGTCTATTAAAATAAAACTTTTATCCACATTCTATATCATTGAAATACCATAAAAATAAATAAATCATTGAAATAAAATGAAGTGTTGAAATTTGCTAATATATGTTATTAATAAAACATATTTCCAAATCGAATCAAAAGTATAAACATATATTTTTTTTTCTTTTAATTCAATCACCGAAGTAACATTTTAAATATAAATTATAATATTTAAAATAAAATTATTAATTCCATACAAAAAGATTTAATGTCATTGACACATCGTTTGTTAACGACATACAACTACAAAAAGGAAAAAAAAATTAACAAATACAAATTTTATACACAATTTGTATAGTAATAATTATCTAAAGCCAGGAAGTCATGAGTGGACGAGAGCATTACTACTGGACTAGCCAGTCGTGGTTACTACTTGGTGTGAACTGGTGGTCGTGATTATTCCGGCATGTCAGTATGTGCACAACTGATTCAGTCGTGAATTTTCTGCTGGAAGTGAAGAACTTGTCACATATATTGGTGTTTTAATCGCTGCTTCCACTTTATTGAGCATACATAGATATAGATTTGGATTCATTCCAGAACAAGTTTCTGTAGCCACCTTGATCTTCTAGTGACAATTCCCGACATACTGTTGATGGTACCAAGTAAATCTCGCTCTTTTGTTCATTCATGAATACACACACACGCTTGTTTCTTTTAATGTTTTTCAAATAGTTTAATACGTACACAACTTTTACACATTCCAGTTTAGCCAAAAGTATACACATAAACAAGACATACCACAACCAACAAGACGACTACATAGCAGTTCCGTGCGAACTGGAGGTAATGAACTATCTGCAGTTAAAATAAGCAAGTTGTGAGAAATACGCAGAACGAGTAGTATTCTCACTCTAGTACACAACTCTGTATGAACCTGGCTTAAGTATATAAAAAAATTGCTACTTTTTTTTTAATATCACAAAGAACATTGGTGGAAAAATTAATACTTATATAATGTGTATTGTCTAGAACATAAACTAAACACACTATCATATTTTTCTGGTGTAAACGTTCATAATTTATTCAGTTTTTGTTTTTACATCCTCGGAAGACGGTTCGATTTGAACATCTTCATCAAGTCTACTTCGATCAACAGGATACAACCTAATAAAAAAAATATAAGTTTGTTATAATAACATTTTTTTTTGTCATATCAATTTTGTTTACCATCGTTGATAGATATAAATGAGAAATACTATATCATCTCGGAAACAGGCCAATCGATGGGCAGTAGGCATTGGAATGATGAATGCAAACAAGTCGTCAATGAAAGTGTTAAATGCCTATATAACATAAATGAATTGAAACTGCAAATTTTAACAGTTTCTAAGAACTACTGACCTTATACATAAATGTTTTCCATGGAAGATTTGCAACCGATTTGAGTCTATAGTTGATAAAGAGTTGAGGCAACATAAATAGAAAACCAAATGCATAGACTCCGTTTACGAGACTTTTAATGCTCCATGAATACCAGCTATACAAATTATTATATTATAAAACCTAATCTAAATATTTCAAGTACTTGTTTTTAATTAAAATGCATTAATAATTCACACCTTTTTTGTGGTTCGTAGATAAGTGAATAGACAGCAGCACCAACACACAGTGGGTACAAGACGTAAGACAAATATTTCATGCATTCAGCATCAAATTTCATAGTATCTTCCTCGGCACGATTTAAGCTTAATTGTTTGAATTTCAATTTTTTCCAATCGACTGGTAGGATTTTAAATACTTTCCAGATCTAATTATACATTAAAAATAAATTACGATTTAATATAAAAATAAATGCAACAATTAATATAATAATACCTCTATAATAGAGCTTATAGAACTTGGAACAATGATTAACATTGAAGCTTTTTCTTCGAACAAATACAATAATATAACAGTTTGACTAAATGCACGCCATATAACGAGACGAGATGATAATCCGACCATAGATTTTCGCGCTCGCCAAAACGCTATGTCACTTTTAAAGGCCAGGAAATCAAATAATAACTATAAAAATTTTAACAGAATATTTAATTTCATTAAGAATATTACAAAGTAATATTTATCTTACATGAATAAATGCAACAACAATGGAAATTAATAGCAAGTAATGATTAGTATCAAAAATCGCTTTAATTTCATCAATATCTTTATTTTTGAACCCAAATTGTTCCATTGTAACCATAGCTAATTGAGTTTGTGTTAATATCCTAAATAAGTGACAAAAATTCATTAGAATTTTTCATCATTACTTAAAAACATTTTTAGTAGTAAAATGTAATTTTTACTATGAAACTCACATTGAGTTAATGGGAGAGAACTATTTAAAATTTTTAAATAAGGTGGTTTTATTATTATTATTATTAAAAATTTAATACCTAAGTATTTAGTTAACTTTCTTTTTATATAAACAAATTATTTAATTATAATCATTGATTTTATAATATACAAAATCAATAATGTTGTATATAAATAAATATTTTACCAGTAATAATTAATATTCATATGTATGAAAATTGAATGTTTAAAATTAAAAACGAGAAAAATAATATGAGGAACAATTAGATATTGTTTATATAATTTGTAGTAAAATTTATAAATACATTATTTCATTACCTTAGCCCCGTGTAACTTAAAGGCTCATAACGTAAAAGAATAGGAACAGAAGTGGTATTTTTGTTGATTTTTGTAACATTGTAAGATCTGTCTTGAAGAGTGTTGTGCAAGAATATGGGTAAATATTCTTGACTTTTTTGATTTATTCTAAACATTAAAAATACAATTGGAAAATGAAAAACATTACTGTTAATTTAATTCGTTGTCATTTTTACCTTATATATTGATAAATGTCGCTAGGCATATGAATTTGGGATATATGTATTGGTTCTGTTAACATGCTAATTGGTAATACAGATTTTATATGTGTTATTGGTTTTTCAATTTTTTTCTGAACATTTTCAGCATCTTGTAATAATTGAAAAATTTTATATTCAGGTTCTTTATATGTTGACATTGGTACCAATGTGTATACTGTATTTGAATCAGTTAATAATTTAGTCCATTTATCTCCAGAATATAGTGTATCTTGAGCTTTACTCAAAAAAACGTGTGCAAACAATGTTCCATTTCGTTTGGTTTGTCTTGGTAATTCTATAGTAATTGTTCTGCAATAAAAATGTCATTCATTATTCTTATTATTCGTTAACATAGCTACAATGAAATAAATGAACAATAGTTTTATCGCTAGAAAAAAAAAATATATATAATACATTTCTTATAAACCGGTTGCACATTGACACATAAGTAAAATCACATCAATGTAGCTGTTCATTACATAAATCTGTTCACTACTGTATACTACTTTCGATCTTAGTCATTTAGAAATACACATGTCACATAAGTTGTCTTATCGACAATTAGGATTTTACATACTATTCATTATTCATACACTCCAAAAATATGCAAAGTTTTTATATTTTACCGTTCAAAAGAAACATTGTAATCTTGTAACTGAAAGCTATTCACATATATAACATCTGATCCTCGGGGATTTGACTGTGAAGAAACAAATATGTTAAGCTAAAAAAAAATAAATAGAATAATTAATACAAATAAAATAAAATAAAAAATATGAAATACATACTTCTAAATTAGGTTTTCGTAACAAAAATGATTTTAAACATAAGCCTTCATTAGTACATGTTGGTGGTTGTACCATAATCCATATTGAATAAAAGAGATTGGCCAAATACGATATAAATAGAACAGATACAATAGTAGAAAACGAGGGCAATTTCATGATGATTTCTGAAAGAATAAAAAAAATTGTAGGAATCAAAAAACATATATATTTATATATATAATTTATTCTGCATTTAGAGTAATACAAATAAGAATAAGAAAAAAAAATTGTTTGCAGTTTAAATAGCACACGGTGTTGTATTAGAGATGAATATCGACACTACCTTTGAAAAGAGAGGCATTAATGGTATAGTTTTGTAGTGTTTGTCGTAATAAGTTGTGGTTTTTTTTTTTTAAAAAAAATAATGTACAATATTAACAGTAAGGGATTTAGGAGAGCTGACTTTTACATTCAATATTTCAACAGTAGAATTCACGTAAAGACTATCTTTATTTTTTTTTTTTTGAACAAAACGATAACAACAAACACCCGTCTAAAACAATAATATTACTACGACTTTATTGCTTTCAGAAATAAAATTTATAAGTAAGCGTGCGGTAAATAAATGAATATCTCGCGAGTTTAGAATTTTATACTGTAATGTATATTATATCAAATACATTACATATATACGATTGGATGTACAGTGCAATATGAACAGTATACTTACAAAAAATTTTGTCTCTTATACTTCATTAGAAGTAATATACGGATTTTGCGCTTAAAGCATATTCGATGAGTGGATCATTTATTCAAATATAAATGATAGTTGAGTACGTGCAAATCGATTGGGTAAAATAATGGTATTATAACGTTTTCGTTTGAGATCCAAAATTCCGGATTGATGTATCGAATGACGTATAACGTTTGTGTAAATATTTCTTCTTTTTTTTTTTCTTTAAAAGTAATTTTTTCGGCTCGAGAACTCGCTTCAATTTGTTACTTTGTTATCAGTCAATATCAATATTTTTGGACACGCACGTTAACAAACACCGGACCCTTTTATGAGAAAACGGTATAAACCGTGTACCAAGTATCTAGATGTGTACCGCGGTTCGGACCGTATTTAATATTGTTGTATGGAATAAGTAAATCGTAATAACGAAATTAAATTTTACTTTTGCCTCTTTCAAGGTTTCGTTTTCGTAGTTTTATAGTTTGTTCCTTCGTATCAATTAATATTTTCTTTATACAACGTATACACTTTTTTTTCTTTTTGTTTTTCTTTTTTGTATTACACTATTACGGTAACCGCTACCACAGTGTAGGACTTTGGTAACCATTCACCGCGTTATCAGCCGGCGATAACAGTAGCCCCGTTATCACAGAATTTGAATATTATCTGAGTAAATTGATAACGTTCACGAATGGGGCAGATTGCGGTACGAATTATAATTTTTCCGGAATTCGCCATTACGGTCTGTGATGCGAAATATTATGCTGCTCTGGCGAATCCGTTACCTCGGTTTGTAGTAGACCTTTTTAAAAATACTATTTTGTTGAAAAACGTACCTACGCGGAACAGCTAAAACGATTTCAAATCGATAATAATGGTAAATCCGTTGGAACATTTTTCGAGAGTTCCAAAAATGGTCGTTTTTGATTTAGGTGAGTCTTTAAATAATTGTTCGTGTTTCCATTATCGTATACTTGTATTTCGAGTATAGTTTTAAACATTTTTATACGTACCTTTTATACCGTTATTATTGAAAAGTAATCGAATACATTTCAAGAAAATAAAAAAAAAAATTCCATTACAGATTACACACTATGGCCGTTTTGGGTAGACACTCACGTGAGTCCTCCTTTCCATAAAAACGGGTTAGTGTTTTGTTTGAATTGTCATTTTTTTTTCATATTTAAATGTATAAATTATTTTTTTAGTAATGGTAAAGTAGTAGATTTGCGAGGAAGCGTGATTAAACACTATCCTGATTCACCAAAAGTTTTAAAATGTCTTTGGGACAGTAACATTGGCATGAGCGTCGCTTCGAGAACTGGAGAAATTGACGGGGCCGAACAACTTGTGAATTTGTTTGGTTGGAATAAATATTTTACAAACAAACAAATATATCCTGGTAGCAAAGACACTCATATAAACAGGCAAGTTCCTATTATGGTTGTATCGTTATTGTTATATTTTCAGTTAATATTTGGTTTTATTAGGATAAGTAAAGCGTGTAAAATCGAATTGGAAGATATGTTATTTTTTGACGACGAACACCGTAATATTGTGGATCTGGAACGTTTGGGAGTGATATCAGTCTTGGTTAAAAACGGAATGACAATGAAAGTGTTAATGGATGGATTGAAGAAATTTTCGGACGCCAGAATGTTTAATGAATAAGTCATCATTATATTTTTAATAAAATTATTGCAATCAGTTTTATGTATTTTTGTGTCAAATTTTAATTTTTAAACTAATGACTTAGAGAGTCAAAACTTTTTGTTGATTGTTATCTATTTGGTAGTAATACATTTACAGCATATTTATTTGTTTTTGTTTTTAAACTAAGTTTTCTTTGTACGTTTATATTGCTCCATTTTCTTATAGAATATTCGTAGTTATTATGTGATTTGTTCGTTTTATATTTTTACTATCATACAAATAGACTCATTTAATAACATTGAATTATGTATTAACAATTATATAAATGTACATTGATAATAATGTAATATAAAATATTTTAAAACGTAACATGTTACACGTTATTTCAATAAACATATATATAAATAAACAATATGACTACAGTTATATACACACACACTACATCCCTTTACAATACATTAAAACACAAACTATTCTGATGTCCCCATAGAAAAACATGCAGTAACTAATCCAAAAAGAACCCTCGTAGAAGTAGGGTTGTAGTAACACAACCGAAGAAGAAGATTGTGAGTGCCACAAACAATCTTCGATGTTTTATTTAATTGATCAATGTGGTTATCTATAATTTACCTATGACCTAACCTGCCTTGACTGTGTCGAACGATGTTGTGTATGGTCCTTTCTTTTTTCCTGTTATACATACACATTTCAAACTGTGTCGTTCACGATTTACTTTTCTCATGCTACGCACATTTTTTTTATTTTTATAATTTATAAGTATACCAGTCTTGTTCTTTTTGAGTGCTCTTTAATTATAGCAAATTTAGATGGTTGGGTTGTGGCGTTCAGTGAGGTGTGGTGTTCCTTGCGAGAAACGTTATATGAGCTTTTAATGAATATCTACCTAGGAAAAGCAATGATCGATTGTGAACATTACTTCTAATATATGCGACTAGTGTTATTTTGTGTCATAAATTATATTTTATTTTCTCACACAAACAGTTGTAAGAATATAAAAGTACGACAGCTGTAATGAGCATCGAAACACAGTCTCAAAAGTGCTCAAGTTCTCTGTTTTTTTTTCTTCCTTTTATGTACGACTGCACAAAGGGTAAGAATTGTATACATAATTTAGAGTAATAGAATAAATAGAACAAGATAAACCACATTTTCTTTCATCGTGACCATAAAAATGGCTCTTTTATTTTATTCTGTTATGTATACAGTACCTGCATAGGTAAGTATTGGAAATGAATACATTTCAAAATCGCACACCCACCACATTTATTTCGTAACGTTTATCACTATATATAATAATATAAATACACGCGTAGAATATAATTAAAATGTCTAAAAAAAATTTCTTTAGTTAGTTTAGAATATTAAAAAAATTTGGGCAGGATTCCCCGGCGCCCGCAAGCATATCAATTTTACAATAGCTAAAAATAATTTAATAATTACAATAATGATGTGTTTTAAATAGTAAAAGTAATTCACTAAAATGAGTATATATGTGGGTATGTGTGTGTGTGTGTGTGTTGTGTTGTAGCAAATTTACATTCATTTGCAAAATATTATCGGAATTTTAAGAAATAAAATTTCTTTAGTTTGCTCAGAATATTAAAAAAAATTGGGAAGGGGTTTCTCATCGCCCACGGGCAGTATTATTTCACAAATGCTTAAAATATAAAAAATTTTACAGAAATGATGTGTTATCTTTATTATACAATATCTTCACCTTACACTCCTCTATGAAAGTGTTCACCCTAATATTAGGTATATATTTATAAATCACGATCTCTCACCTCTTGTACACTCACACCAGCTATCTTCATGACTTCACATCATCTTCGATTTCATCTATTCACATTTCACACTTCTTTTTCCCTTTTAAATTTCCCATAACATTTCTCATTGTGTGTGAATCACCTCTCCGCATATAACATGTCCAAATCTGTATCTAACCTACTCTCTCTCTCACTCTTTCTCATTATTCAATTGTGTGTATTTTTCATATACTCTGTTCAATGAATAAAGGAAAAAATGTACAAAACATTGCAATAACTATCGATGGAAAAAAAACATTTTTTTTTTTTTTAAAATCCTATTTATTTATTAAATGTATTATCAAATTTTAATAAGTTTACTGTGTAGTGTTATTCATTAATATATATAATATAGAGAAGCATAATTTTGTTGAAAACTTTTGATTTTCAAATATACACAAATGCGTAGTTAAGTACACAAAGCGTAAATTCACATTATATTATAAATTAAAACGCAAAAATGAGCCATAGCCATCATCCGGTCGATATCTTCACTCATGCATGCTTTCGGTGTGTATAATTAAATTAATGTAAGTACCTATACATTAATTAGTATATTTAATTTATATACATTTGTAAGTTTTATGCACATTATATATATGCACGGAATGAAATAAAATGTTTTAAAATAACTTTATTCAGAATAACATATAAGCAGAAATTATCACATTTTGAGTTTCTTATAGTGTTTAAAAAGCAACTATTAACAAAAAATAAGAACTAATTTATTTGGTTTTAATTTAAAATTATGTAAATCACTAGTTTTAGAATTCTAATTTAAGTTTAAAATTGCATGTGCTATGGCAGGTTAAGTTTGTGTTTTGGTCATTTTTCTTATATCAGAAATTCAAATGCTATTGCATACATGACCATGTTAAGAACAACAGTATTTTCTGAACTTAGAGGGTGATTCAATGACATTTAAAATACTTATAAGAAGTATAAAAAATTAAAATTTTTAAATAAGATATATAAAATTAATATTCATTAATATTATTTTTAAATATTTTTACGTATATGAGATAATTATATTTAATAGCAAATGTAAATAATTCAACAACCTATGATATTCTCGACACGCAAAAACAATGAAATCTAATTGCTGAATACAAAGTGTCAATCATTTACAGTTTATAAATGTTTTAATTTTTAATAGGGTAAACCTACATGTCATGTATATATGTATAATTTTATAATGTCTTTTCAAATAAAATGATATTAGTAAGTCATTAAATTCTTAATTTTTTTTTTTATTATTATAACCAATAAATAAAATATAACGAAAATTATAGGTTTTGATGGTAATAAATTATTGAATTTCATAATATGTATTGTATATGTTTAGAGTAATACATATATTGTATCACATAACTTCATTAAATTTAGAATGAACAATTTCTATCCATTCAGTACGTTCATATATATGTTGTTTTACGAATGAAATATCAAATTAATATACTATGTGTGTAGTCAAAAACTAATGTATTAACAAATATTGCATGTATTAGACATTTGTTTTAAGACAAAAAAAAAAAAAAAAAAACTAAAAACACATATTTACTATGCTGATCATTATTATAATTATTAACGGTAAAGATGATCAGCATGTATATTAGCGGCAATTTCCGATTCCCACTTATCACCATTATTCAATAATTTTTCCTTATTGTACAAGAGTTCTTCGTGAGTCTCAGTAGAGTATTCGAAATTTGGACCCTGAAAAAAAAATTAAGGGTTTAAATATTCTACAATATAATTATAGATAAAACTATGCGTTAGATTGTAGTCTGACCTAATGTCGACAGAGTATCAGGCCTCAAAAAATATATATAGATGAGTGACAAAAAATGTATATATATATATATTTTTTTTTTTTTTGAACTTAATGTTTGCACATACATTTTTTACAAAAATAAAACAAAATTATGAGCAATATTTTACATTTTTTAATAAGAGAACTAAAAACAAGACGTAATTGTTTTATATCGTATTAATGGAAATCTATAAAATATTAAAAATATCAGTATAAAAAACTCCACGGCATTTAAGGTATTAACCACATAAATAAATTTAAGCACTTTTACTACACTAAAAATAGTAAATTAATTTGAAGCTTTGTGTTTCTGAGTGGAGAAACGATTTTGATATATTTTGGCTTGACTTAATGGAAATGTCTAGTTTCGTCTATGAATATAATAATTATAACAATATTATACTTTACTTCAACAATGGCATCTACAGGGCATGCTTCTTGACAAAAACCGCAGTAGATACATTTAGTCATATCAATATCATAACGAGTAGTACGACGGCTTCCATCAGCCCTTTCCTCGGCTTCAATAGTGATAGCCTATAAAATTCATAGAATAAAATGTAAACGTTTGTAACAAAACGTAATGTAAGAATCATGGCAATAATATTTTACTTGAGCTGGACAAATAGCTTCGCACAGTTTACAGGCAATACATCTTTCTTCACCAGATGGGTAACGTCTAAGAGCGTGTTCTCCACGGAAACGCG
The DNA here is from genome assembly GCA_032441825.1 of Chaetogeoica ovagalla. Taxonomy (NCBI): domain Eukaryota; kingdom Metazoa; phylum Arthropoda; class Insecta; order Hemiptera; family Aphididae; genus Chaetogeoica; species Chaetogeoica ovagalla. Next base: position 8,898,300 of record CM063735.1, on the reverse strand, counting down.
GTGACAGAGGTCCCTTTTCAAATGGATAATTAATAGTAGCTGGTTCTTTGAAAAAATGAGCCAATGATACAGCACCACCTGAGAAATTAAATTTTAAATAAAAACATATTATAACCGTTGTAAGTAGTACAAGTTGGCTGAAGTTTTTATCATTATTTTGTTATTTTAGCAATAATACGGATTAAACACAATATTTTCTATAAATACGTTATTATAATAAATAATAATCTGTAAGTTTTGTTACCTCTCCATAATTCAATAAGGAAGGCATAGGAAATAGCTTGATCGGTCAAAGTTCCCCAACTTAAATTTTCGAATTCATTATCTCTATTCACATTTACATAATTAGTACGTGCCGCTAATCTTAATGGCACCCAAGTAGATGATCGCAAAACTGTATTACCTATAATGATAAAAAACAAAGTAATATAAGTAAATAACATTAAGACCACTGTACATTCATTTCAATTATATTGTAAATATTAGTTAATAATTCACATTCTGTTGTTAATTTAATCCGCGTAATATTGTAATTTACAATGTATAAGATGAAACGGCAGTCAGCTGATAGGAAAGCAAATCTATTATTTTTTATGTAAAACGACCAAGTAATTAGATTTTTCTGCACGATATTCAATTACAATTTAGAGATAATAATTAGTAAATATTGAGAAATCAATCGTTTTATTAAATAAAATTTGGTAAATTCAATAGGATTTCTATACATAAACTGTGAATTACAACATACCAGCTCTTGTTAATGCTGCCAAATTCATTTTTGAAGTATGTAATTATTATACAAATAAACAAAAATGTCGAATTTATTTTTAAGTAAAATAACAAATGTAAATCGAATAACTATATAACTTTTGAAGTTTTCCGAAGTATAAAATTAAAAGTCAAATAGAAGTTGATCTCAAATCTACTTAAAATTGATGTTATCAGTAATACCGTTTCTAACATCCATTATCAGCTGTTTACCCACTATCAAATATCTCGTTATCAGTATTATCTATTTAACATTTCTTCAGTTTCCAAATAAGACTTGTATGAATCGATGGAAAATTGTAAAATTTTTAATTTCATTTGTCTAGAGTATCAAAATTTAATATTATGCATTATTGTAATAAGTTCAATATTGACTAATGTTTTTACTTTATTTCAAGGGTTGAGTAGTTAGGAGTCTTACTAAAAACTGGCTTTTTTCTTTTGTAGTTAATTTATTGATCTACACCACAATTTAAAGGCGAACGCGTTAGGGTTAATACAACAAGACAATATTTTCATATATAATATCATTAATTGTTCTTCTGTAATATAAAATATTTATATCTAATGGAATAACGTACAATATAATTTTAACATAATTTAAATAGATTGTCACGTTTAATACACTTATTATTATACATCAAACCATTAATATCACACATAGATTTATGTTATAAATACAAAATAATTGATACTTGGTTATATCCGAGGGTAAATGCAAAACAAAGGATACAACTTTTTACAATATATACAAGACCGAGCGTTAATGAATTACAAAATTAAACATTAAGGTAAAATTATCTGTCTTAACTTGATAAAGTACCAATTTAGATGAGTAACTAATTAATTTATGAGTTTTTATTCATAATTACAAAATCACTTAGAAAAGTTAAATAAATCAAAAGCAATAAAAAGTTTTAAACGTTTTTCAATTTCATTGTTGCTCTATTGTAAAACTATAAAACTACTATAAAAGCTATAGGTTAGGTTATAATATAGGATACTATAAAACTATTTATATTATATTTAGATAGACAAAAATTCAATAATATAATATTGTATATGAGAAATAGTAGTACAGTAATATACTTTACCAATAGAGCAGTTTTATACAATTTTTATTACTTAGTTTTTTTTTCAAAGTAAACTTGCAACTCAACAATATCACATTTATTCTCGACTTCTAAAAGTAACTTGCCAATCTTTGAATATAGAAGAAAACAAATCGGAGACATTTGCAAACACATTTAATTTACTTCCTAATTGTTCATATGGTTTACAAAAAAAAAGTAGTATAGATCAGTCATTTCTTATTTAGACTAACAATTATATATTTATATAAAATAATTATATAATTATATATATATATTTTTTTACCTCATAACTTAACAATATAAATGTGATTAATTGAGTTGTTTTAAATAATTGGCAGCTCTTACAGTGATATTTAGTGCGGGATTTATAGGATTCAGATGTTCTTCACCGATCAGACTTAACCCGCAGAGACTCAGACAAGTATGCATTGGATCTGGTATGGAATCTATGTTTTTACTGAAACCGCCAGTCAAGGCATTAGCATTGTTCAGAATGAAATCTCTGTTCTTCTTCTTGTTTATTCTATTCAATGATCCCATAATACTGAGAGTGGCACCCAACCAGAAAGAATAACAAGTGTCTGGATCCTTATTTGGTCTACCTTGAAAACCGCCATTGGTTTGTCGATTAACCGCCCAGCGTTCCAATATTTTGCATTTGTTATTGTCTAACACAATATCCAGTTTACCTAATAAAGATAACGAAGCGATTGCACAATAAGTAGATCCACCGTGCGATTCAGTTCCAGGGTTTTGTCCGAATGCTCCATCATAGTTGAAACAATTCGAAATGAATTTAACAGTATTATTGACGTCGATGGTGGACAAATCATTTAATATGTTGCATATGGCCAATGAACAGTAGACAAATCTTAAATCACTTTCGCCGCATTCGTAATTGCTCTTGAAACTGCCGTCGGGGTTTTGTAGGGACGCTACACCTTGAAGTATGGCCGATTTGTTTACACGGTTCAAGTCGTCACCTAATGTGATTAGAATGCACAGTGCCATGTACGTCATGGCGACATTGCTTTCACAATACTTTTCACATCCCGGATGGTTTTTCAAATTGATCACAGTGGTCGAACCCATAAAACCGCATTTGTGCACCGGGCAATTTTCGTTGGGCACCAATTGCAGTCTGTACACCCATTCGACAATTGTTCTTTTATAATCATCTGTCAGCGATCCCAGATCGTCCAATATGTCCAGGCCGATGAGTATGAAATACAATATGGTGAGCCGCGAGTAGTCGAACATTGCCGTCTCGCTGGGCAACAGATCCAATGACCGTCGAAAATACTTCTTGTGCTGTTCCGGTTTCAACACCGGTCCGGTCATCTCGAAAATGTTATTCTGTATTCAACTAATCGACGGACGATTGAAACCGAACATTTTTCTAAAGCACCACAGCCGCGGGGCGATCCACAGATCTAAACTAACGTACGTGAAAAGTTTTGACAATAATAAAACGAAATAAAAAAAAGAAAACCTCCGGAAAAAAAACAACTGCGCGTACGAGAAACCCAACCGTAAAAAACTCACATAAATTACGATATGATATCATACGACATCGTTTTTATCACTGGAAGTCGCGGGAATTTTAAATTACCGTCGTGTATGTTCCACAGAGTACCTTACGACAGTGTTTCTCAACTTTTTTACCGTGACGATCCCATTTTTAAATGTAATCTGAACATTTTGTGTTTCAAAGTGATCTGTCGGTTCTGGATTTCAATAATGAATTTGTCTGTATCGAACTCCATTTACGTAATTTTGTCACACAGTATTCAGTTTATAATGAACACGCACACACACACAATTATGTCACACATTGACGAAGACGAATAGCCGCTCAGTGTGCGTATACCGACCGTGCGGATGATAACCGTCCCACAGTGGTCCAGAAAAAAAAAGCTGGAAAATAACGAGTGGGAAGTTAGCAAGAGGTACCTAGTAAGTGTTAAGAAACGTATATTTAATTGCCTATATAAAGAGCCTACTAATAAGCACTTCGTACCATAATATACCAGAAAATTAAATAAATAGATAGCGCCACAAATATTTTTCATAAATATACAGTAAAAACAAACATAATTTAAAATAAAAAATATATATAAAATAAATACACACATATATATATATATATATATATATATATATATATATATTAAAATGTATATTTAAATATTCAAGAAAGCCAATGAGTATTATATAAAATAAAATAAAAGAAGGTTGTTGTATATGCTATTTTATTACTACTTTATTTATTTATTTATTTTATATATATTTTTTATTTATTATCACGAGTATTAACTTATAATTTTTGATTTCTATCTTTTTGATTATTTATTTTTACATATCCTTTTGATTTTTGTTTTTAATTTTATAAATTCCTCTCTATTTTCACTACTTTTTTATAATTTAAAAATTAAACACACTCGAATTTACTATTTTCGATGTGTTCCCAAGCCAAAAGGCATACGTTTAACGAAAGCTCGTGAAATTTACTATAATTTTTAGACCCCCCCCCCCCTTGAAAAAATCCTGGGTGCGTTACTGACCAGTTTAAATATGATGTCTTATATGGTTATTAATATTTGATAGTCATTTAAAGAAAATAACGTAATGCTTAATGATTATGAAATTATGGCTTTTATAGTGTTTATTGTATACTCATAAAACTGTATTCATTTCTTCCCAACGATTGTCATAGACGGATATTTGGTGGTCACATCCGTAGGGGGAGTTTAATGTTTTTATTTTATCCATTAGCGTAAACGACATATTTAGACGCTTCAATTTACTGATTAGTGACTGACTACTCTTTATCCACACATACACACACACACACACTTCATAGCGTTTTTCATAAATAATTGATTTTCTATAAATCAATGTTTTTCTTTAGAATTTATCAAATAAAATCGAGTTAGAATTAACCATTATGCACTGAAGAAAAACTGCTTATATTCAACGAAGACAATATTGAAGATATTGATGAGGAAATTAGTGACGAAGGACTTATGAAGTATGAGGAAATGGAATAAAAACAACGATAGTTTATAAACATTTGATTGCTATACAATATCTTGATTATTATTAATACACTGCACACTGTGTGCAAATAAAGTTTAATATTAAATTGCTCAATAGAATACTTTTTTTTTGGTTTTTTATGTTAAAATAAAGTAAAAATTATCATTAAAATAATTTTTTCCAATTTTTTTCTTGTTTTTTGGACCACCGTGCGTCGATGAAATCGCAACACTAACGAGGAACAGAACGGATCACCGCAACCTGGCGCGTTCGATCATTTTAAAAATGATATCTTATCACAGTTACAAGGCGACGCGTTACAAGGAGCTTGTATATACGTGTACGTACCGCCGTTACGGTAACCGTGGTCGCACGAACGACGTAGCGTAGCGCTTTCTTTGTCACGCCGCGCACGCGCACTTCGTCTCAAGGACATTGTTGTCCGTCCCGCTTCACCTCATCAATGACTTTTCCCCATCGCGACTCGCTACGCGCCGTCCGATCGTCACTGCAGTCAATATTCAATACTTTTCGTCCTGGACGCAGGTACTGCGCGCTGCTGTTTGCTCTCCGCTCGCATTCCTATTTCCAGCGTCCTGCATCGCGGTCGTCTTCGCCCGTCGTTTTCAAATGTGATTGGCTCGTCTCTACCGAATCCCTTTGCCAATTTTCAGCCAATCCGTTTGCCGTCAACGATCACGGTAAGCGATTACGTGTAATTAATTATGTAGTAATAATAGTGTAGTAGGAAGACGCGGGATTATTAATTGCGTTTCTCGGATCGTGAACTATTTGTGATTTTGATACGATCCGGGATAGCGTTCATCCGTTTCTTTGCGCGTGAATGTGAAAAATATTACATAATAAAATGTATTCGGTGAAATCCGACGGTGTCATTACGTTTTCGATAAAAACCGTAATACACATCGGATTGTTTATATAAGAAAATTACGTAGACTTCCGTGATAATTGTTGTACTCGGGTAACAATATAATATTTTGTTCGTATAAACGAGTCATCGCCGCTTAGCAGCCCTCCGCTTACATGCCCTCGCCCTCGTCCGCAGTTACGACATAGTTTGTTTACAATATGGTTGTGTGCATTCGCAAAGGTCATCATTACTTCTGTGAAGGGTGGTGGTTGGGCGGGCCGTGCAACGAGTAGGATTTCGTTGTCCCTTCACATTTTTCCGTTCCTTCTTACACTTGCCACCTGTCACCCACCCTTGTCCGATCTCGTGACTGTTTTCCAGGAATAGTTCTCCGTGGAAAGTTTCTGAAATCCGTAAAATATTGTTTGCCAAAGTTATGTGTTTATTATTATTTTTTTTTTTTGGTACATTTTTCACTCGCTGTGTGTTAAAAAAAAAAAAAATATTTGTTGTTATTGAATATTTGTATTCAGAAGTACTTTTCAATTTATTTGCGTATAACCGATTCTTCCGGCGAAATATCTATATAAAAATAAGTTATAAAACTTTTCGTATTATGCAATTACACGATAAACTACGTTCAACGATACATGTCGAAAAAATGTATTGCGTATTATTGTGTCGTTTCATCGATCGAACCCAATTACATATTCGAAATAGAAAATATATTGATTTGTTTTCTTCTTGTGTTCGAATACCGTCATCAAAACGTTATATATTTTCAGACACTCTGTCTGGTTTTAGTGTATATTGATTCGGATCAGTATTGCAGAGGTTTAGTGACTAATGTACAGTTTAAGAACTATATTTACTATATTATTTAGGGGTAATTCAAATGTCTTGTAATACATTAATATCATTGATATTAATAATTTGGTTCTTTTGTAAAAAAAATCTGTACTACCCGATTTTGAGTCAGAAATTAATTCTTAAGTTGTGTTAGTCAATTTCGTTAGATACACTGCGCATTTATCATGTGTTATTAAACGTCGTACAATTACATTGTAATAGTTTATAATGTTTTTGAGTGTAGCGTTTAAAATAAAGAATTATTTTTTTATATGTACTTACCCAGATATTCGATTGGGTTTCAACGTCATCATAATGGCGATGTAGTATTTTTCTCGAAAACATTCTCGTGCCATATTTGTCATATTAATATTATTCTAATTTTTAAACGTGTGAATGGAATACAAGACATGGAGTTCAAGGTAATATAAATGCTAAATGAGTGTCAATAATATAGATAGAAAAATATAAATAAATCGTTAGTCCTTACTCGAATAAAGCCTTTTGTGTTGTGTTTAACATGAAACTTGTTATATTTTTATATGCAATTTGATTTCTACTGGATTCGAATTGATTATAAATTGGGAATACATTGTTTTATTATGGAGAGGTAATTTTAATTTTAAATATTATTGGGTGAAACATTTCTGTAAAGAGATATAAAAAAAATATAATAAATTTACATATACTAATTACCGTTAATTGTTTAAATTAAATTTACATTTTTAACTCTGTTATTGTTATACATTTTCAACCTTGAACTCCATATTTTCCTTATGTACAACATACAAATTTATAAATTAAACATTAGAGATATTGTAACTGATGTTTTTGTAAACGTTGTTTGTCTATAGTTATAGCGGATCATACATTAGTTTTTATTTTTACTTCAATACCTTTAATTCAGCGTATTACATAGGTATATATATATATATAATAATAATAATAATTACTTTTTTTACCAAATGACAAATGCTTAGTTATACTAAAGTTGTTCAAATAGTAATTTAATGTAACAATTTTATTTAAAATTCTATATTCTACTGTTACTGTTCTGTTTTAATTATTTACACACAATAGACCAATTTTAAATGTAAAATGTGCTATGCCAGTGGTTTAACTTTTGTATATGATATGTTATTCAATTGTTTAAAAATGTATTTCAGATGCAAGCTCGACCGTCTACTGTCACTAATGCGTTTAAGTTAGTTGAGCGTCGTAAAAATGAGTGGCGCTGTCTGCTCTGTTGTCATGTACGAACAGGAACAATTTTTCTTGGATTGTGGCATTTGGTAAAAAAAAAAAAATAAAAAAAGTAAAAAAAAATCAATTCTTAAATGTTTTCTCATTTTATAGATAATACAGTTAGTAACGTTAAGTACATGTATATTGGTTTGGCAACGTCCAGACTTTTTAGTACCGATTCACATGACAAGGACTTCACTGTTTGAACGTGATGAATTACCTACTGCTTTGGCTGAACGTAACATTCCATCTATTCAAATGAACTCTTTTTCTACTGAAGGTCCTGCAATCACCAACTATGGTCAATATGATGCTATTGAAACTACAGTCGGTAGTGATGCAGATAATGAAAATTATTATGCTTTGTATGGAATGTTTATTGGTCGCATATTGCCATATGGTAAACCAATGTTAATAATTATATAATTATTTTAATATTAATTATTGAATATAATTAAAAATGTAATAATTAATATAAAATATTTACGAAATTAAAACGTTAAATGATTATTCAAAATAACTGAAGTAATGAGCACTCATTATTGATTATAATTTTGCCTTGAAATATACAATTTAAATTTTTTTACATTCAAATCTGAAAAATTATTTAGAACTTGTGTATTGGCTCATTTTTGTTTTTTATTTATTTTTATTTATTTATTTGCTTCATAATGTAAAATCAGAAAGATATTTGATAGAACATTATTTTGATAATTGAGAAATTTCGTTGTTTATTATTAATTTACTAAAAAAACTAAACTAAAACAATTCATTACAATTTGATTCCTAATCAGTTTTTGATATTTATTTATAAATAACGATAATTAGTTTTGAATTTTTTTTTTTTTAATGTTTATTAATTAATAATGAAAAAAATTAATTATTATATTTTTACTTTAAAAATTAAAAATATTGATTGAAATATGTTTACAATTTGGACTATTTGAACAGTAAAAAAAGTCTTCTGACTTAAAATTGCATAAAAAGTTATCGTAACAATTAAGTAATATTAATATTGTTCTTTTATGAAAGATTAAAATATTGTACTGCGTACTTCGCAATAAATGTTTAATTATATGAGAACTCAAAAATTATAAGTTCCCGATTGTTAATAATATTTAAATTTATTTTACAGAGAAAATACATTGTGCAATAATTGTTTTACTTTGTACACTATTTCTTACAATTTCCATGATTTGTGGTGCTATTAAAGGAAAACCGAAGTTGTTAATACCGTTCTTTTGCTGGCAAGTGTTTGATTTATTTGTTACTGGGTAAGTATAATAAAATATTTTATGTACTTGCTAAAAATGTTATAATGTGCTAATCATTATATCAATGTGTACTGTGTGTACAATATACATGTGTGTATGTTTAGATAACTTTATACTTTATTATATAAAATTTAAAATGTGTACAATTATTTAATTTTTTTTTTAATTGAATATAATATTTCACTTACAAATGAACACATTTAAAATTACAATTGTATTTTTTAGATTGTCGGCTTTGGGATATATATGTTACTTACCAGATATACATCGTGTCATGATTCGCACTAAATCTGAATATGTTTCTAATACTGTTACTTCAATAAGCCCACAATATGTATCTTTTATTGTCATTTTATCATTGACAATTACTTTAATCTCAAAGGTTAGTTCTACGTTGCTCTAAAATTTATTGTAAATATATATTTTTTGTGAAATAATTAAAATGTTATTCTAAAACAAAATAAAACATGAATGTTTATCAATTTAATAATTGTTGAAAGTATAATTAATGTGCGTTTAATGTTGTGTTAATAATTTTGTTTTATTCTAGGCATATTTTGTTGCTGTCGTTTGGAGTTGCTATAAGTATCTGACATTAAAACAAGCTACAACTCAACCTGCTATACACTACATTGAATCAAATTTCGTCGTTCAGAATCTTTTGCGTCCCGATTGCGATTTCAACATGAAAAAATTTCCTCCACCGCCACCTTCTTACTCCGTGGCTGTTACAAGAGATGGCCGTCCTGAAGCACAACCTCCTCCATACAGTCCTAACTAAATAGATCTTAATTCAAAATTATGCATATAGTTTCAAAACATGTGTGTAACATAATGTTTCGAGTAATAAATTAATCCGTATAATTTTATTATAAACTATCTTAATTAATAATAATAATAATTATTTAAATGATTATTATTAGTTTTCCCTTTTGGAAAGACTGGTGATAATTTGCTATTGAACCCATTGAGTTAAGAAACGGTAAATCAAAAGTTAAAGCCATCATATTCTTGCACACTGTATTTTTTTACTTTTGCTCTTGTTTTATACATTCAATGGACTCATTTATGAAAATTTATTATTTTACGGTGCAAGTGTTTATCATTTTTCCTTACTATTTTTAAAACTGTTATAATTTCAATATTTCCTTGTGTATTTTATGTGCTATCTATTGTACGTGAATAACAAGGTTAAGTTTGCTATTTAATGTTAATTTGATTATTTATAGTTCTCTGTTCTGTATTTTATAATTTTAAGTATGTGCAAAAAGAAGAAATTTTTTTTCAATGATATCCTTTTTAAAAATTGATTGTAATGAAATTATGGTTACATAAAGTAGGAAATAACGCCTATAGTTTTATTTTGAAATTGATTAAAATAATGAAACGTGTGTATTTATTTGTGAAATATTTAATGTGAATCTATATATATATGTTTGTGTTAAAAAAGACATTAGCATTAATATCGTTATATTTTATCATATTTAACGAAATAAAACATTTCTTTTTATTCCATTATTACTATTATTATTTTTTTATTAGATTTGATTATATAATTCAAATACATATAATAAGCTTTAAAACAACTATTACCGTTAACTATTCTTAGTTGAAAAAAAAATTGTCTATATTAAAAAAACGTGTTCGATGTATAGAATTGAATGGTGTAGACATTGATATTTTCTTTATTGTGAGCTATCTAGAAATCTTGTTAGATATAATCGTGGTTAGACTATTCGTGTAATGTAATATTTCAATACATATACCAATTACGAATATAGTATGGAAACGTGTTATGTAAGTATATTTTAAGTAAAACTTTGAAGAAAATAAATTCAATTTTTGAATAACAGCGGTGATTTTTAATTTATATAAATTAAAAAGTAGTATTGTACTTGTACAATGTGAAATTCATTTTCTTCTTGGCATCGTTTTAGGGTTTTTAATAAATTCGATAATTTTAAAACAATAAATGCTTTACCCCGACCTTAAAATTTGTAATTTCATTGAATTAGTAATAATAATAACTTTGTAGTGTATTATATAGAAATCAACTGGTGTTTATAAATTTGTTATATATTAATTAATGTCTACAATGCAATTAATTAATTATTAATGTACTATGAAATTATTGTCTTATGTATTTTTATACATTCTTTAGACTTTCGGACATATAAATTTGTATCTTTAAAATTTCATTCTTATCAAAATGGTCGTACATTTTTTGTACTGCATTATGTATAAAATGAATTATTGAAATACTATGTTAAAAATATTAGACTTAAAAGGTTGTCTCTGAATGTTTATTATTTCTAATTAAATAGTATTTTTAAGAAATTATTCTGATTATAACTATGAGAATTTTTATTCAAGTATTACACATATAGTTTCGCACAAAATTAGTAGTAGTGCATGTTTTACAATAAAATAACAGTTGCAGGGTTGATGGAACGGTGCAAATTATACAATCAATCATAGTCCTTTCTTACCAAGGGATTTTCTGAGAATTTGAAGAACTTAGGTCAAAGAAAAATATATTCTTATACAGTCAGATAATTTTGATTATTGTCAGTATATTTGGTGACAATACGGATTAAATATAACAAAAAGAATATAAAACATTTTAACATAAAATCGTGCGCGAAAAAATGTTTTTAAAAAAATTAAAAAAAAGTGTTGGTGTAGTAAGTACAACGGTTTTTTGTAAGTAATCAATATAATCAATCGTAAAATCTACAATTATATCTGTAGAGATATAAGTTCAGCTAGAAAAAAATTGTTATCCTTCGAAAATAGTTATTAAAAAAAGATGTGTGGACCATTATTTGACGATTTAAACTCGTGGCGCAGAAGAAAAACAGCAGAATTTATAAAAGTACCATTATTAACAAGCTACATTGAAGGTTAAAAAAATATTCTAGTGGTTTGGGTAGCCATGCAAAGATCGAAAATGGTGAGCGCATAATAAGTGTAGCAATCCAAAAGTAAAGATGGCGGCGATTTTATTGAAAGAGCTACTCTTAAAGGTAGAAATCCACAAGAAGATAAAATATCTTTGGTATTATTGAATCGTCGCGTATACGCGACGGTGGTAGTTTGTATATGGTTAGGTTAAACGAGAATATACGAGTCGTGTACTTTAGACACCAAATTTTTACGCAAAATAAAATATTACATATGCACGCAATACCGTAGCAATTTTTTTCTTAAAATATCTTAAAGAGTTTTATGAGTTTTAAAAATACGTATTTTATTCATTTTTTAAGAAAAAAATCTCAACTTTTCGAGGATCGAAGATATCGCGTATAATATTATAATTTATTTCTTCGTACAATTCTGCTGTTTTAAGTAGGGTTGTGGGATTCAAGGTATTCTTTCCACCCGTTCAACGGTTTTATCGTAAAAATTTCAATTTTTGAACGCGTTTTCCGTATTTTCGCGGTATAATAAGAAATTATACTGTGATACTTAAAGTAACAGCACGGTTTCGTTTGTTCCGTGTGTCTTAACCAAATACGCAGTATATTGTATAAATAGGTATATCGAACTCGGGATACAATTTTAAATGATTTAGCGATGATAATAATGTGTGGTTTACACTGCGGCGGTTTGTATTTGCCATTTTCCGACCGGTCGTTTGAATAAGTTATTATTTTTTTTATTCGTTTAACTAGCCGGGCTTTTGATTATTATTATTATTATTTCATTTTTTATTTTTATCGTATCAATAACGATTGAAATCCGAAAACCATTTTTATTATCGTATCACGGCGAACAGGCAGCGTACAATATGTTATGTACATAATAGTGTCGTTTAAAATATACTTGTTTGTAGTCGTCTTGACAGCAGTGCCATATTTGAACTACCCACACGCGCTGCTGTGGCCTGCTGTTGACGTCATTTTTTTTTTTATATATTTCACGCGCGGATCGTTTTGTAATTAATTTTATTTTATCGGTCGGATAAATTTATATTCGAAGTATGAAAAAAAAAAATTGCGAAGCTTCATCGTGACTATTATTGCACATCGTACATCGAGTAAAATTTATTCTACGTTTTATCGCGTTTCAAGTCGTAATTGTTTCGATTGTACTTGCACTTCAGTAGTAATAAAATGAAAAATTTAATTCCAATGCGCGATTGAAGAAATCGACGAGTTTTAAATGTTATTTTTACGCTTTTGGTTGCTATTAGGTTGCAATCTAACACGATAGATATAAAGCTCGGTCATCGAAAATTTTTTTTTATCCATTCCATAGGTGTGCAATATAAATAGTATGTTTGAATCTAGAAAAATATCAATTTAAAATAACAAAAAAATCTTAAAGGGAACTGTTTAATATGTTGCGGGGTGATACGCATACAGTTTTCTGAACAAATGTATGGTAAAATGTATATCCGAGGAGCAGCACAGACTCTGTAGAATTTTTTTACGGATCTGCCCAAAAAACGAGGATGTGTTATTTCGGTATTTTTTTCCTCTGTTTTATAAAAAAAATATTCTCAAATGTATTGACCAAATTAAACATTTTTTTTTCGAACCGTTTTAAACGATTTATTTACAATTATTATGGCTTTTGCGCATTGCACGCGTTATCACAAATGAGTAGGTGTTTAGAAGAGCAGGTGAATGGCACGTAGTTTTATGAAAAACATGAAAACTAGAAGTACGAAATTCATAGGACGCGTATTGCGGCATAATAATATGGACCTGACCTAACCAGAGTAATATTGATTCGAGAGGAAAGTAGAAAATAGAGATGAATAGCAGCGAGTTACTGTCAACCAGTCTTGTGTTAACAAAATATGTTTTAGGTTTTTTTAAATTATGTTTTCATTTTTTTTTCTGTGTAGAAATTTTCGACTAGAAAGAATATGACTCACGTCAATATACGTTTCGATAGCGAATTGTATCCGTAGTTGTAGTACTTTATTTGAAACGTTTTTCGACTTTCTTAGTATAATTTCATATATTTATTGTCTTATTTCTTACGCGTAATTCAAAACAACCCGAAAATTGGAAGAAAAACTATTTATTTATTTTTTTTGGATAATTTTTAAACGCGGCACTGGTAAATCTTCTAGAAAAATAGTCCTATTCACAAAGTCATATTAGTAAAATAGAACTCGAATTAATCTCGACGGTCTCGCTAATTTACTTTTATAATCTATTTTATTCATAAGACATTAAATTAATCGAGTGAATTTCGTGTTTTATGATATTTAAATAATTTCATTTTTAACGTTTGTAATGAATTTATTAACGCCATTGGAATGAGTTACATTGGAACAGTTATTGTTATAGGTTTGTGTTGCGAAACGTTCGTCAACACTCGAAAATCGCAAACGGACGACAGTTCGCCGTATTGAAAAAAAAAAAAAATGTCCTCTAAATTCACAAATAAGGGCGAACCGAGGTCGTTTCGGGCCTCTCTGTGTACATCGGCTTGAATCGTTGAAAGTTGCACAGAGAACGGACGCGCGCGTTACGCGTAATTTTTGCTATGTCATATTGTCACACTAATATACGGATTTATATGCGTGTGTAATTAAAATTTAAAAAAGACGTGTGCGTAATAAATATTGAAGTGTAATTTATAAATATTTGTAAAGAAAAAAAAAAAAAAATCAGCGAGTAAAAAAAAATTGTGAAAAATACGTCTCGAATAAACCCGTTGGGTCTTGAAATATTTTGAAAACGGCTATAAGTTGCGAACGTTTCACATCGATTAATGCGTATATTCGCGATGCATATATATTTGAAGGAGATAATTACAAGTCTTTTGCAAGAGGATGTCTGCCAATCATTATTGTGTCGTTGATTGTCTGAAAATCAATAAAGCCGAACATTTTTTCTACAACAACATTTTATTCGATTTGTCCGACGATTTTCATACCGTCGCGATTCCGAACGTATATTTTTTTTAAACTATTTAAACTATTTATTTTACTTTCTATACGTATTTTGCTTTGATCGTACGCGCTATAAGCGACTAAAATTCACCGAAATGAAAATCAAATCGTTTCGCATATAATATTTCGAGATTTTCCAAACATGTCGCGGATGTGTCGGCGGCAACTGATTTTGAAACACGTATATTTATAAATAACGAACAATTTGTGTATACGTTAAATTATCCGTGTTTGATCTGCTTCATTTTGAACGGTTTTATAAATCGTTTCACGCATACTTTTTGAACATTTCGGATTAAAAAAAAAAAACGTATATTCACTTAATTGATTCAACGTTTGTATAAAAAAACATTTTATAATCGTATATATATATATATTATGACATTTGCGTATACGTCATGTGTACTCATACCGCAAAACCAAAATTGTTGTTATTATTATTACAATATTTATTTGTTGGCGTTAAATATAAGACGCGTACTACTCTACGGCGGCAATTCGCTCCTGTGAATAATGAGTTCCATATAAGTATTTATGCGTACGCTGCAAATTGTGATTGGGCGAAAATTTGGATTCCGTTCAACGATGGGTTCCCCTTCACTTTCGATGATAATAATAATAATAATAATAATAATAATAATAATAATAATAATAATAATAAATGTATAATACGTTACCATTGCCGTGACAATTAAATTTTTTTTTCTATAATAATGTTTATTACACTTAAACGTGTGTCGCCAAGTACGAATTTTTAACATTTTTTTTTCCCTTTTTTTAGTGATAAACGGCCGATTTTAATGCCAATAATATAAAAAATAATAATATGACTTATGAAATCAGTCACGAATTTTAAATCGCACCGTTATACAATTGTTAATGAATTTCTATATTATTAAAAATACGTATATAGGTAGAGGCGTATTATAAGTCTCAATATATAATATTTATAAAGCGAATAATAAACGTATTAGTCGAATAATATAGAAAAAAAAAATACAAATTTTCGTGAATTTTTATAATTAATAGCAAAAAAATTGTTTAAATTAAAAATCTTATTCGTATTTTTAATAAATTTTAATGCGATTTCATTAAGGAAATAATGAAGCAAATAAAAAAAGTTTTATCGTTTAAAAATCATCACAAAATTTATAAGTCCTAAACAGATTTACATGTGTTGTAATAAAATCGTCTTGTCCGCAATACATATAAATAAATAATATTAGTATAGGTATATAGTATATAGGTATAATAATATTAGTAGATTTGTATAGGTTTTATTTGATATATGTGACAATAAGTAATTATAACGAGATTTTAATGTTTCAACAGTTTTTTTTTTTTTACAAATACAGTTATTGATTTTTTTTATTATTATTATTGTTATTATTATAACATGATAATGAACTGTTTCAAAGTTTTTAAATAAATGTTTGGCTTAAGTTTTTATTTAAATTTTACTTCCAACGCAACTAATCCATATTTATAATTACTATCCGTGTGAATGGGTGTATTAAAAATTAAAATAATACGCGTTAAACATTTCTTGAAAAAAAAATGTGTACAGAATTCAACAATTTCCGAATATTCTCTTTGGAGTTTAAGAAACAAATATTTATTTTATTATTGTAAATTTATCTTTTCGCATTATTTTTATTCGCAAACAATAAAATATAATCGTTACACGCGTATATAGTAATGTATAAACAGACATACCTACGTATATATATATTTTTTTTTTTCATAATACGAATAAATTCATCTAATTATTGAAATACGAATTATGATATGCGTTACGCGTGGTTGAAAAAATATTAACCATCTGAAATAGTTTTATTTAAAATGATATTTTTATAAATTAAAATAGTTTTTTTTTTTTAATGTCAAGATTTATTTGTTATATTTATAGATTTATGTTAGGAAATAAGAAACGCCGTTTAAAAAAAAAGAAAACAAAATTTTAAAACTTTTATTATAAGCGCACGATTATATTATATTTTATTGACGTCCATATAAGACTATACGTCGTAGAAAAAAGAAATGTTAAAAACGACATCGTGTTTGTATACCGATAGGAGGATTTAAGCTCGTAATTTAACAGTTCAAACTTGACCTAGTCTGCTAAACAAAAAAAAAAAAAAAAAATCCGAATCGATTATAAAAAGAACTGCGGATACTTCGAGGTTTGATATACGAGTATATATTTTTTTTATTCTCGACGTGCGTCTGATATTCTGTGTTGGATAATATCGAATTTCTCGATATTATTGTTACACGTTTTAGACATTTTAAACACGATTTTACGCGTATAATACGAGAGAAATTCTTGTACACAATTCGTTAATAGTTTTTTTTTTTTTTTTACGTTTTTATGGGAATTTTTTTTATGTAATTTTAAACTTATATATGCATATACACGGCAATATTCCTCCGAAATCAAGTGGGCGTAGAATTTTATCTTTTTTTTTCTTAAAAAAAAAGCTATAATACGATATGTTATAATTATTAGAGAGGAAAATAATTGTTGGTATTTTACAACATTTAATAATACCAATAATTATTGTATAATATAAAAATACACGTATATAAAAGATTACAAAATTCTCTGTCGCCGCGAAATTGAATTATATATTATGTACACCGAAACTATTTTAAGAATAAGTTTTATCAATTTATGCGTTATAAATATTATGGGTCGATGTGTTCAGATGCCAAGTGTATACTGTTGAAGGAACGTTTCGAACGTCTTTTCGGTTCAAATCAAATATTCATTAAAAAAAAAAAAAACCGTGACTTATGAGGCACGTTAAATGACTTACTCTTCCTCTCCTTTCCCGTACCAGGTTTTCGATAAATGAGTAAATTACTACGGTCGAACTATTAAAGAAAAAAATTATTTTTATAAAATATATCGTAACGAAATTAAACGTATAAAATAATTCGTAAAAAAAAAAAATAATAATAATCAAGTTATTAGTGAAGATAATAATTTTTAACGCTTATTGACGTGCGAAAATGTTTTAAATTTTATAAAAAAATTTCAAAAAACTTCCTGCGTGAAAACGTTTATAAATCGGTGTTTTAATATGTTTTATTCGTTTTCGTTATTATAAATAATTGCGTCTGTTATAAGTGTCTTTATGAGTCATACGTTTCGGGCTCGATGCATTTGAATCTATTCTTTTTTTTTGGAACGCTTTTCTTTTTGGATGCTCTTCAAAATACAAATGAGTTTTAAGCATACACTATTCTATAGCGACGAACTTTTTTTTTTTAAGGTATTTTTTTGTAATTTTCGTCGTTTTTGGGCATTTTTAAACTTTTTTTTTAGTAATATTATGAAACAAAATTATAAATGTAAATAAATTAAAACGATTTACTTAATGGGAACTGAATTGGCTTGTTTTTTTATTTAATTTTCCGTTTCTCATATTGAATTACCGCACGAGTCAAACTCGTTTATTTATTTATTTTTTTTTTAAACAAAATTCAATCGAACAATTAATAATTATACACACACTGTTGTATACGTATATGTATATATATATTATTGAAAATAAAGTGAATTTTCGTTTAGAATTTGAAATGAATCTCAATCATAATTATAGATTAGCATTACAAGCGTTCAAAGAATTATAGGCGTATGAATGTATGATTAGGTACAAACGACTAAACGAGGCCAAAAAAAAAATATATATATATATATATATGTTAACCGAATCGGTTTCATTTTTACGTCGATTGAAAATTTTAATTTAACCCTCTGAGAATGAAGTATCGAAAAAACCCCTTTTGCGCGTACACGCCGAGTGTAATATTAATATACGCTGTACAAAACGTATAAATTATATTATTATATTCGTTTTTACTTTCAAAACTGCCTCCATATCGAGACGACTTGCGTGACCACAGGGCTCTACAGATGATGACGTACGCACGTGCAATGCTTATAAGTCGTTTATTTCACCTCTCTGTCTCTCTCACGGTGCACAATGGCGAGTAAAGTCTAAAGAAAGAAAGGAAAAAAAAAAAAAAAAAAAACGTAATCGTATGTTATACGCGTTGCGCACGTTAATCGTGTGCGTTTCGATCGATATTGGCCAACAATCGGGGATTGATGGAAAGGAAAAAAAAATAAACGTTTTTACTCGTATGTTTTTTTTTTTGCTATATTGTCACGCTATCCGCGAGCTCGACGGGGAACGACTTGTCGTGGTGACGCATTGACGAAGTCATATTCTGTTCTTCGTTTTCGGTCGGGTAAAAACGTATCAATAATAATAGTCGGTACTTTCGCGATTTCGCTCTCTGATCCAAAGGAGGACCGCGAGGGAAGAGATTTCAAATAAAACATAGAAACATTCGTACACCGTACGAAAACAATATACGTATAACGAAAGAGTGTTTCAAATTAACTTTTTTAATGAAAACGATTAAAATGTTGGATACATCGATTCAATTTCTAAATTGTCCATTTGGGATGAGCGATTTTAACTCGAATCCCCGCAGTAAATTACGCCACTGTCAATAATAATAATAATAATAATAATAATCGATCGGTAACCGGTTAATTTAACGTAATCTATAATCGATTTTGATCTAACCGCAAAAAAAAAGCGAGACATTTGTCGAGAATATCGCATTTTCAAAAAAAAAAAATTATGTGTTTCTATACTGCGCGGAGCTCGCAGCTTGTGAGTTTTTTTCTCGAAGCGTATAAATACAGTTAGGTTGCTTTCGAACGCAATCTCGCTATATTATAAAATATATTCTATATCCACATACACGTCTAGTGTTAAAACTTTTAACGCGCGTACAAATAGTATTGTAAAACTTGTGGGTTTTCAGTGTATTAAACACTAAGATCGAAATCAAGAAAACCAGCGTACTTGAAAACCAGAGAGCTCTTCTGAATGACACGTTGTTACTTTTTAATTCAGTATAAGGATTAACGTATAAATATTCTTATATTATTGTCAACTAAACGTGAGCTTGCATTCAATAAATAGTATATGATAATAATAATAATAATAGTGTAGTTTTTCGACACGAATTTTCACATGGGCAAATCTCGAAATGGTTCGTCATTTCTGGAGTTTGCCAATTCAAAATCGATTGCTCTCTCCGAGGACCAATTGATTCCTGTGTCGATCTTAACTTACGCGCGTCTTGGCTCTTTAAGTTAGACACAACAACTCGATATTTTTTTGAAACAATTTGACCATATCGTTTTACGAGATTTTTTTTCTCTTTTTAAACGATTCACTAAAATCGTCCCCGAGTCTCTTGCTGACTCTACTATAAAAATCAATCATTGTGTCCCCGCCATCTTCGTCGCTGTAAAACTGCAATTAATGATTAATTAAACGATTATTTTGTTTTCGTATTTCATAAAAAAAAAGATAATCCCTACATGTTATATTACGCTGTAACTATTATTATTATTATTATTATTATTATTATTATTAATTATTTAACTTGTTCTATCAGAAAACTATGAGGCGTCCATAGTGCATTATTGTTAATCAAATTAATTATATCGTTTTTTACGTCGTAAATCGTAGAAAAGGAGTCGGATATCGCGTTATACGAGATCTCCAACACTCGTGTGCCACGGGCGTGTAATTATTTGTAATTATATAGTCACTGAGACGGACATAATTTTTTCGTGTATAACCGAACACGACTTGTGTCCGTTAGAACATACATAAAAAAAAAAATTATATCTATAAAATACGAAGGATATCGCGAACGATTTTTTCCTTCTTCCTTCTTTTAAACGCGTGCGTGTGTTCATAAAAATATTATTAATTTTTTACTTATCGATGTATCTAATATATATTATATTCGGGAACAGTGGCGATTGCCCCCCCCCTCCAAAAGAAATATATTGAAAAGAGTAAGAATTTGGGTAATTTTAAACGGGATCTAAACAATTAAAAAAATTAATTATAATTATATTAATTTGTGCAAATAAAATCGGCAATGTACCATAAACGTACAATGTACGTAGACGTAAATAATATTTGTATTATGTAACGATGAAAGGAAATCTCTGTTACGTATTATACAGCAATATTATAGACTGTTTATAAAAAATAAAAATAAAATTGATTATTTATAAGTCTTAATTTTTTTTTCTTCTAGATTTTTAAGTGGTTATCATGTTTGTCCTTATAGTCGAAATGTTACGAGGACCATATTATATATTATACGAGTCCGCAAATCGTTTATATAATCAAAATACGCAGTTACGAAAACAGTATAATATAATATGTCGTGCAATACACGCGTCGTTTTCTTTTTAAATTTATTATTACATTGTTTTTTTTCTTATACCACAAAAACATAGTTATGTGCAGTGTATATATAACGTGTTTTTTTTATACCGTTTACACGGCCGTGATCAAATTTTATATACGGTATTCTCGCGAATTTCGTCTCATCTGCATATATAAATACGCGTATACGACGTTGATTTACGTTATGGTAGAGAAAAAAAACAAAAATGGTACGCTGGAGGGCATACTATGCGCGTTTTGTCGGTTACCGAATACACCTGATAAACGCCATCCGGTGTTAAGAAGCGCGTGAATCGTTTATAATTTGAAATATTATTATTTTATCTAATATAATATTGAAGATTAAGGGAAATCACTGAAGTCCACTGTTGACAAGTTACATAAAGTGTCAAAGATTCAAGTGGCTTGGTCATATACTATGCGAAAAACAGAAACCGCTAGTACGAGAACGACAATTTGAATGGCAACCGACGGGAAAAGGACCAAGAGGTAAAGGTCTAGAAAGCGATGAATGGATGGAATGAGATAGGATTTAGAAACGCTCGAAATGACGGATTGGGAAGATGGAGTCCAGAATGGCGATGATTGGGCAACGGTGATGGTGGCGGCTAACAGTTTTACAGAATTGTAAAGCCGATTAGTAATAGTAGTAGTCATCTAATATAAAACATTATAAACTCCTTTTCGACATCAACGAAATGTAAAATTATGACCGATAATGAGTCCGTCGACAATATGACAATATTCTGTGTTCCCTATATATGGTACTGTAGTATTCACAGTGAACACTCAGAGACACGGACAATTCTGAATTTCGCGAATTAATTTTTCAGCGTCAAACATATAGTTATTGTAAGTAATAATTGATTAGCAATTATTGTCTCATACGTATAAATTATTTGATATTGAAAAAGAAAAACGACGTTCCGCGCAAATGTGACACGCCAGACGAATTTATTATTACGTTGTGCTGGTAAAAAGAACCGATCGCAACAATCCCGACGGTTGTTACGGAGGAGAATCGGTTTGAACACCGAAAACGCGTTTGTCAAAATATATTTTGGTTGTTACCGTTCAATTACCACGGTTATTCACGGTTGCTGTTTATCGGTAACCGCGGACAAAACGCGCATAGTGTTGTGGCCTTATGGGGCGTTATTATTATTATTATTATTATTATTATTTTTGCACTTTCACTGCGACAGCGTTTATGTATTTTGAACAGCAACGACGCTTGTATCGAATAAAATTACAATAATATTTTTGTCCGAGAATTGTGAAGTAGCTTTTAAATTTTTTCTTTTTTGTTATCGACACGTTTAGGTATGGATTATACGCGATTCGTTCAATTCAAATTAGTGTTGTAATTGCTGAGGGGGTTTTTTTTTTATTAGACGTTTTAAAATATTATTTTAAATGTGTCTTGCGCTCGAGCAATAAAACTGTCAAAAAAAAAGACATATTACGCGACAATTCCGTCGAATTATTATCGCAAAACGACGTACAAGTTCGAAATAAGTGCCCCCCAAACGGTATTTCAACGTGTGTAGGGGGAAATACTTACTTTTAACCAGTTCTAACGCGGTCTGTGCGAAATGACACCGTTTTGCGCTCGTTCGTGAATGTACGTTTTATTACAGGAATTCTATCTCCTCCTGTATTCAGTTTTCCGTATCCGATAATCCTAAGTTCATCGTGGTTTATGTTATAAACTGAGTCGACAGAAATTTCGGAGTTATATAACTATAATTTATTACATCAAATATACGAATCGATAAACCTACTCACTTTTGTATCGCGTATTTCCAAACGAAATTATGTTCACTGTTGAAAGCAGCCTACTTTTTTTGAGACAAAACATTAATTAACATCATCGTTGTCAACGTCCAACGTCGAACGCAACAAATTAGAGGGGAGGAAATTGTTGTTTATTTATTATTGTACTGAATTTATAATAGTTTTGCTCCAATCTAGCGTGTTGTTTGAATACGACAATGTTATGACGAATTCAAGTGATTTTATAGTAAAAATATTTGATATTTTCAAAATTATCACACGTTCGTGCAGCAGTCCAGTGTGAATATGTGAATTCCCTTGGTATCTCAGCGGTCCAGAGCGTCGTCCCAGCTTATAGTTTAATCGAGAAGACAATATTATTATACGCGTATACATATTTTAAATGTTTTTCCTCATTTTTTTTTTCAATCTATTAATGTACGTATAACATTATTCGTTACAGAATATTATGACATGTGTTTTCTTTCTCTCTCTCTCTCTCTCTCTCTCTCTCTCTCTCTCTCTCTCTCCAAATATGATTATTCCAATGGGTAGGAAGTATTATAAAATGTATTCGTTTCAATTGCCAATTATAGTATGATACGTAAAATAAAAGACGTTATCATCAAAACAATCAGATGATTTATTACGGTTAATATATATTTATTATAATATATAACAGTGCAATAATACATTATAATATTTATATAAAATTATTATTTTTTTTTTAAATACGATTTCTAAACAAGTGTTTTTCGTTTGACATCGCAGTGTAATAATTATAATAATAATAAATCTCGTTTTTAAACGTATATATAAGTAATTTGTGTATAAATTTGAATTTGAATTTGCGCGAATTTTCATTATTATTTTGATATATTATTCAACAGTGTGTAATAATAGTAATATAAATTAAAAATTCACAACCTTTACAGTTATTTCCAACGTTTTTATTTAAGGTTAGCATATTTTATACGTTATGTATATTTTTACATATTGTAAAATATACGTCTTTGACTTTGAAGTCTAATTAACGAACTTTCCCAGAGTCCGATTGCAGTGTGAATAGAATATGCAGTGTGAATAGAATATGCAGTGTGAATATATCTCAGCGCGATAGTCTTGTATTGCAAACATTTTCGGCTCTCATCTTATAAGTAATATCATAATGTGAAAATGAAGTCTGTCCACGGACATTTCGATACAACCGCCGTAATGATTCGCAGTATATCTTTTTTTTTTTTGTGATCAGCCCTAAGATTGGTTTTGCAGTTTTCCATTGTTTCTCCACTCGTCTCTATCACTAGCTAGTCTTTTCAATTCCTTGTAATTTGTTATTCCTCTTATACCTGCATCGGATATTATGTTTTTGATATAAGATGTTCTTGGTCGTCCTCTACATCTTTTGCCATTTATATTCCCTTCTATTACCATATATGGAAGCTCTTCTTCGTGTCTTAAGACGTGACCAATCATGTTCCATCTTCTTTCTTTAATGGTGTTAAGTAACTTCCTGGTTTCATTTATTTCGTGTAGTACGCTTTCGTTTGTTCTTCTTTCTGTCCAGCTCACTCGCAACATTCTTCTCCAACACCATATCTCGAAACTTTCGAAAAACTTTTGTTCCGCTTTATTCAGTGCCCAAGATTCGCATCCGTATAGTGTGACACTCCACACATATACTTTTATTAGACGTTTCCTTACACTTATGCACATGTTTTTAGAGCACAGTAGGTTTCTTTTATTCATGAATGCTGTTTTTGCTTGGGCGATTCTTGATTTTACTTCCATGGTACATTTTCCATCTTGGCTAATTAAACTACCTAGATATCTGAAACTTTCCACTTGGTCAAGAGTGTGGTTATCAATTTTAATTCTTAGTTTACGAATGCGATCCTTTTTTTGACACATCATTACCTTGGTTTTGTTCCAGTTGATTTGTAGGTGGTAGTTTTGGAAACATCTTGCCATATCTTCCAACGCACTTTTCAGATCGTTTTCGCTATTAGCAAGAAGAGCGGTGTATGTGATTTGCGAATCTTATAAACGCGCGGCCG
Organism: Chaetogeoica ovagalla; assembly: GCA_032441825.1. Taxonomy (NCBI): domain Eukaryota; kingdom Metazoa; phylum Arthropoda; class Insecta; order Hemiptera; family Aphididae; genus Chaetogeoica; species Chaetogeoica ovagalla. Next base: position 8,873,111 of record CM063735.1, on the reverse strand, counting down.
CGACCGGTCTACATCTGACGAGGGGGGTGGACCACGCAGGAAAACACGTATAAATAGCGGTCCGCAACCAACGGACCGCTTATCGTCCCTGCTCCCTCCTGGAACATCCCCCCGATCAGCCAACACGATAGCTCCCAACAACCTCGGCCCACCGAACCCCTAGCCTCGTGACGCACGCGAGAGCCTCCACTGCTCCGCTCTAAGAGCAGTGGCGGGCACCGCCGATCTTCCGCCGCAAAATCTATCCTCTGTTCTCTTCCCTCTTCCACTTCCTTCTTCTCAGGGATGAGGTTTTAGATGGTAGGCGCTATCCGTCACTACCTCTCGAGGTGTCTTTTGAAGATTTCCTCCTTCCACTTCCCCCCCCCCCCAAAAAAAAAAAAAAAAACAACGGACCGCTCAGTGTAGCCCTGGCGGTCGGACGCAAACAACGTAGTTGTTCGCGTTCGCTATGAGGCGTGTGTGTGTGTGTGTGTGTGGGAAATTTATCGGTGGCACAATCCGCCACCTGTTTTATTCACCTCAGGCATGGTGCGTTATTCGCGTGTTCTTTTTATGTAGCTTTGTGACTTCTGTATAATATTATGATATAAGTGCGTTGTTACACGATCGCGCTCACATGATATTATATTACGATTTTCGCGGTATTGCGCAGCGGCTCGGAACTCATATCCAATAACACTGATTTGAATTTTACGAATAGGAATTATATCGTCGCTTTTTCTACTAAATATATTTACGGTTACACCGCGCGATTGTTTCCAACTACGAATAATACATTTTAATTGCTATTAAACCGTAATATTCTGAGTCACTGGATATTGTATTTTATTCGTATCGATTTTCAGTATAAATAACACGCGGAATAAAATGTACAACAAGCGTAGCGTATTTTTTCGACTTATTTCCAGTAATTCTCATTTCTGTATTATAAGAGCACTGGACTCAATATCGGATTGGTCAGGTTCAGTGTTCAATAGATATAAGTATAGATCAGGGATGGGAAATTATTTTTTTCTCCATAAAAAAACAGCGATTATTTATTTTTCTGGAAATTCGGACGTAAACTCAAAAGATACTTTTTTTTTCATTTTTTTTTTTATACGCGTTACAAATTTTTACACGTGTCCAAGGAAACATAACCTCAATTTGAAAAAATGTCGACCTCCCTTTTATACAGATATTATAATTTCGTTATATAATAGGTATAAAAATGCAAGCACAATATATATATATATATATTGTCAGTGATTACTAATTACAATATTATGATGTTTGTATATCTCAGTACGTGTACTGAGCGAAAAATTGTCGGAAATGTAGTTACACTGTGCTCAGGGGCGGATAGGCCCACCGGGATACCGGGCAAATCCCGGTAGATCCTGATCTCTGTAGGCTTTTTTTTTTTAATATATATACAGTATTACAACAGTGTTCACTAGTCGCTACTTAATACGTATAAATATATATACAGGGCTGTACCGATATGTAATATTTCCTAATAAATAATAATTTTATAGATAATGAAAATTAAACTAAATACTAAAAATAACAATAATGGCACGTGTATTCCCGCATGTTTACATTAGTACATTCTAGAATGGCGTGTGGTGGTCGACCTTATCTGATGTCATCAATAATAATAATATTATTTGACGATTCGACCGTGTTACAAATCGTTTTACATATTTTAATCTATTATTTTGTTACCGGAACAACACGCGTCCACAAGCTTTTATTTTTGAATACTCTCGATTCTTCGCGGGACTCAGTCTTCTGTTTTCAAGTGAGTTAAAACATTTTTATAACTAATAACATATACTATTCGATCGAATAAGTAAATAATATGGATGACCAACAACAGGAAATATCTAAAAAATTTAAAAGTGGTCATGAAAAACGATTAGAGAAACAAAAAAAAAAAAAATTATTAATCTATAGTATTTTAGAATTCTGACTTATTATAATTTCAACATGTTATGCAAATGTAGATTTATAAATACAGGATCTAAATTTTGACTATTTTATTTAATATTGATTACATTTAAAAATTATAAATATAAAAGTATACACGCATGGTAAAAATGTATTTAATTTATTTATTTTCATTGGGCCCTTTCCATACGTTTCCCGGTAACATTAATTTAGCCTATCCGCCCCTGACTGTGCCGTTGCGTTTTATTAGAAAAAAAAAACTGTCGTCATGACGCATTTACGCGCGTGTTGTCAATATTTTCGACTGTATCATATTATATACAATATATGCACATACAGATGATTGAATAACACGATAGTAAATTATTTAAACGAGTTGTCCAACGCATGTATTCCCTCCTATGTGAACTATACTAACTAAACACAACGCCGTAATTTTCGGGTACGCTCTGCAAATTTTTTTTTTTTAAATTAAGTAATTACTTTAAAAACATTTTCTCGTGAATAAAAAACTGGGACGTTTTTTATGGGTTCGTTTAAATATATTGATTTTTAATTTTTTTTTTAATCTTTAAATAAATAATTGTACGAATAATGTACGAGAATCAGTATCTTTATAGACATTAATGTAACTCTTTTTGTAATAAATTTATAACGATGGTGTAATACATTTATTGAGAATTAAACCTGTATTGAATGTCAAACACTTTTTTTCCATAAAAGACACACTATAGAGGGCGGAAGTTCTATACATCACTGGTGTATAACTGAAGTGCAGGGATTTGTTCGCATAAATCTTTTTGTTTTTACATAAACTCGCCGTGATCGTATTCAATTCGATTAAAGGGTTTTTTTTTTTTTTTATAAATTAAACGAAATCGTTAATTGTATATAACGGTTTTTTTTTTGTATATATTTCGATTGTCAATGGGACTGGTCACGTTGTCATACTAAATAAGACTTAGTTTTAACGCTGTATTTGTATCTTAAACCGCGGTTACAATTATTTTCGACGACCATAAACAAATTTATTCTATTCGATCGGATTTTTTCCGTTTTTTTTTTTTTAATTTTGCATATAAATAAGGAAATGACGTTCGATATTATTATGAATTATTTGTTTTTTTTTTTATGGTATGTTATTAAACGCTGAGAAAAAGATTATTATTATTAGAGATCAAAACGATATTATTATATGAATATGTATTGTGTAAATTTTCGCGAAACAAACCGCTCGATTTCAAAACGACGAATGCGCATTATATATTATATATGAGCGATTTCTTAAGTACATATAATTTTGCGTTACGAAATCGACACCGTCATTAATCATATTTATATTATTAAATTATTTATGCGTATATAATATAGTATATAAATTATTGTTATTAGAGAGAGAAAAAACAATTTGCTATTACGATACTGTATTGTAACAATAATAATAATAATAATAATAATAATAATAATAATAATAATAATCGAGTGGAGAATTCAAGAATTCGTATTCACCCGTTTCCGATATCGACGTATATATTTATTTTTTTTTCACTTAACGCTTAAAAATACAAAAAATCGTTCTCGGTCGTTTCAAAATAAAAAAAAAAACCAGAACGGAATAAAACACGCGTTTATTAATTGAAAAATATCATCTCAGAGGATTTTTGTTTTCTTTCTTTTATCCGAAGTGTGGGCGTATATTTAATGAAAACGTTGTCCGTACTACGTATTATATGTATGCATTACATATATATATATATATATATATAAATGATGCTGACAAAATAAATTAAATCGATTACACGATCGAACTGTCCGACTACGCGCGTCAAAAATTTCATACAAATATTACGCTCGCGTCGACGACGTTGGGGACGTATTAATATTATTTTTAATCGATAAATCATTATTGCGCATTGGTATTTATACGTTAAATTAGCTTATATACGACAAATTTCGGCTTAGTACGATTCATACGAATATTATACGAACGTGTAAACGAAACCGTATCGAAGAAAAATGTGTTTAAAACGACAATTCGACGTGTCATTCGTTTTAACGAATAAATCAATAGAGTTTTTTTAAAAGCAATTTTTCAATTTAACCGTCGACTGTCCGGTAAATACAGAATATATATTTCGTAATTTACATAAGCCAATCGCGGGTAATAATTTTCAGTGAAATTCGTATTTTACGTTTTTTTTTTTTATATATTATTTATTTCAAACGTTTATTTTTGAGTTTCACCGAACGTATTCGACCAAAAAAAAAAAAAAAAAATCAAATATATGTATATCGACGGATAACTTTAGCAAAAAAAAAAAAAAGAATTATGTCCACGTCATGGTGCGAAACGCCATATTCGGATGACACTTTTACGGCCGAACGCTTTAAATATAAACAAAGAATAATAATAAAAAAAATGAATAGTTTTGTTCTATACTGAATGTTGCAAGGTTATATTACGCATTTAATCCGTTGTTTTTAACTCCTATGCGAATTTTACGAATAAACAAAAAAAAAAAGCGTAAAAAACGCTCTTAGTTTGTCGTTTTACGACTACGTTAATACGCGCGCGATTATTAACCCCGGCCACACTTTTTTTTTTCTTTTTTTTTGGGCACTTGCCCGAGGTTGTACTCGTTGAATTCGGTCCGTCCGACCAAGTCCGTCTCTTTCGTTATGACCAGTAAACGTTCGCTCCTTTCGCGGAGCTCGCAATCCTTTTACAGCCGATTTATTCAGAAGTCCTCTACGACTAATGGCGAGATAACGGAATCCGTTGGTTTTTTGAGAAAACCACTTTGAAACATTTGCCGAGGATATTTCATACGAAATTTAAATGCGAGTAATTTTATTGTTTTCGAATACAATACGCACCTACTGCGAACGAACCGAATGATTCGTGAAAATTATTTCGTTTGTAGGTAAACGCGTTTTATATTTGAAAATTTAAATTACACGCCTAACTTATTTTCATATATAATAACGTTTTATTATTATTATTATTATTATAATAATAAAAATAATAATAATAATAATAATAATAATAATAATAATATAGAACGCGATGAACCTAACCAAATCGCACTTTATAATTATCATTTTGTTAATCTGTGCATCTTTTTCAACGTTCAATATCAAGTAGATGGGTACGGGACTTGACCTAACCGGTAACGCGGTAAAACATTTACGCGGGCGTTTTTGATCGCTGCAATTATCGCGCGAACCCGGTATCCGCCGTTGCCGAAGAACTGAATTACTCGATCCGTCGGACCGCCAACTTCTGTCGGCCACCAATTTCTACTCCTGCGAGATTTGAATTGTTTCCGGATGAGACGACTTTTTAGAGAATTTTCAAAACCGAACACAATATTAGTGACGAAAAATTTTCCGGTATTATAACAAAAGGTTGCCTATTGAAAACACCGCAATACAATGTCCGGTGTCTCTATAATGTTATTATAATTTATAGTATTTATACAGTGGAAAAACGCCGTTTTCGGACATCCATTAACAACGTGGATTTCGATTGGATCGAAGCGACGTACATTTTATTATAAATTGTAAAATAATACGTAGGTAGTAGTAGCGAACCGGCCGACGTAAACAACGTTCAAAACACACGAGTATTTTGTTGTATTGGTCGAGCGCTTGAATTGGACTAGGATTTTTTGTTTTAAATATTTCAGCGTTTTGTCTAATTTTTCTACATGAAACGCTGGCGGCCCTCTCGTTTTTACGTACTTTTTTTATAGTCTAATCGTACAAACAAAATATATATATAAAAAAAATGTATTTTACTGTCAAGATATATATACGAGGTCATTCCAGTCTCGCGTTCGATTATTTATCCCGGCCGGGCTCTCATACAATATGCGATTAGAGTTTTGATATGTAAATAGAAATCGCGAGTATTTCGAAATAAACCGTATGTACAAAAAAACGGGAATTAAAAAAATTATCCCGTCGGTTTGGTCGTTCACACAATTCGTTTCAGTCTTTTGACACGTACATTTTTTTCCAATACTCTTACACGTCTCTCTGTGAATTGTTCCTATCCGATTCGAGCGCTGCAGAGTATATTAAAATCATCGTGTAGAGCAGAGCGATAGTTTTGCGTATACCATTCTGCGCCGTTTTTATTTTCGTTATTATTATTATCATCGTCGTCGTCGCTGCCGCAGACTTAATGGAATCGGATTCGAGTGGGCGACCCTGCATAGTGCGTTTATGGTTTGAGCTAGTGAGCAGCTGAGCAGGAGGTATACACGCGAAGACAATGTCGAATTCGCCAACGGTCTCTTATAATAATAATAATAATATACACAACGCATTAATAAGACAACTCGCTGTCTGCTGAGAGAGTCGTCCTCCTACTCCGATTATTATTATTATTATTATTGTTATTATTGTTCTCGCCGACCTACCATGTGAAACGCACCGCGTGTGAATCGATCTCCTACACGCCGGAGTATATTTCGGACCCGATAACACGCGTACAGACGATGCACCGTCTTGTATTGATCATAATACGATCAATTGAACGCTGATGTTTTTTTTTTTTTATTCGATTTTCATCCCTCGCGCAATTTTTATTTCTACCACGCGCACGAATTGGACTTTCGAAAATCGAGCGAAATCGCGTTACGATTTGTGTGTGAAACTGCCGCCAATGACCGCCATTAACGGACCACAGACTACGGTTTTCGTGTTTCTTATCCCCGTCCGTTTCATTCGTATACACGTGAATCTTTAGTGTCTGTATCGCGCAAAAACTTTCAAAAACATCGCGATCTGGTTTCTTTTTGTTATATTTGTAGAGTTTTAGGCATAGATGGAAAAATATCCTCGCGGTGGGATGCGAGAGTGAAAAAAATATTTGATAGATAATTTCTAAATTGATTTTCCGATTGACATGGTTAAAAAGCGGTCAAAAAGCACATAATATTATATTTCAAGAATGACGTTTTGAAGAAACCTGTATTCGCGTAACAATTAATAGTGAAATCACAAAAAAAAAAAAAAAATGATATCAAAACGTAAACGTTTACAATTATCTAACAGTATATTGAGTTTTAATCTTCGATATTAATCGAATATTTTTAATTGAATTTCAAGATCGAAATAATCGTATATATATATAAAGCATTCATAAGACATCCCGGGATCGTCGATTCAAAACGATCTGTCCGTGTTATTATAGATATATCGCGGCGGGTTTCATCTTAGAACCATATAATGTTTTATCCATTTATCATTGTCGTATCGCGCTAATTACACTGAGATGGGATGTAATAGCTTTTCGTTATGTAAAATTCGTCAAAGTCTCTTTAAACACGTATTATTAGTTATTACATATCGTGTGTGTGTGTGGATATATGTAACCCACTCGAATAACTGTGTATAACCGAATCCAATAGATTCGCCGTAGCCATGAATTTTAAATGATTTCAGTATATTACGGTTCCCACTCGGTATATTATCGTATTGTGTGTGTGTGTGTGTGGACCGTGAAAATGGTTTTTGAAAAAAAAATAAATTATCAGAAACATCCGGTGTCGCTGTGTCGTTAAGTGTGTGTGTGTGTAATTTTTATTTTTTGAAATAACGGATGTCAACTGATTCTGAGATGCAAAAACGCGGTATTTCATTTGACGCGCGAATATTATTATGATATTATATTGCGATTAACGAAAAAATAATCAATTTATCCCCGGAATCGTACGTTTTCTTTTTGATGATTTCATCAATTATCCCGTATCACTCAGACTTACTTTTTCCTTTTCCCGTCTGAGAACGGGACACAATCCGTTTCCTATTCCCGTTCCTACACTATTTGCCCTTTAAACGATTCACTCCGGTAAAACTTTTCGTATTCCGTTTCACTGTCATTCCGCGGCTTAATCAAAAAACGTCATGTATTCTTTTTCAACATTTACAATCTCCTAACATCATCTTAATCGATCTCTTAACATATTTTTTCTCGGCTAACCTCATAATTTAATATCATTATACGTTTTTATTTTTCGAGCTATTTAACTACATTCGTTTTTTTTTTTTATTTTTTTCCTCTCGCAATAATCGAGATACAATATAAATTATACAAAATAAAACAATTTTTTTTTATATATATATACGAATTATTACGCCTAGCCACGGGGTATGTGAATCGGCTCCGCGGAGAGACATTACTTTTATTATACAATTTTTTTTTTTTTTTTTAATAATAATAATAATAATAATAATAAAACGAGACAGTGACTACATCACATTTATAGGTGATATCCAAGATTTGCATAAACGCACAATAATCATGACTGTCCGGAAACCGTGGCTAAAATGAATATGTGTAAATAGTCACGTGTGTAAACGTCAAAAATCTTTATCGCTGTGCAGTATCGTCGATGAAGGGAGGAGGAGGATAATATGAATAAAAAAAAATTCAACAATAATAAACGGCGTTTCTATATCCTATATGTAAGTGTTTCCGATCCGAGAATGTCCAGCTGTATATAGTCTGATTCGCTTGAAATAATATAAATATATGGGGCGCACGCGTATGTGTAATAATAACGGGTATCGCGCCCACACTACTGTTAATATGTTAGAAAAGAAAAAAATAAATATATAAATATATATTCGTATACACTGGCAGTGTAAGACGACGCACAGCTTGCGTGTATTGTAATTTCGCCGCGATAATAATTACAATATATTATTATTATTATAATTATTATATAAATACGATACGGGACGGGTGTATCTTAAAAAGGAAACGAGGCTGAAACGCGTACGGAGTGTAGACGATTTGGACATTGTCGAAAAATAAAAGAATATAAAAGTCGAGTGGAGCGTGAAAATGATATTGTGTTTGTTGTCGGTCCGCTCGGCGATTGCAAAACGTGGTGGTGCCGCCGTAAGACATAAAGTGCTCTCCGTCCACGCAAACCGTCGTATATTATTATATAAATAAACGTCCGGAAAATATTTTACCGAATTGGAATATCCTCGCCACCGCCGTCCGCCGTCGATCTCTCGTTGTTTCAAGGTGAAAAAAATAAAAAATAAACGCTCCGCACAACGCCGCCCCGCGCGTTCTCACACGCACAATTATTAATATTCAGCTCTATAGAATTATTCAGTTATTGTTGGCGGTGAAATTTTATTGCAATTTTCTCGTAACGTAAAAGACAAAAAAAAAAAAAAAAAAATAAAAGACGAAATAATTTCATTGCGTTTCCTTCCCCTCATGTCGAAAGTCTAAAAATATTCGAACGAATTAAGGTCATTTCACTGTCATCGCGTGATTTTATTTTCAGGCCGACATCAAATGTTTTTTTTTTTTTTTTATAAATTTTCCCAATAAGTATTGAAAAGATAAAACGAACTATATTCGTTGATACGAAATCGTTATGAAATTGAAACAAAAAAACAATCGAAAATCGCGCGAAAAGCTTTCAATTCAGTACAAAATGCGAGTATTAAAATTTTATACAATTATCGGTTTTCGTTTTTAAATTTTTTTTTACGTTTTTTATAAAAAGAGAAAAGTGTCTCTAATAAATATATATTATTGCGGGAAAACAACGAGCCGATGTTTTTGCATTTTACACTAAAGACCGTATCCACTTTTCTCCTTTTAATATTCCATCTTCAGCCCTTCTTTCAATACACAGGTGAACTCTTACAAAAAGCCTGGGTATCCAAATGGTCCCGCCTCCATCGTAATTATGCTTCTCGGTACAGAGCGGTTTATCCTTTCATTCCGCTACATCCACTGTTCCTAGGTCTTCACATTTCCAAACGGATTATCAATTCTTTTTCTCGTCTTGGCGTCTGACACAACCTGCATCACTCCTTCCAACTTCCTTTAAATTCGTCCTCTCTGTATGTCCTTATACCGGGAAGAGGCATTCTGTGACTCCAATCACATTCTAATTGGCTCTCCTCTCTGACAGACTCCGTATTATTTTTTTCTCGTTTATCCTCTCTAGATAAACATCTAAGAGAGGATATTAAGATGGATCTGGAGAGGATATCAAATATCCTCTCCGGATCCATATTTTAACTCCTATTGTTATTTATCTAACCACCTAATCTCATCCGTAAATCTGGCTTCCTAATTTTGTTTATTGTCCATAATATATATTTATAATTTATTAGTTCTGTTTTTTTCAGAATTTTTACTAACTGCCTTGTTGTGATGTTTATGTACAAAAACAAATAAATAATAAAAATAATAAAATTATATATACGTATTATGTGTATATAATATGGCGCCACTGATGAATGTTATTGACATATTTGTTGATGCGTAGTTTATCGATACGTGTTTTTTTTTCCTGACCATCCCTTTAGCCGGGCCTCTTAGTCACTATATATTCGTGTGTATAGTTCTGATTTACGATACTCGGGTTTCGGTATTTTAGCAGCGATGCCAACGCGTCGTTTTCGTGACATTATTTTTCTGTGTATACATTGTGCACGTGTTGTTACCATAATGCGTAAGAGGTATTTATTCTTTTTTTTCTTCAATACTATTGAATTTCGAATAGAAATAATACGGATATCGAAATTCGGCCCGGAAAAATACTACGTAGAGACGTTTCATTATGTATATATTTACATAAAAAATAAATAATAATCAATACCGATTCTCGATGAACGACCAGAACGAAATAATATTTTCATTTACGGTTATTTAATTTGTTTGCAAATTATAACTGTTAAATAATACGATGATTTATATTGAATTTTAAAATAGTAAATAAACGCAGCGTTTAATGTACTATGTGCAAAGTCCGGCAAAAACTTATTTCGTCACCTTTCTGTATCAGATTACATTAAAAAAAAAAAAAAGTTATAATGTCTTCATAAATATTTTGTCAATGAATTTGACAGTTTCGCGGCGTAACAGATACTCGATTCCCCTTAGATTTAAGGATATGCCACAATTTCTGTGTATCATGAATTATAACTGCGCAATGGATCGTCCGATGGACGTTAATGATTTTACTGGAAATTCGGAGGATAGGACTATGCGGTTTTATCTGAATAAGAGTTATATTCGACATTTTGATGATTCAAATCCGTCCCCGCGTTTCACTGAACGCTCTGTATTCGTAACAGCGTTCAAGAGGGTAAAACCGTATTTATCTATTTGTTTACGGAACAAACGGGATTTATTGTATTATTAATATATCGAGTGATTTCTAACGGGATTACGATTAACGAGTTACAATAGGCAAAACGAGGCAGGGATCCCATACAATACGACATCCATAGAATTATGTGCGTCTGTTAAAACCTATAAATCTGGTAAGATTTCACCAGCTGCACCAAAAATTGTTACACATACAGTTTACACTCGTTGTTTGTTGCGATTAAATTTCGAGATGAAATTATGTAATATACAAATGCGAAGGAAAAAAAATAGTTAAAAATTTAGTTAGAATTCATTATTTATCACGAATTTCAATAACCCGACAAGTTATTATTGAAAATTACGAAATTATTTAGAAAAATTGAATTTCGTTAAATACATTAATAATAGCTCGTTTTCGTCGTGTTCTTTTTTTTTTTATCGCCATAAACAGTGGAGTATTTGTAATTTTGTTTTTTTTTTTTTTAATGTAAAATGCTTTAAAATAAATTTTAATAATTTTGTATCAATATGTACTCGTAAATTTGTAGTCTTAAAAAATTCTTTAAGAAGACCCTTTCAAAAATACGTTACTGTAATATTATTATTATTATTATTATTTATAATAAGCGACAAGTCAATAACAAAATAGTCTACGGTGGTAAACGTATTATATTTTACCATTTTTGTAAACATTTTTAACCGATTACATAATTATAATATACGTAGACTGATGTAACTCGGTGGCGGAGTGAAAGATTTTTTTTTGTTTCGATTTCTAAAAACTATAACTTCTGACTTAACTAAGGCTAATAATATTTTTCGAAAATAATACTTAAAAAAAAATTACGAATTATTTTAAAATAACCTTGTCCAGCCTTGTACGCGCAAATTACATTATGCGATTACACGGCTATTCGAATTCCATACGCAATCGTGTTAATTTTTAATGACTATATCACGATATATAATTACGAATTTGTTTTTGGAGGTTTACAAGTAATAAACAATAATATTTTGGTGTGGTTTTCTTCTTCGTCGATTCAACGAAACGAGTCACTCTCGATTCACATATTCGCATTGCTGAAATATCCCCGAGTATATGAAATGTAAAGATATTCGGCAAAACAACGCAGCCGTTAAGAACGATTCGAAAAAAAAAAAAATGCTGTTTTTAGTTCGGAAATTTCGCGCGGTAACAAAATCTTGTTTTGTTTCCTACGTAAAACGTAATAATCTCATTTTGTTCTTCGTGTAAACAACGCCGAGTTTTGATTTATATCGACATTGTTACGGTTTTTTTTTTTTTTTTTTACTTACCTACGCAGTTCAGATTAAAATATTGAAATACGAACGGTTTTTTTTGATATATAAAAAATATATTTTCTTTTATACGCTCTACACTTACGCTCGTGTTTATACAGAGTCTATAAAGGACATTTTTTTTTTTTTTTTTTTGTTCGAGTCTTTTTAATATTATACTTTGCGCAGGAACAAAATATCGACCGCTTTTCAAAAATCAATACAAAATATTTATTAGATTTTTTATACATGTAAAAATAGAATTCCGTAAATTAAAAACGTAATTATTCGACCGATTGAAATAAAAATTATTAAAATATTTTATTTACGCGAACAGTGTGAAATTATTTCGGTGAACGCGAATAAACCGTAAAAATTTAACCAATCAAAAAGAATAATAATAATAAATGATTTGATATAGATATGTAGTTCAGTACGTACACGTGTACACATTTTTACGAAAATAATGGTTAACCTTTAAGAAATTTTAATTATTTTATTTTAGTTTTCACACTGATAACTTATAACTGTATAATAATTATTTTACCGATAATATATAATAAGTGCTGTAATCGTGAAATACGATATTCAACATTTCAATGATTACATTTAACCGACGGATTAAAAATCTCCGCAGTTAATACGGTTAGCTTATTACATACCATTCGTAATAATGACACATCAGTTATAAAAGATACACGTTTAAAAAAAAAAAATATATATATATATATTTTATTACAATTTCATTTCATTTCATATTATTAGAAAATAACGATTAATCCGGACGTATATATATTAAAAAAAAAATATATATACACACGCATACCGGTTCGAATCGATTTCGTTTTGATTTTTCTTCGCGTCGATTTACGCGCGTATTCCACTAATATTTTCACGCGTTTTTCAAAAAAAAAAAAAAGTCTACAAATTATAATAACAAAACCGAATTAAACATTTTTTTTTTGAAAAAAAAAAAATAACACACGTCGTTGATAAACGTATAACATTCGTGTAAACGTATATCGAAATAACGGTGTCTAACTATACTATAGAATATTTCTTAAATCCGACGTACAACGAGCATCCGTTAGTGTCAAATATATAAATAAATACACAGGTTTTTAAATACGGATATATTTCCGATTCAATTAATTTCATTTTTTTTTCTATAAATAATTAAATAATATTATAAAAAATAACAATATATATATATTAAATTAGTATTACTAAGCATCGTGTAAACCAGGCCTGACCGTCGCGCGCACGCAAGTGTCCGGTTCCATGGGTATAGTGGTGCGTTCTCACGTAGTATGCAAACACGACGCGCGCTTGCATCAAATGTCATCATGTTTGCAAACATCACACAACACATGGCGCATACAACGTCCGTCCTCCACGTAGTATTTAGCGTAACTGATTTTACTGTTGTCCGTGAATGAGTGTTTAGTGCGAATAAAAGCGCGCAGCAGTTAGTGCCGCCGAGTATTTGTCAAAATGAACGATGCTGATGATGAATCGATGACTGTTAGTGCTGCTGCGTTTGTTGTCATAAATAGTTTAATAAATAAAAAAAGAATACCGATATTTCAAGAAAAAAAAAAAAAAAAAAATCGTCGATATTGGGCCAGTGACGTTTTGAAAAAGACTTGCTCGTTATAATCGTAACGGAATCCATTAAGTGTCTTAAAAACGAACGAACGATTCACTTCGTTTTGCGAACTCTTGTCGTACGAGTAAAAGTGATTTTGATATGCTACTTAAATTAATTGAACCCGAGATCGCAAAAAGCGATTCGCATTTCAGAAAAGCAATACCTGCAAATGAAAGACTTCTCGTTACACTACGATACTTGACCATTGGAGATTTGTTTCACAATCTTGCTTACCTATTTAAATTTTCAAAACAAGTGGTTTCAAAATATGTTATAACAGAAGTCTACGAAGCCCTTAATCGATGTATTATGTACAGGTTATTAAGATGTATTATATAGGGTCCCGCGGAACAGGATATTTTTCGTGCTCGGCAATTAAAGTCATGATTCGGTCGCCGGTGAAATCCATTTTAAAACACCGCTGTGTACACCGTACACTGACTACGTGACAAATGATCGTTTATAAACCTGGTATCACCACCACCGGTTGAAACAGTAAAAACACCGAAAACCCTGTCCGAATAGTAGTCGTATAGCAGCCGATATCGCAAACACGATATACGCATGTGTGCACACAATAACCTAACCTAATTTAACTTATTTACGGCTCCGGCTGAAAATAGCTTTGCCTTTCGCACTCGCGTCGACAAAAACGCCGCGACACTACGTTATAATTATTGAAATAATTCCTAAGAGAAAAAAAGGTAAAACAAGCGAAAAAACGGCGACTTTTAACGGCACTTGTACAAACACATCTCAACGGCAACTCGCGAACGATCGAAATTCGTGACGCGTCGTTTTCTTTCCGAAATCACACTTCTGAATCTTCTGTAGACGTTTATAAAGTTTATAATTGCCCGTGGCTCGCGAGATTATACAGAAGAGAAAAAATTACTGGTTTTTATATATTATTTTATCGATAACGAAAATAAATAATAATAAGAAGAATATTTCCATGACATTTCCCCGGAGGAACACGAGCATCAAACGTTTACAATTATTATTGATACAGTCGAGGATAGATAATAATATCATTGTTTTCATCGTCTAATGGAATGTTTGTTAACAGTAGCAATATCGCAAACTTTAATTTGTTTTTCTTTTTAATACAATTTACACGTAAAATATGTTTTTTGCTCATTTCAACACTTTAAAATCGACATTTTTCAAAATCCTTTCTTAGTACACGGTGAAATTAATCCACCCTCAACATTAAAAAATCGATAGCTCTAATAGGTTCGGCTCTGCGTTGATTATTATGAATCAGTCACTCAGGACACTTTCGTTTATATACAGATAAAAAAAAAAATATGTAATTATTTTTTCGTTTTTCGATTATTATATTCATTGTAACCTGATGATGAGATTTATATGGTCGAAACTAATTGTTACATTCTTAAACATCAAAAATACTCTAGGCATTTTTTATTTTTTTATAAACTATACTAATTCACTCTATATCGTTATTTTTTTTTATATAAATATATTATTTAATTTTTTTTTTAAGAGTATTGCAATTTCGAAATTTTTAAACAAATAATTATTACGGGCGCAAGCGTATATTTAATTATTTTCTCGTCCAATTCGAGAATATTACGTTAATTTTTTTCTTTCTCGCATTTTTTTTTTTATTCCCACGCCGTAACTTTTGCGGATTTCGCATATTATATCGAATGTCACATTTCACATATATTAAAAAAAAGACAATGCGCCCGTGTATTTATTCGTTCTCGAAGAACCTGAAATACCAAATCTATAAAAAAAAAAATAATTAGCTACTTCCATTTTGTGTTGGACGAAAACCAGTATTTTGTGTCTACCTTTAAACATTCATTACAATTATTGTAATATGTATGCGTGCGTAGTGTGTACTATAAATATTTCGAGGTATCGTTTATCGCGTTGTAAAGATCTTTATACGAATACGATTTTCCGTGGGTTCAGCGCGCGCGTTTTAATGGATTGAAATATATTTGAATTCGTTTGTTTTTCACTCTGCCTTAAAACATTATTTTCAATACAATCTGCTGATTTTCGTATTAAAATTGAATATATTTTTTTATGTTTGTTATACGTATACGTCTTGTTAAAAGAAAAAAAAATAACGTTAATGTTTAAAAAAAAAGAATTTATTAATGAATACAAATAAAGTATTTAAAAAAAAAAATTTAATTCCAATTAAAATGAATTTTAGTTTTACAATAAATACATATTTCTAGTTGTTTTTTCGTCTCTGTGAATTGTAATTTTCCGTGTAAAAAGATCATTTTGACATTCGATACGTGTTAGTAAAATATCTAGTCCATATACTTTATTTGATCGTGTTTTCTTTTTCCTGTAGTCTCCTTAACGATAATTAAAAACCAATAAAATTGTTAACATTTTAGTTTTGGACATGGACAATATTCGCATTTCTTAATGGCGTAAAATAAAAGTTTAGACATATATTAATATTTTTCATTTAATCGTATAAAGTTTCTATTAAAAATACATTTTTTTTATTAAAATATAAAACTCCGTATAAAGTAAAATAGAAGGAAAAAAAAATAATGCAAAATAAAAAGAATTTTTATCGCGCGATTCGGATAATATAAGAATCAGGAGAACGTTAAACACTTATCAAATCTCGTCGTCGTCGTCGAAAATAGTACGTACAAATATTGAGTGTACGCAAAATAATATTAATTTTTTGTTTTATCTTTCAGATAAACAGTTTACGATTGAGAGACTATTGTTTCCGTTCTTGCACACGCGGCAGATAAGTGGTAGTGCGAGGTAATCCTACTATAGAAAAACGAGATGACCTTTCGGCGAGATTAGCAGCCATAGAAATTATTTGATATTTCATATTTGAATGGCACGGCTGTCAAGAGAAATTATTGGAAACGTGAATATTACTATATTATTCTAATACCGTGTCTTACATAATACATATATTTTTTTTTATCAACCCTAAGGTTGGTTTTGCAGCTTTCTATCATTTTCCCCGTTCATCTCTATCACCAGTTAGCCTAGCTTCAGTTCCTTGTAATTCATTAGACCTGCATCGGATATTGTGTTTTTGATGTAAGACGTTCTCTATCTCGTTTTTGCCATTTATCTTTCATTCTATTATAATAACATACAGAAGCTCTTCTTCGTGTTACAGAACGTGACCAATCATATTCCATCTTCTTTCTTTAACGGTCTTTAGTAACTTCACGGTTTCATTTATTTCGTGTAGTATACTTTCGTTTGTTCTTTCTGTCCACCTCAATTGCATCATTCTTCTCCAGCATCACATCTCGAAACTTTCGCGGAACTTTTGTTCTGCTTTGTTCAGTACCCAGGATTCGCATCTGTATAGTGCTACACTCCACACATATACTTTTATTAGCCGTTTCATTATGCACGTGTTTTTAGAGCACAGTAGGTTTCTTTTAGTCGTGAATGCTGTTTTCGCTCCAGCGATTCTTGATCTTACTTCCATGGTACATTTTCCCATCTTGGCTAATTTATACTCCCTAAATATCTGAAACTTTCCACTCGGTCGAGAATGGCGTGGTTATTAATTTTAATTCTTAATCTATGAATGCGATCCTTTTTTTTTGACACATCATTACCTCGGTTTTGTTCCAGTTGATTTAGTAGGCGGTAATTTTGGAAATACCTTATCATCTCTTCTAACGCTCTTGTCTGATCGTTTTCGCTATTAGCAAGAAGAGCGACGCCATCAGCGAATCTTATAAATAATTCTCTTCCTACTATCAAACCAATTTTATCTCTGATTAAAGTGTTTCTTTTATTTCGTGTCGATAGATTGTTCTTCCTAACTGTCGGTGACAGTGGGGGCATCCATATTTCCATACTTTTTCCAATTTTGGCTGTTACGGACTTGTCTGACACTTGTATTACGGCTGATTGTTTATTATTTTCTCTAGTGTTTTAAAAAGTTTTTTCCACGGAACTGTGTCAAATGCCTTTTCTATGTCATATAATGCATATATAGAGAAATAAAACAATTTTCCATCGGAATGTGCAATGTGTATAGATTCAAGAAAAAAACGTATTCGATTACCGTTTTCTGTTACGAACGGATAATTTCAGTTCGGTATTTCGGAAAATTTTTATTATCGTTACAAATACGTATTTATATTTTGTTGTGTATATACAACTATAGAATTTAATACGATTCGGAGATTGAATGAATCTCAATGAAGTAGAAACATAAAATAATATGAGTCATTTTATTAATATGGATATAACCTTAACGGGCGATACCGATATACAAAATGAAAAACACGGTATCGAAGAGGAGTCCTTGGCCTTCGAATTATTCTAATCAACATTAATCTCGATTGTCCTCGATACGTTGCTAAGCCGTTTGTCTTTTTATTTTCCAAACTTTCACGCGGGCTCGAAGGAAATTTCAAGAGTAATATATTACGTTTATTGAATACAAATATGCGAGAACGTGGTATGTACGGAAAGTATCAGTATCTAAAACACTATATTATAGTTTGGATTTATTAATAAAATTAACCGTATACATTATACAATCAATACTGCTGATACGGCAGCGAGGAAATGATTTGATCGACATTTTGATCGAGATATTAATGGAAAAAAAAAACATATATTGATTTATACGTGTTTTCAATATTATCTATACAAATCTCCTTATTTGTTACTTCTATAAATATTGTATTCATTTTAATAAAGCAATTGTTACTAGTATTTAACGGTAAATCGTTTAAAAATATACAGTAATGTGTTTAATATGAAATACGCAAGTATATTTCTATTCGTCGGTAGGTCGGTAGGTGAAAATTCGTTGAAATTTTACTACGGAATTTGAGGCTTTTTAACACGGTTTTGTCGGGCGATTTTAACCCAATGAGTAAAAGAAAAAGAAAAAAAATGTGTAATATTCTCGTTATCACGATTAGATGCCGCCTCTGCGTTCACACTTCCCACACGTTTTGTATTCACTACGTTTGTTGATATCGATATGAAATTATTATAAACCATAGTATTGTGTCGACATGACGAATGCAATATAAATCATAGAACGAAACACCGCGCCTATGTCAATCAACACGTTAATACTGCAGAGATATATTAAAAAAAAAAAAAATTACTAATTGTTTATATTTTTATCTTACGCGTTTTGTACTGCATGTATTCGAATTGTTCGCATAATAAACGTACGAGATATTATACCTCATTATAATAATATGTTGGTCTCGATGTCACGTATGAACTCGCGTAAACATATAACGGTTAGCGGATTTCATTACAATAATTCCAATGGTTATAAAACTCGTTTCTTTTTTCGACTTATCCGTTAAAATTTACGTTTTTCACTCTAATCAATTATAATAAGTGTATTTATTTTGGAAAAAAAAATATATATATTTTAATAGCTGGCGCGAAAAACAAACAAACAAAAAAATAAAAAAATATTTCGTTGCGTTTCTAAACTCGACATTGCCAATGGTAATAAAAAGCGAATTTGTAAATACGATTTACTGCAACGATTGTTATTCCGGAATATTATCGAAATATCCAGTTATAAGATACGTTAGAAAATAAAAATTCGTACGTTTATAAAACCTTCTATTCAGTACATAGGCGCGGCATTTAGAGTTTTACATTTGAGTGTGTCCGGTATTTTTTTTTGTAGTTATTTTTTTACAATATATAGACGAGGTTATAAACAAATTCACCCGCTTAATGAATTTTTTTTTTTTTTTTAGTTCTAAATTTTCTTCTATAAAACGATATCAAAAATACACTAAAGTTGAAACATTATGAGTATTCTTCGGCCCTTGTTTACTTTTTTTTTCGTGTTATATTTGGGTGTACCTTGGCATACCCGGCACTCTCTGTAGATCCGCCTACGATTCAGTAGATCGTTTTACGTTATATTATATTACTTCTATTAATAAGAATATAACGGATTTATTGAAATTCTCGTTGAAGCCGTCTTTAACCAACGATAGAGTTATAGTCGCGTAATAGCGGTATCAGGAATTATCTATTATAACGCAATTCGTCAGAAGGAAAAATTGTTTTCCTCCGATTTACATATTTTTACTGGACAATGATTTTTTTTTTCATATATTATACGCTTGTTATAATATTACGACCAAACTTGTAAAGTAATATTCATCGACGATTCTCTTACGGCTTATAACGCGTTCGCCCTTCACTCGTACACGTTACAATGTGTATAAGTAAAACTTTCGCGATGCACATTCAAAGATAAACGATAAATATGGAACTGGGATAGATCGTAACAAATCGTTTCACGTATTGCGTTTGTGGTACGCGCTTATTACTAGCGTTGTATACAGGCACACATACACACACACACACAATGGACCATACGAGGCAAGCGCATTACCATTTATCAATAAAATGAGATGTATTTCCATTTACGGAAATACGAGTTGTTGTTGTTATTCTTCCCCTCCTCTTCTCCCTCCAGTCCGTGTTAAATAATCGTTTATAATATTATTAATTTCGTAGTGAATTACTTATATAATGGGCAATGACGATAAGTATATACAAATATATGTTAAGTGGCGAATTTACTGCAGAGATAGAGAGAGAGAGAGAGATTCGAATTAATCCTTTTCCACATAGGCGCAACTAGAGCTGAAATATTGGCGATGCTGAAATTATGAAATTCTTAAAGACCCGCAGGGGCTACGCCCCCACACCCCTATTCTCCGATTTAGTAATTACAATAAACTATTGTTATACGAACACAGTGTTATGATATACAATTTTATTTCACTACTCCACACTACTCTTATTAAAATATTTATACAATTTTCAGCTGTTTCATATATGTGCTACAATTTTGAATCAAAATTCAGATACATAAAAAATATCACCAAATTCAACATTATATTTTTTTTCATTATTTATATAGATGATTATTTTACATTACATTTATATTAATAATGTTTTGCGATTAGTAGTAGAATATTTATTCAGTGTATCCGACGAAGTAATTTTATTAACCACATTTCTTTCAACGTTTAATATTGATTAGTCGGTGAAACGCTGTTGCTCCATACTTGCTCTTAGTCAATTTTTTAAACGGCGCGTAGAGGAAAAATTTCTTTCGCATTTAGCAGAACTCACAGGAATTGTTAGAGCAACTTGTAACAATTTGAAAATGTGTTATTCTTACAAACACGTTTAATATTATCATGATTAAAATCGGAATGTAAACAGTTCTTCATAACAAGCATTTCTGTTTTTAACAAATTCATAGAAATATTCGTTGCATCCTAAAATGAAACTTTGTCTATATATTATAAATACACAACAAAATAACTTGCATTGTGATATAATATACTGATATTATATCACTGATATATGTCCATAATACAATCAATTGCGCGAGCCATTTCTAGATTTTCTTCACTAAATCTAAAAACATTCGTATAAATAGGTTTGAAAACAAAAAAAAAAAATATATATATATATATATTAATTTTGAATTATCTACTATTAGTTGATGAACTTTGATGAGTCGGAGTTCCTGGGTCAAAATTTTCATCTTCAGGCTTATTATTTGGACTGTTTTTTTTATTTTTAATACTATAATTAAAAATATTAAATATTATGTTTAAATTCTGGTTTTAATAATATACGG
This sequence comes from Chaetogeoica ovagalla, assembly GCA_032441825.1. NCBI lineage: Eukaryota > Metazoa > Arthropoda > Insecta > Hemiptera > Aphididae > Chaetogeoica > Chaetogeoica ovagalla. Next base: position 8,851,427 of record CM063735.1, on the reverse strand, counting down.
CACTCATATAAAAACATTGTTATTCGCACTAAATCGTGCAGCGGTACTCCGGTATTCGCATAGGTAGGTAGGTAATATCGCGTAGTTTAATAAAAACTACTCACTATAAAATAAAATATATGGTATCTTGCACTGCGACACGTGACGAGTTTGGGTATTTACTTGTGCAGCTATAATTGGGAAAATAATGTATGTAGTTGTACCTACTCGAAACACATGATGGTCTGAGGAAATAACAAATAGTTAAAGATAAGATTTGATTATTATTCAACGAAGTTTTCTGTTCGATCCAGTGGCGCAACCAGGATTTTTTCAAGAGGGGTTGCGCTACTGGTTCGATCAAAATATAAAAAACCTCGTGATATGATTGTTTTTGAAATTATCGTGTCCACATGTCATATATTTTTCAAATAGCAGCTTTATTACTTATTAGTATCGATTATATATACGAATACAATATGGGCACCTAATAAATAAAAATAATCGAAAATTACTAGTTTATCTAAATACTATTAATATATAAGGCTTCAATATTAATCTCTCTGTGTGGTTTCAATCCGTAGATTGGTTTGCAGCCATTTTCCACTCTTCTCTATTATCCGCCTTCCTTTTCATTTGAGCCACATCCTTGGTCCTTCATTATCTGTTGAATGTATTCCAATCTTGGTCTTCCCCTATGGTTTTTCCCTTTTAATCTTCTTTCTATAATCAGTTTTAACAATCCTTCGTATCTCATTATATGGTCTATCCATTCGTTTCGCTTTCTAACTATGCTTTTCCATAGCAACTTTCCTCCTTGTATCTTTCCCAGTACTTCTACATTGGTCACTCTGTCCATCCAACTTATCCTTAACATTCTTCTATAGTATTACATTTCAAACGCTTCCAGTCTTCCTCGTTCTTCCATTGTTATTGTCCATGTTTTACATCCATTTAGGGCTATGTTCCATACGTATGTCTTCAATAGATTTTTTCTTGTTTTTAGACTGACGTTTCTTGATGTAAATATAGTTTTGCTTAACAGATACGTTATATTATTTCACTTCTATTTCTTCCATCATTGCAGATTGCACTTCCCAGGTATGTAAATTCATCTAATTGTTTTATTATTTTATATTCCTTAACATTTCTTTTTTCTCTCGTAGTCCCCACCCAGAGATCCGAATGGGGGACTATTTTACCTCCGGAATTTTTTACTTGAAAAGAAAACATGTTGATTGCTGTTACTTGGGATGTTAATACGGTGGTTTCCCGTTGGCTTCCGTATCGTAGTGCAGCCACCAGTCATACAGTTCCTGTCGCTCCTGTCTGCTGTTTGATGTGTAGCTGTTTCTATTACCTACACCCAATATTGTAATAGCTCCTGCCCTACTACAAGTCCCTTTTAGTCGCCTTTTACGACAGGCAGGAACAACCGATAGCCTATTCTAACTCCGACCATCAGGGGGGTCACCATTAATATGTCATAATTATTATTTATTAAGTATTTCGGCTTTTAGTTGTATGCTAGTAATTATAGATATATTTGAAAATAGAAAAACGTCATCATTCACCCCAGAGAACATAATTATGGGTTCGCTTCATACCATCATATTTTTAAATATCAAAATTACCAAAGATAAAAAAATATTTAGGTACAGGAAACCGCTCTTTTTTTTACATTATTTTTAGTGTTTTAGTATCTACTTGAGGAATGAAAGTGCTGAAGCACCCCCAAGCACCCCCCTAGTTGCGCCTATACCTTTCCATGATCAGAAAGCCGATTTTTAAATTACTATTTGTCCCATTTCATTACGTTAACACGTAAAATGCGTTTACACTAAATATTGAAGATCCGCACGAAACTAAAAGGACTTGAGGAATTCTCCATTATACTAAAGACTAATATTGATGTGTAGTTAAGATTTAAGAGACGATCGTCGTCCGTTATGCGGGATTTTCATTTTGTAAATATATTTTATAATAAAACGCCGACCGGAGACTGCAGGGAACGACGATTGTCGGCTTTCATACAGAGAGACAATTTTGTGCGTGTGTGTTATTATGCATTTAAAGACGTCACTACGCTTATTTTGAATTTCGATAATAACGCGTCGTCAGCAATATGTCTATAATAAATTCAATTTCTATCAAACATAAATTACACGCGTGTTTATAATAAATATTTGATTTAATGCCAACTAATGCCGTTAACACGACGTTTTTTTTTCTTAAACGTTTCACATTATATTATAATATTATTACTGAACAAGGCGGAAAGAAAAATTATACATTTAACGTGAATTGAAATTCAGGATCATTTCTTCTTCTTATTCTTCTATTATATTGATTCGAATTTTATGCGCGTATAATGTGATGAAAACGTATACACACGCGAACACTTTTTATAAAATAAAAAAAAGTACCAAAATACGTGGGATTATACAATGTCGTTTTATTTTGTAAAAATAAAAATGCGAAATCAACGCGCGTGTTCGATGAGAAGAGCTCCTCATAACGAACACGGAATGAACTAAGCACTTAACTGAACAGTGGCATATCGTGTTACAGCGTCTAAGATTTATGCAGTGCCCCCCGATAATAAAGTCAGAAGTGTAGTATACAATAATTCACTCGATTTAGTTGACTTTATAATATAAGATATTATTATACGAAATCGAGAAGTATCTAAATACGAGGTATTGTAAAAATGTATTCATTATCGTGCGTATTATTCGCGAGATTCGTTTTAAATTTTTATTTTGACAATAAATCTCAAAAAGAAAAAAAAATGAGGCGGGAAAATAATTTTATAAACTTTATTATCATTATTATTATTATTATTATTAATATTATTTATAACGTTCGTTCGACCGTTGATACGTCTCCATCGTTTTAATCGTGTTTGTCAACAAATTGAAAAAAAAAACAAAAAATTGTTAGGTCTTTTTTAACGACGAAAAGAAGAATATTATACGCTCCGCTGTTGACGAATCTGCCCGTGCACGAAGAAAACGGCTATAGGTGAGTTACAGCCCGACGTCTTATTTACATTACTGCAGGAGGAGACCAGTGAATTGCTGCGGCCCTGCGATTTTTTGGCTGTAGGTGAATTGCGGTCTGAGTAACCAGTGGCGTAACTAGGAAATATTTTCGGGGAGGAGGTTACAATTTATACATATATACACTAGATTCTAGTGTATATATGTATAAATTGTAACCTCCTTCCCGAAAATTATTATTTTTATTATTATTATTATTTAAAATTATTTAGTGACTAGATAATACGAATAAATGCTAAATAGTAGGAACATACTACATACATACCTACCTACCAACATATTATTTTAATATATGTGCTTCAAACATCATGCACATTACAATTTACATAATAATTTTGTATTATATTTATATAACTTATCGGTTAATTTAAATGTTTAATTTACATCATCGTATGTGAGTAAATATGAGTAACATGTTATGAGAAATATGTTACTACAAAAAAAAATAATAATAATACCCTATAAAGACATTTTATTGTATATTATAACTTTTATCAATGTTATATCTTAAACGTGGTGGTTTATAAATAATCTGTGTCTGCAGCCACAGTGTTTTCCATACCTATAAGTGAAATACCATTGACATATAAACTATAATACCTCCGTGTATTTTGATAAATTTGGATCACGACAAAAAATATATGCGATATAGGTACCATTGTTGTGACTTGCGGAGTGAATATGAGTTTTGATTTATTCAAATCGTAACTATTATAATTATTTATACTCATCAATTTTTTTCACCCATCAGTAATTCAATTATTTTAACTTATTTAATAAATGTGATTATTATTACATAGAATAAAATATTTATTATTTAAGCTAATGTTTTTACATTTTACATGTAATGAAACAAAAAATTTCGGAGGAGTTATAACCCCAGACCCCCTCCCTGGTTGCGCCGCTGTGAGTAACCATTTCTAATTATCGAGAATGTAGTCGTACGTTTAAGTAATCTACACCAAAATAACGGGTTTTTTAGATACTTATACGCTGGTATAAGTTTTAAATTTTTTTCACATCAATAATATATATAAAAAAAAAAAACTAAAAATGACGACTTTGATGACAGGATGACTACATTTTAGCAAAAAAAAAATTTTTTTTTCGGGAGACGACACAGCCAACTACCTCCTTGTAGTATCTCTTGGGTAACGCTAATAAGCTGATATGAAGTGGTAACTATTATGTGGCCGTAATCTATACTTTCCTATTATAAACTCATACATGATTTAATGATTGGGCCGCAATTCACCAACACCGAAGAAAACTATTTTGATTTCACTATTTGGAACATTCGGCGTTTTATCTGAACTATAAATGTATACATCAGTGGCGTATTTAAGATTTTGTCAAGGGGAAGGGGGATATGTATTGAGAAATATTTTATTGATCTGAAGAGAGCATTGCTCCTCTACTCTCTCCCAGAGCCGGAATAAGGGAGGGGCTAAGAGGGCTATAACCCAGGGCTCCCTAACGAACAGGGACTCTCCAAAAACAAAAAATGTGGAACTGTCTTTTTTTTTAAACTATGGCACAATTTTTAAAAATTTAATAAATGACTACAACATTAAAAAAAAAAGTTATTTACGTCAAATATTTTTATAAAATATTTATCGTAATAATAATAATAATAATAGTAATAATGACAAGTACAAATTTCAATGCCTTTTGAATTGATTTAAAGTCCTTTACCTAATTTTTATTTGTTGCATCATTAAATGTAAATGTACGTTATACATATATGCAAGAAATTTTTTTTTTTTTTTGTAAAATTAGGGCTCCCAGATTGAGTCAGCACAGGGCCACTTATATCATTTTTACCGGCTCTGCTCTCTCCCATCACCTCGTTTCTTAAAAATACGGTGGTTAATATTATTATTATTATTATTTCATACACAATTTGATCGAACTCATTATTTTTCCTAAACAAATAATAATGACTAATAAAGCGTCTTATTGACGAATTTCCTCAAATAGATTACGCAGGTAAAGTCATACTTATTGGCTATTCTAAGTAAGAATATGAAAAATTAAAAAAACTCAAGGATAGAGATCTATTCCCCATATCCGTAAATACGCCACTGTCGAACATTATAATATACGCTCGTTGCTGTTGCAACAATCTCGTCATTCGTTGATCGAACGCGCGCGTTCTTTACACGTTTTACTGAATAATAATCGGATATCGAAACGTACGAATATTCTACGCGACTCAGTGCCGTGCCAACCAATATTGGCACCTCCTAGGACAACCAATTTTTGCCGCCCGTGATCCAATTATCGCAAATGGATAGGGGGCTATATACAAACAAATTCGAAATATTTAAGGTTTTTTTTTCTTTTACTACACTTTAGGCATTGTACGAATATTATACACATTAAAACGGGTTTAAAAATGTTATCCACAAAATATTTAATCTATTTGTATTCGTCTTAACTACAATAAAAAAAATAAATAAATAAATAAGACAATATGATAACGTGTTTAGTAAAATAACAAACATTATATAATAATCTATAAAACGAACAATTATTATAATATAATAATCATTCATTATTATATTTTAAATTGTGCGTAAACGAAAAAACAAAAAAAAAAACTACTACGGATTACGAAATTCGATTAAAATTTTTGCCGCCCCGGGCACTTGCCCCGTTTGTCCCCTCCCCTCCCCCCCCTTAGCACGGCCCTGACGCGACTAATCGTAGTCGGGGACACAGCGATGGAATACGATTTTTTTCTTCTTCTTTTCGCATTAGCTCCCGGCGTCAAATTTCGCTAAAAACTCCGTGCTCGCAGGACTCCATTCGTCGTGGGCACATCCGTCGTAAAGTCTAGTGGTTCGTCGCGGCCTATATCGCACCGTAACGGTTAGGACTCAGTCGAAAGTCGGAATGTTTTTTTTTAAATTAAAAAAAAAAAAAAAATTGCTGTAAATTCAAAAACGTCGAAACTACCAGTTAGGGAGGAACCACTGTTATCTATAATCGCCTGATTCGAAACGGCGTGTAACTCACTCGTGTGATTCGTGTCGGTGGCGGCCGGCACGAGCGGCGATTTGAGGGAAAAAAAAGTAATTTTTTTTTTTTTTTATACGCACAGAGCGAGAGTGGAGGAAAAATAAACGCCGCGTTATCGTCGTTGTTTATTAAATTTCTATATTAGGACCGATATGAACGAGTGATTTATACGAGAATCGTGTAACGCGTTATTGTGTGTGCATAGGGTGATTTTTTTTTTCTCCCACACTTTGTCGTCGTCGTCTTGGTAGGGGGTTGCGGTGGTGGGGGAGGGTTAAAAAAGGAATGCCGACTGTCGAACGCGGTGTCGGGGAGGGAGTGGATATCGGCGTGGTAGGCGGCGATAGACTTGGGCACCGTCTGCACGCAACCTCCGCCGGACCGACCGACCGACCGGCGGCGGCGGCGTGGCCGTATCGTACGCGCGCAACAGGTCCCCGTAGGAGTCGGCGAAGGACGTCACGACGACGACGGCGGCGGCGGCGGCGTTGCAATCTGCGTTCCGCCGCCGCCGACGTTTCCAGACACGGACACACCGGTTAGTAACCGCAGTGTTTCGTCGGACGACGGTCGTATTGTTATTATTAATCTCACTCACTTAATCGGTAAATATTATAAAATATAAAACGTTTTTTTTTTTTCGATATAAATCGCGCGAATTTTTAAATCCATACGCGTACGGTATACGTAAACGAGAAATCGGAACGCGCGTCGCCCGATCGTCGCGCCGCAGGGACAGGTCAGAGTTATTACGATTTATTTTCTCTCGGGCTTTTCCCGCCCCCCCTCCCCCTCTAACTCCTCCGTAACGAACAATATGCGTTAATAATATTATTGTAGTATAACAATTTTAATTTTCGGCGTTAAAAAAAAATAATAATATTCCCGGTTAGTATTAATGATATTTTATAATGACGTATTTAATTTATATATATATATATATTCCATCGTATATCGAACGCGCACGCGGATAAAATGTATCGTTTCAGCGAGCGCGCATTTTATTTGTTTGATTCGTACCGGTACGCCGCGCGAGTTTTGCAAAATCGTATTCGTTAATTAAATCTCAAGTGGACCGACGGACGTTATTTTTATTTTTTTCTTCCGTTCTCTCTCTATCGGAGATAATTCCGTTGACAATCAAAAGCCGTAGTTTAAATATTATGAATAAGAAATCCGTAAACGTTTGCTCGCGTTTGTTGTACTCGGGGGTGGGGATGTTATTTCTAATAACGCGTATTGCGATTGTTGCTGCCGCCCCGTCGATCGTTGCGCGGCCACGGTATAAAATATAACAACGCCCGCTATAAACCGTAAATAGTCGTCGACTTGTACGAGACCATAGTGAGCGGATAACTGCGAGATTATTTGTTTAAAAAAATAAATAATATTAAATCATTCTCGTCGCCGAAACAACGTTGACCGTTTATAGTTTTTTTAATAATAATAATAATAATAAAAAAAATTCCATTCGTAATTGTTTTGCGGTTTATCCTCCCCCCCCCTCCCCCACCGCGGCCACATCCTCGAACGCGTTGTATTATTATCTATAAATTCTTTCGCAATCGTTTTTCGCAAACGTTTGCGCGCACGCTTTTGCGGACACGCGGTGAGTAAAACCGCGCATTATTTTTACGAGTTAAAAAAAAAAGTGTCGTGCGCGCGAAAATACCGCTGCTTATTAACAATCGCGGCAAATCCCAAACAGGCGGCCGCGTACCGCGATCACAGCCGCCGGTGAGTCATTTATATAATATGCTTTTGTTCGTATATATAAAATAATAAACACTGTGGTCGTCATCGTCGTCGTCGTCGTCGTCGTCGGTCCACCGTCAGTATTTTCGTGTTCAAATAATATAAAACTGGTCAGCGCAATGCCGTCCATTTGCGCGTCGTCTAACGCGCTCGCCCTGTATCCCCAATCTCTGTAATCGATACGGCGGGGCTCGGCAAAAATAAAAAAAAACGTTATTTTATTATTTAAAAACCGTACGCGCATATCGATCGTTATGGATAAAATTAGAAAAGCGATATCTTTTTCGATCGTCGAGACTTTCCATCGTTCCGGACGGGACGAGACGGCAGCGATTTCACCGTTACGGGTTTATTGGGTCTCCTTCGGGACTGCCGGTGTTTTGCCCGTGCGCTTTGAGCTCTTTACGAGCGCACGAATTCGATACACAGTAGTGTTTGTCAATGGTCGATTGGCCGTTATTAATAAACTCCTCGACGATTAACGCGTAACGTGCTCTCTTGTCAATGACGTCTTGAATTATTTTGTCCCTCCTACCGCCCATCAAAAAAAAAAAAAAAAAAACGAACTTAAAAATGCTGGTAATTTCGAACGGGTTACGTTTTCACGTTATTGCGGGGTAATTGTATTTTTTATTGTACTTATTACATATTAATCCCTTTGGCACCCGTCGTTTTCTGAATCAAAGTGCTTATGACACCGTTCCCGAGTAGATAACACTGAATAATTACCAACGAGTCAATCTTGTTCACGCGATCGAATCAGAATAGTAAAATATATATATATATATATACTTACGCGATCGAGACTGGTACCCGTGGTGATAATCAATATAACGCATTGGTTAGTAACCGATGGAAGAAAAGTTAAAAGTCTCCTTTTTACTCAATTCGGAAATGTCATTCGGAAATTGGTTTTTTTCAGAAACGAAATTGCAGAGGAAATTCTTCTCGATTTTTCTCGAAACACATTTTGCGCGCGTGTTAAAATTTTTTAACATTTAAATATTGTCGACGCCCTTTTTGTAACCGCGTTAATCGAAAAAATCAATTTTTAAATATTATTTATGGAATGTTTTTCGTCATTCTCTTCGACACCACCGCAAGTGCGTTTTTCAAATTACTACGTGACTAAAACGAACAGCGTGAATTACTCTACGAATAAATGAACAAATGAACTGCACGACGATTGGACGAGTCGTTTGGTCGGTCGTCCATAAATCACATACCTACACAAAGTCATTTTGATATATTAAATTTGTATAAAGCAACAGATAAAGAGCCATCTACACACATACATGGGGATATTATGTAATAACGATTAAAGGAAATCCTTAATGTAAATTTATATATATATGTATATAAATTGATTGTTTATTTATGGGTTCCGAGAGGAGACAATCTGTGACTTTAATCACATCGTATTCGACTCTGTTATTTTCTCTGACAAACATTTACATTTTTCGCTTTTATCAATTTTTATAAAGGTGTCTCCACGTTCAAATCTTCTCATCAACTCCCGCTCTCCCACATTTTTATCCATTTGAATATTGGTTTTGTTAATAACGTTACGGATTTTTAATTTAACATTTTTTTTTTTTTTTTTTTTTGTACATACATATTTTTTCTTTCCGTAACGTAAATCGCCTCGACGTAATGTTTTTAACAAAAGCGAAAAATAAATACATATTTATACACAACTTACATTTTTAGATGGGCTAATTTTAATGTCAGTTAAAAATATGTTCGTGATACCACTGTTTCGTTGGTCCGTTTGTCGTTTTCCGTGTTATAATCACTGTTTGTAATATTAATTTCTTCGTGCAAATATCTCGTAACGGGCTATAAAAAGAAAACAAATTTAATCGCTTTATGAAAAAAAAAAAAAAAAAAAATTATAATAGTGAAATCGCAAACAAATAAAGAAACGAATTTTGATTTAAATGATTTTTAAAAGCTATTTAAACGGAATCGAATTTGGAATTTTTTTTCTTTAATGTACATCGTATTTATTATACATCATATTCATATTTATTTTCATGTACGCATATTTTAATAAATAAAATATAAAATCAATCCGCTTATGTAGTACGGTTAATTGGCGATATAAATTACAAATCTTAAAATTGTTTACTTTAATTACCATAAATTTGAAATTACATTAAACACTTTTTTTTACATATTTTGAATCAAATTAGTTTTTTTTTGTAACCGTTTATAATTTTACCATCGGAAATTAAAATTTAAAAATTATAAATAATAAACTCCCTAAATTTTGATATTTTAACTTACAAGAACAGTTATTTGTACAAAAATAACGATTTTAAATATATTATAAATAGGTGAGTTGAGAAATATGTGTTGTTTTCAATACGTTTTTACTCTGCAGGGGATACTTTTATATTTTATATATTTTTTTTTTTTTTAATTTTGCTTATTTTGGACAACGTTACTGACGATTGGAATACACTCGTGTTAAACTTACTTAGACAACGCACGAATTTATTATACGTGAATTGCGTTTAAAATATATCTCACTAAAGCGATATTTCGTATTCGGATTTGATTTTGATTTAAATCGATTAATTATGCGAATGCTATTACGTATTATAAACAGAATACACAACTCGGGCGAGTCGTGGATATATTTCGGTGTTGTATACACTTTTTTTATTTTTGGTGATGCCAACGTATAATAAATATAATGACCACCTCTATCTACTTAACTGGTGTCTGATGCGTGTATCGCGGAGGCTGTGTGTCCATAAATTTAAATAATAATAATAATAAAAAAAAAATGAGATATCGTTTTGTAGGAATGCAACCAGTTTCGATGCTTCGTCATGGTATTTTATTATTATTATTTTTATTATTATGGGTGGCTGAGGGGGGGGCTACTAATAAGTCAGATATATACCGTATATATAGATAAACGACGACGAATTTCTGAATATCGCACACCAGTTTATATGATATATTTATTTGTAAATTTAACTTTTTTTTTATTTTTACTCTAACATAATATAACGAGATCATATATCTATTTATTATTGAATTATGAAAAAAAAGTGTAAAAAGTTATTAATTTCCGACTTTATGTCATTCTCGATTCCCCGAATAAGCCGAGAGGAGAATGGAAAAAAGAACATGTTCGAGTCTGGAAAACCTATAATTTATTTATGCCTACGCGTTAAAAATTTTATATCAGCTTAACTCACCGGTAAGGTGTAAAAAAAATATATATGTTGTAAATAATTTACTTTTTTATTGACGTGTTAAATGTTTTTAAACGTCGTATATCTTGTAAAAAAATTAAAAATATGTCGATTTCATAAAAATTTATTCGCAGTGGTCGTTTGTTATATTATCGAAATAATGCATTAACACTTTTGATTTCACTGGTTATAATGTACGACACCGATTTTGGAAATTCGTATATTTTATTAATAATATACACCGTCGAGTTCGTCGATATTATTTATTTGTGGTATAAATTATTATTATTATTATTATTATTATTTATATAGTCTTAGAAAAACAACAGTAACCAACGTTATAAACAAACAAGAATATGATACGACTTTTTTTCTTTACTCCGCAGTGTTAAATTATGTATGTGTCTCTTCTACAATATACGTTGTAAATAGATAAAACAGAACTCGAACGAATAATTTCTATATCGTTTTTCAAAAACGAGATCAATTGTGTTATATTTTCGCGAAGTGAGTTTGGATTTTTTGTTTTTTAAATACTTTTTTTGCTTAGACAAACTTTGGCGTATATCTCATTATTCGTTTTACTCGTACGGATATATTCAGTTAAATAATAAATATTTTTTTTTAATTTACGATAAGTGAAAAATATACAGTTGTTTTTTCTTTTAAACTGCCAGTGATCTACAAGAGAAAATTTATCTATCGACCGTCACCATTATTGTTTTTATTATAATTTTTTTTTTAAAGCCTATTCTAAGCCTTTTAAGCCCATTGTCGCGTCCACTATCTCCCTCCATGCTTCTCTATGTGCTACAAATTTTTCTCCATTCAGCACTCCTAACATTCTGAGGCCTTCCTTAACTCGGTCCTCCCATCGTTGTCTAAGCCTTTCCCTCGGTCGACTTTTTTCAGGTTTCGATTTCGTGATAGTCGATATAAGTTGGCCTTCTGCTCTCCAAACGTGTCCGGCCCACCTTATTTGCTGGCTCTTGAGTATGGCCACTATATTGGGCTCGTTAAATAAAGTCATAAGCTCTTCGTCTGACCTTAATTCATAACCGTCTTCATCGTTTCTCTTTGGCTCAATACTCTTTGCGAGATTTTCCTCTCGAAAATCATTAATTTGTTTTCGTCAGATTTGGTAAACGCCCATGCTCCACAGGTATGAAGTACAATTGGTCTAACGAAAGTCTTATATAATATTATTTGTGTTCTCCTCGATAACATTTTAGATATTATCCAAATAATTGGACTAATGAAAAAAAGCATCTGTTTCTAGCTGTGATTCTTGTATGTATTTCTTCGTGGCTATCTGTCTCCGAGTTTATATCTACACCTAAGTCTTTTACTGTCATTACGTTTTGTAGATGTTCTCTACTAGATATAATCAAATTTGGTTTTGTTTTCATTAATGATAAGAACAATTTTTTTCGCTGCATTCATTAAAATGTCGGTTGTTCGCTTGAGATTATCCTCTGTTTCTGCTGTTACAACTATCTCATCTGCGTACGCAGCTATCTGTTTTCCTTGTCCTATATTCAAACCCTGTGGCTCGCTTTGCAGTACTTCTTTAACTACCGAATTCAACCCAATGTTGAATAAGATTGGAGGTAGAGCATCACCCTGTCTTACCCCTGTAGTTACTGTAAACTCCTTTGATATTACAGAGTTGAACTTAATTTTGCACCTTGAGATTTGCATACATGCTTTCACCATTTTAACGAGTTTAGCTGGTATTCCTAGTTGGACCATTACGTTCCATAGCGTACTTCTTATTATCGACTCATAGGCTTGTTAAAAATTCACAAATAACAGGTACACATCTCTCAAATTCGTGACTCTTTTCCGTTATTTGTTTAATAACGTGTATTTGATTAGTTGTGGATTTTTCAGTTGTAAAATCTGCTTGGTATTCTTCTTCTATCTCTTTAGCATAGGATTTTTTAGTCTATTTAAAATTAAGTTTGAGAGAACTTTATATGGTGTGTTAAGTAGGGATATACCTCTATTGTTCCGGGAGTCCATTACATCTCCTTTCTTATATATTAGGCATAGTACTGAAACCTGCCATGGTTTTGGTATTATTTCTTCTCTCCATATTTCGTTTATTAGCTGTCTTATGTTTACCATTAGAGTACTTCCTCCTTTCTTTAAATGATCCGATATTATTGTATCTTCTCCTGGTGGCTTTTCTCTCTTTAGCATTCCAACCGCCATTTTGAACTTTTCCAATAAAGGTTCCTCTAAATATTGTTCTACTGTATCAATACTATTACCTTGCGTTTCTATCTCAGTTGATATATTCAGCATTTTCTTGAAAACCTTTTTGAATTCTCTTGTTTTTTCTTCCTTATCCGTTATTAATGTTCCCTCGCCATCTTTCATTATCGTTGATCGTGGTTTAAATCCGTTTTTAACCCCAATTGCCTTTTCAAGTTTTGTATTACTTTTGTAGCTATTTTCGATAGATTCTATTCTGGATTTCTCTCACATTATTTTATTTTTTCTAATTATCTGTTTTACTTTTCTTTGTTTTAAGGCTAATTCTCGTTTATTGATTTCACTTGGGTTCCTTATCATTACTGTTCTTGCGTCGTCTCTTTCTACCATGGTAGTTCTACATCTACATTCTTCATTACACCATTTATTTACAAATCATTTTCCCTGAAACCCCAGAACTTCCTCTGCCATTTTCTTGACTGATTTTTCGGTTTTTTTCCACATCTCATCTACACTACTCACCTCTTCTGTTGATCGCAGTACATCATTTAACCTATTTTTATACTGTTCTGCAGTCTGACAATTATTTAGTGGTTCAATATTTATCCTTTTGACAAATGTTTTTCTTTCTTGCCATTTTACTGATAACCTTAATTTGACTTTTCACAATGAAGCGATCTGATAATTCGCTACTATCTTTCATGCTACGCACATCCATTATGCATGTTTTAATTCTACCATCTACTACTATGTGATCTATTTGGTTTCTCGTTCGCCCATCTGGCGATAATCATGTTTTTTGTGTATGTATTTATGAGGGATGATAGTACTACTTATTAGCATATCTCGTGCCATAACAAAATTTATTATACTCGTACCATAGTCATTTAAGATCAAATATAAGTTATTACTCCCTAATGTCGGACTAAAGATTGGTTCTTGACCTATTTTTGCATTGAAATGTACAAGTAATATTTTTATTTTACTATTTATGTAATAAGTCAAAACTGTGTCCAATAATTCATAGAATTCATTCTTAATGCCCTCATTCTTATCCTCAGTAGGTGCTTACCCGTTTATTATAACTAAATTATACCATTTACACTTTATTTCTTGATAGCATATTCAATCTTTAATTGTTTAAAGCATTTGACATTAAGTAACAGTTTGTCGCTTACAACAAAACCAACCCCTGCATGATAATCTAGTCAACCTCTATAGAAGTAGGTCCAATTATATGTTTTAATTATTATTATTATTATTATTTATATAGTCTTAGAACAAAAATCGTAACCAACGTTATAAACAAACAAGAATATAATACGACTTTCTTTCTTTAATCCGCAGTGTTAAATTATGTATGTGTCTCTTCTATAATATACGTTGTAAATAGATAAAACAGAATTCGAACGAATAATTGCTATATCGTTTTTCAAAATCGTGATCAATTGTGTTATATTTTCGCGAAGTGAGTTTGGATTTTTTGTTTTTTTAATACTTTTTTTTTGGTTAGACAAATTTTGGCGTATATCTCATAATTTGTTTTACTCGAGCGACTATATTTAATTAGAAAAATAATAACTAATAATAATTAGTAATTTTTTTTATCTTACATCAGCAAAAAATATACAGAAAATGAATTTTTTTACATTAAGTGCTAGTGGTCTAAAGGAAAAAATTTATTTGTCGACCGTCACCAGTATAATTATTATTATTATTATTATTTATATAGTCTTAGAACAAAAATCGTAACCAACGTTATAAACAAACAAGAATATAATACGACTTTCTTTCTTTAATCCGCAGTGTTAAATTATGTATGTGTCTCTTCTATAATATACGTTGTAAATAGATAAAACAGAATTCGAACGAATAATTGCTATATCGTTTTTCAAAATCGTGATCAATTGTGTTATATTTTCGCGAAGTGAGTTTGAATTTTTTATTTTTTTAAGACTTTTTTGCTTAGACAAATTTTAGTGTATATTTCATAATTCGTTTTATTCGTACGACTATATTTAATCAAATGAATAATAACTTTTCTTTTATCATACGATTGTCGGAAAATTTACAGTAAATGATGTATTACAATGATTATACTGTCAGTGGTTTGCTACACGAGAAAATTTTTTTGTCGACCGTTATCAGCATAATAATAGTAATAATAGTAATAATAATAATAATTACTACTATATAAACTAAGAAACCTTCTACCTCCGTCATACTATCTTTGTTTAAAATCATACTAATAGAATGATTTCTTATGGTCAGATCCGGCTCAGAACTCTCCTCCATTTCACTAATACTTGCGGAAGTACCACAAGGAGCTGTCCTCTCACCCATACTTTACAATCTCTACTTTGCTAACCAACCAACACATCCGAATACCATAGTTTTCGAATACGTAGACGACAAAGTCATTTATGCTTCTCACTCCGACCCACTAATAGTTTCGTCATTCGTGCAAAACTACATAAACCTACTGTCTCCTTGGTACTTTCAATGGCGAGTAAAAATTAATGAATCCAATTCTATCCACACAATATTTACACTAAGACAAGGTGAATTTCCTCCAATCTTCCTCAGCAATGAACAAACACCCCACTCAGATATAGTCACATACCTAGGCCTATTACTCGACAAAAAACTCAACTGGTCTAAACATATCCAAAAAAACAAAAACTACTCTTAACCTTAGACTTTCTCTATTTAAAGATATTCTTAATAAATATTCCGAATTCAATTTAAAAACAAACATTTTTGTCTACAATCTTCTCCTAACCTAACCTATCTGGATTTATAGCATTCAGCTCTGAGTCTCTGCTAATAAATCTAATACTAATAAAATTTTGAAATATTTCAATCTAAAGTACTCGTCTCATTACTAACGCCCCTCCGTATATATATAATTCCACTCTTCATAACGACCTAAATGTCCTTCCTATCCAACATGTAGCCAATCAACACTACAAGAAATTTCGCTCCACCTGCTTCAACACACCAACCCTCTTACATTGAAGCTCTCCTCCCACTCACTTCCCGGTAAATGTTTTCCCTCCAAGAAACCTCCAACTATAATTCTTTTTTTTCTCGCTCTAATTTTTAATGTATGTAATTAAAACACGCCGAAGTACTATCAAGGGATAACGTCTTCAATTCATATCTGTTTCCTCATACTATGTATACTCCCATCTTTTTATTTTAACCATATGTTACAGATTGATGATTTGTCGAAATAAAAAATATAAAAAAAAAATTATTTATATAGTCTTAGAAAAACCACCGTAACCAACGTTATAAACAAACAAGAATATGATACGACTTTTTTTCTTTACTCCGCAGTGTTAAATTTTGTATGTGTCTTTTCTATAATATACGTTGTAAATAGATAAAACAGAACTCGAACGAATAATAATTTCTATATCGGTTTTCAAAATCGTGATCGATTGTGTTATATTTTCGCGAAGTGAGTTTGGATTTTTTGTTTTTTTTAAGACTTCTTTTGCTTAGACAAACTTTAGGGTATATCTCATTATTCGTTTTGCCCTTACGACTATATTTAATTAGATAAATAATAACTAGTAATAAATAATAATTAATGATAATTTTAGAATAATTTTATTCCTTACAAATTTTTTTTTTTAACACTGCCAGTGGTTTGCTACAGGAGAAAATTCGTTTGTCGACCGTCATCAGCATAATATAATATACGAGAACGCGTTCGTTTTGATCATTTTTTTTTTAGCCCCGAGTATAACACCACTTTCTCTCCATATCCGCGGGACTCATTATAATAACGCGCGTGTCGGCAAATACACTTTAATTTTAACCGTGCGCGAAATACTTAATATACCGCTTTTACGTATATTTACAGCGTTATTTTCACGGTAAATATGACACAATTAAAAAAAAAGACCTATTTATTACTTAAATACAGTCATCGTTTTACGTTTCGACATTCAGTTAATGTCGTTCGTTCCACAATGATAATCGAAAAATTATTGTGTCGCAGCGTATTTCGATACCGCTGAGTTCCGTTTGAACTGTATGTCCTTAGGATGTTTCTCAACCGCGCGCGTTCTAGAAAGATTTCGAAAATTCGTGAATATCAATGATAATTTTTCTTTTCGTTAAAGGACACACAAACGTTTTTTTTCCTTTTTAAATTGTTACGCCCTGTAGTGACACTTTTCAAGCTCACGCACTAATTTTACTATAATCGCACGCGGATTCGAAAATTACGCAAAAATCGAGTGCGTCTTACCCGCCGATGCGCAAAATAAGCTGCGCAGCTCATTATATTATTATTGTATTATACTGGTGTGTGCGGCGGTATAGTTATAGTTACGGTTAATTATAAAACGCGTAACGATATAATAGAAACCGATATTACACGGGGCCGCTAGTGATTTAGCCTCCGGTACATTGTAAAAAAAAAAAAAAACATACAATCGTAATTAATAAATTATTATGTGTATACACCACTACGTTGGCGCCGATATACGCAGTAGTACTGTAAAAGCGCGTATTGCGTGTATTGTTCGCAAGCATAAAAGAACCGAGCTTATTATTAATATTGAAAAATTATTGAAACGAATAATCGTAATACATTACGCCCCGTGTATCGATATAATAATAATAATTATATTGTTATTAAACAATAAAATGACATAACGAATGTTAGAAATATATATGTATATATATTTTTTTGTAGAAAGTCGTAGATAGAAGGAGCGTACGTATTTATAATATAAAAAAAAAACATCGATTAGTTGAGCCAACTACTATAATATACAGATATTTTTTTTTATGCGTACGTATGTATAACATATTTGAATATATTTCCATTTTGCGTGGGACTATGCAGCGATAGTTGTTATAGCTACAGTGTAATTATTTAATTACCACTTTGCGAGAGTATATTATTATTATTTGTAAAAAAAAAAAAAAAAAAAAAACGACGTATCCAATGGATACACAGTCGCGTTGTTCCGTAGACGGTGTTATTTATTTCAGGCGTTTTGTTCTCGCCGCGGGGACATTTCGAAATTCCATAAATGCGTATAAAATATAGAGACCAACAATTTGTCCTTGTCGGTTCGCAATGAAATAAAACGAAAAAATGTAAATACCCCCGCCGTCGCCAATTTCGGCGAATTTTCTTCGTCGTGTGTACACTATTTTTTTATCTAAAAATTCTTCACGTGCTGGAATCTCTGTAACGTCGAAGTGTCGTCCTCGGTTCCTGATCTTGCGCTCAGAATTCTGTATTAAAAACCGATCTTTTTCTACTGAAATCGTAGTTACGGGAATGATTACAAATGCAAAACACCGTGGTTTTCTCTAATTTTTTCCGAGTGGGCGGGGGGAGCACAGATCCGTTAGAGGTGTCCCTGAAACGCGAACACCGGCGGCGCGATACCGTCGCTCGGAATGCGAAAACGTTCGTCGATTCGTATAACGTATAACGTAGAAAAGTCGAAATTATCGTTTGTCACTGATTTGTCGAGAGAATTTTTATCAAATTATGCGACTCGCGGCGCGTCAGCAAACACTGATCAAGAAATAGACATGCGCGTTCGTTTCAAACAATAACAATAACTGCTAATAACAATAATATACGTTATGTTTTGGTTCTTATATTTTATTTAAACTTAAATCTATTCGTAACACGCAGCGCGTATAATACACGTTTCACGCGTTACGGCGATTTAATAATAATTAATAAATAAAAACAAAAATTTGCATAGGACATTTTTATTATGGAGTTGTATAGTGTCCGGCGACACCTATAATAACACAGTCGATAACGTGACACGGAGCGAATAGAAACACTGCAGTAAAACTGATATAAAACGTATATAAAACAACACGTATTGTCTTAGGCCTCACGCGCAAGTGATTATAATTTAATAATAACGCAGTAAATATTATTGTCCGAGATTGTCAGGATATTTTATACGTATTATAACTGTTTGCTAAGATTTTAAACGAATTCCGATTCGGTATTTTTTTTTTTCTATTCGTTATCAAAATCATTTAACGATGCGCCCCGGATTTCCGTTAAACAATCAACAGAACTCTTCGACAACATGAATTTTTTTCCTACGCAATTTTTATGAATAAATCATAAACGATTATCGTTCCGATATATTCCGCCTTATGAATAATACGTGAAAATCTCGTGGTCGTATACACAGTAGTCGTTTTTCGCCGTAATTAGATTATAGATTTGGTTACGAAGAAACACGTATTCATTTGTAATTATTACTCGTATTATTAAAATCGTAGTAGGTCAGCGTTTAAAGCGCTTTCGAAATACATTATGACGAATAAAAGAGACGATGATAATGAATAACGTACAAAAAAAAATTGTATATTTTTATGTTTTCTTGTTCATGACTTTGAATCATCCTGTATGTATGCGCGTACGTCATTATGATTTCGTTAAAAAAGCGCTATAACTACCAAATAATAATAATAATAATAATAAATATTATTTCCCGAGCCTTGGCATATTATAATATGACACTCGATATTATTATTATAGTTGGTTAATGTCGTAGACGATGCGATAACACTCATGATAATGACTATTACACAGCGTTTTAAACAGTGGTCCTTAACCTTTCCTGAGTCCTGGACTCTTTAAAGATATATAGAGTACAGTCACAGCCCCTTACCAAGTTTTATTTTTAAAATTTTCGATTATTATTTAATATTAATTAAAAAATAATATAAAAATTAATTACACATTACGTGTTATTTAATTAATTGAATTTGTACGAATTTTTCTGTTTTAAATTATGCTTAAAATATATATATACATATATATAAAAGGAAAAAAGACGATTGAAAAATTAAATATACGTTCATTTATTTATACACCGTGTAATTTATAAAAAGAAAAGTTGAAAAATTACCGTATTATATGTTGTTGTTATTATTATTATTATTATTATTATTATTAAGAACTGAGTTGATACTATTTTAAGACTGCGCGTTACACACGGTTCAGTTCGATGTTTTTTTATGAAACGGAAATGTCACGTCCTCCTAGGAGGGGAGAGAAAAAATGTCTATGTCTCTTATAACGATTTCCTTTAAAAAAACCAATTAAAATTCATTTTGAAATTTTTTTTTGTTCACAACGATTCAATCGTTATTATCATCCGACTGTGTGGGTAGTTTCATTCATGTAAATTATTAAATGTTCAGACGATCTTATAATACGCGGCTCGTGCTGCAATTGGGCGAATATTGTTCGTATGTATACGTAACTAAGGGAAAAAAATAATAATAAACCGCGTGGGATTCGTTGATTTGTTGACAACGATTTCGAGAGAGACGGACGATATCCTCGTCTTTAACAGGAAAATAATATTTAACATATCGACTTGTACGGTCGTCAAATCCCTTTGAATACCGTTCAAAGAGAGCATATTATATATATATATAAAAAATACTTTAACAAACTATTGCATATTGTAAACGAATTGAGGTCTAGGCCATTTATATATGTACGCAGTACGTCATATTATTATTAATTTTATTATTATTATTATTATTATTATTATATATATATAGGTATTGGTGTTCTTAGTTGAAAAACTACTTCCTTGTAAGGAAATCCTCGGGGGTCTTAACGCCGTGGTGTACAACAACATGTATGCACAATAAATATCGTGTATTTATTATATTTATATTGTTCGATGCTACATAACAGTACGACCGTATGCCGTCGTTACCACTATTTAAGCGACCACCAAGGACGTATATTATTATTATTATTATTATTATTATTATTATTATTGTTATATGGGTTCGCGCGCGGCATATGGTCGGGCAAAGCTCGTTGAAACAACGACCTAGACGGTGTTTAGATGACATGGAGATTGACAATCGCCAAATTTCGAGATTACGCGCATACACATTTATATATTTACACGAAGCGATACGAGAGGCACGAGGGGGAAGCGGCCACTCAATCGTCATGAACTTCTATTTAAAATCGAAGGGCCCACTCGATTTTATGGGTGCAAACATGTATAAATCAAAAAAGAAAGAAATAGAGAAAAGAATGATTGTGTTTATACGACCCTGAATTTCTCTTTTTCCGCCATTACTATTGCCATACTCCCATCCGTCGTATTTCTTCCGCGTCATACCGCGTAGGCAGAACGTAATACGTAACGCAAATAAGTACGGATTGGTTTGCAAACAATCGATAAATACAATACTCTAACGGTTTCAAGTCGTATGAATCGATTTATCAATAATAACTACGACTCGTATCTTTTTTTTTCTGAAACGCTCGACACAATGCTTTCCAAAACACGAATTCTAACAACAAGAACTCTTTTTCCGGGACATTTTTTATTTTCGGTTATTTTAAAATCGATTTCTAGTAAGATTTTACGATATAGAAAAAAAAAAGATTGTAATTCGTGCTAATACAACACGTCCATAGGTATTATTCAAACCTATTTTGATGTCATATCTGCCGATTAGCCGATTACATACATATACGCCTTTCATCGATTATTTTGTATTCTTATCCTATATTGTATCGTAACATCGTTTCGCGTGGTCGGTCCTAATGATGACAATCGTAGACTTAAACAATCTAATATTATTTAAAGTGAATTTTTAGGACATTATTTTTTAAGACATATATATATATATATATATTTATTTTTTTTGCCGGATTAATAAGTTTCGATAAGTGGTTCGCGTTTGATATTATACGTCTATTTTAGGAGTTGAACCATGCGAAAGCGAGGCCTTGTTCAGAACACGCATAATTTTTATTGTTACGTTTATTATTACTCTTTACCGTCCACTGCAGTCTAAAATATATTATATGAAATCAACTTTTCCGTTTATGGTGAACGGCGCTAATTATAATTTACAATATAAACCCGTTTACGGCGGGGGACTTGCACGTATGTGCGCATGCAGTTTTGTATAATATTAATACACACACACACACACACACACACACACACACATTTAGTTCTACTCTTCCATACCACCGAATCATCTGTACTGACCATAAATGGAAATCGTGTGTCTTGTTGTATATATTATTATTTACGTATTTTATATTTACGCGTTATACACGCGAAATGAACATAACACTTTTTTTTTTCCATAATAAATAATAATCATAACAATAACCGTTTACGTAAATCTATTTTACAATAACGTGTAATGACACTGCGCGTTTTGTTTTGTATTTACAGGGTGTACTAAACGGTGTGCTATAAAACATTATGGCGACCGAAGTAGGATCGGACATCTCTCTGATACAAGATGAGGAAATGTTACGGAAAATGGTAACGTATTAACGGTCAGAGTTAAAATAAAAAATTATATATATATATATAAATCGATTTATTTTTTCCCAGTGGCAACAAACCGAGGATTTTGGCAAGAAAAAAGAGATTCGTATGCGAATGTATAAACTCCGTGAACAACGACTGAAAGAGTTTTACACAAGTGGAGAAATGATACAAACGGAAACGAAGACGACTACGTCCAAACGCTCGTCGACCAGAACGCATACCGAATCCATTACGGATCAAGGATTTATGACCATGAAGACCAAAGAGATTCGGGATTCGGAATCGCCAACGGAAGACTATCACCAGCAATCGAACACCAATAAAAACTATTACGTGTCTTCGAAAATCGATGAATCCGACGACAACAGCTGCAGAGGAACGACGGCGGATTGTACGGAACTGATCGGTTCCATAAAGCCGAACGAAGAGACTACGTATAGTAGTACTTCACAGACGTCAGTACAGTCTGACGTCGCTGCGTCTAAATGGAAATCATCGCACTCTACTGTTTCGGTATCCGAAGAATTTCAAAAATCGGATGTAAATTCCAGTTCGAAAATGATCGAGAACGAACAGATGGTCGATAATCATCAATTGACGCACGATACGTTGTTCAACAAGCAAAACACTGTGAATGCCACTGACATCGACGTAAACGAATTTACAACTGTTACAAACGTTGACAATGTTAAACGAGAAAACATTGCAGCTCAGTATTCAAACGCCAATCAAAAAGTAACTGAATCGTATATCTCGAACACGACCAATGGTGATCTATTTGAGCGCGCGTCGTCGGATAATTCGGTGTCGAACAAGAACAGTGTTCGTGTTGACAACACGTATATATCGGATGATTCGACCAACAAGTCGTCCGAAAACGTTGAAATAGCGACGGACAGTAAAATTATAAACAAAACCCATAAACTCGATTCTTATTCGGACACGAAACCGATAACGGAAGATACGCTTATTAAAACAAATTCGACAGCGTCTAACGAAGAGAAATTAATCGCCAAGAGAGTTGAAGATCAAGTTACGGATTCGACGAAAGAAAATACTGAAGGTCAATACATGACTACGTACCAACATTCTTACCAAGCACCGAGGATTAGCGTTGATTTGAGCCCGTCGCACGAAGCTTTCGCTAGAAGCTTGCGGTCGACTCCTGAAAGATCTAGTCCTTCGCCCGGTCGAGAACGAATGAGTCCAGAACGTAGAATGAAATCTGTCAGTCCCGAGAAGTATAGAGCTAAGCCCGCAGAAAACGGTTGTCCGTCGTCTGCCAAGTATTCTACGAGAAAAAAACTGTCAACTACACACATAAAGGACTTATCAAAAAAACGAGCAAACACACCTACTCGAGGTGAAAAGTACGATTCTTCGGACGATTCCGATTGTTCCGGTGCGACTCACGGCACTTATGATAAGTACAAAGGATTCGAAGCTAAGAGATCGTTGTTTAAAGAAGAAACCAAGATTACTTCAACGTCGAAATATAATCAAAAATCACCGTCCACAAGTCCTGTAAGACGAGAAAAGTCTCCTGGATACAGCAGTGAAGGATCAGTGCGAAAAGAAATCAGAACGTCTAAAACGAGAAATAGTTCGCACGAGAGCAGCCCCGAGAGAAGTGCGTTTAAACCGATTAGAATTTATAAATCGTCTCAAACTCAACACAGTGCCCGAGATGATAGAAAAATTCTTATAAAAGAAGAAGAGAACGTTCGCGTTAACAAATACGAGTCTAAAAATAATTATAACGGAGTTATTAAACCCGAAAGCGAAAGCGATCTGAATACAAGTGAATACACGGAATCGGACACACAGAACACTGTGAACAATATTTACGATTTAAAAAATAATTCCATCCAAGAAAAGTTCATTGTTGAAGAACAGGTCTATACCGCATCTTCTGAACAAATTGATGACAATGTAAAAACAACAAAAGACGGAAACCGAATGAACAGAGAGAAATCACCGTTGAAGGTTATTAAAAAAGAAAATATACTCGATCAAGAAAAGTTTATTAAAAATGAAAAATCCAGTAGTGTAGTGAAGGAGAACAAAAAAGTTATATCGACAACACCGAAAGAAAAATCTCCAGTAAAGGAGGTGGGAAAACCGGTTGCAAAAGATACTGCAACATATTCCAGAGCTAAGTTACCAGAAAAGATATTGCAATCGTCTAAGAGTAAAACCGATATAACAGCTAAAAAGGTGACTTCGGCCATGCCCTCGTCAATTAAGAAACCCGTGCCTTCCGGCTTAGAGAAAACGCCATCAACAAAAAGCCTTGTACGTAAAGATACGAAAGAGAATGTCACGCATAAGACTGTAAAAAAAGATCTTTCGAGAGAGAAGGTGGACGTTAAAATCACAAGGAATGATAGCAAAACGTTGGTACAGAAAAATTCGAAAGAAAGTGTTGTTCCAAAAACGGTGGTTAAAAAACCAAGCCAAGAATTACTCAAAGACAAAAAACCTATAACGTCAAACAATAAATCGCAATTAAACGATGCAGATACTAAACCGAAAACGCAGGATCAAATAACCAAAGTTATTGAGAAAAAAGATTCTACAAATAAATTTAAACCCTCCATCAGCCCGCAGACTTCCCAGAATAAATTAAGAGTTGTGAAATCAAGCACTGAAACAAAAACGATTACAGATTCGAAAAGAAATATGGAGAATGCAAACTTGAAGAAAATTCCGTCTACGAGCGTAACCAAACCAAAAATATTTACTTCGACAAAGACGAATGCGAACGAAATGCCATTTAAAGGGACGCATACGTATTCTAAGCCTACCACATCGTTTTCAGCAAAATCTCAGATAAAAGAAGCCACTTATTCTAGTGTCAATAAATCCGTGAAAGTTGATGCGACTAAAAACGTAGAACCAATACCAAAAGACTTGGAAGACGAATTGCCTCCCGATAATTTCGAAAGTGATATTGATTTGGACGATTCTATGGAAAAGCCGACGTACGTTAAACGTGATTCGTCTAGCTCTTCGTCGTCATCTGATTCTTCGTCCGAAGACGAAAACCAAGATGAAGAAGGTAAACAGAAAATTAAAGATTTGGATAACATTAGAATTGAAGCCGAAGAAGAATATGGTAAAAAAATGACTAACAAAGACGCGTTGTTGAACGTTATCGTTCAATTGCCTCAATCGTCTAGAGAATCGTCGCCGGAGTACTTATCGAGATTTGGCCAACCGTATTGTTCCGTATCAGACGATGCGAGTTTGCCTAGGTATGCTGATGTTGTGAGTGAACCAGAAGATGTGAACGATTACCGTTTGCACAGTAACAGGTACGATATTGTAACGGATTTAGACGAAGACAGCAAAGTCACAGTTGCGGATCGAGTGTCAAAGTTTTTGAATAATGTCAACAAGCAAGAAGAAATTAAAACTACGGAAATACCTCAGAGTCCACGAGCAGTAAAAAAAGCCAAAGAAATATTCGAGTCAATCGCGAATGGACAGATCGAAGAAAGTGATATGAATAATGAGAACGGTGTTGGTAATAATGAAAACGACAATGGCACAAACCAATCGTCATCAATAAATACCAGCGATGTACGCGATTCATCGAAAAATATTACCACAAAATCGTCTCTTCTGACGAGGAAAATTTCGGGTGCGTCCGACTATAAAACTAGAAAAGAATTTTTCGAGAACAAAAAATCAAACGCTTCGTCTGAAAAGGCGAAACCAAATAACTCAACTGCCAATAACATAATGCAATCGTCTTCAATAAAGGACAGACGCGCTTCGTTCGAGACGAATGCAGAGAGAAAAACATCGTTAAAAGACAAAACCAATGTCGTGCCCAGAACGAGATCACCAGAGTTGAAGAACAGTTCTCCTGATCGAACGAACAAAAGTCCGACATCGGTCGTCAAAACGGAAGTTTTCGATGTCAAAGTTGAAGAAATCAATAAATCTAGAAGACTGTCGGGGTCAAAGACTGTAAAAGACAGAACGGCGACGTTCGAAAAGAGTAAAATCGCCCAAAAACCCATTATTAAGGAGAATAAAACTAGACAACCGATTCCCACGAGATCGACCGTCAATACAGGCAAGATTTCAGATACGTACACTAAATCAGTGACGGCTTCTAACACTAGGACTTCAGACCGTGTAGCGCCCAACAAATTTATAAGTCCGATTAGGAAAACAAAAATTACAGAGAGCGCGCCGGCCGTTAATTCTAGCAATAAATCCAGTGAAATTACTAACAGAAAGATGTCAAAGAGTCCCGATAGAAAAATAACCATAACTCCGGAAAGAATTACCGAGAAAAGTCCCGAAAGAACTACAGCAGTGAAGGACAGTAGTGTAAATCGTCGTGTAAACGACACATCGTCCAGACAGCGAACGACTACGACCACAACTGCTAAGACTGAGTATGGAGTAACAGTGAAAAGTACTCACGCGCCCAAAACTACACCGACAACGATTAGATCGACTTCAGTCAACGAAGATGAAGTACAAATCGAAGAAATATTTGATCTACACGCTTTGGAGACAATGGTAAATATGTGTATTATGTGATATAGTTTTTGTTTAAAAATGTTTTTATGTGTCACGGACTTCAAATGTGTCTCGCGCGTTTTAATAGTTTATAAATTATAACATTTGACACGTCATACGTTTTGAAAACTTGTAAAAAAAAAATATTTCGAGTAATACGAAAATCAATTATATTATTTAGAAACTTTTAAAATTCTAGAAACTGTATATAATTCCACCGCGATTAATCTCCGCTATAAGTGACGATTTGATTGACAATAATCTAAAGACACGTTTATTTAAATATAATTTCATAAAATATGACCAGTTTTGATTAAAAAAAACCAAATAACAAAAATAGAATTGAAATTAAAAAAAATCGCAAATATGTTAAATAAAATTGTTGAATTTGAGTTCTCTGTAGCATGAAACACATTTTTAACTTACTCCGCCATTTCTTAAGCATCCCATGCAAATGCTATTATAAAATGCCAACCCTGGTTATTAAACAATAAAACATGTGGCTAGAAGAATTTTTCTAATGCTTCAAAGACATTATTTTAGTTTTTTGTCTTCTACTAAAAATTATTTATTTTTTTTTTTGTAAAAAAAAAGTAACTGAAATTTTTATACAT
Organism: Chaetogeoica ovagalla; assembly: GCA_032441825.1. NCBI lineage: Eukaryota > Metazoa > Arthropoda > Insecta > Hemiptera > Aphididae > Chaetogeoica > Chaetogeoica ovagalla. The sequence goes on along the minus strand of CM063735.1, from coordinate 8,823,672 downwards.
ATTATTTACTATAATTAAATTTATACAAAATTAAAATGTGTACAATTAAAAATTATTAATGGATTTTTTTGCGGTTCTCCTTGAAAATCCGAACACAGAACGTTTGAACAAAACTTACGCGTATACGTTTTTCTGGCCTATACGCACGGCGCTGTTTCGAGTTAAAACCCGCAAAAATTATTATTACAATCTTCAATGAGAATGAATAATAGAATAAACATTTTGTTGTTCATTTGAAACGTTATAAATTTACACGCACCTAATAATATAGTTTTAAATTTATTTATGGAAAATAAAAATAATTCTTTTAGCTCGAAAAAGCGGTGGGTTACGACCGCAGAAGACGAATAAGAGCACAAATCCGAGTAGTCAAACGTCAGCTGGAAACGAAAAATGAGAAAAAAGAAACCAACATCGCAACACGCGTGTTAAAAGTATGTATACGCATAATAATAATAATAATAATAATAATAATAATAATAATAATAATAATAATAATAATAATAATAATAATAATAATAATAATAATAATAATAATAGTAATAATAACAATAATAATGTAATATAACGATATTTACGATTTTTTCGTTATTGTATCTAACCGAATGGACGTCGTATTGATTATTACAGAACGTTCCACGAGCTGGTTCGCCAGTCAAGTCTCAAAAACAACAAAATAACGTTACGGCAGAGAAAACCAGTAGCGAACACGTCGAGAAGACCGAAATCGTAAAAAAGCAAAGAAGTCCTTTACCCAGAAAACCGTACCAAAACCCGGTTAGCAATTCACGATCTCCTTCACCGCAAAAGACTCTCAGATCAGTCGAGGAAACTCGATCTCCGTTACCGCAGAGAACGGTACGGCCGGCCGAGAAAGACCGATCTCCATCGCCTCAGAAGAGCACGCAAATCGTGAGCGCCCGATCTCCTTCGCCGAAAAAAACGTCCGTGATCAAACAACAAGAGTCGAGGACCGAAAAGTCCTCTATAAACTCAACCATAACCTCTGCTTCTACGACGGTCACTACGACCACTAAAGGTGAGTTTATTAAAAAAAAAAATTAATATCGACGTACATGAATTAGCAATATAGCGTGTGGAATTTTCAAAATAATTATTACTCCGAATTCTTATTCAGTACGGTAATAACTCAGCTCAGTGTTTACAAATTACATTTCAAAATAATAATTAATTACGCAGCTAAATATACGTTTTTTAATTATTAGAAGAAAAAAATATTCATGACAATATTTTCTCGCGTTCAGGAAACAAATAAACAATTTCCGTGAAAGCAAAGAAAATCCGACGGTTTTTTTAATAGTTTTAAATGCGTTACTTTCACACCGCTACGCGCGCGTTATTATCAAACGTACTGAAAAGAGAAGAGACCGAACAATGATTCGCATAATATAAACGCGGTCTGCAATCGGCAATCGAGTGTTAACGTTATGGGGTTTGAATACGCGCGTTTTTAACGAAATCCTTAGCTTAAATAATTATCGAAAAGATCTCGGAATGGATAGTACGATATAAACCTATTCATTATGTGTGTACAGATAATCGGGTGTACGAGCACTAAACACATTTTCGTTCCGTTCGAACAGGCTATTGTAAAATAATAACAGTTATCGAATTAAATGCCCCGCATACTATTACGAGACATGGACACGAGTATTTCAATCTTTAAGCTTAACAAAACAGAAATAAATAAAGAAAAGAAATAATTTAAATAAAACAGTAATGTTATTATAAACGTGACATCACTTGGCGTTAGACGTTGGTTTTATAATTTATAGAAGTTTCGCGAAAAAAAAAACGAAACAAAAAATTGTCATTAGCATTAAAAACATCGTTCATAGTCAGAAATAATTTATAAGTATAATAATACGTATATAAACTATTTCACGTTTAAAAAAAAAAAGTGCAGTTATGTAACAAGAAAAATTTTGATCGATTACACATATTACGTATTCTCGTCATCGTAACTATGTCATATGCAAAATAAAAATAAATATCGTAACTATCAAAACGATAATAATCAGTTAATTTTCAATTAATCGTAAAATAAAAAAAAAAAATACGTTTATAATTGTATATTCGAAACAGACGTGGTTTTTTTTTTTTTTTTAATCACAATAATTACTACGGTTTTGTAATAATAGCGGCACTCGAATTCTACACAGCATTTGTTAATTATCACTCGTATGTCATTGAATACGAATGAACACAAGTTACAAATTTGTTTTATGCATCGTGTATACAATTGTATATTCTATGCTTTTTAGATTCTTAACGTTTATTACATTTCCGATTTTAGTGCTATGTTCTCTATTTTAACTCCATTCCGAGGAGCGTGAAATTTAATAAAAAAACAAAAAAAAAAAAAACGTTCTCTGCAGCGCTGTGTTTATAATATTTATACGATATTTATTTTAAATTATCAATTTAGTAAAAACGTACGCGTTTAAAAAAAATAATAATAACAACAATTAAAATAAAACGCCGAGATAAAATAAGACAATTCAAACGTGAAAACGTTTCTGATATCATAACCGGATTTTTTTTTTCTAACAAAATTTCAACGTATAGAATTTTATGTGATAAAAATTTAAACCCCGTCGTCATCGAATACGCGAATTTCGTCCCGGTTTATTATAATATTGTCCGCAGCGAACGACGGCAACGAAATGTACGCGGCACACACACTTCTCTCCCCCGTGTTATTTTACCCCGCATGTGTGATCGGGTTTCGTTATGATCTGGTTCGCGTCATTTTCCCCCTCAAACACGTCATAATGTTTTAAAAACGTCGCCAGTACGAGTTAATTTTATATAAATATCATTGGATAAAGTTAAATTCTACGTATAAACATTTCGCATCCAAACGCGTCAATCGCAACGATACACTCGCTTACGAACTTCGCACTCGAACTAATTTCGAACAGCAGCAGCAGCAGCAAAACATTCGGACATTCGTGACAAAACATTTCGCCGCTGTCCCATGCGTCTCCGCGTAAATAACTAAAGTCCGTTTTACGTTTCACCACAATACTCTTCATAAAATAACGCTCCGATGATATTCCAACAGTCCGAAATACGTTTTACAGTTCGACCTTTCTAGTGCATCGCAAGCTCGAACCATAGCGCTATCCCACAGGCGATCCACGCAGAAGGCGCATAAAACGAAACTGGTGTCGTCGCGATATTCCTAATACGCGATTAACTCAACAATTGCTCCACTTCTGCACACACGCCGAGATTGCCGCCTCAATATCGCGCTAAATCAATCCATGTCGTATTATTTCGTCTCGCGGTCATTGTAAACGAACATTCGCAGACTGTACGAATCCATATATTATATATAGAAAAATTGTAAATATTGAAAAATCGTCATCGGCCTCTGCGAATGCCTTCGCTTGCCGTCTTTTTGAGTTCTCGATAAAAAATAAATCACACGAGCAAAAAACGCGCGTTTCTTTTCGTCCGATCGAATAACGACAACACGACGTGTTGTGCCCTCCATCGTCATCATGGTACGCGAACGATGGACTGAATCTCGAGAGAGAGAGAGAGAGGAATAAAAACGCTATATTCGAAATCAGTCTACGCTGACGGACGACCGGTTCCATTATTATTTGTTACAAATGTTATAACGAAAATCGACGCGCGTACGTGTGTGTGTGTGTGTGTGTGTGGGGGGGTAGGGGTACACGAGACACGCACATGTCGCGTCCATATACAGTGTACACATAACCCGGGTGTGTTGGTGTGTACAAACACGAAAAAAATGTGCCGACCACCGATGGCACACTCTATACGGCGGCGTAGTCGGCGTAGCGCGTGCAGTGTGGCGAACGACCTGTTCGAGTGAAAACGTATAACACGCGTAAATAATACGCACGTGCCATTTACATATTATTATTATTATTATGACATTATCGTAGTGTCGGTCGTCTGGTCCACCGGGCATTTTCCCTCCCCGGCGATTTACATACAGAATCAAATAGCGAAACAGAATTACGATTTTTTTTTTTTTTTTTTTCATAAAAATAACGACGTAATCGTTTTTCTTTGTTTTACGGAGAAGAAAAAACGTTTGACGATTGTGTTTGATCAGAAAACATACTTCTATATCTGTCCGCGTAACGAGATCTCCGGCTCGTTCGACATTGAACGACTTTTCGAAAGCGTCGTATGTAATGTGCGTAATTCGTTGCGCACGAGTATCACGTGACACCCACCCGTCGTGCATATCGCTGAAGTCCGTCTGTTGTTCGTGTGTGCAAGAAGAAGAACGCTTAATTTTATCGAAATAATTGACGAGTTCCCGGGGTCTGTGTTCGAGTCGAGAATTAAAAAATACTTTTATATATAAAAAAACAAAAAACTCTCGTCTAACGATATTAACGTTTTTAATTATTGTTATTATTGCGCACTTAAACGGTGTGGCGTTTTCTGTCGATTTTCCACACACCGTCCACCTCCTCGTACACGCCACACAACCGACGACGTTCGGGTCGAGTGCGCAGTCGACGTGGGTATAGTGTAGGAGAGAGAGAGAGAGAGAGCGCGCGATGTAATCGGCACAGGTCCTCGACGCGCGGACACACGAGGCACACTCGGCCGACGCGCACACGGACACTGGACCGCGTGTGTGCTGTCGTCGCGTCGTGCTGTCGTCATAATATTTTCGCGCGATTTCATTTCGTTGTCGTTCGGTCGTCTCGCGGTTTTCAAAATCGTTTTCGTTTGCGGTTTTTACTCGGGGACTCATTCGGCGGCGGTGGTGCGGGGGTTTTTTTTTATCTTTGCCATACGCAAACTTCGCGAACGAAAAAAAAATTCCAATCAAGTACGTACCTATTTTATATCGTGTAACGGACATATTATAAATAGGAAAATCGTTTTAAAAGAAAACCAAATTGTTTTTTATCCGAAAAAAATTCAATCCGGTTTCGAAACATGCGAGAATTACATATTTTTTTTTTTAAAAAAAATATCGCCTAGTGTATTTTAGACGACGCACTAGGTTTTCGAAAGAAAACCGTTCAAAATGATATATATATATAAAAAATTAGGTATTTCAAAGAAAACTATTTCAATTCAACATATTGAATATAATATATTAATATATATATATATAATATTTTCTTTGAAATTCTTTCTGTACTCTTAATTATAATTTTTTTTTTTTTTTTTTTAGTCATTACCGTTTCAATACGAACATCGCGTTAATAGATTTGTTTTTAATATCTAATGTTAGGAAAACTGTTGATTATTGTGTTGAAAACAATTGCTGAAAATTTCTTTAAATATGCGTTGGTTTACACAAATGTGCGTGTAAAAAAATGTAATTCAAAATAATTAACGTATACGCTTTATAATAGTTTAAACGCGTATCGAGAATTTTTAAATTATAACATGTGTGATGTAGACACGTACTTTTTATACGTTTTATTTTTTACAATATAAAATTATAGTAAATTTGCGCGGTCATCGCGGTCATTATATCTCGTTTAACCCTCCGTTTTTCGCCGGTTCGATAGATTTTCAATAATTCTTCGGGATGCTGTACACCGCCGATTATATAGGAGTTCAGGCATTTTTCTTTTATTCCATTTGTTCCCGTACGAATTCATTTTTAGCTATACAAATTAGCCACGGTTTCAAATAATACTTAGTAAATTATTATCCGTAGGACATAATACATTCGACTTGCATTTACTCACTCGGCGGTAGAAATATTAGCGCGTGTGTTCTTTAAGCGTTTGTTATTTTCTCAGGATATTTTATTTTTCTATATCATGGAATATTTTACGATTTTTATCGAGAATTTTCTTTTTAAATTTTTTATATACATATATAAATGCAGGTTAGTAGTTTTCGGTGCGTTTTTTTTTTTTTTTGAAACGTACAGTACACCCCACGCGAGCTTTAATATATTTCAACTGGTATTCATTTATAATATTTATACCATTACAAACGTTCAACGAGACTGCGGTGAAGGACGAGAAGGTCCCCCCCCCCTCTTATATATACTAAACATAACCTGACCTAACCACGCGGGAGTGTTAAAATATTTATTTTTAAAGACCGTGCGCGTGTTGAACTTTAAATCCGCTCGTACTTTTGTCGCGTCGATCACGGGGTCCGTCGCTGATTTCGTACTCGGTATCCGATCGTATTCCGTTCCGCTGTAAACCAATACGCGCCTATGGGGGACGTTTGCGATTGCCATTGACATCAGTCTCGCGCCATTCTATTTTTACATACAATTTAATTGTTGTTCGATCGTCGACCAGTTAGGAAGGAGGGCATTGGGCTAGAAGTATTTTTAACGATCGAAAAACATTATTTTTACTCGTTATTTAATGTCAACTCGCAGCTGTAGTAGCAATAAACACTGTTCGAAGCGTACTACGGCACCAACGAATACATTTCTCGCAGTGGTCTAATAACAATTATTATTGATCGTCGTAATTATCATATTCAGTCGGATTTCTGTCGAAATAAATTATTCCATTCCGCCGATACCGTTGGACATTGCAATGCGAACTTTTTATACTCGGACGCTAAAGCTCCTCGGCCACACACACACACGTTCCGTCGTTCTTTCGTACTACGATATTGCGAATGAATGAAGAACACTTCCCTGCAGGGTTTTGGTGACCCGTGACGTGTGGTTTCCTTCACTATAATCTTAACTCTGGAACGTTTTCTCCGCCGTTTGCGGAGTGTTGAGTTCTTGTAGGCATCAGTCTTGATAAATAGTTTTTTTTTTACTATTCGGTGGTACTACGGCACTGTTTCACCGTAAAAATTCGTTTTAATGTTGAAATAATATTTATATGTAAATAAGGCTTTACTAATGTCTACTGACGACCCAGTCGCGATCCTTTCGCTCTCTCCCTGTAGACTGGCTAATGTGACAGATTCGAATGTCCCGCGCACTCCGTATGCGACCTTACGTATGACGTAGATGAGAGATTAAAAAAAACTTAAATTCTCCAAACCGTCCGTGCGCCGCAATAATAATAATAATTATTATTATTATTATTCATACTGCGTTTTTAACACGTGCTTATATAACGTATAGTTTTAAACGGTGTGTAATGTTCACGTGCAAAATTTACTTTGAATTATATATATAAAAAAAAAAAGACCGGTAAATTTTCATTTATTGCGTTTTATTAGCGACAATAAATAATTTTTTTTCACTTATTATTATTTTCCATATCGTCGGGTCTCGACGTCGTAAAACTATTGTGTGTATTATACGATCGTATATTTATTATAAATACTTATACTACAATCGTTTTCGAATAATCCAATAAGGGAGTCAATGATAACATTTAATACGTTAGAATCGGTGAATACTAAATTTTTTGTTGAAAATTTTTTCTTATTATTCCATAATAATTTATTAAAACCTGTAATATTTTCAAACAAATTCGTATACCAATTTCGCTGGAACAATCTCCGTATATCACATCGCGTATTGTAATTAATTACCAGTTTATAAACATTTTTCTAATTTTATAAAAATATATTGAATGCGTCGAATACAGTTGTAGAGTTTTCCTGCGTTATTACAATAATTGCAATTAACGGACTCTTAACAATTTATGTGTAATAACTGAATCTTTGAACCGTATTTTTTTGTTTTTTTTTGTTTTTAGAAAGTCAATTATTTCATTAATTACAAGAAATCATTTTCCTACGTCCGATTTCGATAATTATTATACGAATTGTCGAGGCAACATTTCTTGTACACGTTTATTGCGCGTATAACTCGTTTTTAATTCGCGCGGATTACTATTTATATATATATAACACTCGGATTTAATATTTATAAATATTATTTTACTAAATGAAAATCGCCGGAGTATAATACGAGTGAGCACACGTATTCGTACAAATTAACACATACTGTTCCGGAACGGTACCTGTAAATAATTCGTTCCGCCGAGATTTTACTTTCTACGAGTTTTTCTTTTTCCCACCCGAATTCGTTTTTTCGTTGGAAATTTAACCGAACCGTGTGTGTGCCCTTCACGATGAGTTCTGTCGTATTTCTTTTTTCTTTTTGTCTCGTACACAATTTGTCTACCGTGTAATATCCGCGTGAAAACCATTTATATTCACTACGAAGGTTTAAGGCCGAAATAGTCCCGGTAATCCACAGTATAAGAAAAAAAATAACAAATAAATTCCTATACGTTTTTTTAAAAAACTATCGTTAATATATTGTTTTTTCAATTTAACGTTAAGAGAAAACAATTATCCGTTCGCGAGTCAGTAGAGAGAGTATTTATTGTCTTCCTGTACACTAATCGTTTACATTATCCGGCCGCCAATCGATTTATGCGCGTACTAATAATTAATATTCAAACGACGAGATCAAACAGCATAAAATTATCTTGTTAACACAAAAGACTTTGCCCGGAAAACAGACGTGCGTGTGTGTGTGTACAATACAACACCACGCACTAATAGTGATTTGTGTAAAGAGTGTCGGACAAGACTTTTGAAGTTATTATTATTATTATTATTATTATTCAATTTCGGTACGATAAGTCGAAAAACGTTTTAAAAGAGTTTGAAAATTTAACACGAGTGTTAATCACATTCAAGTTAAAAATAATAATAAAACTCGCTAAAAAAAAAAAAAAAACGTACTTTTTAGCTTACCTACATCATAATACGTAATATTCACACTAATTATATTTGTTCAATTGAGAATTCAATTCTATTGCGTATGATGTGATAATAACATAAAACAAAACTTTTATTATAAAAGCAAATATTTCGTTCTCGATTCCCGTAATATTTCCACGCGTTATTATTTATAATATGTTCCTCGTCCGCGTTACGTGATTATAATTTAACTTTGTTTTTTTTCTTTGCAAACGCGCGATAAAAAAAAAAAAATGAAAATCGACGAATATAATCAGATAAACGTCTGCTGATAATGTGCTATTTTCGCCAATAATCGCTTATATATATTTTTCGCGTCGTACACTATTTAAACGATATTATCTAGTAAAACGCGGACATTAAAAATTGATTCGGAAATGAACGTTTCTTTGACGTTCGTTAAAAGAAAAAAAAACCTTTATATTTTTCGATTCCGATACACGCGTATCGACACGTGTATTCCCCTTTTATAACGTATAATCGACGTTCGAATTATATTATTATTATTATTTACGACGACGGCGAACATTTTAATTTTAACTATTGGAAAAAAAAATAAAACTAAGAAAATAAAATATTCGTGTCAACGGTGATAATTTTCGTGACGGGCCCATTGCCAAAACGCTTTTTCGTATCGGGAATAATAAATGACGTTGTACGCGGTTTCGTCTCTCCCCTTCGTCGTTTACGGACGTATTTCCGTAGTATTAAAACGTTATACAGCGCTTTATTATTTAGTAACAATTTTTTTCTTTACGTTTTGCTTCGGATTCTCAATGCAACTGCTCTTGGCACAAATTATTGACTCGTAGAAACGCTCCCCGTTCGTACCCATTTTCCGCGGTAACCATTTTTTCTGTTTTTCCCACATCTTCAATAGTTTTTTAAACGCGGCCCGAAAAACTCTATACGAATCGATCTCGTTAAAAACTGCAAAAAAAAAAAGAGAGATTTCCGTCCAAAATTTATTATTATATATTTCGAAAATAACGGTTTTAGAATTTCGAAAAAAAAAATTGCATATTATTTTAATGAAAAATGACGATCGAACTTTCGATTGCAGACAATCGCGATATTTTTTCAACGTGTAGTACGCATAGTTAATAATAATAATATTATTAATAATAATAATAATAATAATAATAATAATAATAATAATAATAATAATAATAATAATAACAATATAATATCGTAGTAGCTCAGAATCGTTTTGTCGAATTGCTATTTGCTTTCAAATTTATAATAACCAAAAAAAAACACTAATCACTTAACACTCTTTTATTTTTTAAATTTAATTACGCGTTATAAGATATATATTATTCGGCCGACGTGTGCGTAGAAACTCTGATGAGTTTATATTTATTTCCAGAAATCTAGGAATTGCAGTGTTTAAAATAACCGTCGAAGGCTATAACTATTCAGGCACCGCAGACTGAGCGTATTGCCGAAAGTCGTGCCAATTTCATTTTTTTTTCGCGCCACGGTCGTGACGTTGCTCTTATTAGAAAAAGTTTTTTTTTTAATTAAAACAAAAAAAAACCCGAACGTTTTATTTTCTAACCGACGTGTAAACTCTCAGCGGTACAACAACAACCAATAATAATAATAATAATAATAATAATAATAATATATATTATTGAATTTTCACCATAAATATACGTGTTATTATGGAAACGGCGTTTTATCGTTTTGTTTTTCGTTACGTTCCCGGATTTCTATTACAAAAATGTCGTCTCGTCGTAACAACAACGACAATAATAATATAATAATTACTCTCTGTTGTTGTTTGTCGAACCGTTTTATAACACAGCGTTTTTCTTATATCGTCGCGCAAAAAATTCTCGATTTTCACATTTTTATTATTATTATTATTATTATTATTCATTCGCTTTTAATTGATAAAAACGAAATCGCGTATGACGCGATAATTAAATGTATTACGGCAAAAACGAGGAATTATTATTTTACACACGACGAGTGAACGCACTATTTATTCGCGCGTTCGTTAATACAATATAACATAATAATATATTGTACAAAATCCATTTAAACGTGTGATAATATTATATTATAGTGAATAAATGTTATATATATATATATATATATATATGGCGTCTTATCGTACGATATTTTTCGCGCGTGTATAATATTACCTATTTATTTGTGCGGCTCGTATACAGAGTGTTTTTTTGTAGAGAACAATATTTTTTTTATTCCGTTTATACATATAATATTAGTGTTTCTACAAATAATCGTGGAAATTAGTTTTTTTTTTAAAAAAAAAGTAATTTAAAAATAATATTTACCTAGATTATTATAAATATATATATATATATAAATGAGAAATCCAGAAAGTCCTTGACGGAAACATCAATCCCGTGCAAGCAATAATAGCGCATATTGCAGTATAATAATATAGTAATGGGCTGGGATGTCATAAGTATTCTATAAGCGATTATTTTATAAAACCGCGTAAATTATCTAATTTTGTTTTTTTGCCACTTTTCCAATACAATATTCGTTATTATAACGCGCGATGCAAAATCGCAACGCGCGTTATTATTACATAACGGGCGTAGCGTTTACGCGCGATATAACATTGTCCGAGAGAATTAAAATAATAATAATAAATTTATTTATATAGGTACTGAACCACCGCACATCATTATAATAATAATATGTAATAATAATAATAATAATAATATGGGTGACACGCCCGAATCACACGCGCGACGACGAACGGTCAATTATTTATTTTTTCTACAGTCCGTAAACGTGTTTCCCGTCGGTCATTTCCTCTTGCGAATAATAAAAAAATCCATTGTCCAAACAAGTCATCTCGCGCGCATATGTGTGTTATATATTATCTGCGATGGCGCACAATCGTTTCCCGTAGCGGTAAATGTTGCGCGCACGTAATGTCACTTTTTTTATGATTATCGCGTATGGAAAATACCGCGGCAGACAAAAAGACACAAAATATTCGTAATCGGTTTTCTTTTAATTTTGAAAAAAACGTATAAACTTTCGTAATCTTTTGATTAGAATAGAAATCTGAATTCGCGTTTGCGATAATTAAATGAAAATAATTCGACACGCGAGAAGGGGCGCCTCTGTTAATGTTTTACGTTTTATAATTATTGAAAAAAAAAAAAAAACAAAAAAATGTTACCGATTTTATAAGGATAGCGTAGTGCGCGGGCCATAAATAAATAAAAAAAACAAAAAAAAAATCGTCGGCATTAACCGGTAAAAATAATATTTTATAACTCGCATTGCGTGTCGCCCAATTTTATTATATACATTTTTCGTCAAAATCGTCGATTTCGAATTATATACACGTTTTTTTTTTTGATAGTAAAAAAAATCACTTTTTCCTACACACCGCACACTAGTTTTTATCGGGGATTCGAGTATCGTGATACTAATAACGAAGTTGTTTTCAAAACACGTTTTTATTTATTATTATTATTAATTTTTTATATTTCATAAATATACATATATAGTGTTTATTGTACGCAATACATGCGTGTTTTGACAGTGAGCGGCCGCCGCCGCGATATACACTACTAATAACGCGAGTAAATTTTATGATGGCATATTACGCGACGTTATTCCGTTTTTTTTACAGTTTATACTTTTTTATTTTCTAGAATAATTTCTTTTTTCTAGTTTATATTATGTGCATGTGTATAATAACGCCCGTATACACCCGACTATATTCTCGCGAAACAGTTTTTTTTTTTTACATTATAATACGACTTTTTATCTACGCGTATATTACTGGAGTAAAAAAAAACTCGGCGTTTCTCACCGCGTCCGTTCTACGGCGATAAAACTAATAAATATTTCTTATTTTCAATCGAAAAAATTCACAAACGTGTTTATCACGCTTACGTATTATATTGTGCGCGATCGCGGTTTCAGTGACCGATCCGTGATTTGGATTCGACCAGAGAGAGAAAAAAAAATTATTTTTCCAATAACCTTAACCTAAATATTAGGCGATATCCGCTTGTTTACTCTTATTTACTCGATACATCACGCGTACACCTATATTTTGGCTCAAAAAAAAAAAAAAAATCTGTATAATAAAACCAACTTATTTATATAATTTCCCGTAGACAAAAAAAAAAAAAATCGACGTAGTTTGAATAAAATATTTTTAATAACTTTAAAAAAAAAAAAAAAAAAAATTAAAAACGCTAATTTCTGTGTATTTTTCTACGCAGTGTTCATTTAAATATACCACTCTCGATGTATCGATCAGCGTGGAAACCATTGTATATATATATTATAATATTGTAACGCATCGCTCAGTATAATTTTTTATGTGTATCGAATCGCCTTCTTTTTTTTTCTTTCTTGTCTTTCTCGCGTTTTTCATTCGCCCAAAACTCGATTCGTTCGAAAATTGCACCAGTCTCCATCTATGTAACGTCCATAAATTCGATAGGGGAAATTATCGGAGGAAAAAAAAACAATCTAAACACCATACGCGTAACAGTTCTTTGACACCGCACACACGTTATAGATCCTCTATAGAGATGATGATTTCCCACATAGACGAGCGTTAGTTTATTAATAATATTGTATAAAAAAAAATATATATATATGTAAAACGATAACGCATTCGACACGGACATCATCGCCGCACGACCGACCGTGCCGCGTCGAAGTGTTATCGTCGTCGTCGTTGACACAATCCACTGTGCTGATATCAATAGAAAATCTTTTCTCATCACTGTATAACGTGCCGAGAGTAGTATTATAAATACTTTATTATAAAATCAACGTTGTGTTCCAAAGAGGCGTTTCGATGGATAATTTTTTTTTTTTTTGAGATGATCCTCCAAAAAAAAAAAAAAGTGTGTTTATAACCGGACCCCGGGGTATTCTCGAGAAAGCGTATTTCAACGTAGAAATTAAAAAAAATAAATAAATATTAAATCTATCGGAAAAAATAATCGATATTGCTCGCTCGATTCAACGTAAACCTCATGTGCGTGCTGATCTGTCGGCGTGTAGCTATCGCACATAGATATGATCATTGACGGGAGAAGAAGTACATTATGAGCGTCTTGAAATAAAGATTTCTAAAATGTCGTACGAACGAGTGATTGTAAAATTTTTTGTATTTTCGATTTAACAATTACAAAATGTTTACAGTTGTTGTAATGTAATGAAAAAAAAGTAAAATTAACCTATTTTTATCGGTTCAACTGCAACGACGTGCCAATAATAAATGTACGGAAGCGCTAATCCAGTAAGACGCTCCTGACCATAATTGCGTCCCTTGTAACTTGTATGTTTTATACTGATGTTTGGTATACGGCTCGCGTAGTATAGTATCGACAGGGCCGCATTATGCGTTAGGCAAGAGGGACGGGGGGGGGGGGGAGGAGGGAAATAATTAAATCCCGAATTCATTTTGGCGATTCCAATTGCTAATATCATCATTCGAAAGATCATTTCCAAAACTGTCAAGGGTCAAATGCAATTTTAGATTAACGATAAAGCAATAGTACGTCTGAATGCCTTAGCCATTTCGTTTTCGGAATAACAAGAAGTGTTTGATGAAGTCATAAATGATTTCGTCTAGAAGGAAAGCATTTTAAAATATAATATTTTATAATACAAGTTAACTATTTACTACACAGTCGTTTATTTTATCTCTTTTCTCGTTATTAACAACGTGTTTTGGTTACCAAAGTATTTTTAAATAAAAATATAAATCAATATAATTTTTAATTATATAGAATTATTCGCATAAACATGTCTCGGTTTAATACGACCCCGAGCATCAGCACACAACGTTCATTTATTTCCGAGCTGAAGTTATTTTGAGACACAAGAATAATTCACCAAGATAAATTTGCAACTGAATTTCCAATAATATTTCGTACCTAATGAATTATTTTTTTTTCTTCTTATGTTTTATCTAGTGAAAAGTATAATTTTGTTTTTATTGGTCCAATGGACGGGGTGGTTTGAACCACTAAACAATCGCTCACGGATTTACCATTAACACGACATATATACACACATGTATAAATGAACACATTCCCGTCGATTTCGCATTTGAAATATTGTAAACGCGTAATACGTTATCGTTTTATTATTATTTTTTTTTAATCGTATGCGCGTTCCACTTTTGCTAGCAAATAACAACGTTGTTGTTCACGAAACCGTATTAAAACGTCATTACTCGATAATTAACACCACGAACCATGTTTATGAAACTGTATATGGGATAAGACGTAAAGTTTTGTTGTTGTTATTATTCATCGAATGATATACGCCGGCCCCACTTTGTCGTCGTAATTGTAAATTAATACGTTGCGCAGACTAAAATAACGAACAAAACGACGTGGATAATATGCCGACGTGTGAAAAGGCGCAAAATAGAAAACAAAAACCGCACGAGGAGTGCGTAACCAACAACTGTAGGCACGAGATGTTTAAAAAAAATGAGACTTTTGAAATGTATTTTGTGTTAAAAAAAAAAAACCCCCGTATTACATTTTGTAATTAATTTTTTATACAGGGCTAGTGCGTCTACCCCGCGTTTTCTCCTAGTCCGCAATTCATTCGACACGAACGCCAAATATATTGTCTATATTACATTTTACCCCCTATTTTTATTTTCCCTTACGACATCCTATAATAATTGAAATAAATTCACGGGTGTGTGTATAGTATAAATGGCACTTGCATAAAGACCGAAAGAATTGAAGAGAGTTAAGAATCTGAAAAACTCTCGTAAAAAAAACCTTTTTTTTTTTACTATACTCAGCTGACAGATTGAATTATTTCTTTTTTAATACGCATCTAAATATGAAATAGGGAACATATTTTTAATTATGAACCCTAATAATAATAATAATAATAATGATATTAAAACGTCTTTCCAGAAAATAAAAGTATTGTAATTTGTACCGGTTTGTATAACTTTTTCGACTTGTAACGCGGGATTAGTGCTTTGGGTAACATTGAAACTACGTTATATTACATTAATGAACTAGGAACATAAGATTATTTGTCTATGTAACGGGATTAATTAATAACAAAAGCATAATTTTCATTTTAAATATTGGAATTATAAACGTCTTTAAAATGTGATTTCGTCGTTTTTCTTTTCACCCGCAGTAAAAAGTGAACAAGCCAGCACGAGCGTTTTTCAAGAACAAAACGTTACGGATTCGATTACGTCCAGCTACGGCGTGGGACCCACCGACGACAATGGCAGGCCGTTGTTCGGTTTGAGAGCTCTCAGAAAGACCAACACCAACCAAACGATTACCGGTAAGCAACCGTAGAGGAGCACGCCCGTGTGCTTTCTGGATTACACACGATTTTGTTTCTATTTTTTTTTTTTTGTTGTCACTCGCGGTTTAAACCGATTCGAAATTCGAAAATTTTCACACTTTTTTTTTGTAGCGAAACACGCGGTCTTTTCCTAACACAACAATTGTGTAATCGAAAACGTATAAAGATTTATATTATTTCGTTTCCAGAACTCCAATAAGAATACGTCGTCACCGTAATGTGCAATAATAATAATAATATTATTATTATTATTATTATACCGTTTGTATTGACATTTTAAGCAATACGCGATGGATGTAAAAAAAAAAAAAACTCACTATATTCCACGAAGAATTCGTGTTTTATCAAACAGTCCCACACCGTTATCAAATTTTTTATGTATACAATTTGAATTGTTGATTTTTGTTTCAATTAATTTACAAAATACCGAGAGAGACATAACGCCATCCTAAATTTTTATAAATGGGAAGCTGCGACCACCGTAATAATATATGATACGGTATTATAGTGATAATTAGGAGAGTGTTGGGATTTATATGCATCGACGTGTTTCTCCGCAGTATTCAACCATAAATTTATTTATAGTAACATCAACAAAATCGTGTCTCGTTGAAACAAATGGCGTATTTTTTTTTTTTTTTTATTGCACGTATTTTTCCATATAACACGCATTTAAACGCAAAACAAAAAAAATGCGTGTTCTACGGTAGATTTTAACACTTACGATGATGTAATCAATACGTGAGTAAATGTGGTATAGAATTTATTAACAGAGAATAAATCAAAATAATTCTACTAAAGCACTAGGATTCTTACCGCATTACGTGTTTATAAATCGCACGTTATTATTATTTCACGTAATAAATTTCAATAGTGTTGATTAATATTTTAAAATAAAATTTGTTCGATTTTATAATTTTAGATTTCGAGCGAAAAATCGGTTTTACAATGACGTTTATTTATTTATTTTTTTTTTTTTCGTATACAAATTTTCGACTAAAAATAAACGTACATTATTCGAATCGTTTTTCAAATTTTTTTTCAGTAGTTTTTTATGTTTCTTCTTAATACGAAAATAAACGGACAATTGGAAGAAAAAAATATTTTCTCGATGGTTTTTTTAAACGCGGCACAAAAGCTTATCGAAACTTATTAGAGCGTTTAAAATTTACATTTTATACGTAGAGAAATTTTCAAAAAAAAATTCTCTCAGAATTTCGGACTGTTTATATATTACACGTTGAGCTATTATTCCAGTGATAAAAATGATAATTTTTTTTTTTTTTTGCGTTTTAAGGTACAAAACGTTACTTAAACCAAAGTAATGAGAATTCTTTTATTATTATTATTATTATTATTACCACTTTAAATTTTCCGGCAAAATGTATTTGTACATACCGAACTTCGTTCAGAATCGCGTTTTATTGAATTCATCAATGATTTTTCATATTGTTTTCAAATTCATAGCGGTTCGCCGCTACCCGTTTTGTTTTTACTATAAATAAATATTATCGGTTAATCGAATTATCGATTTTGGAAATTCTTATTAAAAAATCTTTGGGAATTTCAATTACTGTTTTCAATTAACGCACATAGGAGCCTTCTTATAGTAATGACGATTTTTCCGTTTAGCCGACGATTTCCGTCAAGTCGCGGTCGATTCGCACGACGCCGTGACCACGGCGCGGGTGACCGATCACAACGGCACCAGTAAACCGGTGTTCGGGTTGAAGGCGTTGAAAAGCGACGACGAACCGTTGACGAGGACCTCAGGCGTCCACCGGACGAATGTGTCCGAGCAAAAAGGAGGCGTCGACCAGCTGATCACCGACCACAAGGGCAAACCGCTGTTCGGGTTGAGGGCTTTGCAGAGCATCGGCAAATCCGAAGACGAAATCGTTCCCGTCTACGACGACATGCCGGAACCGCCGGTATCGCCGAAACTGAGGGAACTCGTGCTCAAACACGAGGAACACGCTAGTGAGTATATTTGCAACGAAATTTATAACGAAAAAAAAAAATAAAATTTTTATCGTTGTGTGAGGGGACACTGCTGCTGCAGTGGTTCGAGCGGCACGCATTGATGGAAATCTCAGAGTTCTATTTGTGTCGTTCGGAATTCCAAAGCGATACGACGTGTATAAGGATTCTTATGAAATTCCGTTCGATTTTCGAGAATTTTTATATTTATACGAGAAAAAAATATATTTCTAATTTTAAACTCTAAATACGGCAATTTTTCCGGTTTAAAAGAAGAAAAAAAAGCCGTGAAACACGTTAAATTTTGCCACAAACTGTTACGTTTTTTCCCCCGATTACAGATTTTCTAATATTTTTCGGCGTTGTCAGAATATGTGTGTGATAGAATTTCGTTTGCAGGCTATCGTAATATAAACAATTGTATACATAGAAAAAAAAAATCCGCGGCCGAAATAATTGCAATTTTCAAATTCACCCCGAAATTAACGAAATATTTTTCATTTATTTACGCGCGTATATTATTGAAAATAAATAACTGGTAGAAATGTCCGAGTGTTTTGAAATAAATAAAAACACGTTATTGTGAAACCAATCAAAACAATTGATATGAAATCGTTATGAGTTGAGTTATTATTGTCTTTTTATTAGAAGAGAGTTCCAAGATGGAGACGCAACCCAGACTAAAACCAAAAGCGAAATTTAGAGACAGTTTTATACTAGACACCAAAGACGAGGGTTTGTATTCAGCTTTCGAAGAAAACGGATTTACAGAACCCGGCAATTCAGTAACTTTGCGTTCGATCATTAAAAACTCCGAAGACGATCAGAACAACGGTATTGAAACTGGAAAAAAAAAACCAGAAATTATTGATTTTTGGATATTTTATTCGCTAATACGATTTATATTTTTTTTTTAGAAAATATTATAAAAAGCAAAAGTCAATCGACAATTTTTCAATCAAAGAGCGTTATGAGATCCGACGGATCTGGAAACGTGTCGGTAACGCAAGACTTCCTGAAAGGTTAGTATACAATATATATTTATTGTGTAACGATGCCGTTGATGCGAGAAATGTCGATTTTTTTTTAAATGTAGTGTTAGAACGAGACAACGCGTTCGGGCGTTTAGGTGAAAATAAAAGTTATTTTGAACTGCGTCCAAAACGTAATTAAAACGCGCGCGGAAAAAAAAACTCCACACACACACACACACAACTACACTTTTTTAAAAGTCGTTATTTGTGCACGGAAACAGCCAGCGTTAGGACTATATAATATAATTTTAAACTTTGCACCGGTGCTGCTCGCCTGCAATATTAAATGAAATCGTTTCAGTATTTAAACGTTGGCCTAGTTTTCGGTTTTCTGATATTTTCGTTAACATGGCCAGTAATTTTTTTCCTACTCTTCGCCGCTCTTATTATCTTACGAATTTCACTAATACAACGGGAACACAGTATGCTTTTAGCTGGTAATTTCGCAACGATATGCGCATTTGGAGATTTTTTTTTCTCTTATTTTTCAAAACGATTAATTGTATAGTTATAATATTTTCGGTTGTTGATACGAATACGCACGTACACGTTTGATATCTATCGCGCAGGTGAAGTGTCTTCGGTGAACGATCAAACGCCGTCCGGGAAACTTACCCGGGGACGTTACACGTACCAGAGCCCCGACGATTCGGACGGCAAAAACGGCGTGGCCAAAGTCATCACAGTCACTGCGGATATCGGCAAAGACGGTACCGTCGTTCGGGAAATCGCCGAAATCGCTGACGAATCCAACGGTCCGGATCGTATTGACGGTAAGAAAACAGTGAAGAGAACTCGTACCAACGACAAGTTCGAGAGTATTCAGAAAAGATTCAGCCAAGAAAGTTTCGATCGAGACGGTTCGTCTAGGCGTTCGTCCAAAGAAACGAACGGGTACGAAAAACCGGAAGAATCGCCGCAGTCCACGCCCAGAACGAGTTTGGTGCGTGGAGATTCGATCAAAGCACTGCAACATAAATTTCAACAAGCCACCGGTAAATTGTAGGGACAATAGTAATAATATATCATACGATCGAACGATGGAGATTTAATATTTGCCGCGTTTATTGTTATTGTTATTGTTATTGACATAATTGTTTCGCGTGTGTTCAGTTTCGTCCAGTTTAAAACAAAATAGGCCAGTGAAGTCCGACGATTCGTCTACCACCAGCAGCAGTGCGAGACGAGTCGAAGAAAAAACGGTAACTGCCAAATCGAACACGTCGAAAACCACCTCGTTTCTTGACAACAATTCAAGAGTGACTGGCGTGCAAGACGTTTTGACCAGAATGCGAAACGCTGATTTGGGTAAATGTGTTATCCTAAGACAAAAAAAAATCCCTCGTACATACACACATTTAACACTTATTTTGTCAATACGTAATGCGCGTAGTCGTAGAGACAGGCGACACCACTGAAGACACTGAAGCCCGTGCACTGCTCAATAAGTTTTTAGGCGCGTCAGTCATCCTCCACGGGATGGAACAAGGAGGCAATAAGTCTTCTATTTCTAGTCCCGGGACCGCGACATCAAGTAGTGCTTCACTTGTTAACCAAGTGGAAAAACAAAGAGCTCAGGTACGGTTTTAAAAATGAATTATTACTAATCGTTTTGAAATAAGAAAAAACCGATACGACATTGTATGGGGGAAAAAAACGCTTATAAAATTTAACTATCAATATATAATATTTTGTTCCTATTGATAAATATTCGAAATTAAAAAAAAAAACATTTTCTCTTCCCTCCCATAGGGAAAATATAATATAAAAATATAGCGAAACTATAATAAATCCGATTTTAATTCGTATTAAAAAATTATTGTCACAGTCATTGTGTGTTCTTTGTCGAATTATAAATATCCGAGTACAAAACGAATATTATTACGCGTCAAGTGAAATAATTAAATTTAATCTCTTTTGTGTTTGTACATAAAAAAAAAAAATCCCGTTCTTATTAAACTTTAAATGGTCATTATTAGTTTCATCGAACCAATCGTAACTATTGATTTTATAAATTCAAAAAATAATTATGTAATCTACATAAATAATTGTTGTTCGCACACTCATTGCTTGATTAATTTTTGTTTTTATTATACATAAGTAAGATAAGAAAATATAAACGCGTTTAACAATAAATTACAAATTGTTTTTTTAGTTAAACGTATTAATTCGATTAAGAAAACAGAATGTTAAATAATAATAATAAGTTTTGGAAATTTTGCTCTAAATTATATTATAATTAAAAATGATAAGAATTAATAATTTACGACGGGGTTTCGTTAAAACCGTTAAGTAAAAAAAAAAAAAAAAAAAAAAAAAACGTTCGGTTGTTTATTTTAAGTTAAAACAGTAATTTTAAATAGGTTTATCAAATCGAAAAAGAAAACAACGTTCCGAGTTGTCAATAATAAACACGAATCTGTTTTATATCCCATAAAATATACGCGTGTCCGCTAAATAATTATTTTTATTTTTCAATCGTATTTTATATCCTATAAAAAAATAAATAAACTTTTTTTTTTTTATATATACGTCTGAATAGCGTAGTCAGCGGATAGCCAACGCGCAATTTCACAAAACGTTAAAAATAACTTCATTCTTCCATAATTCGTCTTAATTTTTATTTCCACTCGAGTATGTAAAGTGTAATAATAACGGTCGTCTTGTAAAATATAAAATGTTCTAAATTATAATATTTCGTAAACACTATATAATATACAAAATACACACAGTAATAAATTCGAAAAGTTTAATGTTATCGAATTCGGCGCGCGCGCATTTCCTTTTGTTTCGGTTCATTCCGAGACTATTTTAATCGTGTAAAATTATCAAACGCGTAATTATTACAAAAAGAGAGAGAAAAAAATCTACGTCAACGCGGTGTTTTTGTGCACGTAACTACGACGATATTAATGCTTTATAATAATAATAATAATAATAATAAAAATAATCATAATAATAATAATAATAATATTAATGTACTACGAAACAAAACATTAATAATAATTGCGATGCCGTACAATATTATTTATAGTCTCGTGACGTCCGCACGGACGACAAAATCTCTCGGGGGATCGTTCAAAGTGGTGGTACACACGCGGAATATTATTGAAAAAACAAAGAAAAAATACGAAAACACGCGACGGATCTCTCTCTCTCTTATTTTTTCTTTTCCGAGATTGTTATTATTTTGTTTTATAACATATACGAACGTCATTCGACGTATAATTTCACGGATAGTTTCGTGTGCGCCGCTCTCCTGTGAACGTCAGACTCTCGCGCCCGCGTACCACCGGAGACGCTGCAGTGAAGGCACCGACGACGATTCTCGTATCGTTTATACTGTACCGACTCGGTTCTTTTCCAAAAAAAAAACCTGAAAAACCTAAAAAAAAAAAAAAAAACGGTTTCTCTAACCGCGAAAGACAGCAATTTCGCGCGCATTTACAATTTGCGTAAGTCAAAGTGTGAACTCTTTTCCCCGCGGTACGCGGAAATTTTAAAATATTTTTTTCTCGTCATCATAAAACAATAAGGAGTAATTACGATCACGAAAGTGTATTTTTACGTAATTTTACGGGGAAAAGTTTTTCCGACATTCTTTCAATTTTGGTTTTCATAGGGATTTTTTTTTTTTTGTCTTTCGAAAAATCCGTTTTTTTTTTTTGCTTTTTGTCACAACGACACATACGGTCAATAACTGCGGTGTACGGCCGCCGCCACCGCCGCCGATTTCCCTCCCGTTGGACAATGTATTTTGGCTTTGCGCGTTTCACGACGAAAATAATATTTGAAGGCAAATCCTATTTTGGTCAGCGCGGCGGTTCAGTCGACGACGACGAATGCACTCAGCGCGCGCGCGCGTTCAGTTTGTACTCGGCCGGTTACACGCGCGCGCGTTAATACAATTTTCGTCAGGCGACGAACGGGGTCCGTTCGTGAATAGATTTTCACTCGGTTTTTTTGTTTTCTTAAAAAAAAAAAAACGTTTTCCGTTTTTTCTCTGTCCGATTTCTCGTGTAATTATCGTTTTTTTAAATTAATTTTTCGTTTATTATTTTCCGTCGATTTCCGTTCACACATCCTCGAAGTCGGGGTACGTACATACATTGAAGCGTTTTCGTTTTTATAAGCTAATGTAATATTTACTTTGTACACGAACGTTTCGACTTCCAAAGTCGTAGACCCCGCAGCAGCGGATATCACGTCTTATTTGCCGCGTAGGTCAGTTTCTAACGCGATGTCCTCCTCCTTTCACGCACTCGAGTGCGTCCGTTATGCCTATTAAAACGCTTCTTTTTTGCTTTTCTATTTCGTTTTTCAACGCGTGACGATTTCCATATAATTTCCTCGTCATTTCCACGACAAACTGCGTAACACACACACACACACACAAAACACTAAAAAATTGAAAAAGTCCCACGAATATTATTAGGCATCAATCGAGACATCTGGCCCGGGTCCCGGCGAATAATAAAACTCGTTGCCAACTATTCACCAGCGAAATCCATAAATTTTTATTTACGCGCGTACACGCGCGCGCACGAGGGGCTTAATTTAGATTGACACCTGTTAACACACAACGTTGACCGGTTAAATAAAATCGGTCGGTTTTTTTTTCCACATTTTACTCGTGTGCGCAACGAATAACGATTTTGCAAATAATAATAATAATAAAAAAAAAAACCATCGTTTTTTCTGTATTTTTATAATTTGTTTGTTCGGTTTTTATGATTTTTTTTTTCAGAAATCGCCCGTTATCAAAAAGACAACGAACGAAATCGAAGATCTCGATAATATTTGGGACAAGAAACAGTTACAAATTCAGGTTAGTTTGTCGTTAAACTTTTTTTTTTTTTATGTTTTTCGATAATAATATTATCGAAACGTTTAACAAAAGTAACATCTCATTGTAACAGTTGGAGTCTTGCCCGGACTACGAGCAAAGGAGAAAAATCCGAGCCAGGTTAAGACAAACCATGGCGGAACACAAAGGTAAACGCGTTATATTATATTTTACTGTAACAATATCGATTGAAGTATTTTTACACGTACAAGTCGGTATTTTAATGTGTATACACTTCTTATACGGATATAGAGAGGTTTTTTTTTCCATAATAGAAACTCTATACGACATTATTAGAGACAACAAAAATCTATACGAGAAATTGAATTGCGCGTAGCCGGAAGAAAAGGGCGACGAAGTGATGGAGAAAATGGATTGAGAGATAAAATGATGAAAGTAGTAAAGGTTGACGTCGAGAAAAGGCTAACTAAATCGGTATAGGCGAGAACAGTGTTTACAGCGTAAAGTATATTACAGTGTAATACGTATCACACAAATGATATGACACGGTATGACAGTCAAACGCATTATATATGAAAAAA
Organism: Chaetogeoica ovagalla; assembly: GCA_032441825.1. Lineage (NCBI taxonomy): Eukaryota > Metazoa > Arthropoda > Insecta > Hemiptera > Aphididae > Chaetogeoica > Chaetogeoica ovagalla. Next base: position 8,799,244 of record CM063735.1, on the reverse strand, counting down.
AAAAAAATAGTGACGTTCGTATATTTAATATTTTATACGAATCGTAAATTATTTTTTTGCCATACACGAGAACGTTTATTTTTCAACATAGTAAACGAATAAAAAAAAAAATAGCCCCACCACCGCTGGACGACACGTATATTATTTATACGCCTTTACGAATAATATCGAAAACATTATGCAAGACGCGTTTGAAAAGTTTTATAACTCTTATAATTTCTGTAACGAAAGAAAAACATAATAATAACAACCGATTGCTCTCGAAATGGATTTGTTATTAAAATATAATAAAAAAACAAGAGATAAACGCGACAAAGCTCTCTTCTCCCCACCCCTTTCTTATAATATCGATTGAAATAAATGTGCAAACTGTTTCGCGGGATACTGTATATAAATATACATAATATGTACCGCACACGTGACATTATATATGTGCTGTGTTTGTAAATGAACTATTATTACAACAACACAAATGCGTCTATCGCGTTTTTGACTTCTCGAGAAACGAGTACATTTCACGAGGAATTCCGAGATTAAATTCTGGCATCCGTTTCGTCCAAGCCGTTATATAGCTATAGAGTAACTATTAAATTTGTTTATTTATTTTTTTTTTTTTTTTTAATATATACGCGAACAAAAAAGTTCATATTCAGGGCATCGTCCAGCGTATATCATCTTCTTTTTTTCTCTCTCCTCCGTTGGCATTGGTTCTCGCACACACTGTAGGGCGGGGAGGGGGAATAAGACGAAAAACGTTTATGACGACATTTACCGAAATCGATTATATTAATGATCTCTTGTTGGAGTGATTGAGAACGAGTAAATTATCAACACACTGTATCCCCTGCAAGTATTTGTCTACAGATCGGCTGCTCCTTCCATAATTCCCATCAAAAACATTCATTTGTTTCTCATTAAAAATTTAAAAACTAATTAATCATATAGGACGGAATGGAGAGTTGCAAAATGTTCGGTCGCTTTGTAATAATGTCGACGAACGTTTAATTTCTATTCGAGAGTAAACATAACGTTACTAACAAGCAATATAAAAATTGTGATAAAAAAAAAAAGAGCACCGACCGTTAGAAAAAAAAAATTAGACTTTTCCGTTTTGAATTTGTTTTTTAAATTTCGATAATTTCAGCGTGCGCCGACGTCGTCGCCCTGGCCAACACCGACGGCACGTCGAATAACGAGACGACACACGGTGAGTTAACGAAACCCCTTTGTAGTTTAAGTTTAAAACCTAACGCGACCACGACCACCGCGGTGGACGACTCGGGCACGGAGTCGGGCGAAGAGGTGAACCAGAAGATATTGGTGCAAGCGCGCGGTGCTCTGACCAGTCTGGAGACCGCGTTGCCGGCCCTGGACCCGCTCAGACGTTCGTCCGTCGTCGACTTGCTGGCCAAGCTCCAGGTGAGTCTGAAACCGTCGGCCGCCGCGGCCGACGGCTACAGACCGACGCCACTGCCCCGAAAGTGTTGGAACAAAAAGGCGGCGACGGCGGCCAGACAGGACCGGCACACGGTGGGCGTGTCGGAGGAGGAACTGCGAGACGCCAGGAGATGGCTGGAAAAGAACGATTACGTCGGTGGTGTACAGTTGTCGGTGCCTGCGGTGACGGAAGCCACCCTTTCGGAGCGCTTCACGCCCCGCAATTACGACGCGGCGACGCCGCATGTGTTCGCGTCCAAGACGTTCAGGCCCGTCAAATTCGTGCCGCCGCCGCCGAAACGCGCGCACTGCGTTGAGGACTACGTGCCGGAACCGACGCGTCGTTCGTCGCAGAACGAATCGTTCGCGTGCCCGCCGCTACAGCACGCGGTCATCGATAACGTGAACGGCAGCGGCGTAACGTCCTGCAAGTCGAACGGCCGCGACGATTCGTCCGAGTCGTCCTGCAGCAGTTGTTCGTCAGCCGGTAACGACGGTTCGTCGGACTGCGACTACGACGATAACGACCACCACCGTTCCGTGTCGTCTGCCCGGCGATTGCTCCAGTTCGCGGCGTCCAATAACAACGGTCGTAAATACAGGCACGGCAAACGGGCCAAATTATTGAAACGGACCGGGCCGGACGGGGGAGAACGTTCGTCGAAAGACAAGTATGGTGACCGAAAGTGCGAGTCGCAACCGCTGCCGCCGACCGCGACCGGATTGCCTCCGTTCGAACCGAAAACCGCCAAGGACATTAAATATCTGGCGTTGTTACGGCAAGCCAAAGAGGAAGACACGTCGTCGAACCCACTGAACGGGAAATTGTTGGGCAACTGGGGCAACCGGTTTACCCGTTTAAAGACGACGTTCGAGAGAAATTTGGCGGCCGTGTTAGCGGATAATAACTATGAGCCCAAGAGGAACTTGACGGCGGCGAAAACGTTCTGTAACGACATCTGCAAATGTCCGTCGGAAGACAGCATCGGTTATAATAATAACCGGTCGAAAAAATCCACCGCGTCGTTCTGCAAGCCCGTGTGGTCGGCTGCCGACAACGGCGGTTTCTCGCACGCCGTACGATCCCCGTTCAAACCGGTGCAGCAACAGGAGCCGCCACAAAGGCCGCCGCCGCCGACGATTGCCGCGTTTTTAGAGCCGCCGAAGACTACGAAACCGGCGGCCGTCAACCCGCGACCGGTCCACCTACCGTTGTACAACAGTTCGGTGGCCACGGCTCACCGGCCGTTCATTTACCAGTCGCCGCCGTCACCGTGCAGCGCGTCCGACTTGACCGCCAGCCGTTCGGCCAGCCCTTATTCTACGACGGATTTCGACGCGCCCCAGCCGCTCCGACAATCCGCCACGGTCAGCCGGGTCATGGGCAGTCCGCAGACGGCCAACATAGTGAAAGCCAAAACGCCTCAACGCAGGTACCCGACGGCGCCCGTCGCCGTACAGTCTGCACCCGTCGCCCAAGCGCCCAGGCCGCCGCCCCGGAGTCCGCGGTTCGTGCTGCAACAGCGGTCGCCCACCTCGTCACCGGTGTTCATGCCGTCCGTGTTGAAAAAGTCCCACTCGTGGCACCAGATGATAATAAACCAGAACAAAGTGGCGGCCGTCCGGACGCCGTTGGCCACCGTCCTGTACAAAGATCACCACAACCAACAGCAGCAGCGGGCCGAGGACCGGGTCGCCTGGAAACAGGACACCGTGCGCAAACACCTGTCGCCCTCGGTGAGCGGCAGCGTGGCCGCGACCGTCGAACGGCCGGCGAAATATACGACCTGTTGCATCGGTAAGATACCGGTGGCGGTGAAGTTCCTGAACCAAGTGAATACGGCCGAAAGTCAGTACAAACAAATAACGAGACGCCTCAAGATCGACGAGGACATAGACAAAATGGAAGAAATGTTCGAAAATCTTTATAGAAAATCGATAGAACGTGACGAAGAATAATTCCATTGAACATTCTCTATCGAATATACGGCAGCACATATCGTATAGGGAGAGAAATATTTATAATTTTTTTTGTTTAATTTTTGTTTTTTTTTTCCGTGATATATTTTGTTTTTCTTCTCTACACTACACTACTACTATTACAAAACAATATTTAATATTCCATAATTTTGTGCACCGCGTTCTGATGCTGCAGCACACCCACTCGTTCGTTTGTTATTTGTTTTTTCTTTTTATTATAAATTATGTTTCCTATGTTCTTTATCATTTAACTACACACGTATTACTCTTGTGTACTATATTATATAATACTTCACTACTATTATTATAGTTAATATATAACTACACATACACACACTGTATTCCCGAGGATATCCGAGGAGCGAGTGGATATTGAGTATTTAAAATCGGGAACAACGGCTTATCCTCCACCCACCTCGTATTTATATAATAATATTTTATATGACTTCTATAGATGTTCATCGTTCTTCGCGGTGTCTGTGTCACACACACACACACCTAACCGCGTTCAACACAAATACATATAAAATACATAAGTACGTTTTTATTCTCCTCCGTGTGCTTTATCTCGTATTCCGCACGTGTGCACAGTGTGTTCGTGTGGTTTTGTTTTGTTTTGTTTTTGTTTTTTGTTTTTTTTTTTTGCCGAGAGAACGAAAAAAATCGATTTTTATTTTGCATGGCAATAACGTGTGTGTGTGTGTGTGTGTGTGGCCTTATATATATAACGCGTTGTTATTTGTATAACTTCTCAAATCGTTCACCTCGAATAATTTTATAAACAATTATTACTGAATCCGCTCGCTCGTTTTTCTCGTACCCATCCAAATATATATATATATATATATAAATCGTCATCACAGCTACAATCTGTACAAACTATAAATAATGAAATATGTGTGTAAGCAGCTTATAGTCGAAGGAGAACTCACCGCACGCTTTCTTCGTGTTGGTTTTTTTTTTTTTGTTTTATTCTGAAACTAAGTGCAATAACACGTTTGTTGTTTTTTCTCGTTGCTTTGTTTTATTTTGAAAAGTGATTATTATTTTTTGAAGATTTTTTTTTTAAATTTGTCTCCTTCTCTTCGATTGACGTGATGCGTCACATCATATTTACGTGTATATGCCGTACACGGTATTATAGAGGAGACGCATATTGTACAAAAATATTGTTTCGACTTTATTCCGTTGTGTGTTAACCCGTGTCGTCTATAACGTTTGCCCGTTTCATACTTTGTTTCAGAAGTTACCACCACTGCCGCTGAATCGAATTCGACGAGCGTGTCCGGCAAAACCGAGAACAGTTCGTATGTAAAAACTGAAGGTACACACGCATTTGATATTCGCGTATCGCGGTGAAATTTGTAAAAAAAAAAACAATTTTTTTTTTTGTTATTTTCAGTGCATACTAGTAGGACAACAACTTCTAGTAACCGTCTGACTAAGGGTAACTAGTTCTCGAATATGTAATGTTGAATAATGTACGCGAATAAATTGTACGGGAAACTTCTTTTTCTTTTTTCCACAGCCAATAGCGTTAGTTCATCACCGTTTGCCAAGTTCCAGCAACTCGAACGCCAGAACTCGGCTCCAAAGTGAGTGGGCTTTATTATTATTATTTCCTAATATATTCATATAATAATATTATTTCAAATATATATATATATATATATATATATATGTACTAACATTGATTTAAACGTGCTAAATACAGAGTGAGAGAGAGAGAAGACTGATATAAATAGTATCGATACTTTCAATATATATATATAGCTTTATATAATAATATATCCTTATAATATTATTTCATTTAACTCTAATTTGGTTCTGGTTGTTGAATACGTTGTCGAGTCAGATTTTTGAAAGTATTAGAGTAAAAATAAAAATGTATAGTCAAACAGCGATGACGTGTGGTTTTTTTAAAAAAATAATTCGAAAATAGCCGCGCAATTCCTCTTAAACAGATGTTTTTTTCTTTTATTTTTGAAGGGAGAGGGGACCACCTTTAAACTTTTTTCACATATGGAGCTGACGTCAAGCACGTCCGTGACTTTCTTTTTTTTTTCTTTTTTTGATAATTTAAAATTATTTTACATTTTTCCTGCGAATATTTTCTACGTTATTTATGTGTATGAATGTTTTTTTGCTTGAGTTATAACAAAAATACCGATTGCCTTGGGGCAGAGACATAAATATGTCTCCAGCTTCATAATTGGTAAAAAAATGGAATTATTTTTTATACTCGGACGTTATTATTACGTACTCTACTTTTTATACGAATCTGTACGATCATTTTCGAAATATTCAAACTTCAAATGGAAGTAATCCGGCGTTCCGTCTCTTCATATATACTCTGCGTAGGGATGAATGAACTGGAACGCACTTGGACCGTGTGATAAAATAATTCGTTTTCAGATCGGGACGTATTTGGTTTATACGTTTTCCGTTGGCACATTGTAGAAAAAAAAATTCATTGCCCGATTTTCTGCACACTATTATATTGTCATACGTATACCAATTTCAAGTCGTTTTCGACCGCGACGCGCAACACGCCGACGAATAATTTCCATTAAAACATTTGCCGACATAATATATATATATATATATAATATTTAATTTACTGTTAACTTGATATTGACGAGCACGGTAATGTTTGAACGAAGAAAAACCTCCTAAAATACAAGAACAAAATAACACACAATTATTGGTAACGTATATATTCGGGGCGTTTTGCTTATAGCTCACAATCGCGTCCTTGCTATAAATTCACCGATCCCACATTGGCGCGGAGCGCTTCGTCAATCAAAGATCGCCTACTCAGCTGGGTTAAAGCTCAGACCAAGGAATATAAGGTATACCTAATTTTTGTTGTTAAAAAAAAAAAATATATATCACGACGACCGAGTGACGATGTAGTTGATGACGACGCGCGATGTTCAGGGGCACACCCAGACCTGATGATATTTTTTATGAGTATTTAAAAAAATACACAGAAATAGAGAGAGAGAGAGAGAGAGAGTAACCTGGGACGATATAGCGTATAGCGGTTAACAATCAGCAATTTGTTTTATTAATTCGATCGAGTTTTGATTACAAATAAATATGTAAACCGATCGGTGCTGAAACCGATTTGTTGCGCGATTTTAATAAAATACTACTAATACGTATATCATGTTCGCAAGTAAAATCTAATATCGATTGAAAAATTGAAATTTACGGATTATATAAAGTTTATATATGATTATAAAACGCGTGTACGTATTAAATAAAAATTGCAACATCGAAGACCAGGTTACTTGTGGTTTTTTTCTTCTGTATTTCATTCAAAACGAATTCTAGCCGTGCGCGCGAAAAATTCTAAAAAACAAAAAGCTATTTATTAAAATCCACTGAAAATAATTTACGTGATATGTTATTTAAAAAAGGAGAAGCTAATCTTCAATACTTTACGTATTTACAAAAAAAAAAATGACAATATAAATCCCGTGGGTGCGCCACTGACGACGACGATTGTGTTTGCGTTCTATATTTTTTTATAGTTTTCGTTTCGCTTATATATAATATTATTAAATCGTTTTTTTCGAAACGTAAACAGCACTCCACGAAATATAATATATTTTTTATACATATATAACATCTAACACCGTTTGTACATAAATAAATATCGACTGTCCAGTTCAAAGCTGGATCATCTCAATTTTTTTATAAAAAAAAAATTGCTTTCAAAACGATTACAACCCATTGCACGACGATCCAGCCTAACTGGAGGAAAGTAATTTTTTTTCGTGTTATTGTAACGGTTTTGAATCGGACGGTCGATATGGATTTCGTTTAACGCAACCAAATTACACATTTTTTTTTATAGAATAAGATAATAATTATATTAATACAACAACGCATGTACTGTTTGTATACTTTTTTTAAACTTATTTGCCTTTTTGTTTCGTTTTCGTTTCTCTACAATAATTATTAACCGCGCAGCTGTTTTTTGGGTTTCTTTCATTTTAACAAAATAATATATTTTAACGCTTTAAGTTCAAAATTTATGTGTGTATACGATTCGAGGCGGTCCACGTCGCGTTTTAAGAGTACGCCACACTGCCGCCACGTAATCGTGAATAAAACTCATTGTGCGAACGGTATAGACAATTAATATTCGTTCGAATAGTGTTTAAAGTAGGGTTTTACATAGAACGCGCTTTATTTCTTGTAACGTTTTTTTTTAAAATATTTCTCACGCGTAAATACATTTCGAGTTTTTCTATATAAAAGTTCGATTTTTCATTCATTTATTGCACATCATATCGAGTATAGTGGAACGTTAAAAAAAATAACACTACGAGATACAGACGAAATTCTTCTCTGAGTATTGTAAAAATATTAGAAATTCTATTATAAACCGTTATAGGATTCGAGAAACGCCCAAAACAATTTTTTTGTCGTTATTACATGTTAACAATAATAAAAAAGATAACGATGAAACGGTATTTATTTTTTTAAAGTATATTTAAATTTTTTAAGATTTTTTCTTAGAAATTTCATATCGCCTATTCAGAACCGCCTTTTTAAAATTGGGTGCGTGCAGCATCCTCTTAAGGCAATTTTTCGTGCGTACTTTACAGAACCGTTTTAGTGCCTGATTTTTTATTATGCACATGTCAATCAAAATAAATAATTTTGTAATAATCACGTGAGTTTATTATTATTCATGTGTGTGTGTGTATAGAACCTCCAAATAACAAATTTCTCGACAAGTTGGAGCGACGGTCTCGCGTTCTGCGCCCTCATACATCATTTTTACCCGAACGCATTCGACTACGATCAACTGAAACCAGAAAATCGCCGAGAAAACTTCGAAATCGCATTCAGAGTCGCCGAGTAAGTCGTAGAAAATAATTCGCAAAAAAGAATAATACATGTCGAAAAACTCTGCCGCGATTGTAATATTTAAGTCTGAAACCTATATGAACTAAATATACAATTTTTTTTCTATGCTTTCTTGTTTGATACGAAGAAAATGTCAATAATACATGACGAAAATTCCTTCCGGAATTTTCCGGGAGGAAAATACATAGAACCGAATGATTCGGAGTGAAATTATTTATTTTTTGTAGTTTTTACGAAATTTACGCGCTTTAAACAAAAAATTGGTAACGAAATTATGTTGTCTTACACTAATCAACCTTCATAAATCATCTCCTACCGGTCATACTGCACTCACATATCAGCACCTATCTATTCACATCACTCTCTGCAAATTCTGTTTTTCTCTTTTCCCTTATATCCATTCGTTTCCATACAACACCTCTCATTGCAGTCTTCATTGAATCGTTTTCAATCATCTCTCGTTTTCTTGTACAATACCGTGTCAGACGTTTCACGTAAAAAAAAATCCTCCTCGAAAGTATACGAGTGCGTTTCCTTTTTTTCGTAAACCGAAAAATCATTGTCTTTTTTGCACAGGGACGAAGCCGGTATAGCTCCACTGTTGGACGTCGAAGACATGGTCGTCATGCGAAAACCCGACTGGAAATGCGTTTTCACGTACGTGCAGACGTTCTACCGGCGGTTCCACAACGTTCCGCAAGCGGCTAAACCGTCCTCGACGTTTTGAATTTGCTTTTTCGAGTTTTCCACACGATTATTATGTATTTTTGTTTTTTAAATTTATGTAACGCGATTTCCATCGGGAACGAGAACATTTTGTCACGCACAATATCGGTCCGTCCGCGTTTCGATACGTGTGTTATATTTTTTTTTTATTTTTTTGGTTTTTGCGTTTTAATTGTCTTATTGTCGTTGCTCTGAAAAAAAAAAAAATAATAATAGTGTACATACGGTATTACATTTTTTCGTTAAATGATTATTCGTTTGTACGCGCGTAGTCGGATTTTTTAAACTAATTTTATCATCACCACATCAGCAGCACCGCCGCTCTGTTTTGTTTTTTTTTTTTGTTATTAACACATTCGTTCTGGTTAAAAACGATGAATGAAGAGAGGTTTCGCGCAGTCCGAGTATATAAATATATTTATTATTTATAACAATATAATTTCTATGGTGTAATAATCGTCTACAGGACTCGGATTTTCTGGTAGGTACTACACTATGAAAGCAGAAAAATTATTATAGAACATTTTTTTTTTTTGCAATTTTATTGACATATTTCGTATTAATCGTCGAAGTTGGGACACTATGAGAAAATGTCAATATTTATAATCGATAAAAATCAATCGACTATTCATTGTTATCCGCCTATTATTATTATTATTATTATTATTAATAATAATAATAATAATAAACGATATTATACACAGATTATCAGTTAAACACTTAAATTTTTTTACACATTTCTTGTTAGTAGTCACTAGTGATGAAAAAGGTAAACATAAAAACTCGCCAAAATTGTATGATGTACAATTTTTATAAAACAAACATTTCAAAAAAATATGGTTTTTTAATCCGAGCTTTAGTAATGACATACAGTACAGTATTTAGACCACTGTCGTCGAAGGGATGGTACCAAAAAAAAAAAATTTTTATTAAAATTCACTTTTCTCACCCTCTCCCATACCCGTCACAATTTCGTTTTTGCAATTTATTATTGTAGATATATAAATATAAACGCGAGACGAGATTTTCTCTCATATTGTTTTGCGGGTTCCGTGAAGAATTCCCTCCCTGTCATTCATTACATTAGTAAAAACTTCTCCAGAAACCATATCAAATATTATTTTGCTTATCCCTTGATCCCTCTGCGTCGGCAGTGTGTCACCGAAAAAACAAATATATTATTATTAAATAAATATATAATATATAGGTATATATTATATTTATTATTAACGCCGTCGTGGGAATTATTATTTATTAAGTTATATAATGGATTAACAAGACTAATCTCGATAATTTATATTTATTATATATTATTTATCGAATACATACCCAAATGTACGAATGTAATATTATACATATTTTTTTTTTTAACGCCAATAATTTTATACAAATACAATCAATTTAATAATAATATTATGTATTGTATAACAACTTACTATGTCTTTACGTCTATATAAATATATATATATATTTTTTTTATATATTTTACTTTTTGTTATTATTATTAAGTGTATTGTACACAATATATACACATAATATGTGGTATTTACATAAATGCCTATAATTAAAATATACACATCTTAACATACAATTATTGTTTCAAATATATTTAATTATTGTTATTATTATGTAATATGGTCAGTCAACGAATAATATTTATTACACAGTCATTTATTTTTGAATACAGCATTATTCCATTTACCTACTTATTATTTCTTTAATATATATAAAAAAAATTAAATAAAATATGTTTTAAGCATTGAAATTGATAAAAAAAAAATTTTTTTCTATCTTAAAATATTTTCGTAACTATTATTTTTAGGTAGTCATTTTTTTTCTTGTCATATAACGCATTAAAAGTGTATGCTAAATGCCACTATAGAAATCAACTTTAACAAATTAATTCAGTAATGTTTTATAATAGTGGTAATGTTTGAAGCTACATTACAATGTAAATTTATATTATCCATTTTCGAAAAAAAAAATTATTAAACTGTAGAGGCAATATTGGTAATATAATATAATGTACTACAATGGTTCAGTTTAGTTTATCATATATTTATTACAATAGTTGTTCAAAATGATATTCATAGTTTGTTTAATATTTGTCAAACAACAAAATATTCACAATACGAAAGTAGATTGGTTTTTATTATTTATATAAATATTTGTTTAAGTGACAATGTTGACAATTTTTCAGCCAAAATTTATAGGAATTTTATCTGAGTATAATATTTATGACAAACACATACCCCTCGTAGAATCATTAAATAATATTATAATACAAGTATTGTTTGCTATTGGTTACTTAAAATAAAAACACAGATTTCTTTAAGATTACGAAATTTTTCATAATTTAGGTAAATATATATTATTCATAAAAGTTCTTATGGCTACAGCAGTTTGAAAATTAAAGGAAATATTGAAAATTTTATATGGAACATATCATAATGAATACATTATCATAAATGTGTATGTATTAATCATTCGTTTTGTTTCAATACTCCAACTGACGAAGAATAAGTGATTTCAAAAGTCTTGCCTCGCAGGTCACGTTGTTCAATTCTTTTTTACCGTTTGATTCTTCATTGTCATCGGGCATCGTCGCCACCTCTTTACCGTGAACTACAATAAATGTATAAACGCCATTAAACCAGAGAGTGGCATAATACTAATAATATTTAGAATTTAACTCACATTCACACTGATTGAGAAACACTAGACATTCATTGTAAAATGAATCTCTCATAACGATTATGTGTTTGGTCATGTTTTCAATCAATGATAACATACACCGCTTAGCATAGAACCTGAAATGAGGCGTTTTCATTTTTATTATTATGAATTATCACCAAAAGAAAACATGTTCTTAACCATTTAAATGGGCTTATAGTATTATTATAATTATACTTAGTTACCAAGTGTCCATTCCAAGTTTTTTGTTGTATGGTTCCAGACTTTTGATCACTCTAGAAATTCCAAACTCATAATTTCCCTTTGAGCAGTACAATGTTCTAAAAAAAAAAAAAATCAAAATTTTATTATTAAATTGCTGAAAAAAAGCCAGTCTATTATGTTATACCCAATGACTAAATTAACTATGCAAAGGTGAAACACTTTTTTATCTGGTTCTTGATAATACAGTCGCTCTTCTTCTTTTTCGATTTTCCTCATCAGTTCTTCAGCTTCTTCATTTTGTGCTGTCATGATGTGAGACACGCACAAATTGGCCAACACAATAGCACTCACAGACAAAATCTAAAAACAATTGTCTATGTGCATACGATTTATTACGAAAAAAAAACAAATAAAAAGGAATTAAGAAATAGCGTGCATTATAATATTGGTTACGTTATTATAATTTTTTTTCACAATCGGTTCGTAAAATGCAATAGCTTCTTTAAATTTCTCTTGCATGAATAATACGTGAGCCACGTGCAAACGCCATGTGTCATTTTCGTTACAGAATTCGACAGACTTGTAGAATATGGTTTCTGCTTGTGCATAGTTTTCTAGATCCCAGTAGATTTTAGCTTGGGCCATTGTCACTGGTATGAATCTATATGAAATCATAAGTAGTAGTACCAAGCATGAATGAGCTAAATTCATAGACGTATTATGTATAATTTACTTTTCTAGAGTATTTTCGTAATCGAGCAAAGCACTCTTAGCTCTTTTGTCGTCTCTGGCTTCTCTTGATTCTTGAACAGATCTGGTGGCTTTACGCAAAGAGTCAGCTAATTTATTTGCCATGTTGTCCAGCTTGCGGTATGCTTCATCTGGTGACGTTTGTTGCGCAATAACGGCATCCACAAATTCGCGAATATACTAAAAATAATATCATTACCATACACTAAACATGTCTAAGCACATTGACATCAGATAGTTAATTTCATTATTTTTACATTTGTGAGATATTTATCTTTAACTGGCGAATATGTCGATATGACATCTGAAGCCAAATCATGGTATCCGTGTTTGCAGTATAAAATCAAAAGGTTCTGGAGTGTTTCTTGTGGATAAGTGGACTGCTGCATAAGGAACTGCAACTTGTGAAATCCTTGAGTAGGCAACATGTCCATCGAACACAATGCCTGATTGTGCAACGTGACTGAGTCCAACTCTTCTTCCCACCTTGGTGGCATATCAGTCAAAGCTTCTCGTACACTGTCGACTTACATAAACCGTTCCAATTAAACCATTACGTTTACATTCGTTTAGGTGTGCTTACTGTCATTCTTTTCAAATTGGATTGCTGCTTTTAAATTGAACGCTTCGACCAAGGAAGACTCGTGAAGTGTCAGTGTGTTTCCGATACTTCTAACTTCAATCCCTTCAGTTGTCATGCCAATCCCGAGTTCAGGGTGCTCCCTTATGCCCCTATCAATAATGTCGCCTACAAATGATGGAAATGCTGAACAATTTTTGTATAAACAAACGATACACTAAATTAAAAGTAGATTATTATTAAATAACAAACCGATGTGTTTAAGTGCCGATGTGAAATCCTTTAGTTTATAATAGCACAATGCAACACTGTATGACAAATGAGGTCTGTAGCCAAGCATAGCTTGAGCGTTTAAAAATTTCTGTAATGCTTCTTCGAACCGGTCTTCCTGAAACAAATCACGTATAATTGGAAATCATCCCTTTTCGTAAAATTTTATTAGATATTCAACACACCTTATAAAGTAAGCATCCATAATTGATATCTGTGTCAGGATCATCTTTGAGTCCCGAATGAGTTTCCAGTAAGGACCTAGCACCCGCTATGTCTTCCATGCCGTATCTAATTGCAGCACTTAACTTTCGGACCTAAATTTCAACCGATAAAAAGTATACAATACTAAATGCAGTGTCCCAAAGGTTGTATGACCAGTGCTACTTTGCTTTCGTAATCATTGTCTGTGATTCCATTCGCTGTTCTCAGAGCGTCTTCGTATCGTCCAGCACCAAAGAATGACTGAGCACATTGCAGTTTGTAATCAGTTTCCTGTGGCCATAATGTGGCCAGTTGTTCATATATAGTCGATGCATTCTGAAAGTCATCTGTGTAATAATAGCAATACGCTAGTAAAGACAAACTAGGCCTCGTCTGAAAAATCAATGGATTAAAATCGATACTTTTCATATATATATATATATATTCAATATAGTTCATAATAAGAAATTTACATTTCTTTTGTGATCTGACATGTTATTAATGATTTTGATAACATCGCTGTACTGTTTTTCTTTGATCTAAATTATTGTACAAAAAAAAGCATTAAGATTATATTTATTTACATAATGAAAAATTAATTTTTTTTAAAATTATTCTAACAAGTTTTCTGCAATTTTATGGATTTACCAATGTGTAAATAACTGAAGTATAGTTACCATCAGAAATTTGTGTCATTTTAATTACGTAAGTTTTATTTAAAAATAAATTAACAACAAATACAAGATACAAATTCTAATATGAAAATAAAAACCAGATACCGTATATACAAGAAACTGTATTCAAGTGCATATAAGATAGGTTACTATGGAAACTGTGTCATAACACCATTGTTGTTTAATAACACGTATATACATTAGTATATATTATAATTGTGCTACAGCACTAACATTAATAGTTAACAAAATAATAAATTTATCTATAAAAATAATGATAACGTTCACTTATAAAAACAGTCTCTCGTTCAAAACAATACACTAGAAATGCACAAAAATGTGTAATATACGCCTTATTCTACAAATGCTGTTCAGACTGATTTTGTACTCAGCGTGTCCACATCGCGCATCATCGACATATTTAGATCTGAATCGCTATGGGTCAAATCCATTTCAATAATATCCTCCAATACTTGCGTGTTAAGGCACGCCTCCTTTATGTCTACCTATTGATCATATTACACATGATACATTTTAAATACTAATAATACAATGTTTTTGTTTTTAATCATACTAACATTGCTGTTGGCAAACATTGGCGTAGGTCCTAATGGTGGTACTTCGATGAGTGGTGAAGGTTTGTTTTCTTTGTTCTCGATCCACGATTTCCTTCTACGCAATTGTGGTCTCATTGGACTGGTCGCCATGTCTTGACAGCTTATACCATTGATCACCTGATGATTTTTCTTCAAACACTATAATAATCACTATATTATTATATACACTTTATGTTCATTTATTTCATTTATATTATCAATTCATTAATTTCACGACAGATATTACTAAAAATTTTACCAACCATTTTGTGAAAATCTATCAACTTGCAAGCTTTTCCTAGTATGTAGACTAAATTAACAATTTTCAATGTGACTAGACACGTGAAAGTGAACAATAGTAAAATAACGGAAGCCAATCGTCCATCAATTGACACGCATCTAGTCAGTACCTTAAACATAACTACTCCCAACGGAATCGGAATGAAGCCCATTCGTCTTGCAACTAAGTCTGAGTGGTCAGTGAAGGCCTACAAATAAAAACAGTTTTCTAAAATAAAATCAACCGCTACACATTGATTATGAAGCCTGACCTTTTTATGACGTGACTGCGCGGTGTCGTACGCAAAGCTCAATACATAATCACTGTACACAGACAAGTTGATTTCATTGAACCGAGTAATAAATGCGTGCTTCGTCCAATCAATTAACATTTCTGATATCATAACATATGCACAGTCGAGCATCAACTCCCAAAATGAATCTGAAACAATCGAGTGAATAATTCTTAAAAAAAAAAAAAAAAAAAAATGTGAATAATCAACTTTTTCCTTATTGAACACAGTCAGCTATGTATTTATAGCTGGTTAAAAGGTATAAAATGATTGATATAATTTTATATGCGTGACAGATGCTTTGACTCCATTTCAATCGAACTTCTTTACATATAATTAAATTACTCAAATGCTAACCACTTGTCCATTGGTATTCTTTCATTGTCTGCACCACAACTATTAGCAATAATATGAACAGGTGAAATCGCTCACGGACATCGCTGCATGACAACTGGAACAAGTTTGTTTTGTCAAACTTTTTGAATACACTTCCTTTTAGCTCTACAAACTAATAAAAACAAATTTTAGTTTTATTGCACGTATAATGATATATATATATATATATATATATAAATGTATTTATTTTTTTTTAAACTTACATTATTGGACATCATGATAGCTAGTAATGCTTTGTGACTAGAGTTAATTGCAACATTCAATGTAGTGGCTTGACATAGTACGAGTATACTATGCAAAACTGATATTCTGCGTTGAGGAATACATTTTTTATTTTAAATTACAATATGTTGTATTGGAACACATGCACGTATTTATAGAAAAAAAAGGATACGGACATAGAATACAGCGATTAAAAAATGTGGTAAAACACCAAAATGTTCTCGGCGACTATTTTTCGGTTCTGTAGCGGTCCAAAACAATGCGTCCAAAATGTCTTGGCCAAACGATGAAAATAATCTGTCTCCAACCTTTTCGATAGAAAATATCACATAACGATATGATAAAAAGAATATTTTATAATATATATTATTTACCTCTAACATGTTGAAGAATATATACAGTTTTATAACAGACTGGCTTTTAATTACATGATACATCATCGACGTATCCCAAGGCAATAACATCATTGAGCATGATATCAGTACAGCCATCTTTAATAAGTCGCATGCCTCTGCCGTAGATAGACAATTGTTTTTATGTTTGTATCTAAAACAGTAATAATAAATGTTATTCATTAAATCTCAATAATATTATCAGTGTTCGTATAAGACGGTAATTTACTTGAATTTTGATACTGAACGACAAATTAAAGATTTTAATGCGACTAACGCCCGTAACGGCAGGAATGTATAGACGAATAGGAATGAATCTGCACACTATGATGATTATAAAACATAATGTAGTCAAGTATAATGTTTATAATTGTAATAAATATTTATGCGCACATACCTGACAAAATCCATAAGACATGAATCGTTCTACTTCTAAAGGTATTTTCATAAAAGTATATACTTTTTCTCTCCTGTCTGAAAATTCTTTTTCATCATTTTCCAAAGAATAACCGCGTGTAAATTCCACACAGATAAAATTCCATAAAGAACCTACGGAGACAAAAAAAAAGTTCATTACTACATGCCTACTTATACAAGTGTTTTAATTTTTTTCTGTTGTAAAAACAATATTATTTAGATCGTATAGTTTAATCGTAGGCTATGAATGCGAACGAAAAAAATTTACTTTGAGAAAACAACGTAGTACAAACAAATGATATAATTAAACACTTAAAGAATAGAATTTTAAATTCTTGAATGTTGTAAATTTGAAAATATTTTAAAAATTCAGGGAGACTACTGAAGAGGTCCTAGATTTTTCTAACACTAACTCTATCAAAAAATCGATCGGTCCTAACCCAGTTTTCTATCTGTCGCACAACTGTTGAACATATTGAAATTTTTAACTCCGAAGTAAGATACACAAATGTGAATACGTTTCATTTTGTAAAGTGTTTACAAATTAATAGACCTAGATTTTTGTTTTTGGAAGCGGGGCGCTAAAGTTCTCTTAGCACTTCCCATATGCGTACATTTTTTTCATAATCCATAAAAGTTCCAAACGCACCCGTTTCGCTTAAATCTTATGTTTCCATTAAATAACGATTTATCGAATTGAATTTTAGAGAGTACAGTTTGAAATACAGTCTTTTATAGCGGACACATTATAAGTCTCTAACGTTCGACTACGACTGACAAAACGAACAGACGGAACGTCGACTAGTCGGACAATGTTCCATGTACACTAAGGCAGACCATTCGCACATAACGACACGTACCTTGAGTGGCGGTGCTTTTGGACGCCGCGACGCCGCTGCTATCGATTCGGCCCATCTCTCTTCCAGCGGCCGTCTCGTCGATGAAGGAATTCGTTTCTCTAGCGGCGACGAACACGACGACGCGTATCGCCGACCGCTGTGTCGCCGTCGGAGTGCATTCGTGTGCTCGACGGGAGCAGCTAACACCGAAGCCTCGAGAAGTGGGACGCTACAAAAACGGAGGAAGAGTAGTAGACGGGGAAGAAGCAGAAAAACGCTGTGACACTTACGTGACGACGATTATAAAATCAAATATACCAGTCACAACTGATACGGAGGCACGTTATCGCGCGTACACGACGTTATCGCAATCTGTGGTGGGCCGGACGACTGTCCGATAAGGCTGCCGTCGAATGATAAGAAATACACGTAAATGTCGCGTTCGTCATAGATTAAACACGTTTGCATGACTACTCTTGATGTAAACTTAATTTATACGTCCATTGTTCACAAGAAATTCGTTAGATGAGATATCGCTATCCTACTCTTCTTACCATGCATCTGATTGGAAATGTCTAGTCGTCAAGAAAGAACTTAGTTCCGTAATTATCCATTTGGAATGTTCACACTGATGCAATACATTTTTCAACAGGTACATGTTCAATTGAATACAATGAGATAATAGAAATACTCCACGAATTGATCGCTTTATACTTTGCTGCAAATCTAATGATTCATGATCCCAGTACGTAAGTCATGTCTATTTTCCACTCTTATAACGTTTGGTAATATTCTGGTGCCGATGAATGTGCTGAACTCGACGACGAGCCTGAAAAGCAAGGCAATACCGAATTAACGATTTCGTCTAATCCGTAACACAGTGTTTATCGAAATCGAACTCGATCGACGAATCCAAATGTTGAACGAATTATCAATATGACTCGCGCTCGTCCTAGAATCGATCAATAGATTGGAATTACGACCGACCGTTGACTTCATGGTCAATGATTTACCGAATCGGCACGTCACGTCTACAACGATTTTACGGATTAACACTGTGGCTTAATGCGGTAACGGTGAAAGTTTACTCACCTTATCGCACGCCGTAGAAAACCAAAATTGATTATTTTTTTTGTCGTCGCCTGATTGACCTGAAACATTTGAATCTTTTCGGCTGATTCCGCGTCACGGAGAACGAAACGCGTACGGAAACTAGAAAATCAGAAACGCCGGTAAAAAAAAGAAAAATGTGTACAATATTTCGTTTGTTGATAACGTGTAAAACGGATAACATCTTATCGCATTATAAATGTGTGATAATAATAGTCGAAGTTGTCATCACGTCCCTTATGTAACCACCACATCAGAGGCGTAGCCAGGAATTTCTAAGGGGGGGGGTGTTATGAAAAATAATAAACTTAATTGAGAAAATAAACCATGAATATAATATTATAAAAAAAATAAACCGTATTTTTGTCTATACTAATGTTTATATTTTAAAAACTGATACTGAACAGCAACATGTGATCTGATGGACGTTAAATTTTGTGCGAGGCAAGAGAAAGGTTGTAATAAATAGTTTCCGAAATTTCATGAAAATAGCATTAGTAGTACCGATTTTAGGGCCACAGTTTAAAAACTTTAGGGACACACTGTGTATATATTATAATAAAATTTTATATGTATATATATATATATATTAGCATTTGTAAAATAGTACTGCGCCGGGGGACCCCTGTCCAATTTTTTTAATATCCTCAGCTTACTTATGAAATTATTTTTCTTAAAATTCAGATAATATTTATTAGCGTTTGTAAAAGAGTAGTGCCCGCGGGCGCCGGGGAACCCCTTCTCAATTTTTTAAATATATTCAGTTAACTTATGAAACTTAAAATTCCGATTTTATTTTGCTAATGTATATATACTCCCAACATTATAATATCAACAAACGCATAAACACATTTTATCGAATAATTTTTATTAAATAAAAAATTTATATAATAAAAAATAAATATACACATGTATATTTAAATATAAAAAACGAATAAAGCCAATGAGTATTAGTTAAGAATGTTGTTGTCTATATATTATATATTACTACCGTTTTCGACAAAAACTCATCATCGGGTAATTTTAATTTAGAGTGGACGATCGCCTTATCGTCCCCCTTCTCAAATCCGTCACTGCAGACCGTGGTGAAAACAAATTTTTCGCTCAGAATTCAAATTCTTAAAATGGTATATCGACGCGAGTGAGTTTGCATTTTGACAGCGTTTTATTATTTCAAAATGGAAAGCGATAAAAATGAAATATTTCATTTTGACAACTGGCTCGCCCATCGTCGAAACAATATAATAATAATGCGTTATAATTATAATACGATAAGAAAACAAATCGATGTACACTATAATCCGTAGATGTTTGAGAAGAGTTTTATTAATTAAAAACCATAATACAAGTTACTGTAATGGCACGTGCGCACGTGTTTATATTTCAGTCTCGTGTGAATTTTTACTTTGTAATATATTATTATAGAAATATCTGTTTAAAAAAAAAAATGCCCAAAAACCTCGACGAACACAACAACAAAATTTTGCCGTTAGAATATTCAAAACACATTTTTGTGTCTTAAAAAGCATATCAATATCGTGTGTAGAATTGTAGAAAGAAGGTACAAATAATTCGTCGGAATCTATTTTCCGTACAATATACGTATAATAATCCGTATATTTGTTGTACATTTTATAATTATTTATTTATTATAGCTAGTAATAATCAATTAGTAGGCTAAATAACGCGTGTTAAACGTAAATTACGACTAAAACTCTTTACACTCTTGTAGACGATAAAAAAAACTTTAGTTTCGCTGTCTTTTATATTATTATTATTTTAATTGTTCGTAATAAAATAATAACATTCTATAACATATAAGTGCCGCCGTTTCATGATTAATCTTTCTTTTTTTCTTTTAAAATAGAAAAAAAATGTTCTTTTTTCAATATTCTCAAGTCAAAACACTCGCGATTTTTTAAAGAGATAAGCTATATTATCGCCGCCACACGCGTCTTATTATTGTTTATTTATATATATATATATATATATATATATATATATAAATGAGATTGTCGCGAGAATATGAACAAATATATATATATATATACCTAATACCAGCTATAATCCTGCATATATGGACCATTAAGAGTAATATTTTGACAATGATGTGTATTGTTGCAGCGTTTCGGCTTTTGCAGCAGACCGCGTGACTTTATTATAATATTATTCAAAGGGCTTTACGGCCGTGAAATGTGTCATATTGTAGAAAACCTTTCTAAAGACTTTCAGCTAAAGTCTGATTAATATTCTATCGAACAATAATGATAATGAATATCAGCTGCTGTCGTTTGTTCGCGGCGACGGATTTTCGTCAGTTTTCGAATAGTTTTCACGCGACACCGCCGTTGAAAAATATAACCACGCGTGTATTTTGTCTTCATATGGATTTGTATTTCGTAATATTGTAAGTAATTTAAATATTAAAAAAAAAAACTGTGTAAAGAATTTCGAAACTGAAACGTTTTCTAAATAATACGTTTGAAACATACGTTATTGACGTACTCGTATTAAATTTATATTTTTGGTAATTAACGCGTGAAATTATAATGTCGTTTTACGCACATTTATTCGCTGTAATATAATTTTTCATTTGCACCACTCTATACGCGCGGGCGATCATCATTAACAGCTGTATATGAGCCATTGGTTGATTCATTAGTCTGTGTATAGAATGCTATAATTAATTATAACGATGTATATACGTTGTCGTTTTTCGACTTTAATATCGAATACTGGCATTTACCGAATAAAATTTATATATATATATAAATTATTTATTATTGAATGAGATGAATACAAGAAAAAAATATATATATTGAAAAATATTTGGCGAAATATCGAACATTTTATACATTTTTATTATTAATCTCTACTGCCAATTCGTATTACGACCGACAATTTCGTTTCATTTAATTTTATTTATGCGTTTGAAAATGAAAAATCAAAATCAGCAATATTTTATTATAATAACGTATATATATATATATATTTACGAATAGCGTACTGTGCGGAAAACGATGAAAGATTTCGATGTTTTCGCGACCGAAATCAACGAGTTATTTATTTTGTTTTTTCTCTGTCTGTCCATTTATGCGCGCTTACAACTCAAAAACCACTGATTTTTGACGAAATTTTCACAGACACTTTGCGCATACGTTCTGCTGAGTGTTATCCTGAGTTCTCGTTTCATTATCTCGTCGTCATCAAATGGACAAAACGCAAAAATTTGCTACTACGATCACCACCAAATAATCTCAATTATAAATAAAATCTATTTTCAGTTATTTATAATTCATTGTAATAAGTCGCGTGTTGAGCTGCATTCTATTTCGGAAGAGTGAAAATAATTTGTCTGTATTGAATGAGTTTGACAAAAACTTCTCGTGGATTTCTCGAGAGAGTCGGTGCAAAATAAACATTCGATTTTTCTGGAAAGTCTGACTTTAGAGGCTTCTAGAAGAGACCTTCACTACGATCTCGTCTGACTCACCCTTCAAATTCGAAAATTTACTATTTCCTTTGAAAATCTCTTTTACAAACATAAAACAAATAAATCACACTAGCTCAAACCTCCTGCAAATTTCTAGGAATAAATTTGAGTTTGTATTTTACTTTGTATTTTATAAAGGACTGTCGGTGAAGCC
The DNA here is from genome assembly GCA_032441825.1 of Chaetogeoica ovagalla. Lineage (NCBI taxonomy): Eukaryota > Metazoa > Arthropoda > Insecta > Hemiptera > Aphididae > Chaetogeoica > Chaetogeoica ovagalla. Next base: position 8,776,647 of record CM063735.1, on the reverse strand, counting down.
GGTTAGAATTGCTAGAATTATATACATTATACTTCGGTACTTATTGCAGACATAATATTAATGAAAACGCGTATAGAAATTTATTTAAAAAAAAGAAACCCCTTTCTCGAATGAGAAATATTTTAACTGAGAAAACGTTTTATAAGTATTCTCGTAATTGGCAAGAGTTGAAGTACGTCTGTAGACGATACAAATATATATATATATATATATATAAAGCTGCTGCGTATCCAATTGAAATATTTCATAATATTTTTTTTGTTTAACGTAGGTACGGGTATTATAATTTTGAAAATAGGAATAAAAATACGTTTAAGTATATATATATATATATATAATTTATACTTGTATTGCAGTTTATGGAGGATAACAACCGATTTGTTTTTGAATATACAATTTATTTTATATATATATATGTAATATACAAGCGTATTATACAATGGTTATAACTTATATGTCTAATATATAATGTAATAGTAATATCGTTTAATTCAAATTTTATAATAATAATAATAATAATAATAATAATAATAATAATAATAATAATAATAATAATAATAATAATAATAATAGTAATAATAATAACATTAAAATTGTTGTTATTATATTATTTGTGTTTTAATTGTGTTTTTTCCTTTCAAGCAACATAAAATATTTTCTCCATCATTAATATACATATATAATTATACGTGTTTCATATATAGGATCTATTCAATTTATATAGTTTAAATGTAAATTATATGATCGTATTAATATATTATATATAATAATTAATGATTTTTAATACATATACACTGCGATCTAACTCGTAGCCAAAAAGTTCAAACTTCAATATTACAATATTATAACCGCGTATATAGTTCGATAAAAATTATTATAATATACACGACTATTATTATCGACCTTTCGTATATTGTTATTATGTAAAAAATATACGTAATGATATTTCGAAAATTGAAACGATTTGTTTTTAGACTATACCGAGCGTAGAATTTCAATATTCCAAAAATTATTGTCCAAAACTAACATGTTATATGCGAAACGAAAATTTCGCGTAACGTCGATGCGTCATATTATTATATATTGGTTAATTATTAGATGTATATTTATATATATATATATAAATTACTTGTAAAAAATATTTTAGTTATTTTACTTTGAATGAAAAATATCTAAAGGGGTTATAAAATACACGTTTAAAAATGGTTCACGATATATGGATTCTATCGATAGAGTGTATGTCGTTTGCGTAACAAATAAGAAAAAGGTAATATCCTCATAAATATTTGGGTGTCATATCGAGGTTTTTATGAAAAACGCGTAGATTCTACGAATGTATTGCGACGAGAGAATATGAATTTTAGTTGTAACAAAAAATGAAAAGAAAAAAAGACATGTCAACGCGTAAAAATTGACGTATATTATATTGAAAAACGAATGATTCCCGAGAAAATGTATAGATCAACCGATGCAGTGTGTGATATGCGAACACATTATAAAATAATGACAATATATATATATATATATATACATAATTATGATGGCAATGGAATTTTTTTTTTAAATTGGCAATATATTTTCATTACTATATACGAGTGTTTACGCGTTTGTAAAATATGGACTTTTTCAAGAAACACAATATATACGCCATAGCGAGGTTAGTATATAATTAATTCTTTTTCGACTGTATAATAAATAAGACCGCACGTTATTGTGTATACATATATCATTGACTAAGTATACTTAATCAATGTTTATATAATATATATTTTAAATTTTTCAACGGGTTTCTAATATTTTATATAAATATTAAATAACGGGAAAAACGAATATTAAAAAAAAAAAAAAAAAAAAACAGTAATTTTTTTAAAAAAAATCCAATTCGTGACAATAAAAAAAACTCACAAAATAACGTATTTCGATTATAAAATGTATTCGAAAGGAGTGTTAAGAATGCGAGAAAAGCGTGTTTAAACATTCTTTTTTTAATTCGGATAAAAGTGTATTCGAATAACTGCGGATAATAACGTAAATAAAATAGTATTGTTAAAAAATCGTCGACGTATTCGAATGTCGTAAGTCGTCATAGAACGATTACGCGTTTATCGTGGTGTTGCACAGCGCAATGTAAATATGTTTTTTATGCAATACATATTCTTATTTATTTGCATGTTTAATATTGTAAAAATAAAAGTATATATATATATAACGTATTATAATACTAAAAATTTAGATGATTTCTAAATAATAATTTCAATAAATTTATCCAGGGGAATTTACAAACGTGAATATATGTGGTTTTCGACTACAGGTAAAACGATTGGAAATTATAAAATCAAGCTATAAGGAACAGATTTTTGAAATAATCATAGAAAAAGCTAATCCGAATTGAAATTTCGCGTTTCAGAAAATAATCAACCTATTGTATTTTTATAGTATACAACGTGAAATATTTATATAAATTCTGTTTTGGAAGAAATATGAAGAAAATAAACGTGTTGAGTTTACATATATAAATCGATTAAAAAAAATATATATATATATTTTTTTTTAATACATTCAATAATATTAATGACAAACTGCATAGTCGGTTTTTTTTAAATAAATTAATTATTTTCACTCTATGTCTTCTCATCGTAAATATTCGGAATTTCCTCTGCTATACAGGTACGCACGAGTAATTATTGTTCATTTTTATTTTGTTTTGGAATTTTTTTCACTTTTCGCTTATTAATACCCGACGAATATTTATTCGTACATTTACTTAATCTCTGGAAATCGCCGTAGTAGATTTAAACGAATTTAAATACAATTCCTATATTATATATATATTTCATAAATTCGTTCTATTTATATATTCACGGATATATAGAAATTTTTATATTAATAATTATTGCGGGCGTCTAAAACGTTCGAGGGAAAACAAGATATTGGAAATAAGCCTCGCGCACACAGTATTCGTTGTAATAGTGTGTGGTGCGATTACCAATTAATGAAATGTGTGGATTTATAGTTTCCGTTAATATTATTCACCGAACGAAAACCAGAAATACGATTTTTTTTTTTTTTGTTTATGCTTACCGTGTTACGCATTTACTTGTGTGTACGTGCGTGTACAGACAAAATTATTACTTTGAACTTTGGTTTACCTTTAAAAAACGCGATTTTATACCGTTTTTTTTCTCGTGTGTGATACACGCAAACGTATATAAAAGCACGTACACCACGTCCTGTAAACGTTTTGATATGAAATGTATATGCGTTAATTGATATAACAAGTATAATCTGCAAGTACACAAATCTTCGGCACGAATCATATAATTATTGTATTTATACGAGTTTTAAATTTTAATTAGAATATATATATATATAGAAATATATGTTTTCGTTACGGCCGTTGCGTTGCTGCGGCGCGTATCAGTAGCACGCGTTAGGTGTTTTTTATTTATTTTTTTTTTTTGCCAAAGAAATATATATGTACACGAATTATTCTCGCCCGTTTTCTTTAAATTATACATATATATTTTTTATACATAGATTAGTGGTGTAAGTTTTAGTTTGGCATATTGTCTGTATCGACAATACTGGAAGACGCGCTGAAATAATTCACTCGTTATACGCGAATTCAAATAAAATAAACTCTATTACCCTTATACGGATCGACTCTGCTTCGGACGTGTGCGAAATACTCTTATGATTCTTATTGATATCCCGCGGTTGTCCATTCACTCACGCTTATCCGCAAACTCTTCCACATTCAAAATCCACGGAAACAGATCAAAGCTTTGATAACCGATCTCTGGACACTACAGACATTTTTTTTTTTGTTAGCGTTCTTTTTAGAATTCCATCCTATCCTATCACGGATATCAGGTTCCATTTTATATTCCTATATAGTCTCCAACGGCCACAACCACGCACCTTCGGATTCTAATATACTTCTCTGAATCCTGCGTTTTGTTTTTCACGATGTAATTCCTTTTTCGACGATATATTATTCTTTTTTCACGGCTGTTTTGTTCAGATTTTAACTCTTTTTTTTACCTCATGACACCTATTCGGTTTTTTTTATATTAAATAAATAATAATATACGTAATATGCCACGTATATTGACTTAACCTAATCCAACCATACAAATAACACTCGTATCTCTGTATTGTCGTAATTGACCAACACTTATAATGGGAAATTCACGCGAGTAATATTATTGTTATCGATAAATTAAAAAAAAAAAAAAAATCGAATCACTTTTTTGTAGAATCAAAAAAAAAAAAAACTATTCTATCTACAATTCCTTTTCCTCCGAATATATTTCGCCCATGCCTTATTTTATTCGATTCTTTTCTGTAGTTTTTAAAATGTATTTTTATGTATACATTTTAAACGATTACCTGTATAATATTATATTTCGTGGTTATTTAGACGTTAGTCTGATAATAGATTTACTAATATAGTACCTATATATATATTTCCCCCAAAAAAAAAAAAAAATATATATAACCATTTTTCAGCCAAATAAACAAATATATTACAATAAAAATATTCCCCTAATGCGTATATTAGAGGTAGCGTTTATAATTATATTTTCTTAGGAGAAAACTCACTCTTAAAATGTGACGAAATTAAAGAATAACGTTTTATCGACGGTTATTATTGTATTTAGGAAAAACGCCAATGTTATAAAATGTTCAGTAATAGTCGCCGCAAGACTCTGTGAAAATTATTTTTAAGTTTCAAAATAGTAGTCCGATAATAATAATCCGACTAAACGTTTGAAGAACGTTCTTGTTTTTTTAAGTTATATTCGTTTATGTACACAATAAATCGTTCGTTGACATGCGCTATACATGTATTATCTAATTTATAAATAATACATAGGTAGTGTTATAAATAATAATATTATGTAGCCTCGATACTCGGTAGGTACAAAGCTCTAGAATAGCGATTATTTTAATAGTATATATTTTAAAAATAATCTTTAATATATAAAAAAACAAATCGCCTGTATAGATGAACTTTTCTATAATATATATATATATATATATATATAAATTAATATATTATTTGTACACGCGTGCATTAGATCAATACAGCGGGAGTGTGAACGAACACGCGTAACGCGAGTCCTCTCGTCTTATGTGTAAATACATATAATAAATGCACGATATTATTATTATAACACACATTAAGTTTATTTTTTTGTTAGTAATTTAGGAAGAAAAATTGCTTTTTAATATCCATACACGCGCACAGAAACATAATATATAAATGGATTTTATTTTCATTTTTTATCAATAACCGCAATAGTATTACACGTCGTTTTTATTTGCGAAATCGTTATGGGTACACGCAATATTGATTATATATTATTTGTACGCTGCCTTTCGTCTGCAAATGTTATACACAAATACACAATAATAATAATAATAATCTTCGTAAGTCGTAATAATAATAATTTAACCTAACCTAATCTAACGTAGTCGCGATGCAATATTAAAATTAATAATAATAATAATAATAATAATAATAATAATAATAATAATAATAATAATAATAATAATAATAATAATAATAATAATAATAATAATAATAATAATAATAATAATAATAATAATAATAATAATAATAATAATAATATGATAATACAGCTATGGGGGACGTATCGTTTAATATACGTTAATGTATATTATATATATTATATTATATACATTATATACTATATACCACCTATACCCAGTGCTTGAATTAAGACGTAAAAGTGTATTGAAATATCGTGTTCCAAAAGACTGAAATGTTTTGTGAACAAATGGAAGAAGGTTTTGTCTCCATGGCCCCGTCGTCTTCCACAACCGACGACATAATTTTACCAAAAGAAATTATTATTTTTATTCATCCGTGCAAGTATTTGAAATTTTTTTAATGTCCATAAATGATTATAATATGAATGATCCACAGTCTTGCTCATAATCATGTTTCAGACGGTCACTTCATTTTTATTTTCATTCTATTAAACCCAGTGTAAATAATTGAATAGGTTTAACTCGTCTTAATATACGTTATCAGAAATCGAAACACTTCATCTAGAGATTTCTCTCAGCTCATAAACTTATAATATAAAATGTCAAATAAATGAGATCATTTTCGCTCTAATAACGACACCGTAAAACAACTTTATCTTGTTCGTACGCGAAAACGTAAAAGTTGTAAATATGAATTAGTTTCTGATCGATGATGCATTTAGAAAAATTAGAAGGAATGTGAAATATTTTAAAGTTGAAGTGATCTTTACCGCGGTTAGTAAAGTTCTGGAAGGAAATTTTGTGGAAAATACTTTGGTAGAGTGAATATAAAAGACGTTAATGATTTTGGTTAATTTAGCGAAATTTGTTACTGGAAGAGGTAATGTCGACGAGAATACCATCAACGATTCAGACTTTGCACGGCGTGTTACTAACAGATGAATAATCAGTGGGTGAAGCATTAAATTATATGGATTTTGAAGGGAGTGAGGAAGAAGGATTGACCGCGGGCCATTCAACATCTGGAGGTACAAAACGATGCATCTATTTATAACAAAACGTGAAACTTCAATCAGAAATAATGAACAGGTGTTTTAACATGAAAAAAAACATAAAACTCTTGACTGATTTCTATTTTTTTTTATTTTTTATAAAATAGTGAAACAACCGTAAACTAGTAATTTTTACAAGTTTTCGTATTTAGGCTCCGTTCTGTAAATAGAAAATGTTTTTAAAAGCTGCATTTTCGCGCCAATTCGTGTCATTTTTCAATCAGTTTCAATTGCCGAAGGAGTTTAACCAGCTTTCACAGCGTTGTCGTTTTAAAAATTAATATGAGTTTTTCAAAATCGTACGAAGACTATATTGACCCTGTACAATTAATATATTCCTACATTATATACACGTTTCAGCATCACCGGATTGATGCGATGACCCGAAAAGTCGACTTCTTATCATGTAATATTATATATAGCGACGGTTATCGTTAATTTAATAGAAAAATAAAAACAATAACATATCATTTCGCCGAGTACATGAATTTTATCTTATTTTTTACAATATATTTTTTTATGTAGTCATACCGCCGCCGTCACGTCGTCTGCATTAGCTAATGGTGTACTATTCTGTATAAGTACACTGACGACGGCCGGCTTGTGCAGAAAACATTATAATCCGTAACACGCATAATATATTATAATATTTATGGAAGTTTTACGAAAACGTGCATCGTATTTAGTAGTGTTGTATTTGGATGAACACGCTGTTTATAGACATTTCACTAATTCATAATATGTAACAGTGTTGAAGATTATTAATTATACCGTAACACCTGCGAACTCTTCAGAACTTTAAAATCAGAACACTCCTCGCTCTACCGGAATTATAACTTCGTTATCTCGAGTTAAGTCAATCGTCGTTACCTGTATTATGTTTTTTGTCGATTATTTATCATGCAAATATCTCGTTAGAAAACCGTACGCGCAACACGAAATAGCCACGAAAACCAATGGAAATGTAAATTCTTAATAGCCGCACTTTTTTTACTTTCAGGACGAGACACGAAAAATATTAAGGACGGTCTTGTCGAAATCTCTACAAATGTACACGCATACACCGTACTTCGCGCGATATGTTCTCAAATTATATTTGAGTTTGTTTTCAACGATAATAGTTTCACATTTCGTGCGTCTTTTTCTCAGCAGACATTTAAAAAACACTTTACGCGCAATATTTTATACTGTATTTTTTAAACATACCCACTGCACTGTTGTATTTTATATAATACGACGTGACAGTTACAACGAAATGAAAAATATTCGTGGACACACTTTGTCGGAGTATTCGAATCGGTCTTTGTAACGCTGCACAAATATGCTTTTGCGAATAATATTCGAAAAACGTCTCTCTTAGAACATTCGAAATAATATTATTTTTTTGAAGCAAATCAATTTTCTCCCTCTCTCTTCCCCTCAATTTAAACACACAATAATACGCGGTTGTAAGTCGGTTAACGGAAATTCGTGGCGGTGGGCGGGAGATTTTCTTCTTAAGCTCGCCGGAACACGGTCCATATACGTTTAAGTTTGATTGAAAATGCCTATCTCCGGTCCGTTATTATACGTATAATGTATATTATTATTATTATTATTATTATTATTATTATTGTAAAATATATTATTGAATGTATATATGTATAAACTCTGTATTCGGGGCCGTCTTCGATACGTTCGATCCAATAAATATCCGATGCGTGCGGTCCATTAAATTTGTAATTTTACTTACCAATGTAGAGCTCCGAAAGCCGAAACGTATTAATACACACACACGCACATTGGATTCGAAGGAATAAAACAATATTTCGTTCGGACACCATCATTTCTGTCGAGACATATTTTATTTCAAACGTCGCTCGTTGTGGCAGCATAAAAACAGATTTCTTTTTTTTTTTCAAAATAAACTGGTATATTTTTTTTTTTTTACTCGAGAAACATAATACATATATTATTATTATATTTTTTACATAAATCTTTTATCTAATTTTTAACTCGGATTTCAATACAGTTTGTTTTTTTTTTTTTGGTAGCTAATAAACGCAAAGCTCCCTCTGCACCATCACGTCATAATTGAGCCCAATGTACGTCTAGGTATAATGTATTAAAATAGAGTCGATTGTTGTTATATACGTTTCGCTCGCAAATACGCACTGTGTTTATATAAAATCTACGCGCGTTTGCTTCGTTACAATACTACTATGTATATGGTGTTGTAGAGAAAAACGTCGGAATTCCATTTATGATTGTGAATAGCACGAAAATGTATTAAGCGTAAACGGTATTTCGGCATTTGCCATGATGTAACCGTTAACGTTAAATATAATAATATTATAGCGCGGCAACTACTTCGAGGACACAATGAAATTGAAGATTCGACAAATTCTCTCCAACCGAGTCGAATTTATTGATAGTTTTTTATTTCAGAATATTCATATTGTTGTGATAGGAACTTGGCTGATAAATATATATTTTATTTGATATTGCAGTGAAAAGTTTCAGTTAATTCAACAGATTTATTAATACACTAGAAAAAAAAAATCGAACAAACTACAGGCAATAGTTCGTCTACGCCTCTGTATCAATTACGTAGTAATTTTTTTGTAAATTCGTGTATACGAATATAAAAATTAGATTTAAAAAAGGCAATAAATAATTATGAAACACGAGATTATACACAGATACAAGTGTGTATCACGTAATCTGATGGATTGCCCGTATCACCTCTTATTAACGGCCTTTATCGCGTTGATTAATCGAACCAATCTGTTATAGTAGTAAATAGTAATAAGATAAAAGTAATAATTTCTAATCAAATATATTAAAATACGTATAGTGTAAAACTGTGAATTTATATTGGAAATAAAAAGTAATAAAAGAAATGTAACACGCATGACACGCGTACGTATAATATATTTTTTGTTCATTGACAACCCTTTTTTTTTTAGTCGATCGCGACAACCTAGAAAAACTCGGAGGTCGATCGCAAATCTATTAAAGTTGGCCACCCCTGCTCTACGCAATGATCAGTGTAACAAAGTGACACAATATCGATAATACTCATTAAGTCGCGATGACTACGGGAAAGAAAATTACGATATATATATAAAAAAAAGGCGCGAGAAATTTATAATAATATTTTAAAATCTTGTTGTGAATACAAATTAATCGATACGTCCGAGGGCCACTGATATTTTCTGATATTATACTTTAGGCCATTGGTCGGTGATCCGCGCGATACGTACCGAGAAGACGCCGTTTTCGTTCGTTCGTCCGTCGCGCATTCGCCCGTACAATAATTATAATAATAATAATAATAATATTATTATTATTATCGTGCCGCCAGTGAATTATACAATATTATTGTAAAATATAATAATAATAATATTATTGTAAATATTAAATAACGGTGTGCGCACGAAAATATACCCATTAGGAGCCGGCGTCGTGTAATAAGTTTTACGTTTTCGTAATATCCGGGAGGCGATAAGTCTAGCAACAAGAACAACAACAACAACAACAACAACAATAAACGTAAAAGATACATTTAATACGCGCGCGTATACCACATACGTGGTTGCGCGTTGCAGATTAACGAAACGTAAAACGCCGTAATCAGTTAGGCGTGATAAAATATTACGGGCTTCTTGGGCTTCAAAATACCGCTGAACGCGTTGAATTTAAACACTCAGTCGTGAGTTATTAATTTTGTGAAAACGAGACGGGGGAAAAAAAACGAAAATTCCTCATAGTTTTCATTATAGGCACTTTCGTGTTTTTTTTTCTCATATAATTCCGTAGAAAATTACACAAAACACACACTATTTATCGCTGGAACGCGATGTATTACGTGCGTTGAACTAATAACTCGGGCGATGACGTCAGGAACGAGTGAAATTCCGTACAAGACGTTTTTAAATTTAACTTTTGTTAACAGCAGAGCACGGTTTTTGAAAAACGACACGGGGGACATTTTTTTTAGTGTCCAAAGAGTTTCCACACGGGACAACGAGACAGCGGTGCGGAAAAACTGGAGAGTGTCGTCCCAGGCACTCTTCTGAGAGACGCGTAGCGTACAAACGGGCGTTTCCGTGTAATTCTTTTTCATTATTTCCGTTTCGTTCCAATATCGCGCAGCGTCGCCAGCAGCGAGTGGCGGCGACGCCGTGGAAAAAAAAAAAAAGATGCAGAGCGTTTGAAAACGGCGTATCGTTAAAAGAAGTGGGTATAGATAAAATAATAAAATACGCCTAAAATTAAAAGTCCGTCGATTTTGTGAATCGTTGCGAATACGTTCATCGCACGCCGTTAATAAGCGTTTTTTCGACATAATTCACCCGATTTTTTTTTTCTTTTTTTAACCAAAGTTGATAGAAGTCTATAAAGCATAAACATTATCCGTGAACCGTGGACGGAAAGACGTTTAATTACGTAGACATAGCTTTGAGACATATGTCTTTTTATGTGGAAAATAATATAATATTATGATAATATTCCCCCCTCCCCCCGGTCATCAAGTCGTACACGCCCGTCGCTAAAAGAAAACAAAAAAAATATGAGACGCAACTCATTCGGTCATGTTTCGAGAACCGATTGGACGGCGACAACGGCTTAATAGCCGTGGTCACAGTGCATCCGACCGTATCCGTCTTTATCGGCCGACGCGATCTCTTTCCGATACATAATAAATAGTTGATTTAAGTCGTTATCGTATTGCTGACGAAAAAAAAAATAATATAAAAAATCATCATCATCCTATTTCAAATATTTGATGAAAAACACAACGTATGGAATTCTCCGTAATATACTCTTCTCCGTCCAGAAAAACGTCACGCGAATGACTGTGACCACCACAGAACGGTGTATATAATAGACGCGCACATAATATATTATATATCAAATCTGTGGTAGTAGACAAGATAAAATAATAATAATATCCGGCGCACACATACACCGCGGAACGGAATCGGTTGAAACGACGTTTTTTTTTTTTTTTTTTCATTCAGAAAATCATGAAAATACAATCTTTTTGCGAACTTACTCACCCGACGAATTATTTTTAATTTTTTGATATTTTCGGGTAGAAAATACGCTTTTCTTACGCCGTTGCCGCTGATCGTCCATCCGACGCGACTATAACGACGTCTTTGAAAATATCCAATACTACCCCCCGAGCAAGTTCAGCAAATCGGTTACTGCTCCTATACCCCCCTCCCGCCACAAATATCGCTTCAATCAAACGACCTTGAGGAGTCTCTCTCCTCGCTTCGTTCCACGTTGTCCGTGATGGCGTCTTGTTTATGGACAACCGTTTGATAATTATCAATATCGAAATAAGATTCTTTGCTCTTAAAAAAAAATTCGTTTTTTTTTTTTGTTCTTAAATATGTTTATTATATTTTTATATATATATATAACAAAATATAACATTTACATCATATAATATTTATTATATTTTTCAGTCTTATACAATTATTATTATTATTATTATTATAACGAAAATATATACATGTACGAGGAGTAGGGGGCGGGAACGATAAGAGTCCAGCCGAATTCGGAGTGTACATATAACAACAAAAACAACGACAACAACAATAATAATTATAACAATATTAATAATAATAATAATAAAACGGTAACAACGGAAATTCTTTAATTCAATTCTTAACGTTTCCTGAAAATTTTTCGTAACGAATATTAACAATTAAGATAAAGAGCTACGGGCCAAAGGTGTAACATTCTATAAACGATAATTGTATAATAATATTATATAACGAGCGATAATAATAATATATTGTTATAATCGATTGAAACTCGTATTTTACGGGGTACTCGTAAAAAAAATAAATAAAAATTCTTAACGCGATATTACAAATAACAATAAAAATTGGAATATTAATTAATTTCCAATAAATAAATAAATAAATAATAATAATAATAATAATAAATAAGTGTGCAGTCGAACAAAACACGTACTGCGACGAAAATAATATATATATTTATACAAACGTACAGATCATCGATCTGCGATGATACTTTACCCTCTCATTACTGGATTATTATTATTATTATTATTATTATTATTATTATTATTATAAATAAACAAATCGTGTAAACTCGGTGTTACATAATAACACAATATACTTGTAGCAGTTTATGCTCCCTCCCCCCTCCCCCCCCCGGGAGGGGGAAGTGGGCTTCGTTCGGTGACATTCAGTCGTCGACGAGCAAGTGTTGGATCAGCCATCGGACGGGCGCGAACATGTACGCGAGACTGATGCACATGCCCAACACGGTGACGGAAACGGCGACCAGCACGGGACAGTCGTCCGATTGTTCGTAGAACCGCAACCTCTTCGTGTCGTTGGTGAACTGGTCGCGACCGCCGTCACACCAGTCGTCCGTCCAATACGCCTGGTCGTCGTCGTCGTCGTCGTCCGCATCGTTACCGTCATCGTCGCCGCCGCGGCCGCCGCACAAAGAGTAGTCGTCCCGTTCGAACTCGCGTACTTGCACCGCGTCCAGGAATTCGACGCGTCTCCGGCGAGACGCGGCGGCCGCGTCGCCGTACCGTCGCCACACCAGTTGCGTACCGCCGTCCCGTTTGTCCAACACCCATTCGGGCGGGTCGTTCGCCGCAGCGGCGTCATCGTCGGCCTCGTGCACGGCACCCGCCGCAACGGCGGACGTCGCGTCGCCGCGTCCGATCGATTTGAACAGCACGTCGTACAGAACGCCCATCGTGGGTACCGGGGGAAAAATCGCTGTGCACGAACGCGGGGCGCACGGGCTGTTTGCAGCAGGACGGTGGTCGGTTGCCGAATGAAACGCGTTTCGGTCAAGTGGCCGTCGTCGGGCGGTGCTGCGTGCCGCACTACTACTAATGCCTCGTACCGTTGGTTACTGCCGCTGGTGCTGCACGTGCAACGCGCACCGACCGTTTTACGTGTTGTGTATACACAGTTGTGATACGTTATCGATGAACTTTGCCGATGGACCGGCAACGACAGATAACCCTCCCCGCCCGTTCTTAGACCGCGGTCGCGCAGAGCTCGCGTCGACCTTGCCCCCCCCCCTCCCGGCGGTGGTAATACGACGCGATGATAAATCGCGGCCGCGTCTCATCCGCGCCGCGAGTCTCGAAAAATGGACCCAATTGATGCGCGCCGTCGTGCGTTTCGCGAACGGGGGAAAAAAAAAAAAAAAAAAAAAAAAATTTCTCTCGATTTCTGTGCGATGAATTGAAAAAACAAAATTAAATTAAAAAAAACGTATAAAGAAGCGAACAACACGTCGTCGATTTTAGTTTTACGTCGACGTTTTCTTTTTAGATCTGTCTTTGCCCGTAGACGATTTTTTTTTTTTTTTTTTTTGTCGGGAGAGATTTAATCAGTTATCAACGAGTTTCCGTTCGACTCAGAGCCAAATGTAACGGATTCTTGAAAACCGCGCGCGGATCCAATACATTTTTAACACGGAGTATTAGAAGAAGAAAAAAATCGCTTATACCTTTCTATTTTATATTAAATTTGTTGGTATCGACTTCTTTTGCGAACATCAGTTTATTTATTAAACGTTAATCTCTTACATTCGTGTGTTGTAACTGTAATTGTTTCGCGAGTGTTTTTTTTTTTTTTACCGAATTCTTCAGGAGTAATTTTAATATCCCTACGAATACTGTTTTATTGGTGTGGCACCCGTAGTAACGTCGCTTTATAACATATAAAAAAAATATATAAAATATATTTTTTATAATAAATTTAATAAAATCGTGTAGTAATACAAGTGGAGGACGACTTCTGGATTAGTCGAGAGATGGCGTTGAAAAAATATCGATACAAAAATCGGGGGGGGGGGAAAGGAAAAAAAAAATAGTGTGGATCAAACGAATATAATGTAACACATCGTCGAGTGATTATTACATTCGCTCTTTATCGTTTTTGATTTCAATTGCTTTTTTTCCCCTGTTCTTCTCGTGTATATTTTGTTCGCGAATTAGTGTTTACACACGTGCGGTATAGAATTTGTCGCATTTTATCGAAATACTATCGGCTTCGTGTACTCGTTACACGAAAATGAATGCAATTCGATAAGTCAAACACGTGAAACCGTTGAAAGATCTTATTGCGCGAGTATAATCGAACGGTTGATCTCAATAACGAGATTCGTCGATCGTCAGAAAAACAACGATCTTTTTGTTAACGATTATTTTCTGCTGCTTTTTCTTTATAATATTTTATTCGTTCAACAAATCCATATAGCTGATACTATTGGAACGCGTCGTAAATAATAGAAAAATATAATATACGATAACGTTGCATGTAAATCCTCACGAATTTCATTGCATGATACGTGTAAACAATTTTATTATTATTTAGGTTAGGTTAGGTTATATTATTATATAGTAGCCTATATTATTTAACTATTTTCTTTTCACTCTTTAACATTTTGACACGCGATAATTTTTATTCGTACGATTATTCGTTTGGTTTAAACTGTATTTTCTAAAAAAAAAATATATATATATATATAATATAAGCCGTTTTACTGTTATTATGTTATTAATACACTGTTGTTAGAGAATTATTTTGTCAATTCGCGCTTGTTATAGACGTTTGACGTTCGGTGTATATATATATATATAATGATCACCGGTATATATAATTTAATGTCAATCGCACGAGTATAATATTATAAATTTAATATAACGAGAATTTTTTTCTTTTAGAAAAGAGACGATTTTGTCTTTTCATTTTTTTTTTTTTTTCATTTTTCGCATTGTTCGTAATGTAATATGACGTTTCATCGCTAGACGTCATATTACACGACACGCCGGTAAAACGATTCGTCGCTGCTATACAGGTTAATATTATAATACTAATAAAACACTTATATAGCGTTTTATAATATACGGTTTCAAAATCGTCGATCAAGCAGGTCCGTCGACGCGTTAGTTAAAGATCGTTTTGATGCTGCGCGCGGCAATCATCGACAATAGAATATTAAACTCGTTCAATTTCCTATGTGGGGCGATTTGTTTTTTCTTTTTATTCTAGAGCCCCGGATTTAGCGCAACATTACTGCGCACCGATCGTATAGGCAAATCATTAATTTATTATTGAAAAAAATGAATGACAAAGATCGTAACAACACAAAGTGAACGGGAAATAAATCGTACGTAATGTATTATTTATTTATTAGTAAGGCTGGACATTAACGAGTTATTATTATTAATTTTTAACTTGAATAGTTACTTTTTTTTAAAAAAAAACGAAGCTTAACGTGTTTACTTCATGTGATTTCACAAAACTATCCGAGTTAAGTGTTATCTGAACAAACAATGGAAATTTCCGAATGGTTTTGAATACATTACTTGTTTTTATTCCGGATTTTCAAGTTATCTTCAATTGCATGGAGCTTTCTATCGACGATTCGTTTTGCTTATGAACCGATAAAACAAAACATTTTATTAACGCGTAAAGAAAAAAAACCGTGTTCCGAGGTTGGAGAAATGGTATATATTGTGCGAAATTATGTGTTTCATGGATGTATTGAAGTTTAATTTGAACATTTCGCAAAAAGAAAAAAATGCAAAATTGTGACTCCGTCAGAACCTTCCCTCCCTCCTGAAAGCAATGATTAGATCGTGTAAAGTTTACCGTTCCAACTTGAATTATATTTATATTCTATTTTATTTTTATTTTTTTGTGAACGTGATATTAATAAAACATTTTTAACGCGTAAAATTCGTTGTAACGTGAAAATACGGACGTTTTCGCAGCTCAGGAACATATTTTTGGGTTTTTAGAACAAATTTCATATATTAATATTATGCGCTCGTATTAAATTACAATAATTTTAACGGGCATATCGTTACATATTATTATTATTCTAATAAGTTTAATAATATTAATTTCTCGTAAAATCCCCAAAAGAAATACTTGTATAATAATATTATCGATACTTTTATGGTATTTGTAATATACAATTATGTAATTTCCGACGGCCGCCTCATTGTGGTTATAACTATGAAATAATCTCGACATTTGACACGAGTTAATCGTCTTTCGATTAGTTAATAACGCGTATAATCATATTTTATCTAGTCTTTTAAATGAAATCAGAGATTATTTTTTGGACACGGCGATTGGGAAGCGAGAATTTTCTCTCTTTGTCTCGCACACACGAAACGCGATTAAATTAGATGTTTTTTTATTTTCATCGTATCGATCGGACCTAGCGATTGAAAGCGTATTATTTGAACAGCTAATATTTTATTATAATAATATAGGTCCGGACATTCCAATTTTAAATTTTCGATTTTTTTTCCTATCTTAAGATCCACGATAATTGAATACTAGAAAATCTGTTTTATATAAATTAATTCCAAAGGGTTTTATGTACGAAAAAAAAAAATTAGAAATGTGTGGGAAAATCGTTCTCGAGTTGATTTATAATTTGAGTACCTAAACTCATGAGCAAATGGAATTTCACGTCCACGTGGTGTACATAATATATGAATGGAATCTTAATCAAGAATTTCATTTTACGTTCCTGTAAATGTTATTATAATTAATATCAAATGGCTCTAAGTCTTTATGGAGGGAATAAATATAAACGAAAAATCAGTATAAAAATTCACAATCGCGCGCCAGCTACGTGTACGATTATAATAATTATTATGACGACGGCCCGTTGTTAAAATGATTCTTTTGCAAATGCATTCTGTTAATACCCGTCGTTCGTAGAATATAATGATTCCGACGAGTGATTTTCAGGAAATATATTTTTCAGTATTGTTACGATTTTGTACTATTATATTATATTCGTACACTATTGCGAATTCACCTTTGGACGCAGTTTGCAACGTATTCTTCAATGACAACATTAATAAAAATAATATACGAGTAATTATATCGATTTACGAATAATAATAAATAAATAAATAAAAAAAAATACCGAGTATTTCGCGAGAGATTATAAAGTACAATATTTCGTACAATGGACCCAACATCGTTATATAACAATAATAATAATAATAATTAAAAACATCAATATTATTAGGTCATATGTTATGTATGTTCAAATAATAATTCTCCGAAACTCGACTCAAACAAAAATAAAAAATCATAGAAAAGTGTAATCGGGAAACGGTATTTATATCACGTACACCACTTTAGTTGCACACGTTTCGTCAGTTCACGAACGCAGTGAAGTTTGCCTTTATAATAACATTTTAACGTCGGTTTCTAAGCGTGAAATAATCGCGTCTACTATTATCGTTATTAATTTTCTCGGTACTTTACATTCCACTAGCATTAAACGACACGATTTTTCTCCTCTCACTAATTTATTTTTATATTTCACGTCTATTGGATTCTATAAAACATATTGGATTGTATTCGGCTATCAGTTTTATTCAATTGGCCGCTATTTTTTTTTTTTTGTGGATGACATGATATTAACATAACTTTACATCATTAATAACTATACAGATAAATATGATGAGTAATGATGATTACAAATATAATGTTATGCTCGTATATACTGGATTCAAACGAAACTGTACGAGACCGAACCGTCGACTGTTTTTGATTCATCAGAAAAAGCTGACACAGTAAATTGATTCCCATTGTCAATAATTGTTTCGGATGTGTTCAGACCGGCACAATAATTGTCGCGAGTGTTGTGTCGCGGAAATAGAATAATAATTATTGTACAACAGAAATGTAAACGTTCATATACGTAGACAATTTACTGTCTATACAGTTATTTCGGCATAAAATTGCCGTCGTTTGACCCCGCGGCTTATACGCTTATGTTTTTCGTATGAGTTCCCCTGTTCAACAATACACTGATAAAAATTAAGCGATTTCGCGACTCTTGTATGTGTGTATTTGAATTTCAACGTTTATCCTTTGAATATCCGAATATTTATTAACTCTGAAAATTATCGAAAATCCACGACAAATCAAACGAACTTGGTTTATCAAAACGTAACGAATACTTATTATTATTATTCATCATAAAATCGAACCGCGTATCGTAAACGTATTAGGTGATAAAAACGAGATATTTTAAAAAACATCCGTTGAGACAGTTTTATATAATCGGTTCGTAAATGCTTAAATAGGCGATTTTCACTAACAAGTCGCGGGTTTATTCGTGGTGTAATCTGTTCGCCGAAAGAATAGCGACTCGCAACAATTGTAGTCGCTCTCTTGTCAGTCGTCGTCGGCAATCCCATCTCCGCGGCTAAATGACATAGTATACAGAGCGAAACGGTATACATACCGAACACACCGTAATCACTACAAAATAAAATACGGTGTATAACATGCCGTTCATTGTAGCCGGTATACACGGTATTATAAGACGCGTCTGTAGCCGATGAGGTACAACGAAAATTGGTTTCTCCTATTCTCTCGGCGAACAGACTATAGATACCTACGGACGGATGTTTTTTTTTCTTTACAGCTGATACAACGTCGAGACGTCGTATAAAATAAAAAAATAAATAAAAAATCTCCGGATACGTATTAAAAGCGAGATTTATTAAAATATGATTTAAGCGAGTGAAAATCGAATAAACAATGCGAAAACGTGTAAAATCAAATTGATAATTTGAATTTTACCGATCACGAAACGAATTTCCATCGCAGTCATTTATCCCTTCCCCCATTATAAACAAATACGAGAGAAACGCATAAACACGAGCTCCTCAAATTATGAACGACACTTTCGTCATAATAGAGTCGTACATTATTTATTCATTTCCCCGCGTTATTCAAATCGAAATTTGGGATTTATACTTTCCTAGTACGTAATCAGTGTCGTAGTCAGGATTATGCAATGGCAGGAGGGGTTTAAGTATGAATGAAACTATAGGTTTTTATATTTTTTGTTAGGTTTGTTGCTCAATGCTCATATTCTTAATGAACCATACAAGAACCCACTTCAGTGAAAACGTAAAAAAAAAATCAATTTAAACGCCCAGAGCCCTAAACCTTGGCTACGCCACTGTATACACGGTGTTGCCGTGGTCAGAGGCCAACGATGTTCGCATTTGTTCGCCCCGTGTGTGTGTGTGTGTGTGGGGTGTGATAAATCGTAACTGGTGACTGGCAAGTACGAATAAAAAAAATATATCTTTTGTGAGAGTTTTATTTTCCGAATTTATCATGTATTTATAATTGAATTCTATATTTTTCTGCCACAAAAGTCAGGAAAAAAACAAATATTCGTGTTGAATAACGTGTGTATTTACATCATTATGTTTAATCAATATCAATATATTTATGGCGCTACTATATAGTATAGGTACACGTATTTACACGTATAAAAATAATATTATTTTATGGTTTTTTTTTTGTACGCGTTTCCACGGCGAGTTGTGTACGCGCAGTGTACTACGTGATTAATTTGGAACGATCGTGTAATTTTTAAAGAAAAGAAAAAAAATAGTGTCCAAAAGTATGTACATTTTCCCCCTATCCGTCGAACGAACGTCGGATTTAATATTTATTTTCATAAAAAAAAAAAATCGTTATTTTACACACCGAGATGAGACTTTTCATACGGTTTATGCGAACAGGAGAAAGGAACCGAAATGAAATTGCGATTAAAACAAATAATAGTATTGAAACAAAATGTTATCGCAACGTGATTTTTTTCAGCGCGAAATTACAAAAGTCACTAATATAATATAATTTATATAAAATTTAATAATAATGACAATAATAAAAAAAATGTGTATTTTTCGCGCTTTTACAGTTGCCCGAACACAGTGCTCATTTCTCCTGTGCATTTTTAAACGATTAAACGCGACTTATAAAATATCTTTTTTTTTCTTCATATTATCACACGAATATACCTGTATTTCTAAACGTATAAAAAAAAATTACTTAAAACTGAACATTTTTTATTAACTCGTTATATAAATTATAACGGTTTTATTATACAAAATCGGTTTATTAAATACGAATTTAATACGTTATACTGATTGTGGGTATAATTCGGGTTGCGAACACTCACTCCACTTCATAATAATAATAATAATAATAATAGCTCATCACACCAAACCATATATCTGTAGCGTTTGTAATTTTTTTTTTTTTTATACGAATGGGATCGATTGAAATACGTTTCGTTTTTAAACGTTCAAATGTCGGTCATGCGACAGTCGAGTGGCGTACACGTGTATCCAAAAATTATTTCCATATAATACAAATATTTACGCGGTTTTTATACGGCTTGTATATAAAAAAGAAAAACGTTTATCAATATCGTGTGCCGCTGTAAAAGTATAAAAATTAACAAACCGCGTAATATTATAAATATATTTCATTTCTAGTCGAACACATTCGATTTAAATGAAAAATGTGCAAATATTTTTCAAAATGTGAAAAAAAAAAACAATTATACGTAGGTAAAAATATATTTAATCGAAAATCGTCTAAATTTTTTTTTCACTCGTTTACAAAAAAAAAAAACGTATATTTATATATTTATTTTTTTTTCACTTGAAAAGTATAAAGCCAACTTTTATGTTACGTTACCATTGTTAATTCAATTCGATTTACTTAACAAAAAAAAAAAAAAAAAAAAACTCGAGCTCAACGATGATTAACGGTAATTTATTAAATATATTCAATTTGTTTATTCATTTAATTTTTCTATTTCCCTCTTGTCGTCGGTGCGTGAAGTTTTTCACGTGAACGTGACGGTTTTAAATTTTAAAATCTATTGAAAAAAGAAAAAACAGTTCGAAAAAATTGTACACGCGTGTACAGCGAATGTAAATGATTGTATTTGTAAAAAAAAAAATATAGTTAATAAATTGAAAACATATATTAGAAAAGGGTTACGCGCGGAAATCTTCAAGCTCCTCACAGCCGTCTGTCAATATATGAATATAATACGACGTGACGCTCTTGCAGGAAAAAACGGTATTCTTGTCGTCAATCACACTAAATCTTGTACAGTTAAGTCACAAATTTCTAATTCTACAACAATTTAATTAATTTTTCATTCGTTTATCATACAGACACGTTATTCGATACACTTAGATGCGTTATCGTGTCATTTAAAAATCATATTTAGCCAGCATTTTTTAGACGTTTTTATTTATTTATTTATTCATTTATTTTTTGTTGCTGAAGTAGATGCGTAAAACGACGGAAAAATCATACGAAAATCTACGCGGTTTCGCCCCGCATCCCTCTCCCGAAGTTTCATACTTTTATCTATATGAATAAATATACAGATTTATTCTATAGACTATGTCTATTACATAAATAGACACTTTGTTAATCGTTTAAATATTAACCGAACGAGAGACAATACATTGTTGTTATTATAATCGGTTTAGGCACGTATAGAGAGAATAAGAGAGAGAGAGAGAGAGAGCGTTCGATATGAATACCCGAAAAAGAAAAACGTTTCATTCGATTTTTTTTGTTTTGTAATTATTTAACATTGTTGCAGTTGTCGTTTCGCAATCGCGATTTTATATTTCACAATATTTTATAATATTCGTACGCGTGACGCGGATATTCTCTCAAAGTCGATTTTCGTGTTTCATGTGTATTTTTATAATAATAATTTTTTAAGCCGAAATAACATTGTGGTTTTTATCCGGTTTTATCGTTGATAAATCATGACGACGAGAATTTTACGGTATCTATCATACCGAAAAAACGTTATACAAATACATTTGCCAATTGATTTTATAACATTATTATTTCACGGAACAACATAATACACACCCGATGGCGAACAATATTTTCTAATCAGTATTTTCACAAGTACACCTATATAATAATTTCAATATTATAATGATGCGTATTTTATCCGTATAATAACGAGCAACAAACACACACATACACACACTCGCACAATATAATATTATGTATATATTTATCAACATATATATTTATATATAAATATAAAACTGTTATCATTCCGAGTAATTTTCCGTAATATATCGCACCGGAGCGTACATATTTATTATATATTGTGTGTTTGTTACTGCAAATATTATACGTTTAAATAATGTACAAGTATATATTTATAATAACAAGTACGTTCGATTATAATGAAAAAAAAAAAACACAAAAAAATTGAAAACAAAACGCCCGTGGTGATACGTATATCGTATACCATTACACGCGTAAGTGATTGATATATTTATTATTTCGAACAATTATTATAATAATAATAATAATAATACAAAAACGGTATTGGATTTCATTATATACCCAAATATGGTGTACGCACAATTTTCAAAATTTCCAGGCGGCCAAGACCATTTCTTTCCTCTTTTCAATCTATGAATATACAATATATTTGATCTTAAAACGCGTATAAACGAATTGTATATATAAATTAAAAAAAACTTCGTGTTCTTAATTTTATTTATTTAATAATAGTCCCAATTAAAACACGGTCACTATGACGAGCGATTTCTTTTAATCGTGCGTGTAACGGGAAAATATGTTTGTCGCGTTTTTTCCGGTATATCGAAAAATAATACGAATATTATTACGCCCGCGCAAAGACGTATTATATAATACGAACAAGAATTATAAACCCCGACTAGAGTTCGTCGTCGCAGACCTCGAGTTTTAATGGAAGTCGTATTAACGATTTAAGTGTGTTAATAATATTGTTAGTTTATATTTCCCGTTTAATATTTGAAACGACGGATACGTTTGCTTTTGTGTTGTCATTTCATTGAGATCTCAGAATTATTTCTGTGTCCAGGACAGTGGCGCACGCAAGATTATTCCGAGGGGAGTGGTCATGTAATACACGAATTGATGATATTTTTTTTTTTGCTCATCACTCTCTAAATAGTATAATAATCAATAAGAATAAAAATGATAATGATAATGGTTTATCGGGAAAAATTTCCTTTTTTCTTTTGGTCATCGTTTCATAATTTGAAGAGATACTTTAAATTATTTAAGAGGGGTGTCATGTCTCACTGACACCCCCGGAGTACACAGTTACTCAACACCGTTACTCAGTGGTAAAACCTGGTAATAACCAGGTTTTTGTCATCAGCTACGAATTTTCATTCGACGCGTTATCTAGTAACACGTAGAAATAACTTAATAAATAAACATTATATAATAACATTAATAGTTTATTTAAAAAAAAAAAAAACAAAATATTATAGCGAAATGCTCGTTAAGTTGTAAAAAAACAATTAATTATAATAAAGAGTATTTGAATGATTATTGTTATTATTTACGTATGTATTTTTTTTTATCGCGAAATCAAATTGCGTCGTCAAACAACGATTAAAAAATTATTCGGCGTCGCTGGTGATACCGATTGGCGTTAACGAAAAGAAAAAAAAAGAAGACGTATTTTTGACCAGCACCATGTGGTTATGTGTATACTAAATTGATACGCAGTGAGCGAACGTGTGCGCCGACTATGAATATAAATAATAATAATAATAATAATAATTATTATAATAATAATAATAATAATAATAATACAATATAAATATATTTTACATAGACATAAATTCTCTTTTTGCTATGTTCATTTCATTACCACTATTATATGATTTATCGAATAATTTCTAATATAAATGCGAACAATTATATTATTATTATTATTATTATATTTGTACACGGCGCGCAATGTTATTATATAAATTGAAACAGTTTCAAATTAATAAGATCAACCACCGCACGTCATCTCGAATATTTATATAAACAAAAAAAATATTAATTACGTTAGATATGTGGATAATAGTGATTATTATTATTATTATTATTATTATTATTATTAATCGGATATTCGATTGATCCGTACATTTTTCGAATTCATAGTGAAATTCAACGTTGTTGTATGATTTGTTGTATGATTATTGGCATATGATTTAATAAAAAAATGAAAATCAGAACTTATACTCTAAAAACATACTTATATTATATTCATATCGATTTTGTGCAACTTTTCGTCACTCTTATCTGCGGGTAAAAGCGTTGTAAAATATTTTATACTTAACCTTCATTTATATACTTCATAGAAATACGCACATGAAATTATATAATTACGATACGAAATATTTTCAGCTCAAACTTTTTGTTTTTCTGTTTAACATTTACATACACTGTTCAGATAATAACGTACATATTTAACAAACGTGTCGAGTGTAGCGGATGAATTCGATGAAAAACTTCCAATCAAATTTTCGAGTGAATTTTAAACAAACCAAATTTTTTCGAGTTTCCCTCATTAAATTCTGTTCTGTTTAAAAATGTAATGTATATCCACACGAATTTATTCACAAATACATCACTTTTGTGTCATTATTATCATACATTCTTGTTTTCTATTTCGTTATCATGCGGTCAATGCGATTATCCCATCTGAAATTTTCGACCTCTGCGTATTTTCTTGGTACGTATCATTCAAATGTTTACCGTATTTAAATATATATATATATATAAATAAAAGAAATAGTAAAATACTATTATTGAAACGCTCTTTGTCTACAATAATACCTGTCACAAATATTTTAATAGCTTTATGCGGTTTTCGTTTTTCTTCAGAAGTTTTCATGTGCTCAGATATAATAATAACACGGTACTTTATAGCGGTTATAAGAGTTAGTAGGCATAGAGGAGGATTACACCGGACTTTAGTAATGCAGTAAAACCTAATTGTACAATACTCGAAATTCTCCTCTCGGCAATGGACAGGGCGATGAGTTCAATAAGTCAGTGCGGTTAACATAACACCCGCGTTATTTTACGTCATATATTACAATCACTGGTTATAAGTAGTTTTTAAGAAAAGTGTGTTGTTCCAGAAGGTATTATTCGAAGGTATCCTCCCAATCACTATAATATTGCTGTAGCGGTCAAGGATTTGCGTATTTGTCAAAAAAAAAAAAAAAAATTGCGCGACAAAACATTCGATTTTATTTAAAAAAAAAAAAATATTCTTGTACAAAAATATAAACAATAATAATTTCCGTGGGATATATTATGTTTTGATCAAATCAATTTCGATTAAAAAAAAAAAAATATGTCGAAACGTATTAATTTTCGACGTATGTTTATATTTTTTATATTTTAAATATAAACTCGTAATTAATAAACGTTATAGAATGAACGCAATAGTTTATCGTTTTTTTTTTGGTTTTTTTCATAAATTTACCTATTTCGTTAGTTTATTGTACACTGTACAGAATAACTATATATATATATTTTTTTTCCCCCCGCACAAATTCACACGAATTTAACCGCAACTGTTCGTTATAAAACATCGAATCAACGGAATTTCGTACATTTATGTTAATAGCACTCTACGTCGTACTGGATTTGACAAAATCTTCGGTGTCTTTAACCGGTCGATCGAGTTAAAAAAGGAAAAAGCCTTTAAAATCTCCGCCGGCCCCGATACACAACTCGCCAAGTGTTCCATGAGGGATTTTCTATTTATTTTTTTTCGTTCGCGTGTTTACGCGTGTCACCGGCATTGGACTCGATACACGGAAACGCGCTTTCTTCTGTACAATTCTCGTATAATATTATTTACGTTACACTGTTGTAGTGAGCTGTCATATGCATTTCGTTGTTATTTTCCCATTTTCGTTACCGACTTCGTTTGCGTGAAAATAACCGATATTGTTGCTAATATCGATATACTATGATGAGCTCTGTTGTTTTGCGTCCTGTGATTTCAAAATAAATAATAAAACACGATAAATATCACATTCGGTCCATCGTGTCCCCTATGATTTTCATGTCTTACGGAATGCATATAATATGGGGCGATACACCTTCTATCTGGGATCATGTTTTACGCGGTACACCACGTGTTCCACGTTTTTTTTTTTTTTTTTTGAGTTCAGTGGGCCGCCCGACGAACGCAATCACTTTGACTATTCAACAGAGTTGTCGTTTTCGTGTGCGCATTTTTTAAAACGGCTTTTGTAAAATACACGAATTATAGGTCTCTTCTTCGTCCGCAGCTGGCATTTGTCGTGTGTTGTATTCTTTTAGAGTTTTCACCGTCATCACGATCTCTCCGTCCCGAACTAACACTCTCCATTACTCCTCTACTCCTCTTCAAGTCTTCGTCCACTACATCCGACCAACTCTTTGATCCGCGAGATCGTACGTATTTTATTTTTCACTTTAGCGCCGTTTCTCTAACCGCGTTTCCCATCACGTACAGATCTGCAAGTCTCACTGCGTCCACTCATAAAGATGCTGACTGCAAGTGATCGTATTCCTACCTGTAGTTCAATTTTTTTTCTCTACGCTCCTGTTGTTCTTCTGTAACCCAATTGGTCCACACAATGCTGTTGGCCATAATCTATTTTGTAAACGTTCTTTTTTCTCTAGTACTAATGCTATTCCGAGCTTTACGTCCACAGCACGCGGTTCTTATTGTCGTACGAATTCGAATTCTCGTTTACGTCGTAACCTCCCCTCACTCCACCAATTTCGGAATTTCGAATAGGTTGTGATGATTTAAACGTAAAACGTAACCGAAATAACGTTTTTATTTCAGAAAAATGCAAACGCCGCGGTTTCGGGTTTTATATTCTAATCGATATTATTATTATATATGTACATATATACTGAACATTACAATATATTATTCGCTAATTAAATCGATATAATTAATATTAAAAAAAAATAAAATAAATATTAAAATCGCGAATCGTTCAGTAATTATTACTGAACCGACCCTTTTTCCCCCGCGTTATTATTCATAAACGTATGTATTGTTATATGTATATAACTGGCATTATTTACTAATATTAATATATGTGTTGTGTAATATATCTATTGATGGTTTTTTTTTCTGATGTAAAGGCCAAAGTCATACTCACGCTCGTGACCGACGCGTGTTATACCGGTGCTGCGGTTAAGTATGGTATCAAATTCCAATAATAATTAATAATTAGCATTGTTATTAATATTTATATATTATTTTATGTTTCGGCACGTTGCCGTTTCAATTTATCAAATTTCATCACGTGAGTGATATTCGATATTCCTACGTTCGGCGGCGACGGCCTCTCCCTCGCCGTATAATGCGGCGAGCGGAGTGAAACAAACGTATAATATAAAATATAAATAAATATTATCGTACGATCAAATCAAATAATTTAAATGGTTTTTCGTACATTTTATTTTTTTATTTTTACGTGTTTGTTAAGTTTGTTATTTTTCCTCGTGTTATTAGGAATTTAGTCTGTACGACGACGACGGTTCATTAAGATCGGGGGTTTTTTTTTTTACGTTCTCGTTTTTTGACGGGTTTTTATTATTATTATTATTACTATTATTATTAACGTTGATTGATTCGCGTTGTATGTTAGGCTGGGTGCAAAGTTGAAAGACAAAAAGTGTGAAATTTAAAAAAAAAAAAAAACGTAAAAAAACGTAAATTATAATCAGACTTTGTACGCGGATAGAACTTTGCTCTCTGATGAGTGGGCGGTGGCCGATTCATCAATCGCACTAATATTCGTATAAGCGCGTGTTACATTTATATGTGGAACGTGTCAGAGAAGTAGTACACAGTCTAACGATTAATTACGATTTATTAACGATAAGTGTATAATATTAATAATAAAATAGTTAAAGAAGAAAAAATTAAAAATTAATAAAAGAAATAGAATACGAAAGAAATGGAAATGAAAAAAAAAAAATTCGAATATTAATACTCGTATATAATAAATTTGTATAATATATATATTAATATGCGAATACAATATACAGTCAAGCCAAAGAATATTTTATTTCACGAAAAAGAAAGAAATATCACAAAAAAAAAAAAAAAATTGGTTGTATTAAATAATACGTTTATATTAATTACTACCCTCTTCCCATCGGTTTATTGTATATTTTCTTTATTTTTCGCTTCATGCCACGTTACGTGATGTTTTGTGAAAAAATCGGTTGGTGAATACCAACAACTTCTATATAATAATATGTCCTTTTATTCACAATACCCTGTGGCTTATATTGACATTTTTTTTTTCACATATATAAATTCGAAAAATAATCGTATCCGATTACAACAATAAAACGCGTCGCTTTCCTCGAAATTCGATTAAAATACGAACGTTTTACGCGGTTTAATTTCAATATTATTTGTGTGTTATGTGTACACACATATTTCGTGCAGCTCAGCGTGTAATATTAATACGGCGTTTTCGGTGCAATTCATTTCCCGTTTTCCGTCACCAAAAACCAAAAAAAAAAAAAAAAATCATTATAAAACCGGAGTTACGTTTCTCGCATTAATAATAATAATAATAATAATAATAATAAAAACGTATATTTGAATCACATATTATATCGTATACGTAGTAAACACATAATTACACATTAATCCGTATACATTTGTGTGTAAAAGTATGTTTTGTCATTCGAGATTTAACACGCGAACACTTATGACTTATTTAGGGCTGTTCCAAAGTTAACACATCATCAATAACATTTCGTAACATTATTATATTTCACTTTAAATTTCTACACCGTTTGCGTTAAAAAAAAGTGGAAAATAATCGTCGTTGAATTGTCTCCGAATTCAAATCCAAAATTCAATGTTTTTTTTTTCGCCCGTGCAGGGGAAGGAAATATAATATTTTTTCTCTCTGTCTCTCTCGAAACGTCACACAAATATTTAATAAAACGCCTCGCCGAAAAAACGCATGCACGGCATTATTACGATGTTATTAATATTATTTTTGACAAAACGGAAAACGTATAATAATTCATACAATGCCAAAATGTCGAGCGTTTATCGTTCGTACGTTACGGTTATTATATCGTATAATATTTGAAATGTCCAATGTAAATGCGATGCAACGTTTCTCAAACACTCGGCGGGATCGCGACCCAGTTTCGAGCCGCGGTGAATCGTTTCTAAAATATACTAACGAATCCAACGAGTCTCCGATACGCATATTATATTTTATTGATTGAAATCGAATTTTTACACCTCAACTACTTTTTTCTCGACGTATACGAGTGAAAAAATAAATTGTACACGGTTATAATTCAGAAAAAGAAAAAAATACCAAACGGATTCCAATAAACTTATTTTTATTCGGGACTCGGGATACGAAAATCTATTTGGCCAAATTATTACATTTTTCATACCGTGACACCAACTTTTTCTTGTTTGTAAAACACCTAATCTCCCGTAACCGTTAGTGTCGAATTCCCCCTTGGCCTTTTTTCTTTCTCCGTAGAATGGAATTTCAAAAGAAAATATAAGTGTTTTTGATCAAATGTGCACAATCAAAATCATTTCTAGCACTGTTAAAAATTTGATTAAAAAACAGACCACGTGAAGGACGTGCGTCGTTACATGTGTCAACGGACGGCGAATACGAGAACGAGGAACGGTTTTGGGAAAGACTCGGTATTAAATAAATGTTATGTTTATTATAATCGATTAAATCTGTTAATTCTATAAACATTTACTGTCGTCGATACATCTCTAGTATTTAGTCAATAAAACGGTTAATGGAGTCACATATAACAGAAATATGAACTATAATGGTATTTTTTTCAATTAATTGTTGTCTTATTCCAGTGAATAAAAATTTACTTGAAAAAAAGAAATAAATTGTATATTTGTTCTCATGAAAAATATCGATTCCTTCCCCATGACCTGGCAATAATTACGCCACTGATGAGATCGTGGTACACAACACGCGATGTTAACGTATAATTTCGAGTAGTATATTTCGCAGTATATTATTATTATTATTAATATTTATAAACTCACGCAAACGTTGTAACAGTTTAAGTAATGCGAATTAATGACTTTAATAACTGCACAACACGGAACTATTTAATTCGTGCGTTATATTAATTTGTTTGAATAGGCGAAATTATTATTTTTTTCTCGTAATTATACAAATAGAACCGCGTGATTTTTGTGGTTTTCGTTGTGAGTGAGAGCGCAATAATTCGCAATTGTTTGTTGATTTACGTACAAGCGGCTTTATGAAAGAATCGAATCGGTAGTTTTTCGTTTAATGCGAAATTCATTTTTGGTCTCGAAAAATGTATTTTCATTACAATTATTAATAATTAAATATAAACATAATTGAGAAAACTGTATTTGAAGTACTCGATGTATTTTTGCGGTTAACCAGTTTAATGAACAAAAACGAAAATGTTTCCATTTCGATTGCACGCGATATCATCTCGGTTTTAGTAATATTTACCACACGTTTTTTAGACGATGTCCGAAAAAGGAAAAAAGACATTTCAATAGAAATTTTTTTACGCGAGAATAAATACTGATCGGGAGTATTTTTATTCCGCTCGTATAGGAACAATAAACGGGGCGAGTTTACGACTCTGGCAAACGGTTTAACGATTTAACGTGTAAAATTCGTGTCAGGGAAAATATCTCGGATAGATCTGTTTAAAAACGACGCGTTGAGTGCACTCGGTAAAAGTGAAAACTGACTGCATGGGACTAAATCTATTAAAAATAGAGACAACAGCTTCCCCTGAATCTATTTACGGAGTAAATTGTGCTTTAAATTCGTACCAAAAAAAAAAAAAAAAAAAAAGAGCGAATAGTTTACAAAATTAACGTTTACACAGTTTTCGGTAATTTTGAAGAGCCATTCACGGGACTCGGTTCGTGTTATTTGTGGATAGAAGATCTGTCGGTATATTGCGTATCATTGACCGAAACCGAGATGATTATTATCATTCATTACCACCGTTGTACGCCAAATTGTTTTCGAATTTCGTTTAAACTTCTTTTTTAATACATTCAACGGGAAATCGTCGTAATCGAATTCGATATTCCTGACCGAGAATTTAAACTAAGTGTCGGACCGGGGCTCAAAAAAAAACCGTTCCCGACCGCTTGAACGATAATACGAGTAATTACAATTGCTTTCGGAAAACGATTGCTAACGACGACATTACTATTAAGCGTATTTATAACGGTTCGTTATAATGTTTATCGTTGTGGAAATACACGTGTGAACTTGAATCGCGTTTTGAGAGCCAATAGGAGAATAAATTGTTTATCGCTTCCAAAAACGTATCGAAGTTTGTCCACGTCGAGTTCGTCGGAACGCGAGTAAACGTTTTGCAGAAGGAAAAATAAACCAATCACATCGTTTTGAGAACGAAAACTAAAAACGTATATTTGTATACACGCACACGCGCACAAATGAAATGTTAAACGATGAGTTCGACGGAGTTAGAACAAAAATAATAATAATGTTTTAGTCGTATTGTCGTCGCCGTTGTTACCGACGCTGCAGCCGGTGTGATGATCGTCTAGACTGCGCGTAAATCATACGAGAAATATCGCGCGTGAACACACGCCGCGTTGTCTTATGTCTGTGTGAGGCAGTCAGCTGTCTATACAATTCGGGCAAAAATAATAATAATAACAACGATAATATACGAATGTACGAAGAGTGTTCCCGAGCAAACAATATAATATAATGCTAGTGTATCGTATAATATATATTATTGTATATTGTGTTTCGTTGCGTTTCATATTTTTGGCACGACGCAGTTGTTTTATTGCGCGAATGTACACACACACACACACACGCGCTATACACAATATATTGTAATCCCGTTTTGGCTTCCGCTCGACAATCTCGAGTATTTTGTCAGATATCCTAAGCGCTTTCCTCGTGTTTTTTTCTTTTATATAATAATCGTATTCACGAAAAAAGAAATAATAGAGTAACGGTCATCAGCGTCGCCCTCGATATCATCCGCACGCTGTTCATCCAGATAAGGCGCACTCTATCGTTTACGTAATCGTAGACGTCGGCCGAATCGCGGCGTTCATCGATTGATAGAAAGAAAAAAAAAAAACGTAGTTTCTCCTCGGCTCCGTAAAGTGAATAGAAAAAAAAATAAATAAAATAATTATACGTTTTACGATTGGAAAAACGTCCCGAAAATCCCTTTAGGATACACCGAGAAATCGTATTTACCGCGTTTATTGTTCGTGATGCGTTGAAACGTTTTATACGACCAATTCCCCCAGTCGTTTCGACACGCGCGAATGAGAGCCTTTTCGAAGCCCAGCAGCACACGATGACGACATGAGAGTCAAACGAAACGGGAAAAAAATGATCATATTTAATACATATTACGCCATCGTCTCCAACTACGGTTAAAACTTTTAATTCGTATATTGATTACCTATTTTTGTTTGAACGTACGATCGAATTAACGCGTTTGAATTAACGGGCGGCGGGAGGAGGGTTTGACGTGTACGCCGACAGACGAAAACGTGCGAGATATTTAAAATATCGAAAAGGCCGTTTTTTTTTTTTTTTTTTATGTGAAACAAATTTGTTTTTCGTTGATATCTGGACGACACGTCATGAACAGTTCGCCGGTTTTGCGTTCTTGGCGAAAACGTTTCGCGCACTCCTAACTATATTGATACAGCGCTAGTGACGTTGACTTTTAAGTCAATTTCGCGAATAAGGTGGCACTCTGTTGTTCACATAACCGTCTTCTCCGAATCGTTCGTGGATTGATAAAAAAAAAAAGAAAACAAGGAAATCTCGGACATTTCCCGGAATGAATGCGACGAATTCTTTTCGTCTTAAAGTCGGTATAATATTAGAAAAATATTCTCGTATACCGCAATAAGATTTGCGTGAAATATCGATAAAGTACGACCGCGCGGTTCCCACGTTTGAAGTGCGACGATTGAATTTGGTCGACGACTTTCGACTACGATCGTTTTCGTGCAGATCGCGGGTCACGTGTTCCCTTCGAGCCGTATGTGAAAATCCGCGGACCGAACGACAGACGATAAAACACACGCGTTTTTTACGATCCGTCCGAGACAAACGATAAAAATATAACCGCATAAAAACCTTTCAGTTGTTTTAGTTCAGTTTCAGATGCGCGCGTGTGTGTATATTATACATATACAGAGTTTTATATACACGCATAATAGTGTGTGCGGCTACAGAAAGCCAGTCACGGAGTCAAGGGGGTTATGAAATAAATGCGATATAATTTACTAGAACGTCGAATTTACAACACGTTAATTTCATACAAGAATGCATGAATACATGCTCTCTCTCTCTCTCTCTCTGTCTCTCTCGATCTACCAAACGAGAAATACGTTCTATACAAAGACGAGTTAGAAGACGAAAAAAAAAGAGACTAAAATTTAAAATATATATTTTGTCCAATTTTAGAATTTTTTTTTTTAACGCATTTCTTAATTTGTACGTATTTTCGTGCAATTTTTTTATTAATTTTCTTTTTGCGCATAAAAATGATGTTTTTTTCCGCGCTACAACGTTAAAGATTAAATATTTCATTATCGACATAATATTCAAGAAAATGTTAACGATTCAACGACACGCCCGGTAAAATGGAATCGTTAAGCGAAATCGGGGGTCGGCCAGTTAGTCAGGTGTGCTTAATTTTAGTGCAGACACGTTATTCGTTACATTAAACGGTACGTAAAACGACGGACAAGACGTGTCATTAGAAAGATCAAAATTACATTAAATAAAAATATTTATTTTCGACAATATTATACCTACACGAATCGTGATCGCTGTTCGCCGTTGTCCTAAATAAACTTATGCGTATTTTTTCGTTAATAATATTGTGCGTTCGAACGTTTAAAAAAGGCGAAAAAAGATCTCCAGACATCTTAATACGCCGAATCGAATTTTATATAATATTCGTTCATATATTATAATATAAACACGTG
Source organism: Chaetogeoica ovagalla (assembly GCA_032441825.1). Classification (NCBI taxonomy): domain Eukaryota; kingdom Metazoa; phylum Arthropoda; class Insecta; order Hemiptera; family Aphididae; genus Chaetogeoica; species Chaetogeoica ovagalla. The sequence goes on along the minus strand of CM063735.1, from coordinate 8,742,325 downwards.
TCACTGTACTCGGACGATAGCACTTATACAGAATTACAATGAGAAAGTTTCGCACGCGATATGCGCTGTGAAACGTACGTAACACACACATTCATCGCCTCGTGCGAAATAATTAACACTAATCCCCACTTTAGAAAACGACACTATCGATCATCTAGCGCATAGGTTCTCAAACATATTTCATACACTGTCCACTTTGACAATCAAAATTTTTTTAGTGCCCCCCCCCCCGTAAAATTTTTAAACTTACCAATTGTTGTTTATCTTTAAACAGCTATTACAATTATTACATTTAAACATGCCATATTGTATTTTAGAGTTCAAACTCATATTTTAAACGAGCAATTTTTTAATAAGAGCAATTAAAACGCATACTTAATCGAATTTCAATGTATTTTTATTAAAATTTAAACAAATCTTTGAATTTAAATTTATCGAGCTTACTTAATTTGATGGATGAACCTGATGTAGTTTAACCAGTTTTTTTTATATCAGGCCCGAATTTACTTAAATACCGTCGTAAGTCGCCACGTTCGGTAACAAGCAGCAGATTCCTTTTTTTTTAGTCATTAGTGTTGCTACAGCACTAATTCCACGTTCGAACAAATACGACGATGGAAACGCTATTAGATATCTTTGAACAATCGACCATAATGCAGGGTAAAGTTGCGGGATTACATCATTTTTCGCTTTTTTAATCAGTTATCGCCCCCCAAACTCCTTTAGGCCTTTTACCGCCCCCCCCCCGAAGGCCACTAACGCCCACAAGGGGGCGTTATCGCCCACTTTGAAAAAGAATGATCTAGCGACATCCGCCGCAACTATTCCGCGACGACACTATCGGCATTCACCGATTCACCGTAGCGCGTTATATATTCCAGTGAGCCGTCTATACTAAAATGCATGACCAATGATGATGATAATAATAATAAATTTTTTTTTACTTATAACACTACCGCGTTGGACAGTCGAACGGCATAACGTCACTAACTTGATAGTCGACAATGTTTTTATATTGTCGATTAAAGAAGTAATTACGTCTGGGTGCGGTGATATTACCTAACGATACGAAGTAAGGCATCGTTGAAGCGGAACTTCTGTACGGAGGGTACGAGAAAAGAAGGGATCATCGGCACTGTCCCTCGATATATTAGTGATTAGTCGCACACGCGTGTTGTCTCCGATTCCGTCGATGTTCCCCCGTCGCGGTGCGGGCAGATATCGCTTTTATCGCACGCGTCGCCCGTGCACCCACACGCGCGTCTTGATCGCGTCGTCGGATTACACGCGCGCGCGCACACACGAAAATACGTCTCTGCGGACGTTTCTTCCTGGTCTGGATTTCCTCTCCGGCGGACTGGATACGACGTTTTCCCGTGGGATCGTCGTAAAGTCGGCGGTACAAAATGTACTGTACGCGTCCGTAGCATGTATATACGTATATTCCCGAGGTCGAGCCGGGATCGGTTTTTTTGATATTCCCGCGAGACCCGGTTAAGAGCGGGCCACGACGAAGTATACAATACACCTGTAGCGTACATAACTCGGCATGTGCCTACAACGATGAGCACCGTCGATCTGACGACGATCTGATCGGGAAGAAATTGCCGACTATACCGGGTTCTCGTCGCGTATGCGTTGTGTGATTTACGATCTCGTAAACGGTATAAAACAGGGTTTCAATACACGACGCGTTATTATTTTCTCTGCTATTTCAATTTTTTTTTTTTTTTGCTTCTTTTCGATTTCGTTTTAATTCATAATTTCAGTCATGTTGTGTTATATACCGTCGGTTGATTCCGGCAAGTAACGTGTGACACTGTGTCAGGGGTTCTTAACAGTTGTCACGGAGTGTTCTTGCGGAATCAATGAAGTTTTTTAATGTAGCCTAATTGTCATCTCGGTCGATGGCCAGCTTAAGAAACCGGAATGGCGTATTAAAATCGGATGACTCGTACAGGAAACGATGGCGAGATTGAATCGCGACGACGGCGTTATGATGGTGGTAACGATAATTTAAAAACCGGCGAACACAAAATAACTTCGAGAAACAATAGTAAGTCATTTGTAAGGCTGCGTGGTTACGTTGTTTTAAAATATCGCAAATTTATAATTAACGTTACATGGATTATTCGCGTTTATTTTTGACATTATCCCTGTGTACGCGAGTATAACGCGAAATATCGTTTTCAATAGGTTCAATTACGCGTTAAATACACTTCGAAATTGTTTAACGTTTTCATTAACGAATACGGAGAAAGACGTTATGTTAAAATAAATGAAGATAATGTTCAATTTTATTGGTTAGGTTAGGTTAGGTTCTCTATTGAAAGAAAAACTGAATTGAAATATAGAAAACCGTATAATAAGTACCTATAAATTTGTATATATTACGCCAGTGTTCATTAACAATACTATTTCGTTATTCCATTTGTTCGTTATTAAAAAAGTATATACATATTTCGTTATTATCATTACGTTATAATAATCATTCTCTTTTATTTATATATATATATATATATTACGTAAAATATATTCCCCGATATAAATAAGAGTGTTGTTCCACAGGGTTTTACTCTTATCGTACAACTAAATTGCGTATAAGAAATAAATATATCGGTTATCCCACGAGAGAATTGTAGTAAGACGTGTAAAATAAAGAAAACGAAAAACGCGAACGTAAGACCCCACCGGTCAAATTTCCCAACTCGGCGAGAGTAATATGTCTCTATTCTCGGCCGTTGTATAACGTGACACTCGCGATAACTCTCGTCGAAGTAAAAAAGAAAAAAAAGTTATATTACCGTTCGTTTCGTTGTTGAAAACTGAAATACTACGCAGCTGGTAACAACAACAACAACAACAACAATCATCAACTCTGTACTCTGCGTAATCATCGTAATACCGTTGCGCGGGGGACGCGTTATGAAATGATAATTAATTTGGTACCGAATGCGAAATGCTTTGCGGCGGTAACGGGATGATACGATTTTTTTTTTTTACACATAATATACGCGGGATTTCGTAGTCCGTCCGCGAGCAACGCAATCCGCAAAAGTAATTCAATGTTGTTATTGGATGGACTGTTTTCGTCTTCCTCCGGGCTCCAATGTATAAACCTGATTGACGGGGGGGGGGAGGGGGAAACTAATCCATTAGAAGAAACCTAATGGCGTGAAATCATTGAAATCCGATCTATGAAATCATTCGTAGATGATTTCTGCTCTTAAACAGTGTCACAGCGCGCAACCGATTAAAATTACAAACGACGTCGCCGAGTTGCTCGAGAACAGTATTGTCCTCAATGTGTCGATCGGATAAACAGCGTGAAAAAAAAAATAAATAATACACGTGTGTCGTGTCTTAACAAAACCGTGTTCCATTTATTTTATTGTGTCGTAAACACGGACCAGAGATTCGCGCGTGCGCAACCGTTTGTGAATTCGCTCAGAGCGTCAGAAGCGTATTAGAACGCGAACGAAATAATTTCATAATTCGTTTTTAATCGGCGACAACGTACTGATGCGTAACGTGACGTATCGTTAAAATTACAATATTATTCGGATTGCTAATATTAAAAAGACAAATAACGCGTAACGTATATGCGAGTATAGTCGTACAACAGTTGTAGCCGATGAATAACAGTTCCCGGTTTCCGCGCATAAAAAAAAAAAAAATAATAAATACATTAACACTGACAATATTATTAACGTATGCCAATAACGTCGTTTTTTTTTACCGTAATTACACGCGTATTATTTATTATAATTATTGCGATATTATGTTGGAATGTGTTACTGCACGCGTGAACACATTTCGATTCTTCCGCGCTATATTACACGCTGTTGCTGTCGGACGGTATAAGGAATGGTTTACAGCGCAGTGAAGAACGTCAAACGATTAAAAAAAAAAAAAAAAAACGTCAACACGGTCGTGTTTCATCATCGGTCGTATTATTGTCGAACGAACGAAACGATGTAAGCGAGTGACATTACATTAGTATCGTTTTTTACGTCACTCGATATCGGCTAAATGTCGATTCATTGTCGACGAATGGAATAATTAGGTAAGATTTGTGACGACCAAGTACCGCCGAAACGTGAAATTATTTTATTGAAATAATTTTACAACGGCTAAAAAATAGCGAAACATTATTATAAAATATTTACTACGGCGTGGCAAAATCAATTTCGGTAAAAAAAAAAAAAAAAAAAAATCGAGTTTATACGCATAAATAATAACGTACCGAACACCCGAGGCGTTTACATAACAGACGATATATATAGGACGGAGTTTTTAAATTTGAATTCAAATTTCGAGTCTTATTTTAATTTATTCAATAGCGTCTGTGTACAAATACGCGTTTATCGTTGTATTATTTATTGTAACTTGTTCTCCGCTATAACCGAATTAAATTCCGGTACAAAAACTAAAAACTAAAAAAAAAAAAAAAACACCACGAAGCGACATAATGTATATGAAATGAAATGCGAAATGATATTACCCGCAACTGTTGCTTTTTCTTTCCCCGCAAAAAATAACAATATTCAGATTAGTGTGTGCGTGCAGCGTACGTTGACAATAAAATTAATATCTCAAAGTGTAAACGTAAATGGTTTTTTTTTTCTTTTAGATTATTTTTTAGTCATTCTTTACGTTACGGGTAAATTATCGTTTTACGCGGCTAGTGCGTCGATCAGATTAACAGGCATATAACAAAATAGGCGATTGCCTCGAAATTTGAAGTTAAACCAAAAAAAAAAAAAATAATATTTTTGTTTTTACACTTATGTTTTAGTTTTTATACGCATCGATTGTAATCGCGTCGATATTTGTTCGTCGACTATTATTGAAAAAAAAAAAATGCTCGAAGATCAAATTTAATGCGCGCAAGAATCGCGATCGTCTTCTATGAAACGGTTCGGCCCTTTTGTCCGTTACCGAACGAGTGATGAAGTCATGAGAACCGTATAAACTAAACGCGAGATGGAAATTATTATAATTGAATACTCTTCATTCCGAATGAGCGCGGAAATACGTCCAATTATAATACGCAAATAAAATGAATTACAATATTATTGAAATCCAAAAATCGTCTTTTATTTGTAAATCGATTTTGTGCGAAACATTGTAAACGAACAGTGGAAAAGGCAATTAAAATATTATTAATTTTTTTTTTTTTGAAGGAACGAAGCCGTTTTTAAATGTATTTACTATTTATGTAAACGTGTTCCAGAAGTCTTCTAATTATACGGTATATGATAAGTAACTATTATATACGAGCTCTTTTTTTGTTTTTTTTTTTTTTACCGATTTATCCGTTTATATATCAATTCAGTTTTAATAACACACACACACACACACACTTGTAATTCTTGTTATTATAATAAAAAAATAATAATTTTACATAATATATTGTATGCGTACATATATTATATATAAATATGGGTGCGCACATATATATATATTTTTTTTAATTGGCACTTCTGTGAACTCGAGTGCTGCGGTCAATACGCTTTTTCATTCTATAATTCGCCTCCGTTAAACAGGGTCATCCACGTAATATTATTTACGTATATTTTTATTTTTTATTTTCTTTCTCCTAAAACCGACGCCGTATTCACTCGATCATTATAACGCGTTAAATATATATATATATATATATATATATATATATATATATATATATATTTAACTTGTTATAGTTCTTGTTTTTCATACGGTCGGGCGGCAAACATTTCAAGAATAGACGTTTTTTTTTTCTAAGTAAATTTGGAGAAACATCGATTTTTTTTCACACGCACAGTGCATCACGAAACCGAAAATATTAGAGCGAAAACGTATGTATGTATTTGTAATACAATATGTTCCTAAAGTGTTTCCCGCGTGATTAATGAGATACGTAATTCACCTGGAACTTTGTCGTTTTCAATAATCGTGGTTCAAATTCTATAACATTACAAAAAAAAATAAATATTAAAAATACGACCGAAAAAAAATCTTAAAATACGCTCTAGATATATTTAGTAAGAATAGCAAAAAAAAAAAAAAAATTCATTTTATTAATGAATTAAAGATCTCCCGCCCCCGTACATTGCCGAGATATCATTTAATACCTAAAAATAGACTATAAATATACGAAATATCGAATGAAATGACGATGTGATTATTTTTCTTTATGTTCTTAAGATTACGAGATTCATGAAAAATATATACAAATTTAAATTTAAAGTATATATATGTATAGAAAAAGAAAAATATAAAAACTGGGAAAATAGCTTAAAAAAATATTATTAATCGTTATTTGAAGTCGATTTCCCCGTAGTTTTGTGATGGAAATGGCATTGTTATTATATTTTGTTCTGATAAATATTTGTTTGATAAATAATTATCGGCGATTGTACTAACCATTGTGGGAGAGAAACTTACAGAGTTATTCCGATTTTAAAATTTATTAATTTCTTTCGAACTTCCTCAAAATGGAAAAGTTTTTAATACTTGCACTTCTGCGTATCTTGAACGTAAGTTATTATTATTATTTTTCGGAAAAACACTCGCGCGATTAATCATACGGTATTGAAGTTCTTCAAGAATTTCTGTTTAAAATCGTCATTTAAAAAAAAATCAAAAGTCGATCTACCGAAAATGAGATGAGAGTAAAAAATATTAAAATTACTACAGAATATAGGAATGAAATATGCAAAAATCTTTAAAAAAAAATCGAATCCCTCCTGCCCCTTTGTCGAATCGTTAAAACAATTTCTTATAAAAGAAAGACGAAGTATTCAGCTTATTTCCGAAAAACAATGTTGTCGTGTTCGATTATTGCAGTATTATAGCGTGCGTATAACGTACCCCTAACGATATCATTATTCGGTTTGTTTTGGAAATTGTTTTCTTTCCCAGACTTATAAAATCGAATAAAAAAAAAAAATACTATTAGACAAATATCTTAAACAGTTCGATAATAATTCGATACGCGCTATTCCATCCGATCCTTTGGTCGAAAATTCAATGAAATTACGATTTGTTCTTCGTTTTTAATTAATTCGCTCTTTTCAACGTCTACAATATTGTCGGTGTTTCGCGCGCGATTTTCGTTTTCCATTCGATCGGCGAATTATTTTCCCCTTTGGCGAATTCACGTGCAACGCACATCGCGGATGATGTTTCATTCGTCGGCGGTCGAACGCGTTTACTTTTTAGAATATTTATACGTATGATATATTATATTCTCCGTGTTATTTGTTCGTGTATGCACAACAGTAATATAAAATACAGGTTTATCGTCCGTCTGATGTGGTGTACATTATTAATAATAACAATATTAATGGGGATTTTTATAAATAATAATAATAAAAAAAGTGCACGGCGTAAGAGAGTGAGAGAAAAAACGCGTTTATTATTATTTCATATTTATTTTATTTTTTTTTTTCATTACAATGATAATGAGTTCGACACGGCGACCTATAATACTATTTTCCACTGTTTTGGTGCTACTCTCCCGTCCTAGAGGTCATCGGGGTTGGAAACCAATCGATACGTTAGTAGTAGTTTGTATAATACCTGTAAGAATAATTCGTGTATCGCGCAGTTAAAAATTTCGTTTTCAGATTTATCGCTCGCCGCGGCTCATTGCCATACACCGCAGCACCGTGCACAACGACCATTCCCCCCCCCCTCCCACCGTATATTTATTTACTCGCACCAGCAACAAAATAGTTTTTCGTATAAGGACCCAAACGGCTTTTTCTCCGGGAACGATCGAATTCGCAACGGGAAATAATCGTTGCATTAACGAAATAATCGCTACGATTGTATATTGTATTTATATACATTCGTAAATGAATTCGTCACCCGGTATAGGTGGTATACCGGCAATTATTACGCGTAGTTATTTCCACCGGGGTGTGTTATATGCGTACAGTGCACGGCGACGAGGATTAGTTAGTAAAGTTTTTGGCCCCCAGACTATAAATACAAACATGAGACGGTATGAAAAAAATATTACGGAACAGATAGAAAACGTTTGTTTTTACGTTGCAGAAATCCAAAGGCGTAACGCGGTTTGCCGTAAAAGAAACGAACGAATTTCGGTTATTATATTTAAAAAAAACCAAAAAAAACAAAATTCACCGACTGAAATGTCGCGGCGCTTGCCGGCGTCCAAACGGAATGTGTACACGTGACGTGTGTCCGTTTATCGATTGATCTGACGACGTCAATGTGGAAAAACTGAGGGATGTTTTAAATGTTTTAAATTCGAGACTGAGCTAAACATCGGACTGGGGGAATAACGCAATCTCGATCGAACACATTGTACAGCTGCGACAGTTATAAAACATTCTTATACCGTTTGTTTACTATGTACTAACGGATTCGATTGAAAGTCGTCGACGGGAAATCCGTTTAAATTCTTCGGGGCGCGTAGAGCGAAAGAATAAAAAAAAAAAACGAGATTTTCGTTTGGGTTAGGTAAATATACAAATCCGATACGACTCTTATAATTATTTATTATTATTATTTTTTTTTTATACATAAATACGACTCTTTCGTTTGATTATATATTTGCACATTTATTAATTACCGGTAATTTGACACGCATAGTTTTTATTTCTATTTCTTTTACACGTCCATTTTATTAATTTTTTTTTTTTTTTTTTTGAAATAATAATTGATCAATTCGTGTATTTACGCGAACATAATAAGTAAACTCGGCCAAGTGTAAACGAATTTCAATCGAATCCATTACGATTTCAATGATAACGTAGGGAACACAATTTTCTCGTATACCACAGAAACATTATTATATTATATTGTCACTTTTATGTCGGGGGGAACAATGTGTCATCACGAGTAACAATCCAATCCTGACGACGAAGACGACGTACCGGTACGATACACGTATAAAAGTATGATATTGTATTATTACGTAGAGGTACTATTCCGCGTTGATTAATATCGAAAATATGTGGAAATAATATTTTTTTATATATATAAAACACAATTCTGTAAGCAGCGGTGGAATCACGTTTTCGTACAAAATTTATATTCCTTACAAATAATAATATACGTATACACAATTTTGTTTTTATATTCACTCAAAAAATTCGTATACGATCCGGCGATATTTTTAAACAAAAACCGATTAGGTAGACGTAAAATACAAATTACTATCGAATTATTCCAGGTATAAATAATATATTTAATTTTTAATATAATACGTGTAAGAGTTATATTGTTACTGTGGTCAGAAAAACACAAACGAGTTCAACAGAACCGTGCTATATATAGTGTCTTTGAAGAATCAAATATAAATGCGATAATCAGGGCTAAGGGATCGGGTTTTATATTGGACAGAGAAAAATAGAAAAAAAACAGAGTGTGTTCTGCAGCGATAGGGCCAAATAGCCAATAAGACTGGAAGAAAGTAAAGAATACGTATAGTTGCTGGTCCTAATGAATAAAACACTAATTTTGATGATAACAAAAATATATATTATTATCTGCAATGGGCCTAGGATTTGTACGCTATTATAACATCACAAATAAATTTATTTTTAGAAATATGTAAAACTGTTTCACGCACATAGTAAAATGTTTAAGTCGGCACAGGAATTGAATCGAATGAGTTCTTCGAAACTTTACCGAATACATTATATATTTTTTAAACGGTACTGAATATTAATTATTAGGCGAAAAGAAAGAGTAAAAAAAAAAAAGACATCATCGTTTTGCACTACCAGAAAATCATAAAAATACGTTATTTTATAAATATTTTTCTCGTCCGAAGATATCAAAAACTATAAGAACTACAGTTTATGCGGTAAGAACGGCCCGTGTATAAGCAGTTAACATACAAATATGATTCGGAAAAAAAAACAATTCACTGACACTGGTTCGATGTATTTGACTCACTGGACTATTAGAGGAGACTATTTAGTCTGCAGAGTTTTAAAATAATATCATATATTGCATTAATGAATGCGTTTAATATCATATTTATTTAATTAATTTGTTGATTGACGCAATAGACAACGGTGTGTATTCTCATAAGTCATATATATATATATATATATATATATATATATATATATATATATAAAATCGCGCAATATATAATAATATCACGTTAGTTTTTATTACTTTGATAATTTTCACCACTACCACCATTACCACCGTTAGTCTTTTCGCGCCCTTCGTTTTTAAGAATACACGGCGTTTTCGTTTAAAATGATAATATCTAAAATTAAAAAAAATTATCATAAAAAAAATCTACCTTGTCGTATATATACGTATAAATTAATAATTCGCAGGGAAATAAAAAAAAAAAAAACACGATGGTGATTCGCAGATTTTGCTGTCCTCATCATCTCCCCGTTCTACATATGCGTTTCCATTGAATTCGTCGCTATGGCAACTGCTCCAAGCGTATAGGGATTTTTTTTTATTTTTTAATTTTCTCGCGAACGCAATCGTCATCGCGTACAATATCACCGAGTAAATAAAATCACGCATAAATACGCGATATTAATATATTTGCATATCGTTGCTCTTGGCGTGTTTGCGACGGGAGTTTTAACACTAAAAAAAAAAAAAAAAATATATATATATATCGCTAACACAAAACTCGAATATTTGAAAGAAATTATATTTATCGGCCGGTAGACCCGACTTGAATTACTACTAGTGCATTTCTATCAATAGCGGTTATACGTGATGTTAAAGCGAGAGTGTGGAGGCGAAAATGGAGCCAACCCGATTTGCCAACGAAAAATCCGCATCTGAGAATAATAACCAATAAGATGGATCTATTGTACCGAGAAGAAATGTGCAGAAGTGGAAAAAAGAAAAACAATGTGCATGGATCGTAAACGAAATAACAATAAAACGGGAAAAGAAATAAGTCGCAAACGGCGGTTCGAAACCAGACCACACGCGCACTCAGACGTGTACGTGAATAACGGTGTTCACCACCTCTGAACGCGGCAAAATCGCCGTGAGTATATGTGTGATAAACATACACACACGGTGTTTTTGCCGCGAGATCAGAGGCAAAGAAGTTTGTTCGCTAAACTGAGCGGTCCGTCGGCTTCGGACCGCTATTTATATGCGTCTTACTGCTACGCCCATTATATGTTATGTCATAGCGCTATCTGGTGCCAACTTTCGTTTCCTTATTTATCGCGGTTGCCTGACGTGCTATGCCGGTGTTTAGTTTGACGCTGACCGAGCGATCAATCCTATGCACGTTTGCTATATTTGTTATTTTTATTATTATTAATAATAATAATAATATTGTTTCGCGCATTTCAACGAAATAAAATTGAAGTAATGATTCACCTTTCCTCGTTGTACATTCGTTTATACGTTTATTCGTTTATTTTACTATTTCAATAACTTTTGCTGGTTTATTCACATTCACACGTTTCTTTGACCGACCATGTTTACCGTCAGCTAAGCACTAAACACTGGATCACGACCGATGATCAGCGCGTACCGTCAGTCGAGCACTTATTCTAGCCTTATACACGATATTCAAAAGTGGGGGTTTATATATATATATCAGTAAAGAAATTAATCATAATAGATTTAAAAGTATTATTTAAACAAATTTAGACAAAAATAATATTTTATATACGTTTAATAACACGCCGTAATTGTTTTTTTCACCGCGTACACAATATTTCTTTGCTGAATGTTTTTTTATTTAACTCTATATCATTTTTATTGTAATATTCGTAATTTTCTCTCTGGATTTAAACCTGTTGATATTTTTTTTTTTGTCGAAACCGCTTTGCAGTAAATAAAACATACAACAGACTTTTCTCCATCTGTATATTTCTTTGTTTTTCCACAATTTTGGCTCAGTTGTATGTGTTTTATATATACATATTTTTATATTTAAAAAAATTTATTACATACGAGTATTTATTGTTTTTGTTTTTACTTCTTTCTCGTATTTGTTTAATTTTTTTTTATTAAATATATATGTACAATGTACATATTGTTCATATAGGGGAAAAAAAGCATGGAATATAAATCACGTTGTTTAAAAACGTATTTCTTTTTCCCCCGTCCAAATGACTGTTTTCAAGCTGTATGAATGTCGTCTTAAAAAAAAGAAGAAGAAGTCATATTTAAACGTAATACGCCAATGCGACGCATTCGCGTAAAATACAACTGATAAAAAGCAAAAATAAAAAACGCTCGGGGAAAACAAAAGTTAGTTGATTTTAAAATTATTTTTTGTAAACGGGAGAAAAAAAAACGGGATTTTTTTGTTATTTACGCGTATAACTAGGGATTTTGAAAAATAACAATATACACGCAACGGCAGGAATGTGAGGGCGAAAAAAAGTGCGCGGGTTTTTTTCTCCCCCCCAGTAATAACACACCGAAATCGCCACCGCCGTATTATTATTAAAACACGAGAGCCGGCCGACCGCGTTATGTGGATTAACGGGCGGTGTATAGTGTGTCCCTTTGTTTGATCGGCCGGAGGCTCTGCGACCGATACAAACCGCAGTCGCGTCCACACGAGACTATTATTACTATTATTATTATTACTATTATTATTATTATTATTATTATTATTATTATTATTATTATTATTATTATTATTATTATTATTATTATTATTATTATTATTATTATTATTATTATTATTATTATTATTATTATTAATATTATTATTATTATTATTATTATTATTATTATTAATATTATTATTATTATTATTATTATTATTATTATTATTATTATTATTATTATTATTATTATTATTATTATTATTATTATTATTATTATTAAACGTTCGATTGGAAACGGTATATTAATCGCATGTATCCAACGGGATTGACCGCTTTTTGGCAAATCCGCGGGTGCATGGACACCGGCTCGGTCCGTCGCCGCAGGGACGAGTAAAACAATAATAGGGACGATTACCGCTAACGCGTTTTCCGGGGACGCCCTTTAGTAGTAATTCGTTTTTCACAGTCAATCGGAAAATAATCGGAATTACGCGGTATTTAAAACGTCATGCGAGTAGATATTTGGCGAATTCGCGATTTTCTACGTTAATGGAACGGAATAAATATTTTTTTTTTAACATATTAAAAAACAATCGATTTCCATTTGTTTGTATCAATGAAATTCGGCGTGGAATTTTCAAATGCGAAGAGATTTGCGCGTCACGGATTTTTTTTTTTTTTTGATGTCTTGACGTGGCCGGCACAAAAATGCGACTGCTAATCGCCGGTGACCATATAGAAGGCGATAGTAAAATTATTATTTATAAAAGGATTTCCGAATAATTACGTTGTAAACGTCCGTTAACTCTCACGGAATTAAAAAACTGTTAATTAATTTTATATATTGTAATAAGCGATTAAGAATTTTCGAAATGAAAAATCCTAATCCGAATTAAACTTTCGTTAAATACGTATTCTGGAAAATAATCGTACTGTTACTTATAAACGCGCGAACAGATCGATATTTACATAAACTCGGTTTTGGGAGAATTGAAGAAATTATAAAATTACGATGGGTTTAATAATGTTTTCAACAACGTACGAACGGATTTGAAATATTTGTATGCCAAAACGTAACGGTATCATCAATAACGTACCATTACAATATCATAAGCGCAATTTCTTTGCAATTTATTCTCCGTGTTCACTTTTACTTTTTACCACTTTTGTCGTATTCAAGAAATTTTCTTTTTCATTTTACATCCGAGTCGATGACTTTCGTTCGAAACCGATAACAAATTCAATGCAACGATTTTTATATTTATTTTAAATTTTGTTTTACTCGTTGGCTTTGATGTGAATGTAAAGTTTCTTTTTAAAAAATAATTAATTGATTCACCGGAGGACGGATATTTGGCCCGTGACTTGTAGGCAATTTGTACGGTCCACTGCCGTCTGAGTTGCCTGTATTGCAGTGTTTTTCTTTTTCTTTTTACAGTAAAAATCGCCGTCGTAGCAGTGAGTTTCGATTTTAAACGCAATTTTTTTTTTTTTTTTTAAACGCGTACGCCCCGAGAATTTCGATGCACGCATTACTTACTCAGAAGTTTCTTTCGGTCCAAGGAAAACTATTAAAAATTAAAAAATTGCAAAACAAAAATAATAAAAACGGTAAAAAAAATGCTGACACATTATTATGTTTAAGGTATAAAAAAAATCTCTTTCTACTAAAAAATACTCATTTGATACTTAGCGCAAAAACCTTTTTCATTTCATTACAATAATTTAAAGGTCAGTCGCGATTTTTTTTTATACACACGAACACATCGAAATTTGCTATTTAAGTAGATACGGCGGGATCGAATACGATAGCATGTAAAAAATACAAAATAAATCTTGTTCGACTTGGGTACAATTGTTGTTCTTCGACCAGATGATTCTTCCTTACCTATTTTTATTACAAGGATGAACAAGTTGAATTATTTTCATAACTGATTTTAACTTCAAAAGTGTTACGGATTATTAGGTCGTTTCCATTATTGATTTTCAAGGCGTTTTGAATAGGCAATTTTTTTTTAAATTTTTCGAAAGAAATAAAAACATAAAAGTATTTAAATAGATTTTCGTAAAGTCATTAAAAACAATCCTATATAGAAAATATTCATTACTATTATATTATAGATGGGCTGTATGTTCGTGATTGATGAAAAATAGAATCTAACGATAAAAAAATAATATGTTCCCATATAACAAACTGAAGTAGGTACTCATCAAAATGATTTAATAGATAAAAATAGAATAAAAGAGATATCTGTAACTATTTTTTTTTGATTTTTATTTTCAAAAGAGAAAAAAAAAGAAAACGCGTATGCGATTCCTTTTTCTTTCTAAAAAGTGTTTTTACTTTTAAAATAATATAATTTATATTTCGCGTGAACACACGTTTTTACCACGGAAAATTATCGATGAGACGTCCTCTTAAGTAAAAACAGTAATTCAATAGTAATCCTTTTTATGCTGTAAATCTTATAATCCTATCAGTAATCCTCTGAATGCAGTAAAAATTAAGATTTTTAAAATTGGCAAAAAAAAAAAATAAATAAAATAGAAAAAATAGAAATAACGAGAAAAACTTTTAACAAACGACTTAAAAATATAATTCAAATATTAAATTATTAATTTATAACGTAGGGAACGAAAATTAAATATAAGCTGATATGTAATATGCGTGTATTCTATACTTAGAAATTATTGTCCTCTATGATGTTTTGTAGGACCAGACACTTATGAATTGTTAAGTTTACCAAAAAAAAAAATAAAAAAAATTGACCGCATTAAAAATTCGTATGCAGAAAATACGGTTTTTTTTTACGGAATTGAACAACAAATTAAAATACTATACATATAATATAATGTCAACACATTTTAGATTAGAAATAACGATTTTATTAAGTTAAAACTTAATTAAAAAATAAAAATTGTAACGCGTTAAGCAACACAAATATTTTTTAGCTTACTTCTAACTTGTTAATGGTCAACTTTGCATTAACATATATGCATATTATTATACACTGGTGTATGTATGTAAGACGTCGTATGCATAATATATTATCTTAACTTAATTCAATCCAATTTTTATTTATTATTCGATTTTTATAGTTTCAGTAATCATTCACGGCTTGTAATTATATTAATATTTTCTTCCAAAAATCTATTTTTTTCCTGTTTTAATATTTTTTTGACATTTTTGTACATGTGCAAACATAAAAATAATTTGCAAATTTAACGGAATTAAATACAATATGTGTACATAGACGATTTAGTGACATTCTAATATTTTCGTAGTATTTGTAGTATGAGGTTAAAAAAAAAAAAAAACGATATAAATGTACAATTTGTAATTTTTCTTTATTATCATTTTGTTTTCTTTACTTTGCGTTATCATTATTATTATAATTATTATTATTATTAAATTATTATTTGAATATGGTTTTGTTTCGCTTTTCCATAATTATTATAAGTCATACAGCCACACAAATATAATATATTATCAGATATTCTGTAAAACAGGAAAAAATTGGTTTCTACACATTAATGTCTAACACATTGCAGTACACTATGATAATAATAATAACAATAATAATAATAATAATAATAATAATAATAATAAAAATAATAATTATATTAATAATAATCATCATCATCATGAACATCAATGACAAATGAGTATAGTCCCAGAAAATTATAAAAAAAAGTGTGTGTATATATATATATATATATATATATATATATATATATATATTATTATTATTATTAATATTGTCTACAGCTAAAAACAGAAAAAATAAAATAAAACGAAAATATATGTGTCATCTGTAGGTACATAGCGTAATATCATTAAAATTGTGGGTTTTTTTTTTGTTGGGTGAACATTCCTGGGAGGGTATACATGAATTAATATTTATATTATGTATAATTTTGTTTTTTTTCTTTTGAGTACACACAAGACAAAGTCATGCTGTATAATGTATAATGAAAATATTATAGCCTTAAATTACTATATAATATTAATATGCTATATATACGCGTTAAAATATTATTATGGATATATATATATATATATTTTAAGGCGTTTGTACATCTCACGTGGGTATAATATAATATATAATAATAATAATAATAATAAAATAATAATATAATATAATATTAAATCAACGAAATAAGACAATAAAACGATGGGAACGATATTAATAATAATAATAATTTCTTCATAATAAATCACTTATATAATATATATATATATATATATATATATATATATATATTAATCATTGTAATAATATATATTTATTTTTTATTTTTCAATAACACGTATATCTAATATTAATAATAAAAGTGAACATTTTTTTTTCTCATTTATACTTTTAAACAATATAATAGTGGATTCTAAAAAAAAAAAATTATTTTAAAATAAATAAAATTAAAACGTATTATATAATTCAAATTGCTATAATATTATATAATAATTGTTACTTTTTTTTCTTTTTTTTTTTTGTTAAATTTTTAAGTACCGTTTTTTTCGTATATAATATAATGAACCCTCCACAAGCAATTTTATATACTATGTATAGCACTAGGCGGCCTTCTTCCTCTTTTTTTTTTTTTTACAACATTTTTTTTCTACATTTATTTTCATATTATTAATTTGTTTGGTTTGCCTGTATTTATTAATTTTTTCTTTTTAACAACACCGTTCGATCTCGTTCGTTGTACACACTGTGTGTAGTATGGATATGAAACGAATCCAATATATAAGTATATGAATAAGCTGGAAAGATGAATAATAATAATAATAATAATAAAAAAAAAAACTGTTGCTTGATAACAATATTAGTATAAACACACACACACACACACACACACACCTTTTTTTTATAATATACTCGCGTTAAAGACACGACGAGAAATGTGGTGTTTATAATGTGTTGTACGATACGAGGAAAAGAAGACTATGTGTGTGTATTACTACCTATATACAACGAATTAATTTTTTACTTTAAGAGATGAAAAAAAAAAATCATCACCGATGTCACCTAGGCGCACCTTCAGTTATTCAGTTAATCGTAATGTGTATTTGTAAACCACGTCGATAAACCGAGATTTGCAATTCGATTTTCGACGAATTAAAAAAAAAAAAACGAAATTATACAACAAAAAAAAAAATCTCACTTGAGACGTGGTGAGAAATTTCGAAATTCTCCGGGTGCTCTCATAGTATAGAACGTACGAACGTATTATTATTATCATTTTTCCTTTCAAGTAAACGTTGGATTTTGATGTACACGTACGCGTGAAAAATACTTTTTAGACATATTTTTATTTTTTTTTTTTATTTAAAAACGCCCTAGGGGGTACTATACGTATAACAATATTGTACAACGTGCCCGAATACGATTACCCGGGGCCAAACACGTTTATTATTCGTGGTCCGGTCACACGATACGAAAATAAGATGGGAGAAAAAAATCGATTTCAAACGGAACGAAACGAAAATCGATTGTATTCGTTTGCAGCGGGAGGGATCGTGTTTGCCCTCCGGAAACATTTTGTTTTTTATTGTCTTAAACGTAAATATATATATATATATATATTTTACGAGAGTCTTGTCAGGCTCAAGACCAAAAGGATTGCGTCGTATTAAAATCGATTCGCGGTCAATTTCCACGCCTATACAATTTACAAACACACATGTTAATAATATATGTAAAATTACACTCGAACGCGAAAAACTCTGTCAAGCAGCACTACTACTCCTCTCATTACGCGCGAACGCCGGCATAGAATTGCATTACTTTTCCGTGGCGTGTTCGGAGACATCGTTCCGGGGTTTGTGTGTGCGCGTGTGCGTGTGTAAAAATCGTCCGTTTTACCTACAATGTTTTCGAATCTCGTCCATATGATTTCTCGTGTACGGGATAATAATAATAATAAAAAAAATAAATATAATACAAAAAAATATAGAAATAAAATGTGCACGCGAGTCAATCGAACGACAAAGAAACGACGACGAGCCCGCGTTCCAATCGAAGAATTATCTATTTCTTCATTCTTATCCGGACGGTGGTTTTTTTTCTTCACTACCGCGTAGTCGTACTTAAAAAAAAAAAAAAAAACCGCGTGTCTCTCGTAGCGTGCAATCAACGACGTGGAAAAAGCGAATAGTCATTTTTTTTCCTGCACGGGATTTTAGCGGTGGCGAGGGGGAAAGAAATTCAAATCAAATCCGCCCGGGGAGGATTTGACCGTTTCACACGGTGTTCGCTACGTCGTAAAACATCGAAATAGCCGGCGAAAGAGTCTGTCTAACACACACACACACAATACCGACGACGACGACGACGACGATTTTCGTGGTCTTGTAAAGTCGAGAAACACGCACGCACCGTTACAAAAAAAGTAATTCGATCGCGCGTACACGTTTCCGAAATGAGAACAAGAGAGAAAACGCTCGTAGAAACGATTCAATGCGAATTTTAATAACGTTCTGACCCTGTAAATTTTTTTCTACCCCCTCCCCCAATTCCCCAGGTTGTTTTCTAACGAACACACACACACACACATACACGTCGCGTGTATTCTCCGTTTTCTCGTTCTCGCTTCACGTACAACGAAGCAATTACCAGATTTTTTTTTTTTATAACAGAATCGATCATCCACGCACAACCTTTCCCAAATTAAACGTCGTTAAAATGTCAATACAACTATTGCAGGCAACAATACACTCGTATATAAATACATTTTTTATCTTTTATTATTATTATTTTTTCTATAAGAAACGCAAAAAAAAAAAGAAAAAAAAAAAAGAAAATTGAATATACGGCGACGATAATAATTTTTTTAATCTTATACGTAGACCGGGGAGTTTAATTTTCGACGTTGGAAACAAAAAGCGCGTTTCAATTTGGAACGGTATATTCGTATGTATATATATATATAAGCGAATCGGCCGTTAGCTTCTGCAGAGGGAAGGGGGGACATTTATTTTGTGCTAACACAAATACGTTGATATTTACAAAAAAAAAAAAAAAAGTCTCGTAATACGCAGTATTATAAGACATTTACTGCTGTACGGGTTGTAAAAATAATTATAATAATAAGGTACTTTTTCGCGTGATATTTACAAGTTTAAAAGAAATCTTTTGCGTTAAAAAAATACGTTTATATAATATATGCGCGTACGTACGATTTACACGTTAAACATTATTTCGATAGAGATCCTACGTATAATATTTTCTCATCCGTTCCCGGACAGACATTCTTTTTCTACTGCCTTCTCCCTATCCCGCGATCCCTCCGGAGCTGCAAAATGACTGATACCCGGAGAGGAAGGTGGCCGCGTGACATTAAAATATCATCTGAAACCGATGCGACGATGTTTGAAAAGTTTCGGGCGTAATTTTTCTACCGAATTTTAGCGCCGATCATTAGGTAACGTATATTATATAATAACACGTTATACCGAACGACAACACGCTTTCGAATCGACTCGCCGAAGTCGATATCTTTCGCAAAACGGATACATTAGTCGCCATCATTTATACCGTCGCACAACAGAAAACAGAGTTCACTCTGCTGTAAACGTCCGCGTCGAAGAGTATTGGTAGAAAATCCGACTTTGCGCGCGTCTACTGAAGACGAATCGCGTTCCCGGGCGTCCGATTCCCGATGCGTTTATTATGAGGGGAAAACGATAAATACAATTTGTATAATATTTGCAGCAGTGGACGACGTACATCTCGCGACCGAGTAGCACATCACAGAAATCGTTTTGTCCGTAGCCACCGTGGACCGATGTGTATAACAGCTACTAATTTTAACCACGGATTCCTGGGAAACACAGTCGAACGATCGACTACGTTCATGAAAGAAAAAAAAAATAACGGGAAAATATTACAAGAGAATTTTTTGTGGTCCGTTTCAAAGGGGCGTTACGGGGGAGAAGTAGTGTTATTCCTGCAGCATCACGATGCTGCAAAACACACCGTTTCGCGAATCAAAAGCAACACGAATCCGTGTACTCTGTATACACTCGGAGGGGGAATGACCGTGTTGACGACGACTGTTTCTTAGAAGAATACACGCGAATTAGAAGATCGTTTCGCAGTAACGTTGGATGGATTTTTTACCAAACTTTTCAAACGCTCTTCATTTATATTGTAATGTGTAAATTTGTAAATAAACCTCTATCGGATCTATAACATGGGAGGAGATCCCAAATCCGGGTCCGGCGGTCTTTTCCATAATTTTTGTCGCCCAGAAATAGAGGAGGAATAATTTTCGTTTTTGCTGCACGGTGAACGGACGAGACGACGACGGCGACGCAGCGGCGATAATATAATAAAGGAGACGTTGCGCGGTGTATACACATTATATTACTACATAATATTATATCTGAGATCAAAACGCCGGACGTAAAATAAAATAAAACCATCTCCTTCCCCTTTTGTGGAGAGATTCGAGATTTAAGATCACTGTAAACGCATTATCGCCAGCACTCTTCCGACCGGCGCGATTTCATCGCCTAGATTACATTTTTTACGTTATCCGGGCATATTAATTATTGATGTCCGCGGATACATATTATTAATAATAATATATTTTATTATTATATAGAGATCAATGGAATCCGGCAGATTATTCGCGGTCGGTCGGTCGTCGTCTATGTCGTCGTCTTCGTTAAAATATGCCCGAAGAGAAGCGCCATGGTTTACGCACAGAGAAGAGAGAAAAATATCTAATACAGACACACGTGGGCAATTATAAAATAATTATTACTTTTTTCTTATATATATATAATCTTTCATTATACCGCGGTTAATGCCCCTGATTTCACGTGAGAATCGAATATTTTAATATATAGTTTTTGTATATATGTATATATATATTATACGTGTGTGATAATCGCGCGTACACTATATAAATCGAACGAATTATAACATCACACATAACGTTTATACATTATTATTGTTAAATCGAAAAAAAAAATAATAATAATTTTACTGTAATAACAAAAAATAAAATTAGAAATAATAAATAAATAAAAATCGTACGTTTATAATGTATTTTATACATTAAAAAAAAAAAAAAAAATACGATAAAAATTGCATTTAAGGGTTAAACGTTAGCAAAATATATATATATGTGTGTGAGTGAGTGTATTTACATACGCATATTATATTTATATTTATTATAAAGAATTTTCTTTTCTCTCTTTTTTTTCCCCGCCTTCTTTTCGCATTGCGTTTGAACAATTATTTTTATCCTCCACCGCGATGAGTTTTCCATCAAAAACGTACGTATGATTGCGTGTATGCGTGTGCGTGCGTGTACGATAATTATTTAATAATAATAATAATAGAAAAATTATATATTTTATTTTTTTTCTACGACTAAAACCGATTATATTTATATGTCGCTGGTGGTTGGGGGGCTGAGGCTTGCTCGTTGCGAGTATTTATAAATTATTATTTGTGTTGTGCGACAAATCCGTGTACACAGGCTCATATACCGCACACGTATACACACACACACACACACATACACGCATATAAATAAATATATATAGTTTTTTTTTTCGCGTTTCGAAACTCTCACACATTTATAAATGTATATATGTATATATATATATATTTTTTTTTAATGCGTACAATTTTTAAACTTAAAATATATTTTTTAAATAGATTTTTGTTTTGTTTTTAAATATAATATTATACGGAGAGGTTTTTTTTTTTTTTTTTTGTTTTTATTCGTTTATAAATTTTTTTTTTTTTTGTTTCTTCATCGTCCATCGTCTTCTCTTCATCGTGTCTAGAACACTCGCGTACATAATCCGTCCCTGGAGGGCAGAAAAATAAATAAATAATGCCATCTGAATTTCAGTAGTAGTAAAAAAAAAAAAAAACGCAATTAACACGAAGACATCGGCCACGCACTCACGTCTAAAAGACCATTTCGGATAGTGTGATGCGGCATGTAGAGAGCGCAACGCCACTGTCACTGGACCCGGACTGTACGCTGCCCGTGTCGCTCACCCATCCGGTCACGTCCACTTCGTCTGTTTGAAACGAAAAACAAAAAAAAAAAAAAAAAATAAACAAATTGTTACGATTAATACGTGTAATAAAATAATTATAACAATGCGCGTATTACAAAAGAAGATGAAAAATCAAAATTTTATTCGGTCTCTATGTAAGCAGCGGTCCGATATGTACCGGAATTTCGTCTAAATTCTCATTCGCTATTCGATATTCGATCACATCAACACGCTCGTACACACACGTTAAATTGTACGGCGGATTTCGTTAAATATTCGGGTGTTATTACTTTGTCGACCGTTTCTCTTCGTAAAGCAAAACTGTACTAAAAACTCGTGTTTAACCGAATCCGTATACGGCGAGTGTTCAGATCGAGCCGGAAAAGTATTTACCATGAATCAGACATTTTTTTTTTTGAACGCTAACGATTCTACCGCGTTACTCTAATCCAACGCTGATTGTTTTTTTTATTATACGAGAAACTCTATTCCCGAGACGGTGTTTAATAATAAGCACACACTGTTCACTCGTTTCATCGTTTTCAATTGATTTACGTGTTTTCAAAGATCAAATAAGTAGAAATTTTTTTTTTTTTAAATTCAAAATACGCATATATTCGTATCCGTGAAAAAGAGTGGGGGGAAAAAAAATTAAATCAAGGAATTTCTATAGTATTTTATGAAACGAAAAATTTCTGCGTATATAGTGTACGTTTCGAACGATGATATTATTTACGCGCAAACCGTTCTATGAGTCCGTTCCCTCCAGCCGTAGATATTACGAAACGAATTAATAATACGTCGTATATATGGTAAAAAAAAAACGCGCGGGAGTACATTACAACGTGTGTGTACACGCGCGCGCGCGCACAGAGCGGTGAAAATTCGCAATTGTCGTAAATCACACACGACCGTGTGGCGGATACAACTCGCGGCAGATACGGTTTTTCATACGAGTGTACTTTTGGCGAAAAACGCGATAGAATGACGGGGGAGGAGGAGGTGAAAAATAATGACGATGACGATTTTACGTATATATATATAAATAAATAAAATAATAATAATAATATGTAGTGGCGCGCGTACGATAAGTGCTCGCGGTGGTCGGAATACACATAACGCGGGTCCGGGGCTGGTTCGGCCGCGTAAATAATGCGCATAGTTTTTAAACGCTATAATAAATTACGCGAGGACCAGCACCAAAACGTTACTGTTACTACTGCCGCCGTTGTTGTTGTTGTTGTTAAGGCCACGTTTTCATTTCCGGCGTGTCTCTTCCGCCAAAACACAAACGCACACACGTTGCGCCGCCGCCCGACGGTTTTGATTTATCTCCGTTTCTGGCTCGGTTAGGCTATATTTTTTTCCCTTCCTCTATCATCCCCCCCCACGGTTGCCGCCGACGAATTTCTTCTCTTCTCTTCTCTCACACTCTCGAACGTCCGCACAAAGTCCCGTTACACACACACACACACACACCTTCGAAATCTTTTGCCCGCGAAAAACGTATTTCTTTTATTGTTCGCGCAGACCTCGCGATTTACGTCGGGAAAAACGTTTCCATACGGTACACGGAGCCGGCGAAACAATTCGAATAACGACAAACATTATGTTTGCGCGAGAGAAAGAGAGAGAGAGAGAGAGAGAGAGAGAGAGAGAAAATCCCGTTTGGATGCGTACCGCGAGAATAAGGAAAAACGGCGAATCGCCGTATCGCCCCCGTGGTATTATTCAAACTTTTCCATTACACCGCCCCGCTCGCAATATTTCCACGGGCTCCCGCAAAAAAATTATAAAAATAATAACGTCTAATGCGTGTACATTTTATTCATTTAACTAAAAAACTACGTGATTTGTTGAACAACGAGAGAGAGAGAGAGAGAGAAATCGAAATCAGACGTTTCGAACAAAAAATAAATCTCAATGAAATCTCATTGAAATTTCGTCGTCGTAATATCGATTTCGGCTCCCGCCGTTTGGACCGACTCGCACGACGCGGCCGGTTCGGGGTCGGCTCGAAGCACGATTTTCGAATACACCACCTCTCTGTTGTGTACACCGAGAACCGAATGTCGTGAGATGGCGAAAAATAACGTTCTTTGTTCTCCGCCTAACCGACGAGAATAACGTAGAATATAAGAACATCGACCGAGATCGGAATGTCAAACGCCGTCGAACACATTGCGCGGTGTAATTTTTTTTCCCGTCGTCAACGGAAAGGGATTTGTAAAAACGCAAAAACGTTTAAAAAAATAAATTTCGACGCGCGCGTGTTTTTAATACGATTTCAAAAGCCACGTTTAGTCGTCGCGAACAGGAAAATTCTCTCGGGGCCGAAAACCTCCTGTCCCGGGGCCACCACCGTAAAAATAACGACGGCAACTGCGGTGTAGTGGATATCGAAATATCGCGGGAGGATTACGGCGAAATGGGACGGGCGGGCGGCAATAGTTACCGCGGAGACAAAAAGGGATTCGGGCGCGCAATTACACACACACACACACACACACGTACGTACGTACATGTATGGGAAAGCACCGAGTGCCCTGGCGCATAAAAACGGTTAGCAATAGCGCGGCGGGCACCGAGGGTCAATCGGACGGGGGGTAAGCGGCGGACGCGCAATACTAAAAACTTTTCTTATTTCTGCGCCCCTTGCAGCCGTCCCAGGGCCGGCGGCAGCGTGGCGCGTGTGTGCGTACACACGCCACGGGGCGGCGGCGGCGGCGGCGGCACACGCGCGGTTTAACCGTTCAAATTACTACGGCGGCAACGATTTAAACGGACCGGCGGCAGACGTACGAGTGTGTGCGTGTGTGTGAGAGGCGGCTGCAAAACCCATTCCGACCGGCTAATGGAAACCGGGGAAAATCGAGGTGGCGCGCGAAAAAATAAAATACGAGAAATTCGCGTAGGAAAACGAGATGACGACGGACGGGCGGCGCTTTACGTCGCTCCTCTAAACCTCCTGCGCATTACCTGCGTTTTTCCCGTCGTCGAATTTCTTTCTTTATCCGCCGCCGCCGCCGCCGTTCCAAAATAAATAAACACTAAACCGCGCGCGTTCCAAAACGAAATTCTCTCACAAACGGCACACACGGTCGTTATATTATACGACGCAATCCGCCGCGGACGGCTGCCGTAACAAGCGCAGCCTTTACCCGAGCTCGTAAAACGGGGTCGAAATACCTCGTTTTCCACGAGGATTTTATAGCCCCGGCGACGGTGATGGGACGACGAAGGGCGGGGGACACGAGAACGCGTTAAAACGGCGGCCGTGCGGAATCTCGCGCGCACAATTTCCGTCCTCGTATATCGCGCGCGATCTGTGTGTCGAACAACACCGATAGAAATTCGACGTTTTACCATCGGCGAGAGCATTGGGTACGGACGATGGGTTCAACGGAACATCCAGATCTCTCGGGAGGTGTAATGAGCGTGAAAAAGCATGAGACACACGTCGGTTCAATAATAATAATAATAGTGCAAGGAGGATAGAAATCAGTGGAAACGGCGAAAAAGGCGCGCGTTAAACGATTTACTTGTGTCTCGCTACCATCCTCGCTACGCTTTGCGACGTATATAAAATATGTCGTTGTAAATACCCGTTCGACCTCAGGCCGAAATCGAGGAAACCTCACCGGTGGCGCAAAACAGAGAAGCTGGCGGCGAACCTCTGTATATTTATTTATTGGATTAAATTCACGGAACTGTGATTATTATTATTATTATTATTATTATTATTATTATTAATCATTCGTTATAGCGGGGCTCGAAAATCGATGCATTTTGCGTGATTTGGTTTTTTTTCGATACGTCTCAGTCCCCCCGACGACGCTTTCTCAACTGAAAACCGCGTCGCTAATAGCACGAATTACATAAATAACGTTAATTTTCATTCTTTCTCTTTAGATAATCCATCGGTGCTTTTAGATAATTTCGAAATTGATTCTTGACAATTCGTATCGAATACGTCAGGCGCATTTAATTAATAGAAATTGAAAAATACAAAACTTTTCGATTAATCGTTAAGCTTTTATTTTTTTTTTTAAAAAAAAAAAAAAAGGATTTACGTAATATAATATGCAACGACGATTATTATTATTATTAATCGTAATAGAATCGATAATACAAAAGGTGTTGTTTTTATACGCCCGTTTACGTTTCTCGCATATCGAAAATAATATTTCGGAATTTTTAGAATTATATTCGTTCGTCGTTTTCGGCGTATTTTTTTAAAAACGTTTCTAAGGTCAACGACATCGCCGAGCTCCTCGAAAACCGATATAATATCGGCGGGAGAGAGAGAGAGAGAGAAAATTCGCGGTGTATAACGGATAGTGCATGCGATAGTATTATATAAAACGGGGAGCGCGCGTTCAACCGTTTTTTTCTGCGTATATACGCCGCAGACCGAGTATCACGCGAGTCCGATCGGCACGATAAAAACGTAACATAAATATTATTATTATCGCGTATATATAAATATTTTTTTTTTCGTATATATATATATATTACCGTTCTCGTAGCGTATAAAATTCGTTGCCGGTAAAATTAATTTCCGCCGTCGTCCGTTGTTTATAAATAATATATATATGATATATATTACACAGAGACATAATGAATGGCTAATTACGCGCGGAATAGTCGTTATTTTTATTTTCCGCGTTATTTTTTTTTCGTTTTCTTTAAAAAAAAAAAAAAAATACTTTCGCTACCCCTTCGGAACAGGAGAGAAAACCTTTGAGCCGAATTTAACGACGTATACAAATACGTAGTTCTTCACCGCGGTGGTCCGACCACTGCGCCTAGATGGGGCTGGGGTGGAGGAAACCGTCCACGTCTCATCAATCGTCCGTCCGCGTCCTATTTACTTATTATTATCATTATTATTATGGTTTTTTTTTTTAATTTCGTTTTTCCGTCCTCGAGCGGACACGAACACTTTTGCCGCGTTATATTTATTATATTCGCCCGCGAGTTCATTATAATGAAATGAACGAGTGAATGAGAGAGAGAGAGAGAGTGTGTGCGTGAAACGGAACGCAGCGACAACAGAAGGAACGCGCGGCGACGCTCGTCGGCCGGGCTCTCAGACCCGGCCACCTCCTCTCCCTTGCACACGCAACGAGCCCGCCGCCACCGCCGCGGCTTTTGAATTTCTCTCGCCCGCCAGAGATATTTGCACGCCGAAAAACAATTGCGGAGCAGAAATTAGTTAAATTTAAACGAGTTGAAGAAAATGCGGGCCTGGTCGTCGGCGCGCGCGCGGCACCACCGAACGGATAAAAAAAAAAAAAGAAAGAAAGAAATGCGCCCGGAACTCTTAACTAATGAGGAACGACGTCCGGGCGAGGGTAGGTGGAGGATAACGAGCTGCGAAGTGTCTCTCTCTCTCTCTTCGTATTCTCACTCCGCATCCGCGTTTTATCTCTCCCGGGCGGTGTACGCGTGCGGTGTGTGCAGGCCCGTACTGGTCCACCGGGAGTATTCTCGGTGCGCCCCGTGATCAATTGAGAAATTAGCGCCCCTTTTTTCTTTTGCAGTGGGTATATAAAAATATAGTTGGCGCCCTATAAATATATATTTTTTCTCGCGCCCCTAAGAGGTAACCAGTACCCAGGGCCTGGGTGCGTGTACACGTTTTCGCTCGTAATGAAACGTTCTCGCATTATCCGTCGCGTCGTATTTATTGTGTTGTGCACACTTATGTGTGTAGGAGAAACAAATGAAATGTCGAATGTTATTTAAAATGTCATTTGCGTTTATAGTTTTTAATACGATTTTTTTTTTTTTAGTGCACTCGTAATAATTTAATAGGTCAATATTGTTGACAAGACGACAGAATGTATAAACGGTAAAGGTTAACGCGTCGAAGAAACGTTGAGTGCGATGTATAACCTAACACGGTTTGTTTTAATAACATTTGGAATTATTGTGGTTTACGCGTACAAATATTAAAAATTAAAAATTAGGCGTAAGCGTACAAAATATATATTCGTTACAAAAAAAAAAGAAAAAAAAGAACGAGAACATTTTTTTTCCTCAAAGAAAAATTACTAGAAAATAAAAGGAATTCGTGTGTACACGTCGAGACGGAGTATTTGAAGGTTAGGTTG
Source organism: Chaetogeoica ovagalla (assembly GCA_032441825.1). Lineage (NCBI taxonomy): Eukaryota > Metazoa > Arthropoda > Insecta > Hemiptera > Aphididae > Chaetogeoica > Chaetogeoica ovagalla. The sequence goes on along the minus strand of CM063735.1, from coordinate 8,713,640 downwards.
ATTTCCACACATATCTCCGCCGTGAACGACGACAAGGAATTCTCTTCTTTTTTTTGTTTTACTCCTCTCGCGTTTTTCGATATTTCGGTCGCGTACGCGCGAAATCTCCCCGTACGTACGTATTCACAATTTAACTCGGTTAATACGATTTAGTTTTTAATTTCGAGATCTCTCTGGGGCGACCGAGTGCACAGCATAGGAGCGCAAGAGTCTAGCGTACCGACATATTATTATATAAAACAATACACAGCAGCAGCCCTACACGGGATCGGACCACACGTCGTCACTATATATATATATATATGTACAGGCTACGACTATCCCGTCGTACACCGTGAATGCGATTTGACCTCCGGACGTTTATTTTTAATTGAAAATCGTTATCGGCCAAACGTATATACGTTCCCAAACGGCTGTTTGTTATATACTGTGTGTGTGTATATATATATATAAACCCGAAAGCCATTTGGGGATCGCGATCCGTTGAACATTTCATCCCTGCGCAGCATCGCGAGTCTACGTACTCGGAGATAATCGTGTGGAAAAAAAAAAAAAAAAAAACTTTCTCCCGAAAACGCGCGGAGGACGGACAACAACACAACGCACGTATTTATTTTAATCGCCTCGAGACTCTAATTTCGGAATCGTCGAATCCCGGCTCTATTGCCCTCTCTCTTTCTCTCTCCTCTGTTCTCCGCGCACGTAAACCAAAGACAATCTACTGCCGGTATTTGCAGTACGCGCGATAATATATTGTACGAGTTGAATTGGCGATTTTTTCGCGATCAATAGAACGTAAAATGTACAGAAGAAAAAAAAAAAAAAATAGAGAGAAAACAAAACCACACGCACCCGATTCGGATATGGATGGCGATGAAGACGTGCTGCACGCGGACGAAGTGGTTGACGCACCGGACGCGGTCGTATAGCTGCTGGACTCGGACACGGATCGGCGTTTGTTCACGTTCACCACGGTCAACTGTTCCAGTCTCCGCCTAAGGTATCTGTGCTCTCGGTTCAGGGTATCCTTGTGCATCATGTGTTTCTTCTCCTGCGATTCCAAATTCTGTAAAAAAAAAAAAAAACCGACTCAGTCTTTGTATAACGAACGTTTTTGATGTCTTAACACGTACAAGCGTCGTAAAATAATCGACGATTGTCTGCGTGACGCGTATGTCTGCAAGCGTGTAAAGACGGATTTAGGCGGATGGGGGAAACAAAATGAAGACGTTTAACGTCGTGGGGAGTTTTCGATTTTCTCGACGAAAGACTGCTGTTGTGAACACACACACACACACACACACACGCACGCACAGTCGTTTATAATTTATCACTGTCTCGGACAGGTGTTGCGAAACAGTCGGTGCGGACCGTGCATACAAAGTAGTCTTTTTTTAAAAAAAAAAAAACTCCGGTAAAAGTCGTCTAATAGTCGATGTTTCTATTTTTTCCTTTCTTTCCCCGTGATTTTCACTCGCGCAAACACAACGCCGTATATGCGCCAAATGCCACGCGTATACACATACGTCGTCGTATACCGTGCAATGTCTTTATTATGCGCTCGACGTTTTTAACGTTTAACAATATACGTTTGATATTCTATTTGGTTGTCCCCGGCCGTGCCGTTGACTGTCGCTTTACATGATACGCGCACACGCACTGATTCCTCCCTCAACGGGAACGGCGAGTTTTACCGAGTCGAAAATGTCGGCGAGGGACGGGGGACGGGTGTAACGGTAAAGTATTTTTTATCCGCCGACACCCGGAGCGTTTCTTTAGTTTATACCAGTGGTCGACAATTAATTTCTATGGCGGCGGTCCAGATAATTCGAGAAAAAAAATTTCGAGGGCCAGAGAGAATTTTAGTTTATAATTAATGTATTTATTTTTGTATTGAAAACACATTTTAAGACCAATTATTTAATCTTTAATGATTCATCAGGTAATTATATATTCATACTAATAACAACGCAATTTTATTCTTAAAAGTTTAAATGAGAAAAACGACATTTCTTTTGGCGGTCCAGTTATATCCTCTCCGCGGGCCGCCTATTGCCGCCCGGCCCCTGGTTTATACAGTTTGCGTATAATACGGAGTGTACGAGGGACGGACAAAAAGTTCAAAGTCGTGTGTAGAAACGAGAGCGTGCGAAACGGACTTGAAATTCATTATCACGATAAAATGACGTCACTCCTTTGGCGTACAGTGTTTCACGGCACGGAGTCGAAACAACGATTTCCTCCTCCGACGACGACGACGATTATTATGACAAACACGTCGTACCGGTCTAAAAAAATTAATCTAATTAAAACCCGTTTGTTTTTAACAACGCGATAATTAACGATTTTTGTTCTACACGTTACAGTTGAAACACATTTTCCAGATACATTCGAACATTTGTGGTAATTAAAACAAAAAAAATGAAAACGTATCTAGACAAAAATTATAATCTAGAAGAAAAAATAAAAACGCTAACGATGAGTACAAATCTCTCTTTTTTTTCTCCTTTTTACAATACTTCGATATCGTGTTCGTTTTAAATTCTCTACCCGCTACAACGCTATGGACTGACGCGATCGGAAAATCGCCGAAAAACCTCATTTAGATAAAAAAAAGCGCGCTACCGATATTCTTTTAGATTCGAAAACGTACGCCTGCGCACTCGTAAATAATACGACGTTTGAGAGAATTATTATTATTATTATTAAAGAAAAAAAAACGTATTGTCTATCGCACACTATAAGGGCAATAGTATACAGCGGCGCCTTTATTCCGCGTCTCTCGCGTTTCTCCCGAGTCTCGGTGTATAACTCGACGATTAATATAACTACGAACTACGACTTCCGAGAACGCATTCGCGAAATCAAACACACACACACACACACACATACAATGGAATTAATAATATCTGACTGTAACACAGACGAGCGGTTTCCTTTCTAGAGAGGACACGTCATCACGTCTTCTCGACTGTACGAGTTACGCGCGGCGGCTCGCCCCGCCGCCGTTTTCGGTCTCGTCTTTTCTCCGCACGCACTACCACCGCGTCAGCATCAGCATCAGCATCAGCGCAGCAGTCGTATTCCGCCGGAACGAAATTAAAGTCTATTGTCTCTTTCCGCTCGCTTCGGGGGTGGCGAGAGGAGAGGAGATCGTTGAAACGAACGTGTCGTCCCTTTAATTCCTCCAAAGGGCCTACAACACGAACGCGGTGGTATACGGTCGAATTCTCTCTCCGCACGATTCTACGACGAACGGGTAATTTTTATTTCTTTTTTCTTTTGTTTGTCCTATATACGAGTATTCGCGCAAGCGGCGGATCCGTGAATATTATTATTATTATTATTATTATTTCGCGTGCACAGCCCGCGTTATAAATATTAATATAACAACCGACAAAATTGTGTACAAAGAAAAAATACACAATCTTCTCGATTTATCATCGCATTCGTTCAGAATTTCGTTCGGATTTTCGTTCGTTAATACTTCACCGTCATAATTAACGTAAAATCTTTTAACAAATATTTTTAAACGGCGATTCGGACGACACATATTAACAATCGAAACAATTGTTGTGGAAAACGTTGAGTGGGAACCAACGGGCCACTGGATCCCCGCGCTTGCGTTCGCAACGAGACGAAAACGTTACGGAGTTCTCGTCGAGACCCGAGACTCGCGTAAAGAGAAAAATTTGTCTTTTTTTTTCCCCCCATATATTTTAAATCGCAATATAATATACAACGTAGTACGCGTACTTTACCATCGAGTTTTCCCTCACACCGGTCACGCGTATAGAGTTTTGAAGTTTATTTATACGCGCGCACCGCGATTTACGTCGCGCTTTCACGCGCACTGGCGAATTATCGTACGTACGTCGTGTCTCCGGTACGAAAAATCGTCGTAAATCGCACACGATCCGGTGTGCCCGTTTTAATTACGACAATTATTGTTTGTCTCGGAAATTAGCGAAACTCGGCGTGTGAACGGAGAGGGTGGACAGTAAAATTATTGTTTGATCGTTTACAGTATACGGACAATCGTGTCCGAGAGATACACACACACACAGGCGGGAAGTTTTTCGTCCGCTCCGTACTGCAATAAAACGTTACGTTATATTATATTTTATACTTAACAGCGTTTCGTTCCCAAGAAACCGTTAAATTAGTGCGAGTAAAGTTAGATCAGACATATTGTTGTAGGACAGAGGTATTCACAATTTGATGTAACGGGGTTTCATAACGTAACACACACACATTGTTGCCGCCCGCCATCAGAGGCGAACAATGTTGTTCGCGTTTACCCGTCTCGTGTGTGTGGTGTGGTAACTGGTAAGCGGTAAGCGTATGTGGTGTGTGTCACACATATACACACGCAGTTGCGTAGCCAGGATTATGCAGTCAGGGGGGGGGGTTAAGTGTGAATGAAACTATAGTTTTTTAAATATTTCGTTAGGTTTGTTGCTCAATGCTCATATTCTTAATGAACCATACAAGGACCGACTTTAGTAAAAAAGTAAAAAAAAGCAGTGGCGGGGGGAGGGGAGTTTAAACACCCACAACCTTCTCCTCCGGTTACGCCATTGCACGCATAGCAATATGAAAACCATTGTAGAAAAACATCGAAAATACCGCGGAATCGGTAAAATACGAAACAATAATTGTGCAGGGAGGCGGAATGTGGATGTCACACGTGGTGGTTCCTCGGTATTATCGTTTCAACTACTGGAGCCGATTCCGTTTAAACGTGTAATAATTTTATCAAATTTTCGGAACTTGCGTGTATTGATAATTCAATGCGTAAAAGGGCACATCACACGCGAGAACTGTCGGAAATGTGTAAATCAATTAGAAATAGTGCGATGTGAAACGACCCGAGGAGAGTGTTCTCGGTCGAAAGACGTTTTTTTTTTTTTGTTTTTCTTTATATAAAAATTAATAATAATAATAATAATAATAATAATAATAATAATAATAATAATAATAATAATAATATTGTTATTCGTTTTCTTTGTGTTATTTGGTCAAAAGCGCGACCGAGACAGACCACATCGACGTCGACGACAGTCGCGCGACCGACGACGCCACGAGCGCAATCATTTATAGTACAGCGCACTGAATAGGCAATATATATACACACGGTCTCTCATCTGCACGCCGTTCTCCTATTCGCGCACGACTACAATATCCGCCGGTATTATTATTATTATTATTATGCAACCATAAATTACCAAAGGAGAATGGATGTCCTTTTATTTCCTAGAAAATCATAATAACATAACGGCAATAATGTATAGTCTCGTTAAATAAACAAATAATCGGATGTTGTAGGACGGCGTAAGTAAAAAAATGACGTTTATCTATTCACTTCGCATCGTCGATAATAAAATTATTCATATTTTCTCTTGATGAATTTAACGGTTTATCGTTAAAAAAAAAAAAAAAAAAAATGGTAAATTTTAGGAAATTTACCACGTTCTAAGATTTTCCAATACGTAAAATTGAAGTCAAAATCAAGGGGAAAAAATCCTAACATACCAAAGTTAAGAAATGTGAATCGTGTTGAGTATTTTCTAATTGGCGATCCGTTTTCGTTTTGCGTGAAAAATGAGATTATTAAGACCTCCCCAATAACGCGGTCTAATAGGACGTTTGAAATTTCTTTTGAGCATTTTTCTCCGTTACAATTAATGTTTTCGAATCTTTTCGACATTTTTTTTTGTCCCATATTATCATCAGAGGTCAAATTACATTAATTATAATAATTTTCGAAAGATTTCTCCGCTTATTTGCTATAAGAAACGAAACATTCTCAAATAAAGATAAGAACATTCTGTACGAAGAACTCAAAATGTTACTCTTTAATAGTGGATAAACACCATAAATATAATAAGATATAATATTACGCGAAAAATTCATATTTTCTCGATAAACTATTTATTTTTGCACAGCGGTTTTTGGTCAAAACAATTATTATTATTATCATAATTATTATTATTATTATTATTATTATTGTTTTCCGAAATCCGCTAGATGTCTTTACTTTCTTTACCGCATGTTAGGAAATGGAAATTAAACGTTTTCGATCGAACAAACGGATTCGTCCTATAATAATAATAATAATAATAATAATAATAATAATAATAATAATAATAATAATAATAATAATAATAATCATATACGTGTCTGTCATGAAGTGTACAACATCGATGAGAGAATGATGAATCGATGAATCGATGAGAGACGTCGGTTGAACGCGAATTTCCGTCCATTGTATAATACAGATAATAAATAATATAATATTATATAATATGACACCGGGGTCACGCGGTATATGAATGTAAAGGCAGTGCGAGTATAGGAAAATAACGATGTGAAAATGTCCGTTCCGGATTTTGTCGACGACTTCAAAGGCTCGGCGTGCCGTTGTCGTTTCAATACGACCGACAGGCTCGTTATTACACCGACGAATGGATATCGATTGTGTCGTGGGTGGGAGGGGGGTAGGGAAATCGTGCAAAAACGGAGAATAATAATAATAATAATAAAAAAAATAATATTAATAAAAATAATAATAATAATAAAATTATCGTTTCGTATAACGCAGGTTTCGTGGTCGTTCGCGGAAAATTTTTTTCACGTCATTTCATTTTTCGTTAAATTCGAATTATTATCAGATACGAACGACGTGACAAAACGTATTTTTTAGTCATTGAGAATTATATAAAACAGTTAACGTGGACAAATATTTAATTGACGTCGTACACGACGGATTGGGAGAATAGCGTGTTTTGCGTGTAGATTATTAATTCTCAGGTAATAAACCAGTGAGAACGAAATGTGTAAAAAAAAAAAAATCTAGACGAGTTCTTTAAAAAGAATAAATGATCGACTTCATCTTCACCTCGATGATTGCGCAATATTGAAAAAGACATAGGCGCCGTAAAAAATTAATTTGAAATTTTCCGTTAAATTATTCTCCGAATAAAAAATTCAGAATTTCGTTTGTCACGGTCGAGAGAAGACAATCGGCGAAGCCTCGCAAACCGTTTAACAATACGCGAACATTTATTATATTTTAATAAACCGCGACGACCGTCGTTTCGTTTAAAACGTATCATCAAATGATACAACAATAAGTCGAGGTTTTCGAATGCGAGACTGTACGCTGAATGCACGGTGCGGTTATGCGGTAGTAGACTCGTTTCCACCGTATCCGACCGAACGGATGACTGACGGCGAGGACCAAAAAGATGAAACGACATCTTCTCATTGTTAGTAATGCGCACATACATAATACGTACGCACGCGTTGAGTTAACGGTTTATTAGAGCAAAATTGATAGCTCACAATCGCGGTGCGCGAACGCCTTTGGTTTGTATGTCTCATATACAATATTCCTTTTGCAAGCGAATAGGATTTTCGCAGTCCGTGATCGCTCGCGCGAATAAAACGCGGCTCTCTCTATCTATCTTCATCTCATTCTCTTTCACCTCTTATCAGTAACACATCCCTTCCTCCCGGGATCGGTGATATACACTCAGTGGTATGACGTATATATATATATAAATACACACAGTGCGCATAGCAGTAGCAGCAGCACCGTATCTCTGCGCGCCACGCATCGTTCCGCTGATCGACGACGACGTTAGCGGGTTTACTATAAAATATATCGTGTGTGTATACACAGAGCATGCACTGACGAAATGACGATGATGGTCGGCGGTCCTTGAGCGCCTATCGTAGCATCGCCGACTGTTCGATGACACTACTACGGCGTGGAGCCGTGAGTTGTACATTACTTGGAAAGGTGGAGAAAAGAGCAGAGCAGTGCAGTGCAGGAACTCAGAATCGAAAATTAGACGCGCGTATCATGGGCAATAATCAATGGTTCTCAAAGTGTTACAAGGAAGTATCGAAGAGGGGAAAAAAGCGCGGAAAGAAAAATGTCCATTACTGCGGGTATGGTAAAGCGTGTAAAAAAAAAAAAAAAAAAAAAAATGATTTGTTTCGGGGCATCGTTCGACCGAAGCGGAAATTGATAATATGACATCCAACATACGAAATGGCGAATTATACGAAAATATCTTTAAACAATAAATGATAAGGTTTGGTGTTTAGAAAACCGAATACTTCACTGAGAACAATTTGCACGACACGTCCAACGCGAATATCACATATAAATGTATAAATCTGTGTTATAAATAATACGTTTTCATCGTGTGCACGTGTGTAGAGCTGGTTAGACGCACACGCGCTCTCTCGCTTCACCACACACACACACACACATATATATTTCTTTTGTTTAATACGCTTCTCGAGATTTTCACAATATAACGACGATGACATTTTGAAATATAAATTAACCATACACTGCGCGTCGTCGCGAACCGTATACATTATATTCTATAATAATAATAATAATAATAATAATAAATATCTTTTGAACGGGATGTACCAAATTTTTTTTTCTCTTTCTCTCGCTACAGTCTCGACGACTTTCCACCAGTGAAAAGTACATTATATATAAATATTATTCATTTCGTGCAATTCACAGTTATCGGCAAACTCTATATAAATTCCAAAGTTTCGATTAATTAACGAGAGGGGAAAAATGTATATATATATATAAAGAGAGAGAAAAAACTACTCTTAAAAACTCGCGTATATAACGAACGTTTTTCATTTTCCACTCGACTACGACGATTTCTCTCTCTCGCTCTCTCTCTCTTTCTTTCTCTCTCATTCCTGTACTCCTACACTCCCATTCGTGATTTATTTTTACCGCAACGGCTTCACAGTATAGTAGTCTGTCAGTATTCCGTTGTTCCCCTCCGGTTTCGTCTCGGCCACGTAGTAATTAATCGGCGCAAAGTCGATCCCTGCAGCAACGATTTGTTGTTTACGGTATGAATACAAATGTCTCTCTCTCTCTCTCTCTCTCTCTCTCTCTCTGTGTTTCCAACCGTTCACCCTTTCATTACTCCGCCACGTCCGTTGTCGCGGCGTTTTGTTTTTTCCTTTCCGGGGGAGAGGAAAAAAAGGGCTGCCGCCGAAACCGCCGGAATACACGCCGTATATATTTTATATTTATGTACGCGCGTAAGAGATCCCGGGAAATGACAAAACTCCGTTTCGCATTAAAAAACCATAATAATAATGAAACTAAAAAACGACTCGCTTCAGTCTATTTGCTATCGGTCGATAATAATAATAATCGGATTGGAGAAGTATATTTTTAATGTTTAGTTTCATCGTTAGAAGAGAATGGTGTAATGTAGGATAGTGATTAAAGGAAATAGTACGAGAAAGAACACTTTTAAGGAAAGCGATTGAGAGGATAGTACGAGAAAGAGAATAACACTTTATAAACGCACGCAAGTCGACGGCCTATATTGAATTTCAATGATTACGTTTTCTGTTTTCCGTTTTTTTTTTTTTTTTTTTTGATATTTATATTATAATAAATCGTGCGTCTTACGCAATTTACCGCGTTTCTATGTATTATGATTACAACGTGTTTTTCAATATATTACAAATAAAAAATATATATGTGTTTTTTACGCGTTTTCTACAGAAATCGTTTTAACGAAAATTTAATCACAGACGTGCATCAACGTTTTCCCCATAATTTAATATTACACGCGTACACCATACACGCGAATCGCGTGGGACGGATTTCTTCGAAAAACTATATTCCATTTATTTATACTTATATACATATATTATATTATGTATAACAAAAACCGTTTCATAATAATGCATAAAACATAAAACGATTTTTGAGTATCGCGCAAGATGGCAATATAATATTATGTATTATTTTTTTTTTTTTTGTCGCGAATATTAAGTTTAAATTGCGAAATTCTCGCCATTTTTAAACGCTCTTGGTCCCCCTCCCCGCACACAGTGTTCCTTTAAACCTCACGCGTGTCTTACACGAAAAACGTCAAGTATATGTGTACTCGTCGTACATAATATTACGATTACAACGTCAATGTGCGAATGTTTTTATTTCTGAGCCGACATTTTAAGAAAAATTTACGGAATTTTCTCCTCCCATTTTAATAACTAACATAAATTCACGACCAATGCGAAAAACGGGTTGTAAAATTAAAAACCGTTCTGTAAAATAAACAGACACACGGTTGTCCTCTCCCCCCCCCACCCCGGACCGATAAGTCGTAGATCCGATTTTCGGTTCTGTAAATTTTATACTCCCCGTGGCTGCTTGTTCCGGCCATATTATAAATACTATCAATTTTTTGTTCACATTTTACTTCATTTTCAATTTTTGGCCGTACGACATTATAATAACTATTAACCTCGGACCTCGTACGCGCTCAACGTAAAATATCTCATCATCTCCGGTAACATTGAAACGCGCACGCCGTTTACCAAGTAAGCGGTTATTACCACATTCAATGGATACCGTTTACGGTATTCTCTCGCGCGACGCAACACGGTGCTACGGGCTAAAAACACGCGGGAAACCGATTTCCCGCAGCGCGATTGTTGCGGTGTTTGTTGCAACATTAGAATGACAGTTGAAGAAAAATCCGTTTTCTCCTTTTCCTTTTCCGTCGTTTGTCCGTCTTCACTGTACTATTATACATTTTCGTGAAAATCTATGGCGAAAGAAAATCGTCGTTAGAAAATGTTTTCTACTGCGTTTCGAGTGGGTGTAACGTCAAAGACGATAGATCGATCGACACGCACGACAACTCTTTCGACCGACGTTTCGGTACCGGCCAATGAGCCTATACAAGTGCAATAGAAGGGTAAGAACGCCGAGTTTTTATACTTGTCCGTAACGTTGTGTTCGACAGTGTAACCACAGCGGCAGAAGGGTTTTCAGGACGGGGTAATAATATGTGTAGGGGCGAGTGAGTATATTATATACGTGTGTACGTCGTCGTCGGCGGCGGCGAAAAATAAACCGTCGTATAATTAACTCCCCGAGGTACGCGCGCGAGCGAACGGTCGCCGCCGCCGCCGCCGTTGCCGACAGGGGTTGTTAATTGAACAAAAAGCCCGTCGACGTCGTTACTACACCCGGTGGGCTTAAGACGTAACAAAAAAAAGCAAAAAAAAAAGGAAAAAAGAAACTCCGCTTTTTTTCTCCTCTTTCTCTATATTTCCCGCCTCCCCCCCCCCATCCCTTTCGACTCGGTCGGTTTTTATTAAAAAAAAAAAAAAAATCCCGTAAAAACAAAAGCGAGCGAGCGAGCGACTTACGTGACCTACAAAGTGTTTTTGCGCGGCGCCGCGTTTATGCGTACATGGGGGGGGGGTACGTTTTATACACTTTTCTTTTTTCCTTTTGTATTCCGTAATAATTATTATTATTATTACGCGTATACTTTTGTCTTCGAAAAACTACTACTCTCTTCCACTCGCCGTTGTGCGCACAATAATATACAAATATCTTATAATTTTGTACGCGCGCGCCGCCACAATTTTATTCGACGATAATAATAATAGTAATAATAATAATAATACGCATCGCCAATTACCGCTGTGCGCTGAACGCGTTTTATACTTTTTTCGTCATAAGGTCCTACACGCGCGCGAACGGGCGAAAAGTCGAATATCGTTCTTTATTATCAAATAATATTCGATGGCGTTTTTTCTTCTCTTTAGCTTTTAATTAAATTAATTAATAATTCTGCGTCGTCTTCCGCGTTTTCCCCGACGTTCTTATTATACGTATTTAAAATAATTAATAAATTGACGTACACACACACGCACGCACGCAATAAAAATAAAAACGTTACTCTGTACAGGAAAATACATGAACAACGACGCGAGTGTACCGGGTGAAGAAAACTCGGTCGATGCGAGAGGTGAGGCGCGTTGAACGCTAAAATATTTTGATCGATAAAGACGTCGGGGAGGAGGAGATATTTTTCTCTTATTTCGCGGAATTAAAATAAATGACGGAATTCGAACTGCGCGCGCATAGAGTATTTATAGAGAATATATCGTATTATTATTGTTATTTCGAAATTATTGTTCAAATATCGTGTCTAAACTTGGATGTTAAATATACAGAGAGAGAGAGAGAGAGAAAGAGCGGAAAAAGAATATTTTGCGACCATTTTTTTTTACCGGACTTTTTTTTTCTCTCGAGTAGTTTCCAATTACGCTACTAATGGAAATTGCCGGGTGAAAAAACGAAAAACGTGTCAAATAAAATACCAACCGGATAATAAATTTACCATCGGAACGTCGTGTAACGGCGCGTCAAGACCGCCTGAACACTTCACTGACCGCGCAAAAAAGGTATTGAAGGACGGAAGAAAATAAAAACACGTACGTTTTTTTTTAGAGAAAAACCGACGTATTTTGCGATATTTCGGGTAGTTTTTCCCACTTACGAGTTACACGGGACGGAGTAAATCGAAAAACGTGTGGAATAACGATCCCAGTTGCGTATGAATTCGCAATAACCAAGAAAAAAGTGAATAAACATCATCACTGCCAGGACCGACGATCGATTCTTCGTTAGAAATCTAAAATTTCGTAACAAATAAGATTTCGAAAACCGTCGTGGGTTTTCATCGGGGGGGGGGGGGGAGGAGAAAAAGAAAGTGAGAAACTCGCCGACAGAATACCATCGAGACAAGGATTTCCACGATTTAAGCCGATTGAACGTCGGTTCTAAGTAGGTTATTTCAGTCTGTTAAACACGCGATACTCTCTTCTTCCAGGTGAACGTTTTTCGCGTGCTGCACGTGGCTCGTGGCGATAGGGAAAATAGCGTTTTAAAAAGAAATGTCCGCGTAATTTATTATTATTAGTATTATTATTATTACGTATATTGCAGTAACGGGCTACAGCATCGGTCACTGAATTCGAAATCGTTTCGGTGGCACAGCGCGTGATAAGCGTTACATGAATATTGTGGAGTTTCCAAAAAAATTAAATACTCTTCGGTAAAAAGAAAAAAAAAACTATACATTTTTATATATAAGAAAAGTATATTATTTTGCAGGCATATCATATTTTCATAACAGTTTATGGTCTCTGTTTTTTTGTGCTTTTTATCGTTACAAAAAAAAAAAAAAAAAAGTACGCATATAAGCACATATTGTAGACGGTAATCGTATTTAATGACGTTATTTTTTTTTTTAAATGTCGTATGATTATACGAGTTTTTTTTTATGAAAATCATGTAATATCGTATGAAAAACACGGCGTAATTTTAGTAAAAACAAAAACGACCGTCATCGCGTTCGCGGAGTGAAAATTACAAAAAAAAAAAAAAAAAAAACGATTAAATATATCTACAAAATAGTAACTCGTATAGAATACGCAGACAATGGAGACGAGGTAGAAGGGTATCCCTTTGAAACGGATAAAATCTGAAAACTCTTTTCGCACGCCTGAAAATTAAAAAAAAAAAAAATGATGTAACCCACTTAACGATATTTTCAACATTTCTTTACAATATCGTACTACCCACTGTCATATCTGTTATGATTATTGTCTGAAAACTATTGCATGACTACTTGTGATTTGTCGGCAAAAAAAAAAAAAACGAATCGATTTTATGTAAAAATATCGGAATCGAGATGTTACCAAGACGGCGATTTTGTCTGTTCTTAGCGCTCCGCACCGACGTACGTAATACGAGTATTAATCGAGAGTAAATCATCGCGTTTCGACACACGACGATTCTGCGTAATTGAACGAAGAAAAAAATATATACGAAAATTTGTCGCGATTACGCGCGTTCCAACGAGGTCACTACTATAATATAAAATATATTATTTTCTATTCGTCCGGAAAACTTTGTATTTCCCGTCTGCTACTATTACTGAATACAGCGGAGGAGTGTGATAATATTAAATAATGTAATAATATATACTGAATACGATCCGAACGAAAACCACGAACGCGTCGGATTGTAAGAGAGTGGAAGGAAATAAACAAAAAGGAGAAAGAAATCCGTTCAGATTACTCCATCGGCTCCCCTCGTCATTTCCCCTCACAGCCTTTTCTATTCTACGTCGGTTTTACTTTTCATTTTCAATTTTTTTTTTTTCGTTACCGTAACACGAAAATAAAAACTTACTCGCGGAAAAATTACACGTACAATATATATATATATATAAGACCGAGTCTCAGCCATTTGTTTTTTTCGTACGTATACCAGTGCTATACTTGCACTCGTTCCTATAGCCGACTTAAAGCCGAAACTGAACTTCTCTTCCGCCGCCCTACGGCATCACACAATGGAGTTTTCCGACACCTCGACACACCACCACCCTTCACAACTCCGTACCCTTCTACGTTTCCAACTCCTCCAACCGTTCGTTATCCCGCGCCGGAGGCTTTAAGCGATTCCCATTTTTCTTTTTTTTTCCCGCGCATTTCTATATACGTACAGTTAAATGTATGAAAACCGACTTTTTCCTCACGGCGGTCTTCTCCCTCTCCCCCGCAACCGCGCCATTTTCGCGTTTATCGAGGGACATTTTTTATTCAACGCGCCGCCGCGTATTTACCGCGGTGTTGTTGCACGCGCGCGCGCGAGAGAGAGAGAGCTTTTGCTGCTGTACTCATCAGACATCATAGACATCCGTGGCTGTGGATGAGGCCAGTTATAAAATTTAAATTTTTTACTCACTACAACGATCTATATTCTATATACTCGTATATATATCTGTATTTGTGACTTTTGTCGTTGTTGTATGGCGGCACCCGGAATTTTTTCGTCCCGCGAAATTAGAGATTATCCTTAAAATTGGTTCCCTACGCTATTACAACTGATAAATAAGACCAATCGACTAATGTGCTACTCAGTCGTTTTTTAAAAAAAAAATATTTTATCGACTACGCGTCGACCATGCTCCGTCGCATCTCGTTGTTACAGTCATCACGCGAACCGCGTAAACATGTAAATTCTCGCAGATTTCATGTTGTCTGCGACGACATAACAATATCTAATATATCGATAATGAAATTTTTGAAATCAGTTGTCAACAATCGTTAATAAAACCGCTAGAGACGAATCGATAGCTGTTTAAAATTTATCGTTTCGACCACGGCGGATTATAAGCCAGGAGGCCGAGTGTTAAGTCACTGGGGAGGCCGGTGTCCATGCACCACCAAAACCGACGACAGTGGAATGGATTCCGGTCCGATTATCGTAAATTCGCGCGCGAAGTTCGAGAAACAATTTCTTGACATTCGCCGCTGGCGCCGCGAGTTTACGACATCAAGAGGCTGGACCGGGAAATTAATATATTTTTTTTTCTTTTTAACTCGTTAAAATCGAGTTAACCGGGGATTTCATTTTTTACAGCCCAGTTGAAAAGTTCGAGTCGATTAAAAATTCAAACGCGTGAGTTAATTAAGAAAATGTTATTAATTTTAATAAAATGTTCCCCCCCCCTCGCCCGGCCGTTTGTTTTTAGAAAAAAATAAGAGCCTTGGACGATGAAAATTCAAAAACAAACAAATCGGTACAGATGAAAACGTGTACGACAGACGATTTGAAATGTATTTCCTATTGAACCAAGCGTGAAAAACACCGTCTCGCGCTAATATAGTACGAAAAAAATAATCTATTTTATGCGCGTAAGCGGCATTCAACAACCACGAGAATCAATTCTCGTACACGCAATTATGAAAAACAGAAGGAAAAAACAAACGTATATTTCATTCATTTTTAATAGAACTACTATTAGATTTTTATCGTACGAACGGGAAAACGGAATGTTATGCGTCGAAAAATTCAAATGTTTTTTACCGTTTTTATTTTTATTGTCGAAGAGTATAACGATGTATTAATAAACACACATATATTTCAAAGCAACCGGAATAGCGTACATCCCACTGCAATCTTGAAATTCGCGTGTAAACTTAGAAAAAATTAATATGGTTAAATAATGTACGCACGGCGTATTTCTGCAGATGTATCCCCAGCGCAACATACTCATTTTATCACATTAAACGCATTTTTCGTCGTCACTATGACAAAAGATTCTGTATAAAATATCTATCAATTTCTTCACAATCGAATTCCGAAATAAAATTAACAATATATGTATGTAAATAAATACACAAAAAAAACCATTTTCTAGATAATGTCGAGGACAAAACAAGAGTTTTTTCATATCATTTTTATACTCGTACACATGTGGTTAATCTTCTTTTTTTTCATATTATTAATTAAAATTGTCAAAGTTATATGCTTATTCGAAAAAATTTCCTTTCTACGAATATGAAGTAAAAAAAAAAAAAAATATACATATATATATATATATATATACATATATGCTTTCTTATTATTGTGAGGACAAAATACAGCAACTACGAAAAACCATTACGTATATGCTCGGGACTTTAATACCGAATTATATATAATATATGATTAATAAATAATACGGAGAATATATAGGGAAAGGGTAACTACGTTTTCGATACGTACATAAATCGCTATATATTTAATCATTCGGTTTATGTATGCGCGAGAGGGAGGCAAGCAAACGGAGAAAGGAGAGGAGAAAAGACGCTTTGAACGAAATTAAATTAAAATACTATATACAGGAAAAAGGGAGCAAGGAAAAAGACAACAAGTAAAAATAAAATAATAATAATAATAATAATAAATGAACCGAATTTCAATATAAATGCAAATTACTTTAAATGTCGCCGTTGTTAACTCACAACACTCGCTGTTGCTGTTGCTGCTGTCACGCCTGCTCCTCACACGAGTGTGTCTATATGCATGTGTGTGTGTGTGTATTGGTTAAGAAAAACTTACTGTTTTCACGGATTGATTAAACGAGGAATTAGCGAGTAGGGAATGAAGAGAAGAAGATGAAGAAGAAAAGATCTAACCATCTTTGCTTCATGTATAAACACACACGGCACAATACATAATTTAATAATAATTGGCCTTACGTTTATATATATATATATATTATATTATATGTGTGTGTACTTCTATACTGCAGTGAAGTTTCGGTGGAAAAGCAATTATAAACTTTGTCCTGAAAAATAAATTGGCTCCCGCCATTTCACTCGATTTCCACCATTCTTTATCTCCTCTCTCTCTCTATATATATATGTATATATACATACTTTTTGCGCGATCCGAAGCTGGTTTTTCGAGACTAAGTACTTGAATATATATATATGAAATTCGAGTATATAAACCGAAAATTATATACGTGTATATACGTATAAAGTCAAAAAGAAAAAATCATCCGAGACCTTCTGGGATTTCTCTCTCGCGCGCGCGTCGTTCAATAAAACCAATTAAAATATTAATGAAAAAAAAAAAAAACGATTATACGAGTAGTATTCGAGCATATGATATGAAGGAAATACGGGGGAAAAAGATAATAGTCAATTTTTTTTTTGTAATTTTTTAAATTTAAAAGTAAATAGAATTTTTTTTACTCATTCTGTCTAAAATTATTTGTATAACAAAAATATTTATTTTTTTTTTATTCGAATTATCTCGTACTTAATATGTTGGCTTTTCGAGTTTCGAGAAACTTTAAACTGCATATACAGAATATCTTAGAAATATTGACACTTATCGTTTTTTTCCCGTAGCCCTGTATATAATGTACATATATGTATATATATATACATATATATATATTATGTAATATATAATGTATATATTATATAGACTTCAAGTATTTTTGTTTTATAAACATATAACTATTATTTATCATCACGGTGAAAAACACCATGTGTGTGTATGTGTGATATACACACACGGTGTGTTAGAGGTGATCAAAGTTGTTCGCGCTTGCCCGCCGCGGCTAAACTGAGCGGTCCGCCGATTACGGACCGCTATTTATATACGTCTTGCTGCTATCCCCACTTTGATGTGTCGTAGCGCTATCTGTTGACCTATTTTCGTTTCCAGTTTTATCGCAGTCGACTGACGCGCTATGTTTGTATACGCGAGTGTTGAGTTTAGCGCTGATCGAGCGATCAATCGTATACGCGTTTAACTATTTATTATTATTATTATTATTATTATTACGCGTATTTCAATGAAATAAAATTAACGTATTGATTCATCTTTACTCGTTGTACATTTGCTCGTTTATTCGTTTATTAAACATTTTTTACAATTTCATTAACTTTTACTGGTTTACTCACATTCGCACGTTTCCTCGACCGACCGAATTTACCGTCAGTTAAGCATTAATCGATTACGACCGATGATCAGCGCGTACTATATGCGATGATCGTCGGTCGAGCATTTATTCCAGCCTTATACATGATGTTCAAAAGGGTGGGTGCTGTGAAAACGGAGCATTACCGTAACACAATTGGACTAACTTACAAGTCGATATTTAACTGACAATTGTACTGTAAACGTACACTGAACTATTTCGAGCAGTACTACGGTGTTTGAATCGAAAGTAACATTTTCATGGCACGGTTAAACCCATGTAAATGAATTCGGTATTCATTTTTGTCAAAAACACGGTGTTATGAACCAGATTTGCACTGTACCTTGAACCGTCATTTATTGATGATTTAAAACGGCGTCTGCACATAAAACGCTACTCGGGTACTGCAGTGTTATAATAATGAATACGATTTTAACGTTGATTCGTCTTACTAATCGAAGACGTAAATATCGCGCGTATAATATCGAAAGCATAAATTTTCGAAAAGAAATAGTAAGGAAAAAAAAATGTAAAAAATAAAACACATAATAATGACGTTTAAAAATAAAAATTTAAAAAGCGACTATAGTTTATCTTTTATTCGAGATTTTGTTAAAATAACCGCAAATTAACTTTTAACATAATATAATTTATGTACGTGTATAACGGGCACCGGCGTGCGGCGGTCGTATTCCGATAAAATTTTAATAATAATAATAATAATAATAATAATAATAATAATTAAACAACGCGTCGTTTTAAAAGTAAATTAATTGTCCTCCGTATTCCCCTTTACAGTTTAAACGCGTTACATTGAATTTCTCGTTAATTATTTTCTGGAAAATTCTCAATAGCCATTGTCAGCTATTTGAATAACTTGTTTAAGAAAAAAAAAAAAATAATATTGTTGTAACTGAATATCGAACGTTTAACAACAGATTTTGATTTCATCTATCTCCCATACCGATAAACGTTTATAAATTTTTTTTTTTTTTTGAATACACACCCGCAGCGTGAAGCTGCGTGTTATAATATTATAATAAGCCTAAGATTAGAGAAATTATACGAACGGTGTAGAAGTCGTATTTCGTAATTTTTTTTTCTTTTTTCTTGTAGGAAAAAAAAATAATAACGAACTTATTCCCGCGGTCGTCGTCGTCCCCGCGTACAGCGACAGGGGTTTCGCAGAGTAAACGCGTTATACGAAAAATAATTCTGGAAAGAAAAACAAACAAAAAAAAACTTCCGGAGGGAAACGTCGTTGATTTTTTTTTTTAAAAAAACGAATAGGAAACGTTCGCACATTATGCGTAATATACGCCCTATAATATCCCGTGTTTTTCCCCCTTTGTTTTTGTTTTTATTATGACTTTATCTTGTAGCACACACGTACATATTATTTAACGTGCGAGTATACTACGCTGCTGTTCAGAGCGCGTCTCGAGTTGATTATTATGAAAACGATAATTTTCACAACACGTACGATAAATTATTATTATTTACGTGTTGTCCGGATCGAAAAATTAGAGGAAAATTCGTTGAAATTGAGACAGATACTGAGAAATATGCGCAGAAAAATCTTTTTCAACGCAGTTGTTTTTTTTTTGGACTATAAAATGTATAGACTAAACGGTCGAGTACGTTTTTTTTTTCTTCTTAAATCTCGTAAATAATTAGACAAGCGTTTCCCGACGTTTTCGACATCGCGGCACACTATTGCCAACTCATATGTTTAACCGTGACACAATTATTGACACTGACCAATATTTATTTTTCCGTTTAACATTATCGGGTTTTGTCGTTAAACACCATATTGGTTTTGTACGTCGCGGTAATCAATTAATGCGGAATAACTAAAAAACGGTGTGTTGATTTAGTGGTTGACACTAGCGGTTGACAAGCACACACTCTCGTGTCTTCTTCCGAGTTCATCGGTTATGATAATTATTTTCATTACACTGTTTATCAGAACAAGACGACGCCGGTAAGACAATCGTAAAATGTTTATTATTAATTATCTTGAAATTTCTCAACACAACGGTCGGGGATCGCTTGGTATAGACAACAGTTCATCGCGCGATGAATTTATCCTCAACGAGTCACTCATAGAAAATTTATAGAATTCATTTCGCCGTGGCTAGACCAACGGTTCACCACTTATAATATACGTACTTGAGACCAAACGCAATTCGATAAAGACGGTCGTCTTTTTCGTCTACAATCAAAAATGATATTGTACAATATTCGTATAAGAATCGTTATAATGGAATTAGTTTTAAGCAAATATCTGTCACCGCTGCTGTTGCCATCTCTGGTACAGAGTTACAGAAATATTTTTTTACATTTCACGTTCACTTAAGTGTATACTTTATGCGTACGAAATTATGGCCACGATATTTCCAACACGAAGAGAACGGTTTTTTTTCTTTAATATTTACATACGCACTGTGTAAAACGCGATAAGCGTACATATTTTAAAATAAAATCTGCAGACTCGGGTGAACAAATCCGCTATATATTTTCAAGTAGTTTTTCAAAAAAAAAAATAATAATAATTACAAGTCCCGTTTGAAGACGCGCGAGTGTATCATAAATCACGATTTACCAACAATACTGGTCGCAATAAAACACAACGCGTTTGTTCCGTTCATTTCATTATTATATTGACATCCAAAATTCGCCACCAATACCCATTTCTCGATCGGTACAGCGTAGTGTCGTATACGCGAATAGAAAACGTGCTCTGATATTCTTCTTTATTTGTAATTGAAAATAACGGGAATTCGATTAGCTCATCATTCGTACTGTGTGCGCAGGAAAACCGTAGAAACCAACCGAAACAGAACGTCGTCGACACGTTTAAATTTCGCGAGCTCGAAAATTGTTTTCCAAAGTAATCCTGCGGATAGATTATACGGCGTAATCGTCGCGCAGACTCCCCCGGCGGTACTAATGCGTATAATATACGATGAGATAATAATAATAATACTTTTTTTTTATTATTTGTATAGAAAACGGGGACGAAAAAAAAAACATTTTATTTAACAGCGCGCTTCTCGGTCGCCGTTGCCGCCATTCGAAAACGAATTAATTTTAGATTATCGTCGCCGCGCTTGACTTCTATTAACGCGTTCGTTACTGTAAACAAAAAAAAAAAACCGACTTATAACGCGTACACACCGCAAATATTATACAAGACCGACCGACAACTGAGAATATTATCACGAAATAAATTGATAAAATTGACGCGTGACAACGTACCAGCGCATTTGTATACTTTCCGAACGAATTGATTGCCGGGGTGGAGTGGGACGAAGATGAATTCCATTTTTTTTTTTTTTTTTTTTTGCGGTTTTACGCGGCGTTCCCCGCAAAATCGTACAGCCGATAATTGTTAATAACGATAACATTTTATACGATTTTCGTTTTGCTATTTCGAACTTTTTCGCGTCGATTCGCAGCTCTCTAAATAGTTTATTCTCGTGCGCGTAGAATTCTGTCAATTGCGACTTTCTAATCGAACAGATTTTCAATCACAAATACGGGAATACACATGCTCTATATGATTGCTACGCGCGGTGTAATATAGCGGCGGACTAGACGCAGTGTACACTTTCAACGGGAGGGAAGTATGTCGACGGTATTAAAATTTCGCGGGTTTAATTTTCGACGGTGCGAAATTGGAAAAAAATTAGATTATTTTTTTGTTGTTGTTGTTTTAGTGAACGGCGAACTTCTCCGCGATTTCGAGCGTCGTTATGCATCATGTACGTGCGAATACTGCAATATTGTGATAATTGAACACACAATATAATTCTGGCAAACATTCGATACACATTGATTTCTAAGGGATATTATGGGATTTCCGTCGAAACCGTATAGGGTACCATCGATTTCGGAAATTACGTTTTTGTTCGCGGAAAAAATTCGTAGAACTGTTCTTCTCTCTCATCGATTCGATGAAATGCACATTCACGCGTTTTTTTCCTCGTTAAAACACAAACTACACTAACGCGTCGAAAAAATATTCGACGAGAATATTCGTGCGCGTCACCATCACCACCAGCAGCCACCGCTTTTGTTAACCGAGAGATATATTATTGAATGCGAAGAGGAAAAGAATTCCGTTACCGGAGAGTATAGAACCACACCGTTGTTATTTCCCGTCGAGCACGGCTCCCGCCACCGGCAAGAAGCGTACGAAATGTAAACGCAGTAGTGTTTAGTGATGTTGTCACGTGTACCGCCCGTGACGTCTGGCGGCAGGAGAGGAGTACGCTTGGATAAAGAAATACACAAAAAAAAAAAAAAAATGAACACGGATAGTATTCCGGGAGACCAGGGGAGGTTTCAATTTTTTAATGCTCGTTCGAGTGTAATTGGGTTCGCTCGAGGCGGATGGCGAGTGAGCTGAGGTTGATAATAACGAGGAGTACCCGTTCTCCCGTTCGTTACGACACACGGAGAATAGGTTAGAGTGTCTCACGCCCGCGTTTGTCTTGTCATCCGTAAATTGCGTGTGCGCGAGAGAAAAAACTTCGGACGCGTGTACGTTATTTCGCTTTTATAAGTCCGCGTGTTGCTCCGGGGAACGCGGATATAAAATCCCTGCTGTTCACACACACACACACATATAATAGTTATATAAAGGGACAACGCCGCAATCCGCAGAGTATATACGTATATATATATATATATGTGTGTGCGCGCGCCCTTTGTTACAGCCGCTAGAAAAAAGTCGAAGGGATTTTCTTCGCCCCTTTCGCTCTTTAATACGATTTTAATATATGTACGAGGCGACGGCGGCGGCGGCGTTTACTGTACCGAACGTTTTTGCGGATTTTTCTCTTTTTATCGCGCGCGCAAAAAAAAAAAAAGAAAAAAAAGAAAAGGTTACGTGTACATTAAATAGAAATCACGAGAGCAAAAGAAAAATCCTCTCTACTTCGAGGCCCGTCGCCGCGAGTATTATTCACGCATCACTTACCGTTGTTTAAAAAGAGTAAACGGCAACAAATCCGTAGGAAGAGGAACGCCGCCGCCGGAGTAACAAAAAAAAAAAAAAAAGACCTTAGCCAAGGGGAAAATTATAACTTTTTAAAAGTTCATTTGTCATTTTCAGCATTGAAGCAGAAAAGAAATATTGAATAACCACCACCACCACCACCACCACCACAGACGACTCTTTTTTTTTTTGTATCTCTTTCCATTCCTTTTGCCACCGCAATCCCTGTGCACGATCGTCGAGAATTTATTTCGCATTAAAAAAAAAAAAAAAAAAAGAACTCATCCACTCGGTGGCGCACGGACGAGAGAGAGAGAGAGAGAAAGAGAGAAAAAAGGCTTTTCGGATTATATCCCGTTGCGTTGTTACTGTTGTTGTTGTTGTTGCAACAACTACTATACGTGTGTTTACTAAAAAAAAAAAAAAAAAAAAAAATAAAAATCACTTTTCGATGCCCGAGCGTTTATTTTTCTTCTTCTTCTCTTTATTCTTGTATTCGTTCAAAAGTTTATTAATGAACTTAGTCACTACATTTATATATATATAGTTGTACGCGGACGACGGGTCGAACTTTATGATTTTTCTTTTTCTTTTTTTACCCGCTGGCGTATATAATATTAACGACCTCGGCGTCGTCAAGATCGGGCGAGGAGAGCGCGCGAGAGAAAAAAAATAAATAAATAAATAATAATACAAATCGCACTACGTTCCAACGGTCCGTTTGTGATTCGCAAAACAACGGTGGTCGTCTTATTCGTATTATACAATGATACTGTGCTTACGTTCTATATAGTCACTACTATATATTCTCGAGACACCGAAAATGCCAGAGTTCGCAGATGAAAACCATAAATCATCATCATCCGGCAGCAATATGGCTCCACCCGACGGACCCGATCGTTTTGTCTCAAGTTTTTCTTTACAAATGACCGAAAACGATTTAACCCACTGCCCCTCGTCCGGATCGTTGTTCTCGTACGCGCGCACAAAACCAACGGAATAGAGAAAAAAAAAATAATATCCGCCGCGCATCACGCGCACAAATAAATAAATGACAAGGCCGTTATGAGAAAAAGAAGAAGAAGAAGAAGAAGAAGAAGAAGAACACCGCGGACGGGTGGAGGACAAAAAACTTTTAAAACGATGCCCGGACGACTGCGGTCCGTGATAGTATTTGTATGAATATCGTTCGCGGAGGAGAGAACAAAGAAACAAGCGAATTCGAGATTATATTGATTTTTTTTTCTTGTATATATAGTAAATAGACGTTTAAGAGGAAAAACTTTTGAACACTGCCGAATTTATTATGCGTTCAATTAAACGATATGGCGAGAAATCGTGAGCTTCGGGCGTAGTCGGATTATATTCAATCGGCCGTGGTCGGGTTAGGCTAAACATTTTTCGTTCGCGAAAAACGACAAAAATTATTTGTTGAATACGACACGATTTTTACGTATAACTACTCCACTTCGACATTTCTCGATTTATTATCACCTTAAATGTCGACCGCCGTTGGAGGTCTTTAGCGAATCCGTGACAGTGATTTTTTTTTCTCCTTTTTCGACAACAATTCGCGTCAAATGGCGACGGTACTATTTATCGAATTAAACGGAAAATTAGACTATTTCCGTACTCGTTTTTGTCGGTACGACGACGATTACGAATATATTAATACCCGGTGTATTCTGTACACTTTTTTCTTATTATGCTCTTTTCTTCTCGTTTTGTCATTTTTTCATTGCGATTTCGAATTGCTTTTTAAAAATAAACTAGCACAAAAGTGATCGCTCAGCAACCGTGATGGGAGGGGGGGGAGGGGGTGAGTGGGCCTATCTCAGCTACGCTTTGAATACATTTTCCGTTAATTAAATCGAACGCTTTTTACGTGCAAATATTTCTAAGAAATTTCGGCTACTAATCCAAAATTATACGCAAAAGTTTTCCTAAATGTAAATTCATTTTTCAGCACATGTGTGTACATATATCCGTTGTTGACTTATATTTATTGAAATCGTATTAAAAATAGGTTTCGTGTACGCGCCACGCCGCATTTTTTAAAGAAAAAACGTCGATTATTTTTTTTTTTTTTTTATACGTATTCGGGAGTATTATTATTGGAACGAATTTCTATTTGATACACGATGAACGGAAAACAGTTTGGGGAAAACATTTTTCGAAATATATGGAAAATGACGTCAAACGAAAAATCGATGTTTAAAAACAATTTTTTTTTTTTTTTTTGAAAAGTCGTCAAAATAAATAAAAGTGTACTCGGTCTCTCACACAACGCATTATTTTAAATAATTCTAAATTTTCATGAATCGCGAATGAGTTTTTTTTTTATGGTATGCGTTAGTCCAAGTGCGCTCTTTCGCACTCGAAAAAAAAGAATATATATATATAATAATATTAAATAACGAGGTGTTTCGTATAAAGCCCTTTGCCGAATTTACTTCCCCGGCCGCCGTAAGTTGGAAGACGTATAATATATATCGTTACAAACACTCTCGTTTGTCCAGAAATCAAACCCAACACGTGAAAAATCAGCGTAAAAATGAAAAGATTCTTTGTTTTCCAACCCGTGTATCACACGACGCAAATTATTATTATTATTATACTATGCGGTGGAAAAACGGGAGTGCTGTGTTCTATTTCTATTTTTTTTTCTTTGGATTAATTCTTTTTATGTATTTACACTTTTGACGGGTATTTTCGGAAGAGGTAAGAAACACACACACACACGCATCCCCGTGAATTCCGCACGCACTATTGCATCACTACAGAGCTCTCTAAAAAATTTTATATTTCGTCGGATTTTCGAGACCGAACATACTTCTTATTTTCTTCTTCTTTTCGAAATAGGTCATCCGTCAAATGTACGAGTATTATACGTAGGTACCTCCACACATAATAATATTAAGAAAAAAACCTACCAGTATCTTTATATTTTTATTTTCGGATCGTCCGTTCCGTGTAATAATGCACGTATTATATACGAACGTATGAGTACAAACTCGAAACCACAATGCGTATTATTGTCAACCATTATATACACACACACACACATTAGATACTTGAAAATCCGGTAAATATATATATATGTATTTATATATAGAGAGAGAGTTAAACCGACGAGCAGAGGACATGGTCCAGTTATTACGTTTTCAGTGAATACGAATAATCTCTATAGAACTAGGATTTTAGAGGATTTCGGGGGGTTTTTTTTATGATCTTCTAAGACATAGTACAAAATCCGATTCAGGCGTCAGAGATTTTAAAACTGTAAATTTGACTTCGCTTTTTTTTTTATCCGATATATTAACACGTGTATATAAAACATCTATCGTTTGTAAAAAACCAATCGATCGATAGGTGGGCTGAATTACCGTTTTTTCGATATTTTTTTTTTTTTTTTGCGTATTTATTAGTTTCACACGTCGACGTTTTATATTAGATACAAAAAAATGCGATTTATTTAAACGCACTCACAATAATAAAATTCTATAATCGTAGTGCTATTTATTACCTCGACTCGTTTGCACGACACGTATATTATTTCTATAATAAGTACCATCGGTGTATTGGATTGCGTGCAAGACATTTTCAAAAAAACATACTCGTTACGGAAACGACTAGCAGCGGCTCGTGTGAAAAATTGACCTAACGTGATTTTCCAAAAGCAACCGTGTTACGAAAAAACAAACCTATGCACATACGTACACGTACAAGCCCGCGAATATAATAAATGAAAGAGGTAACGAGTGGGGCTGGTGCTCTATAGGCTACACGCGAGTGATAGGTAGAACAACAGACCATTTTAAAGTTTTATTATTATTATTATTATTATGTCGAAATTGAAAGCGTTTCTCTTGACGCCAAAGCGAATTCGTATTCTGGTCAGTGGCGAAAATGTTTCGATACACACACACACACAAGCGATACTCTTTGTGATTAATATGACGTTTTTAACATTATGTTTATACGCGAGCAGTATTAAAAAAAAAAAAAAAACAATTCAACGAACGCGGGGGTGAAATAAACGTTACGATATTATTTTTCCGATCGCGAAGTTCGAAAATAAGCACAAAACTGTTGTCGGGGAAAAGTCGTAAGACGTGTCACGGATCGTGCGATCGCACACCAGTCTCATAGAGAAAAATCGTTCGAAAATAACGGGAACAATAATATTTGTTAATTGTAAATTTTTTTTTGTTAAATTACACATTATTATTATTATTATTTAACCGTTTCGATTCAGGTCGTATTAGAATGTATACGTTATTTTTCCTCACTGAACGGTCGTCCGTAGAACTCGCTGACGAAAACGCGGTATAAGAAACGAGCGCACTACGTAGTAGACGTGGAGGTAAATATAATTATTTTCCGAGATACGAATTGCGACACCGAGACGAAGAAGAGACACACTTCACCCGGTACGCGTCTAGTGCCGCGTCGTATATTATATTGTGTGCGCGCATCGTTCGTACCGCGTGTGTAAGAGAGCCGGAGCGGCACGCGATAATATAACAGATGGCAGTCATATTATTTGCACGAGACGTACAGCATCGTATATGTGTGTGTGTGCGCGCAGCATCCGAGAGGATAATTGATCACTTAGAAAGGAAGCAAGTAGCTAATTGGATGCTCGCGGACCGGTATACACGTATATATATATATATATTATAATAAACCGGCAAGACGCCGACGCGCAACGCGAATATTATAATATATTCGGCGCGTATTGCATTTGTTGTAGTAGTAGTATTTAGAGAGTAGTGTAACCAGCGTCCAAAGGCAACGAAATCGAATTCAGACTGGAATTTTTGGTATTGTAAAAAAAAAAACAATAAAAGAAGTTAGTCGTTTCCCTCACCCCCCCCCCTCCAATTAGGTTGGTGTGTTCCGTGTGAAACACTTATGACTGGTCGGAAAACTGAGAATAAATACGATGGCCTTCCCCTATGTATGGCGTGTATTTGATTTTGAGTCAATTTTATTTAAAGTGTCGGAAATTAAGTAATTACTAAAAAAAAAAAAAAAAACTTTTTGGAATATCGGAACATTTTCGGAAGCAATAATTCGTTTACAAGACCGTGGAGTCTACGGCGACGGGTGTTCATTACCGAGTGCGTTCTCATAGTCGCCGCCGCAAAAACAAAAAAAAAAAAACGTCTAATATTCGTAATTAAAACTATAACACGTACGTATTTGCGTCGAGTAGAAGAAAAAAAATCGTTGTTAGATGCGCTTCAATCAACAGTTTCTGCGTATATTCCGACACGTCGAATCTAATTTTAGGTTAGGTTTCCTCCAGAAATATCCAAGTAACCCCCCCCCCCCGGATACTACGTGCGGTTAATACAATCGCGTTCAACAAATGAAAACGAAATTTCTCTTGCGCTCATTAAATCGTCCTGCGTAGGAAATATTAATAATAATAATAATAATAATAATAATAAATCCACTTGTTCCTTTACACCACGTAGAGATTTTATATTCATAAGGCCTTCTATAAAAGCACACATTCCACAGCGTTCTCTCCCGGTTTCTGGCTCGTCTCATATAAAGCCTGCACGGGTTTTTATTATTATATCACTATAAGTCTTTGTGTAGTAGTGAGCAGGATAGTAGTCATTACGCGCGCGTGTCCATATACATATATCTATGACAACCGTTACTGCTGCTGGTCCTGCTCAAACACAAAAGAACAGCGACTGTCATTTGTTGCGAGTCCGCGTAATAACACCTCTCTCGCGCGTACGACAACACGATTCTTCGGTAAACGACGGGGATAGAATTCTTTATTTTATACATTCTAATATCATCGTATTTCTATATATAAGTATTCTTTAGCCTTCGCAATTTTCGAGTTTCAAACTGTACAGACGCATGTATACCGTTTCGTCGTCGTATTTGGGATCGACAAAAGGAGAAAATCCGAATTTATTTTTATCTTTTTTATTCTTCTCTCTATCATTCGTTTCCTCCTGTAGGTTTTTTTTTTTTTTTATATTCAGCCACTATCGTGTATATATATATATATATATATATACACCAGTCCGAATTAGTAATAGAGGAGAATGCCGAGGAAAAAACTGCTCTCGGCGGCGCCCGCAATCCCGGACGAGTATGATATAAATTTATAGCCGCAATCCACCCGTTCCCCTTTTGCAGAAAGACTCGTAGTATCGCGTGTAGAGGCGAATCTTTGTCCCGCCATATCGCCTATATCACTTTTTCCGACTCGCAGAGGGCAATATAACGAAATGGCATCGAATTCCGTCACGAGTATACTACACATACACACACACACACACACATACAAGACGAAGAAAACGACGACGGATTTATATGGAACGACTGCATTGTCTACACACGCACATACATATTATATGTTTAATATTAATATAATATCAACAACAACTGTACGCGCGTCAAGTTTCTACGGCCCGAAACAGTTAGCAAATAATACGTAATATATAATCGTAAAATATACACGCACAGAAAAAACAAAAATAATCGGAAAACATAAATGTAATATATATATATATATATATATATATATATATATATACGCGAATTTCTCTACGCGTTGCGCGTTACGTGTCGGTGTATAGTAAACAAACATTAAAATATCCATTGCGGTATTTTGTTTAAAAATAATATACATATAAATAATCATCTTGAAATATTCTCCGTGTAATATTATATATATATATTTTTTTTTTATAAATTATCTATCGCGATGCATTGATATAATTGTATGTGTTCACTTCGACCGTACGCGTTTAGGAAAGTAAGTTTTTCCAAAAAAAAAAAAGAAAAAAAAACAAAATTCAAACGGTACAGAAAAGATGTAAATACACACAAAAAAAAAAATGTTACGGGTAACGGTTTTTCAGTCCGATATGCGCGAAAAGTAAATATACATCTCCCGCACGGTTTTAATTTCAATAATTCCGCGGACATTCAATTCCTCAGTTTCGTATATTCGTATTTTTCTCGTTATATTTCTTCACACCCGTCTTTTAAATAAGAGGTTTTTTTTTCCGTCGGGGAAAAAAAATGTAATGGCATTCGTTGTATTATGTAAATAGGAAATTCGAAATCCACGTCCCACAAAACATATTATATAATATTCATAAAAAAAAAAATCTGACTTGTTCGCGCGAAAATATTTTGTACACTTTTCGTTCTGTTCTATTGCATTATTCGTAAAATATTTTCGAACGGCCATCCAGATAGCGACGTATCAATCACGCAAGACTAATATTTACAACTCACGCCCGCAAGCATTTATTAAAAATTCCCGGAGCTGTTTAAAAAAAAAGCACCTATTGAACATATAAAAATATGTTTTTTTTCCCCGGTGCGCACTGTGTGTTCGTGTGGGAATAAATTCGCACGCACGTGTCAGCTGTAAGTCGCGGCTATCGATCGATTTAGTCGTATAAATGCGACGAGAATACTGTGAGAAAACGGGTTTTTATACTCAGCTCAACTACAATAATAATAATAATAATAATAATAATAATAATAATAATTTTTATCGTCGGAAAAAATAGACT
This sequence comes from Chaetogeoica ovagalla, assembly GCA_032441825.1. Classification (NCBI taxonomy): domain Eukaryota; kingdom Metazoa; phylum Arthropoda; class Insecta; order Hemiptera; family Aphididae; genus Chaetogeoica; species Chaetogeoica ovagalla. The sequence goes on along the minus strand of CM063735.1, from coordinate 8,682,915 downwards.
CTTTTTTTTTCGTACGAATTTTGTAGAAGGAAAAATGAAAAACTTGGCCAATGCCGCTTCGAATGCGTATTTCTTATACCGCAGTCAATTGATCTAATGTCGGACGTACAGAACTTACGTCGGTAGTGTCTTGCGCGCGTTATATTATTATTCGTGGATAAAGAACAGAAGCCAATTATTTGATATATTATTAAACTAATCTTTACTACAATTCGAGAAGTTAAGACCCATGCAAAACAATAATTTTTGATTTCGACATGTGGTAACACAACTTTGAGGCCTCGACAGTTTACAATTATCGAGTCGATTTTTTGTTTCATAAACCATTGAGTGCATTATCTGGTTTCATTCAATCTGTGTTCATTTATTCTTTACAGCACGCGCGGTCGCGTTAGAAGTAATATTTTTATACAACGAAAATTCCCCGAGTCCGTCCGCTGCATATAAAATTTGTTACGAGTATCTCGAGACGTTCAACTCGTTCGATCAACGCGTTTGTGGTGCGCGTAGTTTTCATACAAACGACTTTTTCCTCGATATTTCGCGAGGCGACTGAGACAGTAGTTAAAGTTTCGTATTATTCGACGAGATTTCACGATATAATATTCGAATTCTAAGTGTTTATATTATACTATAGAATGATTAATACACGAACTCGGCAAATGCATTTCAAGCGCACACCGCGCCGCAAAATATATTATATAATTTTTCAACGATAGTGTTATTGAAATAAATTTAAATAATATTTTTTTAATTTCGTTCGTTTGTTTTCGACGTATTTTTAGGCACGTTTTCATGACTCGGAAATTCTTTTAAATCGTTTTAAGCGCGTTTTTTTAGTACATTTATTTAAAAAAAAAAAAAAACAAAATCCGCAAGCCCTTATAATAATTATTATCGACACGAGAAAGTTGTACCCCGTTCCTACCGAGCATCATGCGCTGCGAATATATTTATATTCAAATGTCGTCGTCGTAACGGAAAAAAACAATCCTCGAAACGTGTCGTATTCAAATATCGATCAATCCACCGCACATACCGTATTAGTTATAATTTCGAATTTAATTTTAATTTATACGTGTGGATATCCAGAGTACTTTATTTACTGTTATACTTTTATCTGTCGAATAAACTAATAATAATAATAATAATAATAATAATAATAATATCTCGATAAGATTGTATATTTTAATAATATATTGGACGTGGGCGACTAGAATTCCCTTCCGCGCGTGTCTGTCACTGTTATTATGTGTAACAAAACGTAAATTTCTTTCTACTTTTTTATTTTTGTTCAGACGCGTGCACACATATACGAAAAATGTATAAGAAAATCTTTTATATAAAATATAGGTATGCGTTACACATATATACGTAAATGGAGTAAGAATGACATTGTTTCGTTGTTTTGTGATGAAATGTTTTGTCAGTTTTTTTTTTGTATTTTTGTTTTTTGGCAATCGAAATAATGGACGTTACTCTCTGGAAATCGACACAAAACAAAAAAACGACACGACACGAATACAAGCGTAATAATAATAATAATAAATAGAAAGAGAACATATATATATATATTTCGTAAACGATTTTCTAGAGAATAGAATTTACTTTTTTTTATATATGTACAGTGGAAATGTACTTTTGGGGGACACACAGAAATAATAATAACGAGTACAGTGTATATATAAAAGAAAAAAATGACACTTTAGATTCGACACGTCAAAAGTGTCACGTTTAAAAGCACATCCTCTCATCGTGTATACTTGGGTTTAATAATAAAAAAAATGTATATAAAATACACGCTACGGGCGGCGAAAGCTTTTTTTCTCGCTTATTATTATCGTCGAAAATTCAAATGCAATGTTTCTATATTTATGTCGTACACGTGGTCGTCACGCGGTCGTCCGAAATAATAGTAATAATTATTATTCACCGGAGACGTTATTGTTACGACACGGTGGACGACATTAGACGAATGGAAGAATGGCACACGCGCAGGGTCACATATTATGTCGATAACTGTTTGAAAAAAAAAAAAAAAAAAGGAAAGAAGACGTTATACATATATATATATATATATCCCGAATAATGTACGGAATAAGTGACATTTTATTCGATGTAATTATTCGAAGGGATGCAGAGCAGTGGCGGATCCACGGGGGGGGGGTTTTCGGGTCCGGACCCCCCCCCATGGGATCATATACTTTCAAATTTTATGCTTTTATTGGGCATGTTGGTGAAGTTGAAACACAAAGTTATTAATAAAAATTTTGGACCCCCCCTTATCAAAATCCTGGATCCGCCCCTGATGCAGAGGATTCGTGTCTGTATATATACATATGTTGTGTATAGATATATGAATTATGAAAGAAAGCGGGGAAAGAAATACGAATGGCTCGTCGAATACTCGCAGAACTCATCTTCCAATACACGTACGTGCGATTCCAAAGGTTTCGCGTGATACTATTTATTTCGCGTGGAGTTTCCGGGATTAATTCACTATCGATTTTTGTCAGTCAGTGGCGTATTTACGGGGGTGGGGGGGGAGATAACCCTCGAGAGTTTATTAGTTGTGATTACATTTATTACTTTTAATTATTATTTTTCAGGTCAATAAAATATTTTCCAATTCATATCCCACCCCCCCTACCCCCCCCATTGACAAAATCCTAAATACGCCACTGATTTCTGTATAAGCGCGCGTACGCGCAACTTAATCTCACCTAACAACCTCATCTAACCGCTGGCGGTATAAAAACGAAACGACGGAACAGTGGGCAAACGCCGTTGTCGCCCCTAAAGTAACGCCGCTGACCGCAGATACACGTGGGCGTACGCATAATATTATTATAATCGCACGCGCGTGCGGACAGGGACCACCTCGTCCCTTTGACGACCAAAACCGCCGTACTACTACAACGCGCGGTAGTGGTCGTCATTCCTCGTTCCCTCCAAATTACACCGGATTAAATGGAATGTTATTTCACGCGTTTGATGATCCCGATAGACAATTTATTGAAGCCCGCCGCGCCCTCCCCTGTATCAGCTATCCACCGCAGACCCTTCGCGTTCCAATCCGTATTCGTACGTCGATTTTCCCATACGGCTTATTATTACGTCGAGAAATACGATAGTAATAATGTTAATTATTATTATTATTATTATTATTATTAGCCGCCGTTGATTATACACGACGACGACGACGACGACGGAATATAATATTATACAATAATAACGCGTAATACGCAAAATACGGACGGCACAAAGCGTCTAGTCCATCCGATGCGGTCAACCGCGGCAGTTATACACGTATATAATACAGTACAACTCAAAGGTCCGCGCACTCAATAATCCTTTGAGCGCGATCCGTCATGGTACACGTTAATAACAATTTACGCGTATATACCCACGATATAATGATATCTATGATGTTTCCCCCCCCCCCCGCCATTTTCCTCCTCACCGCAGTCTCATCCCGTAAACGTCCTTTGACCATAAATTATAATATATAATAATTGTATTAATATGGATCGCGAAACCGTGGCCATTTGCTAAATTTTAATAATAATAATAATAATAATTAGAGAGACCGGAATTATGTGCACTGAAATCGTGGTAAATACGATGGAAATATGCGTAGGAATAGGATAAAAATACGCTTCAATAAATTTATACTATTTTATAAAGAAAAAAAAAATATGGTGACTATTCGAAATCGCGCTTTTGTGTTAATCGTGATTAATCTCGAATAAAGCATAAAAAGAGTAGAGTGAACGATAATTTTTTTTTTTTTTTTTTTGAAATAAACATTAAAAATAAACGCTAGACTTTAAATTACTCGATATTGCATATTTGTCAAATTGCAAATAACAGTTTTTATTTATTTTTTTTTTGCGCATAAATTTTATCTTAAATCACGAAAGCCAGTAGTAGAAGAAGAAGAAGAAGAAAAAAAGACATTTAAAAAAAAAAATAATAATTCGAAGTATTTATTAAATTAGGAACGTCCTTTCAAACATTACACTGTTAGTGTACGAAATGAATTTGTACACGACTTCAATACATTTGCTTATCGTTTCACAGTTTATCAATATTGAAACGCTGGAAGATAATCTACACCGTGTTGACGGATATCACAATTTTTTTTCCCCACGAGCAGTTAAACATTTCGATTTCCGAAAATAAACGAGAGCGAAATAATTTGATTATTTACCCCGATATTGGCACGAAATATATCGAACACATCGCACTTGCGACAAAATGTGCGTCGAAAAACGTGTATATGCGGCAATTACACGGGAAACAAAATCAGGGTTTACGGGATCAGTTGGATTCCGAGACGCCGACATTTTAAATCCTCACCATGCACTCAGTACGGACACCACGGGACAATTATAATTCCGGTCTCTGTCGTATTGCGTGTAAATATTTCGGTACCTTTATGAAGCGTTTGGCTTTGGTCAGCAAGCCCAGAGTCGTGTGTCGAGACGATTCGTGGCCGAGCGGCACCATTTCTTTCAGTTTCTCCAAACAGTTTCTGAGATGAGCTCGTCTGTTAACAGAAAATCAAAAAAAAAATAAATAAATATTTATATACATATAAAAAAAAAAAACGTCGTTCGTGTTAAACACATAAACAATAATTCTTATTGTATTCTATACGAGTACCACCTATTGAGAAAAACGTTTGTTTTTTTTTTTTACCAAGTAAAACGGACGAGCGATTACGAGAGGAAAAAATATCGAACAAAATCAAAAACACCTTTACCATAATTACGTATGACTTTTCAAAAGATTCGTCAAAAAACAACGCTAGCGCGCGCGTATCGCGAGTAAAATAATCATACACGGCAAAAGTGGTTTAAAATATAGGTGCGAATGGAAGAGAAATCTAGCGAATCGCTGTGCGCGGACGTCGATTCGAATACGATCTCTGCGCACCGGAGCAGAGGAATTTTTAGAATTTTTCTGTTATTAATATTATTATTCCGTATTTGAAAGCAACGGATAACAGATCGATAAACGATTCTGAGCTACACTGTACGCATGCGGTATATTATTACGACAATCGTTCACGACGGATATATCGTTAAAAAACAATGTTCATCCGAGCTCGAATTTTCAGCCTTTATAAAATACAAATAGTTTCCGAAACGAACGATTTATACGCCTAAGCCCGGCGGTTTGTCTTATTTTCGCAATTTTCGCGTTCATCCCGCCGCTCGTTTAGATCGAAAAACATAGGAATAACGCGTCAAATAAATGTGTCGGAGTACACTTTATTCGTGTGCCATGCCGGAGGAAAATAACGCGTACATTCACGGAATAAAAATGAAAAATAAGACGAATTGATAATAAGAAAAGTAAAAAAAAAAAAAAAAACCACGTCGTCGTAAAATCAATACGCATTTATTGGCGCCGTCGTTCACCATCTAAAAACAATTTTATATTTACAAAAAAAAAAAAAAAAAATCTCGACGTTAAATATAAGCGTAAAATTCACGAAAAAATATTTATATTGAAGTGAATAATCCAATTATAATTTTATGTAAAATATACGCAATACCGAATAATCTTTATATACATATATATATAGTAATAAAGTTAATGTAAAATAAACCGTAGGAGAAAAAAACGAAATTAAAATTAAAAGCCCTTTTAAAATTAAAATACAATCAATGTAAAAAAAAAAAAAAAAAAAAGGTTTGTTGGACGATTTTGTTTTAATAACTTTTCTTTTGTCGTCGTATATTTGAATATTTATATATATATATATACGCGGGCCGAGCTGAAACGGCGCATAATTATTATAATACGCCCGTTGTTATTTTTTTTATTTTTTTTTGTTCACCGGTCTCAGTATATAATAAAAAAAAATATTTTTTTACTTTGTTTAATGAAAACCGCCGTCCGTGGTTTACGGTGACGGACACGTGCGACACAGTCATATTTCGATCGCTTTTTTTTTTTTCAAACCGAATATCGCGTCGAACCTCGTGTGTGTACAAACTAAACGAACTAACTCGCGTTATTGAAAAATAATTTTTCGTTGGTTTAATTCGTTTGTTTTTCGGAGAAAAAAAAGTTTGCGCGCATACGAACGACTGTAATACGTGCGGTGCTGCTGGTGGTGGTGGTGGTGTCGTTCCGTGGCGCCGCGCGTTGTCTCGTCCCGCAAAACGTACACACCGACGGGGACGCCTGAAAAGTCGCGATTGTGTGCTCTACCGCTATAGCGAGTGTATAATAATATGTGTATACACGATCGTGTGTCGTACGCATACGTCCAGTTCTATAATGATCCGTAAAAAAACCCACTATAGACGCGCGTCTCGAAATTTCGTTTGCGAATTTACTCCGTTCGGCACGTGCGCTCCGATTAATTACTTCGAGTGTATGATTTAAACTTCGGACGATCCGAAGTGTCCGTTGACTGACTCGAGAAACGTCACTTATCGTAATTCCGTAGAGTGCAAAATTCGATAATATAAGCGTGAAAAAAATGATTACCGTTTAGAAGTGAGTGAGACAAAGCGTTAAACGACGATATTTAAAAATATTCGCGATTTGTTATTTGAAAAAAAATAAAAATAGATTCGCGCTCTTTTGACATTGGAATCTGCGGGACAATAATTAATAGGCACGCGAAGTAAAAAACAAAACTATTGTAGCTGCCCCGACAATTCTAAATTGGACGATTAGAAGAAGAATAAGAAGAAAAAAATCAAATACTTTCGAAATTCGCGTACAATCGAATTATTATGTATTACTGTGTATGTGTCATCGTTTACTTTTTACGTGGATAAAAAAAATAACCGTACGAATTGTTGGTAAGGGAAAACGAAAATTTGCACTTTTCTAAAATGTAACTAACAATAAATGCATACGATAAAGTATTTTCGAAATTGAGATTCCGACAGATTTTTCCGTTTTATTGCGTGGTAGCAATGAAATCCGTTTTTCGTTTTTGTTTTTACGACAAAGTGCATTTATTTTTTGACATATACGTCGATTTTGCAATATTTATAACGTTTTTACAAACGCGATCGAATCTGCAGGTTATTGGGGAAATATTGTACAGGAATCGAAAAACAAAATCGTGAGGCTAAATCGGCTTAAAAGTAGTAATATAGTAAATCCCCGAAGATATATTTCTCACGTTTAAAATCTAATTATTTACATTAATATGGGCGCGTGCTCTGGGATCGTTATAACGTGTAATTTCGTCCGACCGGCGTATAAATTATTATGACTGAAAGTTATTTTAAAGTTCTAAAACAAACAAAAAAATACTACGCCAAATATTCCGTGAACCGATGAGTAGTTTTTGTTAAAATAATAATAATTTAAAAGAAAAGAAAGAACTTCGGGATATTTATTTTTGTTTTTTTTTTTAATAAAAAGAAAAATGTTTTATGTTTATTTCATTACGTCTGGAGTGTAAATAATAAGCATTTAGGACTTTATTAAATTAACAGGGTCAAACGTTAAACGGCAGACATTAAGTATTGATTAATTTCTGTATACGATTGAAAATGAACTAATAACGTTTTATAATATTGTGGAGAATTACGTAGACTACGCTTTTAGACGGTTAGTGCGTTGAATTCAAAAACCGTTTAAAAAAAATATTTACAGTATAAAACAGGCCCCGCGTTTATAATATTACAATAAGGGGCTTAAAAAATGAAAAAAAAAAAGGAAACACCGTGCCTTATACAGCCACTTTTTCATTGTCGTATTTACTATGGAGAGTAATATTTAATAGACGCGATGGTATAGCAGCTGACGACAAGCGAATGTTTAAAACTATATTGTGTGTACAGTGTAAACTCGCGTATGACGTTATTATTAAAAATACATTTCACGGGATTCGAAATATTTCGTCCCCGCAACGAAACGTATACGTAACACGCGCCGTTCCTTTAGATCAGGGATCTATTTAAACGTGTGGGGCATTTTTTTCTTCCCATATTTTCGTTGAGGCTCACACTGATATATATATATATATAAAAAAAACAAAATTTACACACGATATAATAATTTTATTATCATTCAATTTATATTATCAGTTGACTTTTAGTGTTATTTCACATGTAAATACGAGTATATATATATATAAAAAAAAAACGATAAAATTGAAAACTAATGCGCGTGATAAGATATGAACTTTTAGAAAAATCCCATAAATACATACATTTATGTTGTCGAAAAAAAAGTCGACCGCCTGCTTTAAAACACACACATAACAGTGCGTCTGTTTCGGAATGTTATTATTTTCTCTTCTTCGTCTACTAAAAACCTAGTCGATATTTCGGAATTCTGGTTTTTTCCCCCGCTTTTTATCTCTCGACATTCTTGCCCGTGTATAGCTGATACAATATATATATATATTTAATTATATTTAATACCGAATCCTTTCGCAGTCCGTTTCTGCGAGACTGCGCGATTTCGCACGAATGGAAATACACACGGCGGGGAGACCGAACAACAATGACAATCGATATTTTTCGAAATTATTTCACCGAGTTGCGGCGTATGTTAGGAATCTCTTGCTGCTGCTACTGCTGACGCTGTTGCAGGGACAACAGACGCGTCGAACGCGCACGCAGTAACGGTTGTGGCAAATGGCGGAGATGATGAAATGTATACCTACTGTTAATAATAACAGCGGGATTTTTCGAGAAGATACAGAAATTCGGAATATTTATTATATACTATATAAAGGTATATAATGACGTTTGTTGTTCTTATCGAACGGAGATTATGAAAATACAAATATAACAACGCGTTCGTCAGAGTCTTTCACACATATATCCTGGAAAATTCCTACGCACACATACTGCGCAGCTCTAATTGAAAATTCCTAACTTTTTCCATCGAGTTTTATTTTATTTTTATACCAAATGTATAACGTGCTCTGCTGCTTTCGCGCGACTCGTTCTTTTATACACCATACATATAAGAGCGATGACTTTTAGAAAGGAAGAAAGAAAAAACTACTCAATTCTATCACCGTATCCTCACAACAATACACGCGTGCACGTGTATAAATATATACATAAACGAGTGTGTCCGAAATTGTCGAAAACGGAATTTTCACAGCTCTAAAGTTCGACGAAGTTAAAGTAATTTGTAATTTTATTTTCCCCAACTCGAACTCGTTTTATAATGAAAATTTAAATACAAGTTGTTTGTACTTATTCAGTGGCGATTTTTCGATTCTCACTGCGGCGACAAAAACAAGCAAATATCGATTAAGGGCCGCAAAAAAAAAAAATAAATAAAAAAAAATTAAGACGATTGCTGGCACATCAAGAGCGTACGCTGCTACCGTAATGTACAATATAAAATTAGAACGGTTTACGACGCGTGATTATTGGAAAATATACGTGAAATGCATACGGAACGATAAAAAAAGAAATGTTTCCCTTTTATATCAAATACACCTCCACCTCCTCCTCAGTCAAACGTTTGAATTGTGACGGATAGAATTTGAACGCAGAGCGAGAATACGTTTCCATATACACATCGTACACTCTGTATATAATATGAATATACATATATTTTCATTTGTATATATATATATATATATATAGGCATTTAAAATTAGAACTACAGCGAATTGCTGCACGCGCGTGAACACTGAGTCAATTAGCGATTTATTATTAAGAACGCCCGTGTAGGTAGGTGTACAGTACAAACACGTACGTACGCATATTATTATATATCGTGAAAAGTAAATGTGTTATTTGCGTGACTATATACGTATGAGCGAGTGTGTTGGAGAGACGAAAATCGTAATTGTACTTAAAATATATTATATACACGTAATACCACCATTTATTGTTTTGAATGCAATATATATATATATATATATATACGTGGGTCGAGACGCGCAGAGGGAATACACGTTTTTAAAAATAATATAATTCGTTCTTGTCCATTTATTGCCGTTAATACTACGTTAATATTCGCGATTTACATGTTCATATAATACTAACGAATTTCCATCGAATTTTTATAGCGGTGGATTTCAATTTTCAATACGTTTGAGCGCGTTTGCCACGAGTTTCTCGACATTGTATTTTATCTTCATACAGATGTGTATGTATTACGAGGAATTCGGAAACAGGTACGCATAGGTATAAATCATTGACAGACGGGTATTTTAAAAGACGTCTGGCGAGCGTCTCAGCGAAGTTTTTCGACAAGTATTCAGCAGGTTGAAGAAAAACGGGAAACAACGAAAGACGATGATAATCGCCTCGAACGAATACCGGAGCACCTGTACATACACACACACGGTGTGTTTTTTCCTCTCCCGAAGAGACTCTACGGCTTTTGCGCACGTCACACGTACACGTTATAATATGTTGTAAAGTAAACTGGTGGTTAGTCGGCGAGAGAAAGAGAGAGAAAAAAGTATTAAATCTAATTCGATTTAAGTATTTATAACGACGTAATGACGTGAAGGAGTGTTGGACGGCGGTTAGTATTTGTACGCACCCCCGCATCAATCGTCAGACGCGAAATCTTCTAGTTCTCGGTGTCGATCAAAATGAGTATAAAAAACAGTTGACATCCGACGCAGCATCGCATGCACACGTGTCGTACGATCATGTACGTGTAGATTATATAATTTCCGCTCGTCGTCATAAGCATTTACAACGCGTTTTTTTTTTTTTTTTTTTTTGGAGGGGATCGTCTCAATGAAGAAATTTAAGAAAAAAAAAAAATCACATTATTTAATGTTGTTCGATTTCGGACGGTGTTATACACATATTTTAATTACAACTCGAATTTTAATATTCGAACGATATTGCCGTAATGCGCACATACAGTATTTATACATTTCGAATTGTTTTACTGCGTCTGCTGCAGTAAAGGGTCTCGTATATAATTTCGTTTCGTGTTTCAACATCATATTAAAATCGAATTCGCAACTACCGAAATTACGATAAAATAAATCGATTTCCAAAAAGAAGTTCCACCAAACAACAGCGCACACACTGCGGGTTATCGTAATAGGTGTATTTGAACATTTCGTTCATTTAGCCCGGAAACACACACATTTGCGCTAACGGATCGAAATTAAATATTATTATTATTATTATTATTATTAAAATGCGAAGTAGATTTTCATCGTATAGACGGGGCGTACTATAAACGACTTTTTTGTGTGTAAATACATTGTCCGATTCGTATAGGGCGTACCGCGAGCGAAATTTTGATTTTTTCGAATAAAATGGAACGTTTTAAAAAGTCGTTTGTTTCGCGGTACGCGAGTTTCTAATAGGCGTTAATTAATTAAAAACAAAAAAATTTTAAACGAAAACGAGAAAATTTCGGGGAGGAAAAAAACGACGATTTTTTGTTGTTATTTTTATCGTTTTTTTTTTATATTATTATTATTATTACGTTTCGTACGACCGGTGAAAAAAAAGCCCCCCGTAATAATACGCCGTCGCACCAGTATAATCGCGATTAAATTCGGAACACATTTCACACGCGTTAAATGCTCGCATGTATGTATCATATTACGATGGCGTTATTCGTGCGCGAGTTTTGTGAAATATTGTGTAAAAAAAAAACGGTATCGCCGCGTATTTATTTTTTATATACTCACACACACACGCTGATCATTATTATATAAAACACACGCGCGTGTTTCCGTTAATTTATTTCTATACCTAAAAAACGCGCGCTCCTGTATTTATCGTATTGTCGGTAAAAAAAAAAAAGGAAGGAAAAAAAATCGTTTAATCGCCTCCCTCCTCCTCGTCAAAAAAAAAAAAAAAAATAATAACATATACGAGGGTGATCCAGAAAAAAGCAATGTACACAGGGTGCTCTAGGAAATTGACGCGAATAGCCGATCATTTTGTCAATGTTATCGTAACACGCGATGTATAACCAACGCGTTGAATACACGGTTATATTATAGTGGGTTTAGCAGCGAATTGTGAAGATTTCACAAAAACGTGCTTCGGTGTTCGAACCATGTCCTTCATTGAAATCTACCACGAGTGGTGAGGCGGCGGCTTGAGGAGGGCTCTTTCGCTACGAAACCGAAGGCGAAATGTATGTTGACCGCAGTGCGATAGACGGGACTCGGATTCGTGATGTTCTGAACCGGAATTAAAACGTCGTCAAAGCAATACTCGGTTAGGATCTATTAGCGAAACTCGGACGAATCCGTTTTCTCCCGTTTAAGTATTCCGGAATGTAAAACAGCGAGCTCAACAAACGCGACGGCGTTCGAGCGTTTCCGAACCGGTGTGGCAATCTTGCGTATTGCAAAAAAAAAAAAAAGCAGATTATAATGTATATATATATATATATCGGACGGAGGGCTCTATAAAATTGTATAGAAAAAAGAAAAAAGAGAAAAATACGTTATCATTCGGACAGCTTGTGTCCGGTGGACACCTAGTGTATATTAATATAAAAACGAATTTCTCGTTTACGTAATAATACGTATAAGCGCGGCATAATTGTCCGTTTTACAGAGACGAACGTTTTCTCACCGTCGGCCGATTCCGTTTCGATTCCGAATTTACTACCGTTTCGCAATGCAGCCCACTGACCGATTGCTTCGATTTCGACGCGCGGATGGGGTGTGTGTGGTGTGAATGCGATACAAAAATCAAACATCATTTAACGACACACAACCGGGGGCGCACACACGCTACCAAATCGCGCGCGTCGTCGTCGTCGTCGTTCTCTCCTCCTGCGGGACTTGGCCGTATCCCGGGGCGGTGGCAAACGCTATCGTAAAAGCCGTCGAATAAATAGAAAACGGAAAGAAAAAAAAAGAAATAAATATTAATAACCACCAGTTTTGGACGTGCGCGCGCCAGCAGTGTTACAGAGAGCATCGCGTGTTACACGGTAATTAAATACAAACGCGGTACCGCCGGAGTCCTATTTAAACGCATCGAAGGTAGAAAGAATGGAATATGATGCGGGGAAAAATGAAAAATAACGCGACCGTTACTGAACACGCGACCGGTCGCCCGATACAGTGGGACGGATTTTTCATACTCGAAAACCACCGGTGGTAAATCTCGCGCGAAAAACTGTATTTTATAGTATAGCAGCGGCTCCCATCCCATCATTTGGATGCTGCTGCTGCTGCTGCGGACGCGCAATAACGCCGTCCGCAAAACGTTTTGAATTTATAGTCGGCCGAACTGTTCAACGGGTTCTCCAGCGAAAATTCCAATTTTCCAGGCGTATATCATTATGCGTACCTCCATACGACCTCGTAAATCTCGAAAGCCACCGCCGCGAGTCCACTGTACGCACAGTATAACGAGACAAAATGTCGGATTTACGACGACGGTCAAAATTATTCTCGCGTATGCGTATATGCATATGGGCATACGACACACGAGACGTTCGAGCGTAAGACGAGAGGAGAAAATATTGCGGCGAGATGGCCAATGACGGTTAGGTTGGATTCCACTAAATTATTCGAAAAACGACGACGGCCGGCCGGTGAGCGGGGTAGGAGAAAAAAAATGTATAATATTTTGCAATTTTTAATTGGAATTCTTCGGATTTTATTATTATTATTTTTTACCCCGTACTTACGCTTCTTTTTCCTTATAGGTTTTATTATTTCTTTTCTGTTCGAGCGGAAGAAATTATATTGTCCTATTGACGCGTCCTATTTTAATTAGGAAAATTGAATTTGGCGAATCGAATATACGTATAAATATTATATAGCGACCCGACTAAAAATTTCTATAAATGTTATATATAGAATTTTTGCAAAAAAAAAAAAAATTCCCGCTTTTTTTTTCAATAAATACGACGAAAAAAAATTCTATTTCTTAAATCAATTTCTCCGTCGCGTTTTTATTGAAATGAAATTATATTTTACGATGGCCGTCATTGTCCGCTATCCGACGGATTCGCGTGCAAATCGAATTCAATTTATAAAGGAACAACACGACAAAATTCATAATGAAATTCTTCCGATATATATATATATATATATTATTAATCCGTTATAATCCTTCCCCCTCCCCAAAAAAAAAGAAAATATTCTTTACAAATGTAAAAGAGACGATTTCCGAACAATATCGTCGTCGTAAACACTCACAAGTTCAACTACTTATTTATAATAGATAACGTTTGTGAGAGGAGCGTTGCCAATTACTTTTCTAAAACGAAAACTCCGGTAATTACTTCTCGTTTGAAATATAAAACAGTGTCAGAGTTTTAGTCGTTTATAAAGAGTGTCCAATCGATTCCGAGAGAAAAAGCCGCCGTTTGGCATTTGAGTAGTGGTAACAGTAGTAAACAAATTGTATTTTGTACTAAAATGTAGTAAGATTTATTATTATTATTATTATTATTTAAATTAGTACGTATTTCGTGTGTCATTTACGATCGTTAGAATTGACGGATATTTTGTAATTTTTAACGAAACAAGAATGTTGATAACAATTTTCAATTTCGAACACGACTATTTTCTAACCTTACACGCTTATAGTACAACACAGGAAATAAATATGAATAAAAACTGGAGAGGGAGGAATATTACAAGAGAAACCTGGACACACGGAGTACAACAATTGCGCAAAATATATTACACGGGAATTTAAAAACAGGGGAAAATATTATGCGAGAAATATATTACATCGAAAAGTCGTTCCGAATTAATATTTTCGTGATTTTATTTTCAATAAAAAAAAATATATATATATATATATATAGGAAATTTCTGAACACGTTTACACATTATGTATTTCGTCGAATTTCAATTTTTCTCCATCGTAACATTCGTTCGATTCAATACTTTATCAAAAAAAAAAAAAAAAACTTTTTCGAATTTCCTCCTTTCGACCCGCGTAAAACCATTGTAGTGCTCAATCTTTCCCAAATCATACGTTCTTTTACGCACAACAGAATCCGTCCAGAGAATAACTACACTTTCCAGAATTTCAATTTCAACGCTTAGCGTTTTCCACACGCGTGTGTGTGTTAAGCGCGTGATGGTGATTGGAGGATATGTCATATTCTCCTTCTTCCTTTAATTCAATGCGGGGGATGGGGGACTTATCGATTTTATTCGGCAGACGTTTATATAACGTTTAAGTCGACACACACATACACACACACACCGGCGCGCCTTTCGAAAATTATTCCAAGTGCGAACCTATCCGTACTTTTCAATATTTCCATAACTCGAGCAGGCGATACGTTATGGCGTGTGCAGTACCTACCTATAGCGGAGCACGAGAGCGCGGAAAATATATCAAATACGAGGGACGACGGGCACGTCGCGTCGTTCAGTTACACGCCAGCGATAAATCACGCGATTTTTCTCCTTTTTCTTTTTCCTCCCTCGCCCTATTCTTTTCGTCCCGCGCGGTACACGTAACTTCTATATTTCCCGCGCGCGCCAGTATTAAGTGATTTACAGTCGGTCGACCTCAAGACTTCAGCCCCACATTTTTTTTTTTTAAGTGACCCAAAGTGCCCGATTTCACTATATACATTTATACAGGGGAGGGCGAGAAAAAATAAATCCGTCGTCGAAGGGACCGTGAGAGGCGCGAGGAGTCGTCGTCGTCTCGGATTTATCTTCTTCCCTTCTCCTGGTACGGTTATACAACGAATTATTATTGTTGTTCGGTCCGGGTCTTTCGCCGTGTGCGCCACTACATTATTATACTAGTTCGTGTACCGGAGTCTGTGGTACGGGGAGGATTCTCGCGATTAAAAGTGATTTGTGTACGCGCAGAGACCGTAAATATTTCCGGACAGGAGGCAACAGCGAGTGCTGTGGGACACACACGCCGGTATCTGTGCTGCAGGTGTCTTACTATAATATATTTATATATATATATATATATGTATGAAAAAAGAATATATATAAATTACGGTCCGCGGGGAGGTTTCCATGTGTCCGGTGGCGTTAAATTGCGCACGTGCGCAGCGATTTTAGAGTGGCAAACAGGAATTGTACGGCGAAACACCGAGACGGACGGCCGCCATTCGTTTCGTCAGAAATTGAACGTCAACAGAAATTAAAACGCATCGCGTACAGTGTTTTTCGTGCACGTATGGAGCGGTCTGATCGTGTACCGGTCGGCCGGCCGTCCGTGTTCACGCCGAGTAAATGTATAGTTATTAATAAGGTATATCTAAAAGTTAGATTGGATTTTGGACGTATACATAAAGAAAACTTGACGACAGTGTTTAGTCGGGAAAACGAGACGGGGGATGCTGTTCGGGGAAGCGTTGAGAGGATGAAGGATAGCGAGTTAATTAAAAAGAAAATCGAGACGGAGACACGGGCCATTGAAAAATCGGTTAGAGGACACGGAGGTTTGTGAATACAAAGGGACGGGGCGAAATAGCTGACCGTACTCGTGCGGGATAAAGGCGAAGATAGAAAGGAAAAGAATTTGTAAATAATACTTCAAGCGTCCCATATTGCACGAAAGCGGTCTCAGGAACGGGTCTTTGTTTATACAAGAAACACGTATAGTATAGTAATTCACGCGTTTCCCCTGTACTTTCTATACACGTGCCGATCGATCGGGCGTGCTGCACGGTTCGGTGACGTGGTGCGAGTTAAAGAGCGAGCTGTACGCGCGGCAATACATTATTATGCGCACTCGAACTGGGCAGGACGGCCGGGAGCCGGACTCGAACAGGGATCCAAAGGGATCCTAGTAAATACGAATTGTATAATACACTCGGCATCAAAAAAATCGCACCTTTTGCAAATTTGTTTTCAAAATAATTTTAACTACACTTAATCAAATGTTAAGGTTTTGTTATGCTATAATATATGAAAGATTATTAGTGCGAACCGTAATCGTTCCTTGCGGTGCTGTGCAGTGAGTTTTAGACTGGTAGCAGGTTTACGAGGCACAATTTTCTGTTCTCGTATCCTTCTCCTAACCATAAAGATGCTTATTGTAGTTCTGCGAGCTGCATGGAGTTGCTGTTGAAGTTCTACAGCATTCAAAAATCGATTGCGTAAAGACGTCGAGACAATAAAGCGATCGTCTCTTTCTGTTGTGGAGCGTGGTCGGCCTGATCCACACCTTCGGGTGAAGCCATCAGTATCTTGAAACCGTTGGAAAACTCATTGAACGGCAAAACGGCTCAGGTTTAGTTGCCGTGCAACATCACACTGTCTCATATATCATCTTTCATATATTATAGCATAACAAAACCTTAACATTTGATTGAGTGTAGTTAAAATTACGAGTATTTTGAAAACAGATTTGCAAAAGGTGCGATTTTTTTGACGCCGAGTGTAGTTTTAAAAATTTTCAATTTCGTTTTGATATTCACGTCGTGTTCCTGTTATAACACGCATAGTACAGAGACGTGTGAAGTGCGTGAGTGAACGTAGATTTTTGAAGACTGACGAGTTTCGGTAACGTAAATCGATAACTGTGTCGACGGAAAAATGTTATCCGAATGTTAAATGTTTACTCGAGAGAAATCGTAGCAATGAATAATAATAATAATAATAATAATAATAATAATTAACGGTTGGGCAAATAACTTATAAAACGGCGTGTCACAGAGAGTGTGTGGCAAACGGTATAAAAATATGTTCCTCTTCCCGCGACACTTGGATCAATACCGAAATCTATACACGTTCGACTAAACGGTTTCAAGACGGGTTACCACCGCGCGGCATAACTACTGCCGCCATCACGACATATGCGGAGACGACAACGCGAGCAAACACGAAAATATATAGTAAACGCAATACAAAAAAAAAAAAAAAAAAAAAAAAACAATAATCGTGATATTACGGGGAAGTGTTTTTTGGTTTTTTGAGTACAAACATCGCAACTATTTTCGTAGCCATACCGCAACAGTAGACCACAACATTTGGCGAACACCAAAATCAATAACTCAAAACACTACTACGGACGCGGTAGACGCGTGTGTGCACCACCACACACGATTCGTGTGCGCTCGTTTTTAAAAGTCTGCGCGGCGTGTGGTGGTCGTACCGTGTTCGAACGTTCAAGCATACGCTACGTTCACGAGCCGTAAAAGCGATCGCGAGAAACTCGGAAATTTAATGAATAAATTCGAGAATTCGTCAATAATCAATTTTTAAAGATCGGCTAAAGGGGGGAAAAAAACCCCGAAGAAATCGGCGATGTCGTTACGGTGAATTCTCACAACAACCGTTTTGTGTTTCACACACACACACACACACACACACACACACTGCTACGCGGAGCAAGCGAAACGTATTCGAAAATAAAAAATAATTTTTCTAAATTAGTTTATTCGCGACACTTCTAATAAAATAATAATAATAAAAAAAAAAAACGTACATCTGATCAATTATGGTATGAACACACCATGAAAATATTCTTCTACCAAAAGCGCAATTAGAAACGAAACGGGTTTCTATTATTGTACGCAGTACGCGAAATCAGTTTTAAAAACTAATTTGGATTTGTTAGATTGCGCGTAACGCATTACGTGGATGGTAAAGTGGTTTTCGAATTGTCTTTCTGGTTATTACATTATTACTATATTTTTCGAAAAAACTAAACGTATCTATCAGAATGGAAATGAAAAAAAATGTCGTACATGACTCTCGGAATAATCAACGAGTGAGTTTTGAGAATTACAATTTGGAAATATACTTTTTCACAGACTATTTAAACAAAACCTCGGGGTCTCTTACGTGTAAAAAAAAAAACTAAATATTCGACGGGTAACGCGAGTGCGACGAATTCGTCATGACGATAAAAAATTCAAAAAAAAAAAACCGAATCATATTATCGTGATGTTTATGTCACCGGAGTTTACAATATATATATATAGTTACATAAACACTAGGGCCGGATTTAGGAATGTGGGGGCCCTGGGCCCACCTTAAAAGTATATATTATATTTCGATAACATATATTTAATATATTATTATAAGTTAATTTAATTTAATAATATATTAACATTTACACGTATTTATCTACAACAGTGGTCAGGCGGCTTAACTGTTTTTCTCAAAATTAAAAACCATACCTTATCGCTTTTGTCGCTTATCCTACTCCACAAGTCATAATAATCGATTTTAAATTACTTTAATTTTACTATATACAAATGATTGAACAATTTTATTCAATTTGTGATTTAAATTTATTTTGCAAATATTACATTGTGTTTTATACTTGGATGCAAAAAAATCCCATTAAGTGGAGGCCCTCATTTTGTGGAGGCCCGGGGCCCCCCTGGCCCCTAAATCCGGCCCTGATAAACACAATACAACAGTGTTTATAAGTGCCCGAACGAGTGAGAGAGAGAGAGAGAGTACCGGCGACGTCGTTTTTTTTTTTGCCAAGTAGACGACTAAAAAACGTAAATGTAAATATGCGTCCCCTTAATTTCAATGGAACGAGACGAGAACGCTTTTCGGAAACTCTTCCCGTCCCGTTCGGTCACTGTCCCGAGGAGTCGCCGCTGACGTTACTAGGCGTGGACGCAGAGAATTGTTATTAAATCGTTTCCAACGGTGAAACGCATCTCTCTCTCTGTCCAATCGCGGGGTACGAGCGGTAATTCGCACGATGCGCGCAAAAGCAGAACATATGCGAAGCGTACCCCCCCCCCTTGTATTATTAAACGTATATTACGCGTATGACGCGAGCACGCAAAACCGTTCGTATTTTCAAAGGGGCGCACGCCGTTACAGATCCGATAATAATACTCGTTACACAACACACGTTGAATAATCAAAAGCTGACTCGGTTGGTACGGTACGCGGCCGTGCCCGGGGAATACGCGCGTACTAGTGTGTAATCCTATTTACGGTGCGGAATACGCGTCAGTCGTCTGGAGCGCGCAAACACGGCCACGGGGACGTGATTAAACGCGCGATATTATTACCCGGTCGCGGGTCCTTTATACGAGCGCAAAACGAAATGCGCCGCCGTTGTTAAACGGCTGGTATAAATTAATTAAACTTCGCGTGGGCACGGGCACGCGGTAAATGAGCTGCCGATCGTCGCGAGTACGTTTAAGTGTATGCGCTGTTTCAATGAAAATTTCCGTAAATAATCGTATCGCGCGTGTATCAAAGCGAATTTGCACCGGGGATCCGTCGTACGGTTTCGAAACGCGCGGGCGAATTACACGTTTGAAATTACACATTTTCTTATGGGAAATATTCCCCCGGTGAGCGTCGAGCCGCGGCCGTCCCGAAGTGTTCCCGCCGAGCGCAACGGATTCAACGCGCAATAAAAAATTAACAGTCGACGCGTATCGCTCGACTCGTTTCGACTCGTTACAAAACGCGAAGAAATTTTTTTTAAAAAAAAAAAACCTAACAATTTTCTAACCGTCGGTCGAGTGTTTTATAATAAAAACATTACTTTTTTTTCCACCAGTCTTATTTGTTTTGGCAACACGACGCTGCTGCCAGTGGCTCAGAAACGTTTCGTACATGTCGTTCGTCGATTTTACATTCGATTATCGTACGCAAAACACCTCGAAAATAAACGAATACTTTAATGAAAACGTATCGATTGTTGTTGTTGGTTTTAGCCGGATTTCGGTTACGCCACACTGCTCCTAAGTCGGTTGAGGTCCACGAAGGTGGACCATGCAACACGCACGGAGTGAGACGCTGGAGCTGTGCCCCCTCCCCCCAATTAAGTACGTATAGAGACCTGCTTGAAAATACAAAACGCTACTGACGGTAACGCGTCGAACGCGCGGCAACGACGCAACAAATTGACACCAGTAACACGATATTATGTTTTCAATTGATTTTTTTTTTTGGTCCTCAGACCGATGGACGATTACGATGCACACAATAGCAAAACGTACAATCTCTGTGTCATATATACACAAGATTTTTGTACTACAGTAGTCTCGTCGTCGTCATGGTCACTGGTTAGGAGTGATACGGTAAATGTAAAAAATTCCCACCACTCGGGAACGAGAAACAAAAGTATCATCATCGCCCGCCCGTTATCCCCGCTACGAAGCGTGCGCATACACACACGTACTATGACGATCTCGTCCGTCCGAAGGGTTTCGGAACGCGAGCTTTTCTGTCCCTCACGTTGCGCGCGCACAAATAACTCATAAATTTTTATAGTCCACGATTTCCGGTCCAAAAGATATCCCTCTGCTGTTGATGCTGCGCCCGCGATCGGGTAACGATAAGCAGCAGCAAGTCGACGACGACTTCTTCATTTAATTTTACGACTCGCAGCCGACTCTCATCCCTTCCCGTCCCCAACCCGGCATCACATCCTCCACCTCATCTCGTTCCACCCGATTACACGCGCACGCACACACACACATATTATACGACTGGCGACACTGACGACGACGACGACGTATCCGTTATTATCAGAATCCCTTAGTAGAGGGGAAGATCGAAACGCGAATTTTTATCTATCTGCCGTCCGTCCGTATTTATTATTATTATTATTATTATTGTTATTGTTGTTGTTGTTGTTGTTGTATATTATACAAAGACGACGCCAGCCGGAGGAGACTTAACTTCTGTTCGTCCCTCTATCACATTCCACCCTCTCATCCGCCGGTGCTTCCGAAACCCTCTCCATTCGCGAGACGAAAAATCCCATTTTTTTTTTTTTTGTTTTTTGATCGTCGCGCAGCTCGCGGATACAAACGCGCGGGACAGAACGAAAGCGAAAATCACATTTATCGAATACTACGAACAGAAATGAAGAGGCTTGGCACGAATGCCGTCAGTACGTAATACAAATATATTTATGAGCGTTTCGGCTAAACGTCCCCGGGTTTTATATAATCCGACGCGGCGAACATTCCGCACCTAGCGGACCGCTGTAAATTCGAAATTCCGCGGTTCTTTTAATACTCATATCGTAGTGTTAAATGAACAGACAACGGTCAGAACTCGCGTAATATCAATATGAGCTACGACGACGAAACATACGCGTTTGGAGGAAGAGACTCCGTTAAAAGCGAAAATATTATGTGAAATTTTTGGTAATCACTTAAAATCGAACGATTTCTGGAAATAAATTCGCGGAATAACGCGCAATGAATAATGCGATAGACACAACTCCCGTTCCGCGTGAATAATAAATTATTTCGCGAATCGTAGAAAAACTTCCGGGAATTAAATCGTCGTGTACACCTACGACCCAAACGCTGTAGAAATCGACGAACGTTAAAATTGTGCGGCCGTTTTTTTTCCACGCGCGTTTTTGTCGTAAGACAGTTTTATTGTATATAAATATATATATATATATATATATATATATACGCACGCGTGATGTCTAAGCATTTCAATATTCGATTATTTACACTCGTCGTGATATCCATAGGACTTTTGCGAAAATCTCGTTTTAAACGTCTGCACACACACACACACACATAAATAAATGGCACGCGGCCATTATAAAAAAGAAAAAAATGACTTTTCAAAACGGACCGTATAAAAAAAAAAAATAAAAAAAATAACTGTGGGAAGTTTTTGCTCTGTCTCTCCGTGTACAGCGAATGATATTTATACAGTATAGTCTTTCAAACGACTGACCGTGTCATATACGATTTTTTTTGTTTACGGTACACAGTCGCTCGCATCACGTTTATCGAGCGAATGTCTATGAAATGCTTTTCTTTTTTTTTTCCAAATAATTATTATTTTATATTATACCGGCGAAACCGCATTACACGTTTGACACGTACGCGCCGCCGTCAAACCAACACACACACACACACGTCACATGCGACCATCGCATAAAAATAGGAAAAAGAAAATGACGAAAAAAACAAATTCTTCTTTTTCTTCTTCTTCTTTTTTTTATTATCTCATACGCCATTTATTTAGCCGCCGTCGGTGACCATAAAACCGTGAACCGCACGCACTTACACACGCGTACAAACTCATATTTATACGTACCGAGACGTAATAATTCATATTTTGGGCTGTTCAAAAAGATATACGAATTTATATATATAAATATATATATTTACGAGTATGATTCGTTATTCGTTGTTGTTTTTTCGCGTCTTTTTTTTTTCTTTTACGCGCTTCAATGCACCATACAATAATATTATACAACCGAAGGACAAAAAAAAAAAATAAAAATATGAATATAACAATATTATTATTATTATAT
This sequence comes from Chaetogeoica ovagalla, assembly GCA_032441825.1. Taxonomy (NCBI): domain Eukaryota; kingdom Metazoa; phylum Arthropoda; class Insecta; order Hemiptera; family Aphididae; genus Chaetogeoica; species Chaetogeoica ovagalla. The sequence continues at coordinate 8,659,780 of CM063735.1, read as the reverse complement.
ATGCGTATACGCATATACGGAACGTAGAATTTATCATCTCCGTTGTACCTAAGGGACGACGAGTGGGACAGGGACATAAAGTATTATTATAAAACCCGTATCCGCAGGCAATACGAGGAATATATTTTGAAAAGAATAATAATAATAAAAAAAAAAAAAAATTCGAAATCTTTAAATATTGTAAAATTCTATATTTTCATGGACGATGTTTCAAAAAAAAAAAAAAATAAATAAATGAATTCTAAGATTTTTAAATAATTTCAAACTTTTTTCTTTTTATTTTTACCGTGAAAATGCGGTTAATAACGTTTAGTGCCTAAATAGAGTTGATTTTAATAACAAAATTTCAGATCACAGCGAACCGAGTTCGCCAGGTGACGAGTCGCCACATTTCGGCGTTCCCCAATTTCTATGCGATATATTTTCGTTGTGAATCGAGAGTTTTGTTCGAATGGCAAAAAAACAAAAAAAAAAAAAAAAAAATACTATTTGATAAGAATGTTTTTCTAACGGTTTTTCAAATATCTCGCGAAGGCCGAATTGGTTTCCGATCTGTTTGGTCGCACACGATTAAACACTCTATCGTCAATTAAACGACGATCAGACGATTTTCTACGGAATCTCAGCTGTATGAGATATAATTATGAGAAACGAGTCGGGAAAAATACACTCACTGCACTGTAATCGGGACGTTCCTGTTTGAATCGTGAAGCGGCGATCGTGACCGCGTACAACGACGTGGCGGCCTTGCGGCGGAACGTTCAAAACCACACCGGGGACAGAATGGTCGATGAAGATCATGCGTCTGTTTATTATTGTTTGATGGACAGTAGTGGTAAAAGTACGCAGAGTTTTTTCTTTTTTTTCTCATAAAGAGTTCAAACGTCGTTTACCACATGAATTCCATATAGCGCCCGTTGTACTCACCATAAATAATAATAATAATAATAAATACGTATTTTTAAATCACAATACCAACAAGGAAACGAGCTGGTGTTGGAACTCGTCGAACGACGACGTTTCCATTAGGAAAACATTCAACGAATGTATTTGCGGTTTCGTAACCATCACGTAGGCAGTACAAAATATCGCGTGATACGTTTGCGAATTTTAACAACAAACTCGTGTGATGCGAAAACGTTTTTTTTTTTTTTCCCGGCAAATTACGTTGTGTAATATGCCCCACGGGCAAACTGAAAACGATAGCCGGTCACTTCGCTCAATTATATTATTAAAACCTTTATTTTTTTGTCGAGTTTCCGATTTTATTTTTTTTTTTTTTTTGGACAATTTTTCACTCGGCAAATCGAGACACAAGGGCGAACGGACGGTAATTTTTAAATTCGTTCATTTTAAACGCGAAATATTAAAAAATGTAATTTTTTTTTTTATAGCCTATACTGAAATAATCATTTTAAATTTAACGCGTAACAACTCTAACAGTCGTGGTTTGTGTGTGTGTATTCATAGATCTAATTATTATTAAAAGTGTTATTTGTGGGAAATTTTTTTTGTTTTTTTAATTTATTATACACTGTGTATTAATAATAATTGTTATATAAATAACATGCCGTCATGACGCGCGCGGTGTTACGAAACGGTTAATATTGTTTTCTCTCTCTCTGGCATTCCACCCGTTAACTTGTTTGTTGTTTTTTGTTTGTTTTTTACGTCGACTCCTGGTGGTCGTGGTATAATAATTACGCGTCTATTAATACAAACGCGTAATATTCTCGCAAAAATATCGTCGCCGCAACGACGTCGTGTATTTGACAAAACGACGACTACCGTAATATATTATTTATAATTCGCATTTTCTTTTCTTTTTTTATAAACCGTATTCGGAATACGTGTGCATGATATTTTATTGTATACGTGACTATTGACGAAGTAAATACGCGCGGCGTTCCTGACCCAGTTATCCGCCTCGTGTTTGTGAACGATAATAAAACAAAAAGAAATTCGAAATCGCGCGTTCGTCGGAGACACCGGCTTATCATTAACACGGGACTTCGTCGAGGACGACAATATAACGCGAAAAAAATAATATTCTTCGGCCTTTACGTTCTCTACGAATATCGTACGCCAGTGAGAACGGCAGTGTAATTTTTTTTAAAAACTGATATCGATTCCGCGACAGTTTTTAAACTACCGTAATGCGTTTAATTCGATTTTCGAAAGCAAAAAAAAAAAAAAAAAAAAACGATCGAAAATCTCGCGTAAAAATTATATAACAAACGTTTTATGTTAACGATTTTACGGCGGTCCGACGACTCGTTGCGTACGTCATCGGACAATATTGCGAGAAAATCTAAACCAAACGAACGGAATGACCACCGGCATTTGCCGGGCCACGGCGGAGAGGAGAGAAAATAAATAAACACGACCGATCGTGTGTGTTATTGTATTACTCGTTTCTCGTCAGTTGTGTGGCACGATGCGTCGATGATGGGTAGATGGATCCCTTAGAAAAAAATCTACTCCGTCACGATGATGATTTTTTTACGAAAAAAAAAAAAGAAGAAAAAAGAAAAAACAATAATTTTTTATTATTATTAATAAACGCGCGCGGTTGGCTCTCGGATCAGTTCTCTCCCCCTCCCCCCGTTTTTCCTTCAGATTAATTGTAAGAGATTAATTTTTCTCTTCTTGTCGTTTGTACTGGCGTATAAGACGTATGCCAAAAATTTATCAAACGCAAATTCAACGCCGATTGAAATTTGACGGTCATTTATTTCTAAACAATTAGTTTCATTCGGGTATAGAGTTTCGGTATTAAGTGTTTATACTAAAAGGTAATTATCACGAATAAATAAACTCCAAAGAACAACAGATTTCAACAATATGAGTTTATATACCGAACGGTATAAGTGTATGAACACTGATGAATACCAACGAAAACGGCGTGTGACGAGACGCGGAGAATTGTATAAGAACGAATACGACGTTTGACGGTGAAAATAACCGATGCGCTAGTGTGATCCGGTACCACCGCCGTAATGAATGTTCTAGACCAGTGTTTCTCAAACTGTGGTACGCGTACCCCTTGGCAGTACTCGAAAATGTTTAAGGGGTACGAGTGTGGCTAACAAACCTTTAAATTGAAATAGAGGAGAAAACTGTAAAATCCAAGGTAACATTTGCGAATTCCAGTCTTAAAACGATACCGTATCTAATCGTTTCATTCGTCAATAAAATCTTGCATTGTTTACCGTGAACGACACTCGTGTGCGTACGTTATCGGCTTATCGCGTGCCATGAGAATGATATACCATACAACCAGTGTAATATGTGCAAACAGAAACAAGCTCACCCTTCTCACTGATTTCTTTGAAAGTAAGCGTTTTTTTAGTTTTTAAAATTTTTTGTGTATTAGTGTTTTTAATAACTCAATCTCAACGAAGTAAAAAATGCATGCGAGTCTTTAAATTTTTCTATATTTTAATTTAATAAGGGGTAATCAAAAAAAAAAAAAATGTATTGGTAAAAAGGGGTACAGTGTTCGTAAAAGTTTGAGAATCCCTGTTCTAGACTCTCAGTCGGTTAGGTCCCGCGCAATCCCGTAAAACTCGGTTATCAATTCGTCCACTTATCGAAAACGGACAGTACTGCCCCGAGCCGGTGCGGCGTGTAATTACGAGTGAAATTACGATTCGACGGGTCTCGGCCCTGTGTGTGTGTGTGTGTGTGTTTATGGAGCCATACCGGAGCGGCGTTACGACCCCGTTTCGCACAAGGTACCATCGACCACCAACCGCCGCAGGGGGGGGGGGACGGTAAAGGGACTATATTTATATGTGGTGTGTGTGTGTGTGTACGTTACGCGTTCGGTGGGAAAAACGCGTAATAATTATTATTAATATAAGCCCGGAAGGGTCCCCGTCGTCGTCGTCGTCGTCGTCGTCGTTGTCGTTGTTGTTGTTGTGGCGGAAGGCCGGAATTTACGGCCGCAGGTCACGACACGGCCGGTGCTGTTAGAGCGGACACAGAGTTCGGGGGGGGGGGAACGGAGGGGGCGAACTGAGAAAGCTCGCGCTAGATTTTTTTCATTTTCAAACGGGGGTAGTGTTTTATTGCGCCGCGTGTGTGCGTATCGCCTCGTAATCGTTTTAATTACGTTTTTAATATCAACTCGTACAAGACCCCGTTCGGCTCGCGCGTTTCCCCACTTGAATTACAACGCACGAACGTACGCGCGCATCGACGCACACCTACCGGCGCGGCTAGTGGGACGGAGTGGCTTTAACGAACGTTTACGGCGTCGTAATATTTGCGTGTCTCCAGCACTGATGCTGCAAACGTCGACACTGTTTTCCCCTCAAAACGGTTAATTTCTACCAAACCGATTCGTCGAAATACGTAGAACAGAGAAAAATATACGTTTTCCACACAATTATTCTTGTTTTTCTACTCCCATCCGATCGTCGTACGTCGTCTGCAAATTTTCACGCGTCCTCATACATCAATGACGGCTAACCGTTGCTTTTTCGTTGCGCTTCTCCTACGATTAAACCAGTTGAAAACTGAGATTTTAACTAAATCTCATTATACTCCCTTAACACGTGATAAAAACGTCATAACAATATATTCGTTCCGAATTCTGATTTCCGTGCCAATTCTCTCTTCGTCGCGTTTATCCAATACCCGACACTCGTCCCTATAAATTGTCACCCCCCTCCCCAGGTTTAACTATACGATTTTATAAACATCTCTCTTCTGTTTTAAACGGCATTTTTCCGAATTCACAAATTCCAAAACTCTATATATCCTTCTTTTACACATATTTCGATCAATTTTTTTTTTTTTATAAAATCTCCTTCCCCCCCACATCCAATTATTCTAGCGTACACTTCATTACTTAAACACACTCGTCTATTAAGACCACGTCATTTGCAAACATCGTACATACTACGGCGTTATACATTTATATATATATATATATATATATATATATATATATATATAAATATATTATATTTTACACACAATTTATATTGTTAAATGAAAAAAAAACGCCGTCTTAAATGAGTCGAAACGAATTTTCTAATAAGAAGTATATACTAACACTGACTTGTGTATATACATGTATAATAATAATGTGTATATCCTATATATTGTGGTCTCGTTAGTGTCGTCGTCGGGAACTGACGATGAGTTCGTAATGGAATCATTTATATTCATATTTTTTTTCTCCCCCGAGACAATCAAAGAATAAGGACTGAGAAGATTAAAAAAAAAAACCTTATTCTTGTTGTCGAGAGTATTTTTTTTTCTTTCTTCAAATGACGACGGTAATGTGCAAAAAGCACAAAAGAGTAATCGTTTAACTTTTATACATATACGTATATAAATAACACGGGTATTTATATTTAATATTCGAATAATTAATAAGTACTATCGCCGACATTTGTACATTTTGCTAACTAACCACAAGCACAAGAAAAAAAAATGCAAATACGTTAATATTGGTAAAACGAGTGAAATGTTTCTGAGGACGAGAAAGCAAAAAAAAAAAGGTTTTAAATCATTAGTCTCGCTTATCTAGGCTATAATGAAAATCGAATTTCGTACACTTGTTTCCCTATCACGCATTTAAAGAATTAAATCGAAAGTCTACTCTAACAACCTATAGAAAAAAAGCTGATGAATTGACATTTTTTTTTTTTTTTGGTAAAAATTAAAAAATGTCGAATTTTCGTCTGGCATTTTACACGTACGCACAACATTGCACTACGTGTATAAAATAATCAAAAGCTTTTAATGATTATTGGCAATACGTGCACACTACACAAGTGTTCCGAAACTACCAATACTCCTCAGAAAACGCCTTCATTTTGAAGTTCAATATATCAAGGTAGAAAATGAAAAAATATATAAATTTTTTTTATTTTACGCTATTTTATTTGAAGTATATTCCTATCAAACTTGCGAAATAATCATTAAATAAGAATAATTTAATATATCTAAAGTGGCCGGCGATAATCGCGGTAGCCGTCAGGACGAGGTCGTCGATTTCAATTTTAGAAACAATTATAGCGAAAACTGTTTTTCCAAAGACGACCGTTGATAACCTAAAGCTTTCCTATACTCGTTGTATTAAAGAACAAAAACTTTATAACGTGATTGAATCGTCGTCTGCAATTTTCGAATCCACGATTCAATGTTTTCCGTGCACCCGGAGAGAATTTTTGTAATTTCGTTGCGTTAATCGTATTCGTCATTATTTTGTACACGGACGAGGGTGACGACGGTTCGAATAACCGAACACGTTTGTGCGAAAAAGTGATATTCACAGATCACACGAGTATTTATTATGGTCGCGTGTATACGATCCGAAAACGAAGACGCAGTAGGGGTAACGAGTAGGGTATTTTCGGACGAGTATGCATTACACGTGTCGTGTTTTATAATAATAATAATAATAATATAATAACCTATGAATTATGGATGGACACCGTCTTTTATACAATTGAAGTGGACACACACACACACTACGGATTCACGCACACGCGAGTATAGTAGTACGGAGTGCGCCAAAAAGAAAAAAAAACGGATGGATTTGAAAAAGCAAAAAGAATTTCAAAACAAAATGTGATCAAATTAAATTCTTATTGTATTTAAACAAAGTAGTATCTGCGAGAAACGCTGTTTATTGTGCATGGGACTCAACGTCTCCGGTGTACGATCACACACCTCGGGTGTGTTTCGAAATAACGTTTACGAAATAATAACTTTCCGGAGGAATAGGAACGACCGTCGTGTGAAAACTTTCGCGCGTGCCAATCGTCCATCGTAGATTATATAGCTGAGAAAGAGCTCTACTGTATCAATTTGTTCAAGAAAAGAAAAAGAAAGGAAAGATTCGGAGGCGAATAACCGGTATGGACGACGGCGATATGTGTAAGGAGAGAAAAAAAAGGGATATAGAAATACAACTGTTGATGAATTTGTAGCGATTTTTTTTTTTTTTTGTTCCTCGAGCACACACACGTACACATATAATAAAAGTAATATTTTTAAAATGCACTCTGCACAATGGCAAACAATGTATTCGTCCGAGAAGAACAACAAAAAATATAATAAAAAGAAAACTCGATTTTTTTTTTTTTACTTTATTTACTAGTCGTTATATAAACAATAATGTCCCGGAATATGTTCACGGGATATAATTTGATTCGCGTTACGTTTTATAATGTATCGAAATATCGATTAATCCCCGTTTTAAATCAACGAACTCGTACAATTTTCTCGTCAGTCAGACCACTGTTTTTTTTTTTTTTTACCGTTCAAATTTCGAATATCTATATAAGCCAAAATAGTCGATCGTTTTGTACACCGCGAAACGAACGAGAGATCGCAGTAATAAAACAACGAATGATTTAACGTGGGAAATCGCTCTGGATTTACGTCTCCGTATAATATAATATTATTTCGATTGTCGTACGGATTTTGGGTGTATTTAAACACCCAGCGGTCCTCCGATTGTATCGTGCATGTCCGCGCGGGATCTCGAGTCGCAGTTTGGTCTTGTGAATATTTAAAACGCTATTATATACGTATAAACAAAGGTTTATTTATTTTTCGTTTCTCGGTACTCCATTCGTATTTTTTTTATTTTTTGTTCCGTTACCGCGCGACCGTACATTATTATTATTATTATTTTGTTATTATTATTATAATACCTACAGTAGCGCACGTAACGCGGATTTATACGCTAGCCACCGCGATGATGTATTTATAAACGCGTTCCGTACGGAACGCGAGCGTTTATCTTGCATGTGCGCGCGCGGACGTTTTCACTCGGGCACGAAGTCGGCGGATGTGGTAAAGCAAACTTCATTGTTTACACGGTATCCGTTTTACCGTGCTGTTGGTTTAGGATATGAATTATTTATGTTTGAACTCGTCCGTATATACGTGTAAGTGTGTGGAGGTCGAAGAGAAAAAATACCGATGAAGAGATTGATGGGGGGAGAAAATACTGAATACTCTCCTCACTCTATTCGTCGTGTTAGACGACGAGGGGGATTCTCTCTCGGTCTGCGTGTAAACAGTTTGCGTACTACACGCGGTCTTTTGTTTTTTTACATTAAAAAAGAAAAAAAGCGAAAAAAAAGAAAAGAAGGGTCAGAATCATATACGCGCGCGCCTTCTCGCATCGTAAGTACACACACACACACACGTATACATCACATTGCGTTCGCGCGATAAAGGATTATGTCTGTCCGTATTATAATGTACAACGTCTGTACGATAATATGAGAACGTTTCGCGAAAACACGCTCGTTTCTATAGGTACTTGGGGGGGGGAGAGATTCTTCGCGTGAAAACGTTTCAGGAACAGATTGCAAATTGAAAAACGAGATAGAAAACACTTGATGCGGATTCTGCGACAAAATCACGCGAACACTTCTATTAAATAACATTGGGCGCGTAATAGAGACGCGGTGTTTGATGGTGTGTGTGTGTGTGCGTTTCGCCTGAATAACACACAATACGATGTCGTTTTGAACGGTTACGCGTGAGTGTTACTCTTCGTCCGAGTACTTGCGGCAATCGCTGTTAATCGTCCATTAGCTTACCATCGAGGAACGCGTCGAGAAAACTGCACTAATAAGCTGTACTACTAAGATGTTTGTGTCTTAGTAGTACGACTTTTTCTTACACTGACAAGCGTTCTTCTAAACGCTTGTCCGTACGGGGTCTGGAGAGTGGACTCTCAGAGGTTTAGGCGATACGCCCCCCAATCAGTGGCGTGATCATAGTAGGCGGAGGATTTTTCTCCCTACCATCAGTGAAACGGAATTTTATTTCGCAAAATTTATAAGCGTTTTCGATTCAATTTGCATTATTAAAATCGTTTAACGTTGTTGCGAAGCCATAAATAGGAGATGTGAACATTTTTTTTATGTCTTCTAATTGTGTCTTAGTTAAAAAGTGAACGAGCATTCTCTTAGATAATTTTTTTGTTTTTACGTTTGTTCTTAAAAGGACTATTGATCCTCCCACGACCTGACCCTGACACGGTCACCTGAACGCGTGAAAATATCGTCGTTGTAGCACGTTGGAAAACTAAATTCGTATTCTGCGGAAGATCCGAGAGAGAGATAGAGAGAAATCGCGCCCAAAATTCCAACTGACGACTCGGCAACGATGATGGATTGATGATTTGCGAAACCCGCAGCGGTTAGGTCTGTATTATTATTATTTTTATTATTATTATTATTATTAAAATACTGTCGACGAGACGAAAACCGTTTGTAATAATAAAACTTATATAAATGTACTTTTTTTCTCTTTTTGCAAATACCAAAGAATTTCTCAAACGTGGACTGTTTACACCGCGCAATATATTATATTGTTTATATTATTTCATAATTATTAAAATATATTAAAAATAATCGTTTACTCACTATATTATTATGACATCTAAATTACACCTCGTGTAGTCCTGACATAATAATTTACCTGCGAACAAAAAAAAAAAAAAAAAAACGAATCAAAATTAATCAGTCTGAGCAAATCATCAAGTAATTCTTTTACGTTAACTAAAAATTAGAAATATACGTTTTGAGAATAACGAGGTCGAAACTCGGGGCTGGACGATATCATTAAACCGTCTCTCTCCTGCCGTCCAAAAAATGGATTTTAATTATACGCGCGATAACGTGAAATAATAATAATTTATATACGCTATTAATTTTTAAAATGAAATTTTATTAACGTATAATATTTTTTTTTTTTACAAAAAAGTACTTTTTTCGTTTAATCGCGAATAAACGAAATAAATGTATTTCCCTCTCCGTGAGATTTTTTCGGGCTACGGACTTTTGGAGACTGTTGCGAGAATGCGAACAAATAAATATACACGAATTGAAAATAATAACATGTCGCGGAATTCGGAGTAATTATTATGGTAATTAATACATTATATATACCGCCGACTGCGAGAAATAATAAGTATTATTATTATAATTATATTGTAAACGCTAGTATATTTTATACGATTGTTACGTCCAAGAAAATATCCGTTGAACACATTTCGGAATAATTTCGAACAATCGGTTTTTTTTTTTTTGTTTATTTGATATACACATATTTTTTTTTTTTACTTATTTTTACCGAGTTTCAAATTGATTGAAAATTCGTAGGCTTTTTATATTAAAAAAATTGTGTTTTTTTCATTTCATTTTAAAAACGTCTAATAATATCAACGAACGAACTGTGAGTGGAGTCCGAAGAACTTCTTCGTAAAGTTATTCCCGAGTTGGGTGAATTCGGTCCTTTGTTTCTTCCAGAAAACACGCGTTGTGCTACTGAAAAAAAAAAAATTTTGGCCGGTCTTTTTCCGAACACGCGCACATTTATGCACATCTATACTGCACGTATATTATATATGTATAGAAATTTTCATTTTAAAAAGTACGGTACGTAATAATAATAATAATAATAAAAAAGAATTTTTTTATTTTTTGTAAAATCACCGCTCCTGACAAAAAAAAATCCTTACTTTGGCGACTGTAATGTACTTGTTGAAATCACAACCGTTATCCGAAGTAAGCCGTTCGCAAATATTTCGAGACGTGCAGTAGTAAACTGAGGGGTCGTATACGCCTGTAACAGTGGCGTACACAGGAATTTTCTATGTGGGGGAATATATTTTTTTTACAAAGTTTACCTCCAACCCCGAACCATTATTATTTATCAACTAACGCTTATAAAATAATAATACAAAGTAGAACACGTTATAAATTATTAAAACTTTATTTGAATCTCACAGTGAAATATCTATTTGTCCGAGACATAATATCGAGTACTATTTCTTCTGCTACAACTGGAACTTCGCGATGCATCGATAGCACGGTTAGTCCATTTAGTATCGAGTCTAAAAATATTGGATTGTATGAAATAACAAAATATGTTATTACGATTCACACCTCCGGTTCAGACCTTAAGAACGTTTTCAGTCTTTTCAAACACGAAAATGTTGAAGTTGCAGTTGATACAGGCGAAGCGCGCAGAATTTTCGATAACATATATATGTTCGGGAAAATTGAGGGTTTGAGTGATTCTAGTGCTTGTAATCCTGATTTAGCATTTCTGTTTTTTGTTATTTCGAGTTTAAAAATATTTAAAACATTCTCGTTACAAAAACGCTATAAAGGCGAAAAATTGTGAAGAAAGAAACAAGAGTCAAAGGGCGAGGGGATTTATCTCCCATATCCTTCCCCCCCCCTTGTGTACGGCGCTGGCCTATAATATAACGTTATTACAAAATCAAACGATCGAAAATAGATTATTCGTGAATTGAAAAACGATCGGAAACTAATATTAATATCAGTACTCGTATAGAAAAGAAAAAAAACAAATTCTACTCGCCGCTTTAAGCACGACGGGGCTACTGTACGCGTTCGATTTTCGACCATAGGAAATGTATAGAAATAAACACGTTTTTTTCGTCCTCCCCCCGGTCGCGTAATGCGTTTAATATCGTAACAATTATACGTACTAATTAATATTACCGAGCATAATATTATACGCCGTTATTACGACGTGTAAATAATAATAATAATAATAATACGCGCGTTACGGGCGCGCGATTCGAATTTTTTTTTTCCATAATTTTTATAATGTAATTCGCAATTAGCAGAGCGTGTCCGCGGCATGTTAATGGCGTTGTTTCTTTTTTTTTTTTACACATCGCGTACAGCACCGACGACGATAAACCGAATGTATTCGTATTTCGTATACGAAAACGAGTGGCGGCGAATGTTTTTTGGAAACATTTTGCAAGCGGACGCGGCGCGTGTGTACATAAATATCATGGCGCGCGCGCGCGCGCGTAACGGTATTACGAACGCGCGTGAAATCGGACACGGCAACCGCGCGACTATATGGAGCAAACGGAGTAAAAAACACAATATTATCTACGCTACTTCGTATTAATAACGTTTTGGTCTTTTTTTTCCCCTACGTTTTTACCGAGTTCGTCCATCCGTCCATCCATTTGGCTTCAACTTCAACCGTTGTCCAATTTTTTTTTCCCCGTTCTTAACTGTATGATTGTCCATCATCGTCCACGAGACACGAGCATACGTCGTCTCTTTTGGCCGCCTTTTCCACACGAATAAATCACGGACGACGAGATAATCGCCAAAAACACGGCCTTACCGGGGGGGCTCGTTCCATATTTCATTTATCGTCCGTATTTACAATTGATTTATTTTTAAATCCGGTCAAAAAAAAAAAAATTAGAGTCCGATTAATTCAATTATTTTATACGTACATAATAATTATACGATATTAATGGAAATTCGATTTTGACGTATTGCATGCGTCAGAAACGTTTAAACGCGCCGACGTCATTATTTTGAGTTTAATTTCGCGAGTGTACTCAAACGAATTGATTTTGATTTCAAGTACACATACCTTAAGCCGAACGCGCGTTATAACTCACAATGTGCACACGGCCCGGATTAACAACGAAATTCGCACATAAAAAATAAAAGCCTCGTTTTCAAAGTAAACTTTTTTGTTTTCCATTCGTTTAATAACCAAAAGGTATTATAATAAACATCCGCACCACACTAAATTAAACACGTATTATTCATACGTTTTGATTATATAATATATAATATTTTAATTTATACACATATTTTATCAACGGTTTTCCTTATGCATGTTAAATCGTTTTGTCGAATAGCAAAATAAAAAACGGAATTTTTTTTCATTAAAAATCGCCATAATATCGTAATAAAAAAATTATATCGATTATAATAAATCCTATTAAATTGAAATAAAGCTTTTCCCTTGATTTCGATTTAATTATTTTAATATTTTAAAATTAAATTAAACATTTTTTACGACAATTTTTAAAACAATCAATATGTGTGTATTTACCATGACATAATGTGTTTTATGAACCCGAATTGGTATACTCTCGCTTTCTCCAATAAGAGATGTCATCGTTTCGGTAGAGATTATTCGTAAGCGATCAATCTACGCGTATTATATATATATATATTATACTTATGTATAAACTGAAAACAAAAAACAGTACGATCACAAAGTGTGAGCGTTTTATAAATTATTTTTAATAATTTCAATATGTCGTAAACATACAGTACAGCAAAAATAAATATCTATCAGTATACGCGTGGATTGTGAATTCGACATTTCGAATTATTTCATGGCGTTGCGTGGTGAGTATTATCGTTATTTGAAATATTCATATAGGGACGACAAGTGGAACTGTTTATTTTTTTTATACACGCCGATATAATATGTGTACATTTCTCCCTTATAGTCCAAGAACCCTTCAGAGGACGACCACTCGACGAGGAGAGATCGGCGGACCCGGAGTGACAGCATCGGTCGCGTGTCCGAGTATACATATAGCTTATACCTTATCCTCCCCCTTCACCATCGACAATCAATCATCGTCACCGCAGCTTCCATCATATATACATATTACATGCATATATATATACACACAAACGAGTTGGGAATAAGATTGGTTAGTGGAAAAGCGCGGGAATGAGCGAAAGGGTTCGTTGAAATTATGTACAACGTCGATGCAAACTTCCTGTGTACAGACTTCACTCTTGACTTCGAAGAAGCACATTCCGCCGCGACCGTGAAATATGAAAACTACGCGGAAATTGATTACTCCGACCGCCGTTTCGCGAATAATATATACGACGTGCGCGTCTTCGCGTGTAGCATGCGCACCACACAGATAGTTTCCAGGAATTTCCGCAGGGATTCCACATCAAAAACTGACGGACGAATTCGAAACGCTAAATACCGTGTAAGAATATTTGACGCGGGTTTCCGCAGAAATTTCAAAATTCAAACCGTTCATGTGGTCTAACCGTTCCTTCGAATTTTCGTTACCTATATATACGTAATAAGAAAACGTTATTTGGAGTGATTCGAACGGTAATGTCAATGAGTAACCGAACGACGGTTTCATCGATGATGGATTCGTAGAATGCCGTATGGACTATCCATCATCAGATAGAACGTATTTACCGAAATTACGGCCAATTCATTCGTGTCGAGTATATAAGATTCAAGCGAGTATTCATTTCGGAAAGGTAAAAATATTCACGATTTGTCGAGTATATACGATTTATGTACGATATACGGGCGAATTGTTTTCTTCTAAAAACTTGTGTCGAAGTATTAAATTCTGTGTTTTTGTCTAACGCGCGCGAAACACAGTAATACAAACGTTTTTATATGAAATTCGCCGTGGAGTCTACTCGAGATTGAGTTTCCCCCGTATTTCTAATTCCCATAAATCGTTCCACAATTAATTGAATTTAAACGGGAAAAAATTGCTAAGGCTTAATTTTTGAGGATCTTGAGATATCCAAGCGAATAATCCACGAAAAACTCAAATCTATTTTCAGAATTCTTATCGCGGCACTAAATCAAAGAAGGGAACGTGAATTTAGAAAGAAAAAAAGAAAACACCCGTTTTATGCAATCCCCGAGCCTAAATGTTGATATTTTCAGAAAGGTTTTTGGAACACAAATCAACGACGTAACATTTCTTTGCGGAGATAAGACGATAATAACTGCACTATTTTTATAACTTCCTTATTTCTATTCCAGAGATATCTCGGAGCGATTAGAGCGCGACGGTCTAGGTGCAGTATACACTATACGTATTTGAAGGGAGACGCGAAACGCGACTGTTAAGCAATTGCCTGAACAGAATTGATTCCTATCTAGTGTTGAGATTCGGGCTGAAAAACGTGACACTGGTGGGCGGGAACGGCGAAGATTTATCTAATAAATTTATTGCCGGCCGAGCTCAGATCCGGAAAAAGTATCGTTCTTGGAACGACGTGATCTGGAATCAATGTTAGTTAATTCGTCGGAAGGAGAAAATAAGACGGCGCCCCTATTGACGCGTACAACGTTGAATCGTTTGAACATTATCGGAATCACTTCTCAAACCGTGAAATGCTAGGAGGGATGTGGGAGTCATGGACGGCCAGTGTATTATAAGTGTATAGATTTGATGACGTTGATTGCCGATTATAATTAATAACTGCAGTAATAATAATAATAATAGCGCGCGTTCATCACAGTTTAAAATGAAATCCGGACGAAAACGAATTATCGTCGGTGGAAATTGTGGCGCGGGGAAAAAGCGACTGCTCGAAAATCGAACAAAGAATATTATAGAAGATGACGTAATTTGCATATAAATTGTACGCTTTGAAGGTCGAGTGAGACAATACTTTCGCGCCTGGCAAAACGACGAGACGTTCCGGACGATTTTTCAGTGAATATCTAAAGAAGACGTTTACGCCAAAATATATATTACACCGACTTGCCCTCCCGCGGGACTTTTATGGCGACGTTTTAATAGCAACGGCGGCTAATCGAAACGCGAACAGGTAAAACGGAGAATCTCGCACTAGAATTCGCGAGCGTAATTTTCGAAGGATCGTGATGATTCGAATCGGCCGGGAGGCGTCGATGGCCCGAGACGAAACGTCAAATGCAATTTATTCGCGTTTCGTAATAAATTAGATATTTCAAAGGGATTACCGTCATCGTTATAACGTCTTTTAAACGCCGGCCCTGCATAACATAAAGACGTCGCACTAGAACGGAGCAAACGATCTATTCGTACTAGTCGACGGACTCGTGTGTTGTCCCTGAAACGTCGATTTAATACCCTGATTGTGTGCAGTACGTACGAGTAAGTGTTGTGCCTGGTGCATGCGAAACCCCGTTGTGTTCTTTTTGTACGGCGGCCAATTTCGAGGACATAAATCTCGAGCGGGTCCCGCTCATCGTCGTCATCGTCATCCACCGAATGCGCGTTTAATATACCAGAGGAGAATGCCATTGATCCACGAACGTCGTTGTACAACGCACGACAATCCCTTATTTCGAACGTCGGCCGGGAAATGTTGCGATGTGCGCAAGGAAGGGATAAGTTGATCAAAAAAAAAAAAAAAGAAGCTTGTCCTCTACTTGCCCACACACACACACAATATGAAAATGAACTGGATAAGTAAAACGACTTTTACGTTATATCCCATAATTGTTTATTGTCGATTTTCGATAATGTTATTATCGTTTAAATTTTTAATACACAGCTGTATAACATCACTCTGCAATGGGAATGGGAATTTCATCTCGAACTTAATAAAAATCGGTTCATTTCGACGAGTGTCGTCGACACCGACCGATGTAAAATCGCGATTTACGCAACACATAATTCGTTTTTGTAATAAAAAAAATCGGTTAATTATTATCTTATTTATATATTACGTTTAATCGTAATTTGTGAAATGTTGATCGATTTGCGAGGGGACAAACAACGTAATTTAATCATAAGAAATAGTTAATCGGTTAATTCAGTCCTACGAACACAATCTCAACACAATACTTTCAGACGAAAAAGAGCTTATAGGTTTGCTGCAGGAGTGTACGAGAGTTGTATATATTGTGTAACGCGATCGGCGTTCGTTCTGCGTTTAAGACAAGGGAAACCTATAAAACAGGCTTAGTGCTGAATAGTGTATTGCGCAGAGAAACCTTGCGGCTAAAAGACAGAAAACTGTTCGGGTGTTTGTTGGAAACAAAAGGAAAAAACAGCGTGTGTGCATGTGCACCATCAATAGGTTTCGCAATAAAAGTTTTGTTTATTTGTTTTCTATTCAAAGTAATAATAATAATAATAATAAAAAATAAATCCGACAGTTTTACACGAGCTTTGTAAAATTTTGTACAATCGGACCCGAACAATAGGAAAATCACGGAAAAAGTTTTTTCTCAACACGATTCACAAGTGTGATAAATAATCCCTGTTGTCCTACACGAAGCCCGTTCAATACTCTGCGTACGAAACAGTGAAAAGGAAGGTACTGTGCACGATTGATGTGTGACAGCCGTCCCCGCCGCTGTATTTCAAACGTCGAATTAATTCATCAAAATGATTACCACCCTCCATCCCAACACCGACGGCTTATGCGCGTGTGCATATTCGTTTCGACGAAGTTCCGTTTAATTGTTTTTATTTACCAACACCGATTTAAACTATTCCTCCCCCGAATTCAAAACTAGATGATATATACGAGTAGTATACATGTCCGTTCGAAATGAATTCCCAGGCACCCACCCCCTCGAGGCGGAAAACACTTTTCGACACGCACATCAACTATACATAAGCCCATTCTTATAATATGTATACACGTCGACGATACACGTTTGTGATTTTTTTTTTCTTTTTATCATCAATTGGACTATAATATATATATATATATATATATATATATCTCGGCAAACATATTCATTTTTTTCCACATATCTCATTCTACATTTTTTTCTCATTGTTTTATAAATACTTTACAATGCCCAATAACGCTTTTACTTCGTGTCGTAATAATGGTCATGCACGGACGGTGTATGTACGCATTGCACAAAACTCAGCAGCAGTTACGTTAAGTTAGGTTGCTGTCGTCGAGAGAAGACGTACGCTTGTGTCACTCCGATTTGCGTCTGCCGTGTCAAGTTACGTATGTACATATACATATAAACACGGCAAACATTGCATTAACTTGAACAATGCCGATCGCTTAAAACGACGAAAAATCATTTTTAGAAAAATATATATTAAATATAGTACAAGGTCGTACGAAGTCTGTTCGGACATTCTATATTTCCACATAATATATTATATTATTACATACCGTTTTCATCTGGTTTCAACCGGAATGGAATGTTATAATAATAATTATTATTCGACGTAATTTCGGATTACATTCACGTTGACTTTTTTCTGTTGACGTATCGAACCCGTTTTCGGAGTCCATCCGCAGAAGTCTGTCAATTTTGTTCTATTCCGTGACTATTACCATAATAATACACTGGTTTTAAGGCTATTCTCGAGATTTTTATACCGAGCATTGGTCGACGAAGCCTTAAACTCGTCTTCGGTTTGTTTTTCGCCATGCGATTTGTTGTCATAACTGTTTGTTTTCTACAGTACCGGCGAATCATCATATTCGTTCGTACTCGATTGTTTATTGATTTTTGAAATTCCACGCACGTTGTTCCTACAAATAATCTGCGTTTTTCTCTCCACTCAATTTACTGTCGATGTTTCTTCCCGTTTTATTTTTATTTTTTATTTTTAATGTAAATAAAGTTTTTTTTTCACGCGACCAAATCGTATCGAGAAAAATGAACATTTCATCGATACTGTAGTCGACCTATCCGAGAAATCGACGTATATCGATGTGATTTTCATTAAATTCAGTACGATCTCTTGGCGGTCTCCTCCGAGGAAAACACTCAAACACACGTTGTGTACACAAAGTAAAAGAGTTTTAAATCCGGAAAGCCCGACGACAACGACACATGTACAGAGATTGATGCTCGGGGGTACACTATACGTTAATATTATTATTATTATTATTATTGTTGTTGTTGTTATTATATCGTAATGTAGTCCGCAGCAGCTGTACACGCATAGACGAATGTACAAGAATAGTTACGCGTTTGTGTTTATTTATGCGTGAGACGTGTTTTTCGAGTCGATACGACTAGGAGGATTCTCTTCACACCGCGTCGGAAACCCACGTCAGTTATTATATTATTATTAGTGTTTGGCGCGCAAGATGAAAACGTCTAAAGTTTAGAGTCGCCGCGGTGTGTGTGGCTGCGATGGCGGCGATGCGGATGTCGAGGCGAAGGGTTTATATAAATTATCCAGCCCACCGCTGCTGGCAACGGGTCAACGCGACGACGCGAACGCCGAGAAAGTAAAATGATATATACTCGATGGATGATAGCTATATCATGGCGATCGTCCCGATAGTTTTGTAAACGTTTTTATTATGTACAAACATTTTTCTTCCTCCATACGCGTATTACGAAATCGAAATAACTCGTTGTGTACAACAGTATTCGAGAGAAAAGTGTTTGGGCCGAAGGGAGAACGCCGAAGGAGCGTAGAAGAAAAAATCAACGTCTCCCAGCTGATATGACGGGAATAGAGGACATTCCGAGAGTGAAAATTATCCGTTTGAATAAACATTAATAACAATCGTTCGGACCGTTTTCGTCGTGACACAAATATTTTTAACAGCGAGTAATTCGAGTGTTAATAGCGCATTTATTACACGTGCGTTTGATTAGAGAAACGATAGAAATAGACAGAGAGAGAGAGAATATGGTGGAAAAATTAGCGAAACGTGAAATGGCTGGAAACCGACAAGGGTAAAGGGTAACCAGCGGTTAAGAATTATTTACGTCGAAAAAAAAACGGGAAGGAGTTCAGTGTTGAATCGATAGAAAAATGGAAATGTAGAAAAAAAAACAAGCTCGGAATCGTAAACGAAAAGCAATCGAGTTAAAACACGAGTAAACATTGGAAACGTGGATACATTCGAGACATGTAAATAGAACTAACGAAAAAAAACGTGCAATATTTTCGACGCCCGGACACGCGGTTTTGTACAGTACACAACGCGTATCAGGAAAATCGATTGTTTCATAAAATATGGCATCGTAAAATCATAGAACGCATAATGATACTATTAGAAAGAGACCAGATGAAAAACAGATCTGCGTCGGGACGACGGGAAGGAGTAAAGGCATTTTCTGAAAGAGAGGAAATGGTCGTGATGCGATATAACATAGTGAAATAGAAACGCTGTGATTTAATTTTCGGGAGAGTGGAGAAATGCTTTTTTCAACGGTGGTCGTGTTTTGTACGGAGAACGTTTTTACAGAACGCCTTTCACCACTGCGGTTGTCGTCGAAACGTCTTTGCGCGTCACTGTAGTTCGACGCACAAAGGACGAGAGATTTTCCCATAAGTGTGACGTCCCGAAATTGTTGTTTTTGATTCAAAGATTTTTTTTTTTTCCCGAACAAAAATCACCCGAATCTCGAAATATCCACGACGACGTGCGTCCGTTCGGCCGAGACCCACACGTAACCGCCACCGCGTCGTGATTTAATTTCGCGACTGTCACGTGAGTACGACAGACATTTCGTAGCGATTCCGTCGAGAAATTTCCACAACACAAATTCAATCGGACGCGTTGTACATTAAACGGCAAATAAGACGACTTCGGCGGCGGCGGAGAAGCGTTATAATGTATGAATGCGATAATCGTCCGCGACTTGCTGCGACACCGTCGTTGCGTCGTGTTTAATTTGTTGGGCCTATAGGATTTCGGGGGGGTGGGTCTAAAAAACTACATTAAGAAAAACAAAACTTTTAATAAATAATCCGTATATCGCTCGACACTAAATATCACACAATATAGAAAAACAGTGTTGCGCTTATTATATAATAATATAATATGATCGATAAATTGTTAACACCTGGTGTTATCTATATCGTATGCGAAATTTTAACAGAAAAATATGAAAGTTGTATCAGAATTTGGATTTTCATCTATAAATGCAATACTATTGCACTAGTCAATGGGGGGGGGGGAGGAGGTCCGGACCCGGAGTCCACCCCTTGGGTGCGCCACTGATTCACATTGAACGATCGCGGCGATGGGATCACGGTGAGATGGGCGGACACGACAAACGCAAAACGAAATTTCTCACAAACAGACACCTCGTCTGTTTTTTTTCAACGCGTTTTCCACGGCGCTCGTTCAAATCATCATCAAGTCGTCAATCATTTCTCATAAGACCGTTTTGCCTACAATCCCGTTCTTTTTCAAACGGCTTTTTTCGTTTTACTTTTCACAAAACGTTGTTTTTTTTTTTAAATCATTTTCATTGCGTGACGAATTTTCCGCCCGAAGGATCGATTTCCGCCGACCCAGAAGCGTTTTGAGTCAATCTGAACAACGTCCACTCTGCGACCGGGCGGTATTATTAAATCTGTGGCGGGGGAGACGGTGAGCACAGCTGTGGTGTCACATAACATGTTGAAATGTGCTCCGCGATGTACCGCCTCGTCATAGTTTCCCATACTATTTGTTAAAAAAAAAACCTAACAACACCGACATAATATAATAATTGCCTTTGGATTCGATGTTTTTGAAAAAATTCTCTTTCCTTTATTCATTTTCCACAATTTATTCCACCGCATCTTAAACATACCGACGACTAGACGGCATATTGTTTTATAATATTATATTATATACGTGTACGACGCGCAAACGTACCGCAAATGTACCGCGTGTGCGGTTAAAAGGCGATATTATTATTATTTTTATTATTTATATAAATCACCGCAGCCGTCGTCACTCCGAAAGTATCGAAATCGCTCGAGTATAATAAGGTAGAACACGGAGTCTTTGTGACTCGAAGAATATTCTCTAAACGCTGTTACACACGAAATGAGATCTAATAAGAACCGCGGAATTTTCCAGTAGACGATTTTATAATACATACTCGTATATGCGATGAAAAACGAAAAAAAAAAACGATATAAAATTAATGTTATTAAATCTTTATTTTTTTTATACAATTTTAAAAAATAATTTTTTACGTTGTCGTTATACGTTTATAACTAATGTAAAACACATTTCGATGCGTTAGTAATTCAACGCGGAGAAAAATACGATTGAAAATTGTTGGCGATTAAATTCATACTTATATTAGTATTTTCCTTTTGTAGAGAAAAAAAATTAGATTAAAAGTGTATTTAAAATGAAAAAGAAAACTGTTAATAATATTTCGTAATTTATAAGAGTTTATGGAATATTTTCCACAACGGGGTGAACACACACAATCAAATAGTGCGAAAAATTTAATAAAGAAATTGTAATATATATATCTATAAAAAAACACTAAAAATATAATTTTTATAAACGTCAAAAATATCGAATGTCCTTTTTTACACTAATCCGTATTATTTAACTATTTCAGACAGTAAAAAAAAAACGTGTTTTATTTATTTAAAAAAAAACCTCATTAATACGGTCAATGAGTTCGTATTGCAATTAATTCCGTTTTTTTTAAAAATAACGTATCCGACAAGTGACATTACACGCACGTAAACAATAGAGCAAATGACTGATTTTTATTTTTTTTTCCAAATTTAAACGAATACTCGTGTACACAATAAAATACTTTAGCTGACGCAATTGTATAGCGTGAAACACATCCGCGTTTTAGACACGACGAGAAACGAATATATTAAACGCCTATTATTATTATTATTATTATTATTATTATTATTATCAACGAAACGAATACCGCGATTGAACTACGTCCAAACATACATCAACGAAAAAAAAAGTGCAACAGATTCCGTGATTGTTTTAATATTCTACAATTTGTAGAATACCCTTTGAATATACGTTATATATTGTGTAAAATAACGTATATAACAGGACTTCAACAGCACCGCTTAAGAACGGGAGAAAATCCCTTTTTGGAAAATGACCCTTTTGCCGGTAGTAGTAATTGCAGCATCAGTGCTTTGCACGTAATCAATACGAACCGTATACACGCGGTCGTACTTGAGAAAGTGATACGCACTCCACACGTTGTATGATATAACGGCGAATTATTATCGATAAACCGTATTATACCCGTAACCTACGCGAATAATAATAATATTAGCAAGAATAAAATTCGATGTTTTTATTGAACAGAAGTTATTATAAAATGTCCACTACTACTACTACTAATCCGTTCCATATAAGAAGAATCATTTTATTTTCGAATCGTCTGCCACCGCGTGGCGTGCCGCAATTGCTCCCGCGATCGAGCGTAAATTACACGCCGATTAATCCTATCGATTATACCAATCGTTTCACATCTTATATGGGATAAAGTGTGTTTTTAGCGTCATTTTTATTGTTCGGTATTATCTGTGTTCGTAATTTTACTCGCGAAATCACGACGTCATCAGAGATCCGTCAACGTAATCGTTAAAACGTGTTTCTCGTGTATTTGTAATGATTTGGAATGCGCACGAAAGACTCCTCGAGATTGCCAAAACATTATCGCCGAGTTATTCCTATATACAATTTGTCCAATTACTGTGCCAAATAATAATAATAATAATAATAATAATAATAATAATCATAATACGGAACGAAATAAACAATTGCAATAGTTACAATTTTTTTTTTTTTTTTTTGTCTTTTTACGCGCAAAATAAGTTTTCGATTTTATTCGCGCGGCGTGACATGTCAAAAAAATGTGTGTCGCATTTTTTTCTTCTTCTCTAATCTGGTGTTCACATATTACATTATTATAATTAATTAAACGGCGAACGCTATTTTTAATATTCAAATTTTTAACGTAATCATCGTAAACATTGAGATAAAATATTATATCGTTTTCTTCCCAGACGGGGAGAATTCGACAAGCCGTGTTTCTCCCTCCCCCCTCACAGTTACTCAACAACGGAGAAATAGCTCTGTGCTACTGCGGAGCAATAACCTCAATATGCCATCCCGCCATCTCGTATTATATAATAATAATAATAATAATAATAATATATATAAGACCGTAACCGCCGTAGCAACAACAAAGTTTCGGCGAATATTCTCTCGCCGTACACTTATACGCGTGTATAAACGTCTTCATTAGAGTTTCCGAACAATCGTTGTTTGCTTAACGATCGAAATTCATCGATGATAACCATCTTGAGGCTTAAAAAGGCACGCCAGGCGCTCAATGATTATAATAATAATAATAATAATAATAATATCCGACGTTATGCGTAAATAATAAATAAATACCGATTATTTTTTTTTTTTCCCCCGGTAGAATATTTTGTACTAAGAGAATGGGGAAAAACATTACGGAAACACAAAACTCGGACGACGAATTATCATTATTAGTTTTTCGTTATTTATTTATTATTATTTTTACGCTACACGCTCGTCGTCGTAATACCGCCAAACATTCGATTGTATCTCGTTGCGGATATTTCTACGCGACACTAACAGACGTGCGTACACACCTGCGTTGCGCGGTTGAATATTTCACACGGAATATATTACGGGGGCGAGCACCGTAAACCGAAAACGGCCGAAATCGTTGACCGAAGCTGCCACATAAAACACGAAACCGTCGGTCCCGGGGGGTTTCGACACGGAACGGCCAAATATCACAATTTTACGGTTTTTAAAGAGCCGCCACTGAAAATTTCCGTTTCGATATTTTATAGTATTTTTTACTCGTACGTATTCGATTTAAAAAAAAAAACGGCATTAAACATATAACGAATGAAAACACACGAATATTTATAACACAATCATAACGATATTGGATATAGTTACGTCAATGGTTTTGCATACCTTTTGAAAGTCCGGTTAAATGTGGCTCACAGCTCGTCGTCTTACGTTTCGACCGCGTCTATAGATTTTTATTAATTTTTATTGTACTCGTGCAAGAGAACGCGCGCGCGACCGACGAGTTTACGTAAATCGATCGTATTGAATATTTTGGGGAATTTTTATATCTGCGTACGAGTATCATCTATCGCTTATGTCGCCGACCGATAGACTCGGAGAATTCGCGAGCTAACTGTGACAATTGCATGATTCTGTCCATCATAGTCCGCGTCGTGCAGCGCAGTCAAAGCGACGAACCCGCGTGATAAACTCGTCGCACGGGGGGAAATTCGTCTTTCAGTTATTTTTCACTTCTCCGAATCGCCTCCTCACTCGTCATTCGTGCGCCTCCGCCGCCGACACATGATAAAACGTATTTTTTGATAATAAAATTATTAATTTTTGCGCGTGGGACTCGGGAGCCGCGACTTCACGACGAAACGGCCCCGTGGGTTGCCGGCCATGTTGGTCTACACCGCGGTTTATTGATATTTCGATTTTTTTTATAAAACCGTTAAAAAAAAAAAAAACAAGAAGCCGGTAGGAAAATAAAATTTCTACACCCGGGGAACGCCCGTTTGTATTTTTTTTCTTCCGAGGTTTTATATATATATATATATTTACGTATATGTGAACAAAAATAACAATTTCACGGAGAGAAAAATGAGATTTTTCTTCTTTTTTTTTTTTGAAATTCATTTTTCCGCTTCGACGAGCTTTCATTGATTTCTTTTTTTTTTTTTTTTTTTTTCATACACTCGTATACGCGTTGAAAAAGTCACAAATTGCGTTCCTATTCCTGATATAATATATTAAACACCTCGCGCAGTCGGTTCGTAAATTTAATTTACAGGCTCGTCTATATATGTATATATATATTATATATACAGCTGTCTATACTATAAAAAAAAACGTCCGTAACGCTGCGTAATCGTAAAAAAAATATATATATATACGCACTGGGCTTTAGAGAAACGAACAACGAATCGAAATATTTTCGTGTCTGTAGGCGTGCGACTATATTTTTATCCGCTGTGAGGGAATAATAATAAAAATAATAAAAATTAATTAAAATACGATTTTTATCTCCCGCGAACACACACGCGCCGGCAGTATATATTATAATCGGTCTAATTCACCGACGACTGTAATGGCCGGCAGCAAGTATTGTTTAGAAAATTTGTGAAGTACGATATTATTGGTAATATCACACGTAATTCGATAAAAACCGCGCATGTACCGGTTTTTGCTATCGAAACGATTTACTAATATTTCAGAATTTTCATAGTAATAGTAGAACTGTAAAAAAAATTTTTTTACGCGTGTATATTTTTATATATATTTTTTTTTCTGGTGAAAAGTCCGAAAATTCCGATCATTTTGTGCGAACACGGTTGCCAACCGTTCTAGCGGTACATTGACGATTTTCACATATTTTTTTTTCCCCGTGTCCCGGTCAACGATGATGACGCGGGGGGATACATTTTTTCCGGGTACAGTAGGAAATTTCCAAGTGCTGCGTATAAAAATTAAAATCATTCCCTACGTCCGTATGGGAACGAGTCTATTAAATTATTATTCGACGTGCATTAAAAGACAAAACGGTCGATAAGCGTCCGATCCGAGAATCATCGGTGCCGGTTTTTACACCGTTTTCAATCATCATCAATATGGGGAAATGGTGAATTTACACGCGAGTTTTTCGAATTAAATTCAAACAATTGTTTATAAACGAATAATGTAAAATCTTTTTTAAATTTTTTTTTTTTTTTTTTATACAATATTCTAATAATACATGTATCCTTCGAGTAATCTCATACGAACACTGCGCGAGAATTCGGCGCGAAATGACTCCGCGACAGACATGACTCCTCGTTCGCTATATTCCGGAAACGGAGAACTTTTGACGTCAGTGTACAAATCGTCCGGGAAACCGAACAGCAGCAGCTGCAACCCCGCGGTTTCTTCAATTTGGCAATGACGGAGGAGCGGCCTGCGGTTGTCAGCGCAATGTACGCGGTACGAAACTCGCTGCTGACTGCAAGCAGCAGACACAGTGATACGAGATACACAGACGACAAAAGAGAACAGATGGTCAATTAAAACGAGCGACGGGGGGGGGGATGGGGGATTTTGGAAATATATTATGCGTGCGTATAAAACGCGAGAATAAATTAGTAAACTGTAAACGTCACGAACGCGGCTTTATGCTATAATACGTATTATGTAATAGAGGAATAATAATAATAATAAATCGAACAAACGTGTTGGCGAGGAGGAAACGCCGCGTTACGCGTCGAACGAGTAGAGAAGAATTAATTTTTTTTTTTTTTTTTTAATTACGGATTCCGAGTGTTTTTCAATGTGTAATTTTTGAAAACATTATAATATCGCGTACACGCCGTGTTCGTATAATATAATATCGGTATACGATAAATTGTATATTAAATACACTCATATCACGGTGTAAACGCATTACAAACACGCATTACGACGCGGAGGCGTGCGTTCCGACAGTTATTGTTTAATCACGAAAAACGGAATAACAGTCCATTAGAAGAGACATTCGTACGGTTTCTATTGATTTCGTGGGAGCGATTTACGATCGGACGAAAATAGTTTCGTTTTCGCGTCGCGAGATGCGAAGACCGTGTGTAATTTTGTTAAATTTCGTCTGTTGACGGCCAGTGATGGATTTACGAATAGAAGTCGTTCAAAAATGTTTATTTATTCGTGCCATGATGCAAACCAATGCGTTTTCAAGTCGTTTCCGATGTTTTGCAAATACGTTTCAAATGAATGTAGTAAAAAAAAGAAAAAACCGCAGTCATTTAAACGTGTAAATAAAAATATGATTTTTTTTTTCTTTCGTGGGGAAAATAACTGTCGTGTAGGAGAATTAAGGCGAAGAAATATTATTTAAGACTTCAAAATAGTAAAAAAAACCAGTCACCTATACCCCCCTGCAGCAGTAGCGGCAGCCCAGTGAAAAGTCTGAATCGAAATCAAAGATTATTATCGATATAATTCGCGTATAATATATGTGGCGACTGGAATTCGACCAAATGTATTGTGAAGAGAAGAATGAAATCGAGAATTGAAAAACGGATATTTTTTCCTTCTTCTTCTTCTTTAATCCGACGCAGTTACGACTTCTATTATTGTTTGCGTGCGCAGTACACTGCAGGCTCGCGCACATTTCCAGTATTGTTCTTTTCCTCGATTTCCCATGTCGGTAGTTTTGTCGTTTTTATCGTTTTGTGTGCGCGTCTAGGGATAGAATGGGGGGAAAAAAACCAAATCAAACCAACTCCTCGTTGACACATGGCGAAAAGACCCGATTTCCATCCTCGCGCGTTCCAACTATAACAGCGCGGCGACACACACCTATACACACATTCAATTACACGCCACGTGTCCACATAACATAATATTTTAAAGAAAAATAATTGTGCACGCGATGTGAGCGTTTTTTTTCTATTTTGGAAACGACTCGAAGGATTCAATTGCAGGGGAAAAACGTCAAAAGTGATGATGATCGGAAAAAGATGGCGAACAAGGCCGTCGAGAAGGAATTTTTTTGTACAAAATACTTTTAGAGCTTTAGAAACTGTTGTTTTTTTTTTAGTGAAAAAAGACCATGTCTCGCAAGATTAATTCTATCATCTCGCACAATATTATCACATCTCGTTCGTTTTATTTATTTAAAAAATTTGAAAACGAAAAATGCGCGCCGTCGTTTTGCACGGGCGTGTAATCGGATTTTTAAAATTGAAATTTCCAAAGCTCCGTTATTATTATTATTATTATTATTATATAAAACGTTCAAATAATTATCCGTATAGTCGCCGGTAAATCTTTTTGATATTATTTTTGAATTTATTGTAAAACCCGAGTGTACGAAAAAACGCATGACCTACAAAACCCACCACCATCAGCAGCGTTCGAAGTAGTGGAAAAGAAAATCGATCGAATCCCTACACAACCTTCCCTGTAAACCCGTTATTTTCTCGTCAAAACACCGTGCGATTTTCCGATAAAAATTGCCCCCGTTTTAATAAAACATGTCCACCGACGGCTCATCTAATATAAACTGAGCGCACGACGACGATGTAAATAATAATAATAATAATAATAATATTCCATATCGAATCCATCATCCGTATGCGACCTTCCCGCCACAACACACCTAACTTCTATACCTCTTCTCCATCCGTCCAGAGCGACTTGCGCGCAATAATATTAATATAAATACACTGTCGGAGCTTCTTAATATCGTCTCCGATTTATATATATATAAATATATATATATATATGTATATATAAATCATCGCGAAGAAATCCGTCTCGCGCGTCTGCTCCTCCGCCGACTTATTACTATTATTGCATTCCTCAATCGTTCCGTTCCCCCATCACCTCGTCTTACTATATAACACAACGAACATGACGCGTGCGCAGTGTACGTGAGGACGGACAACCAGCAATCCTGGCCGGGGAAATTTACCACATTTTTTTATATATATATATTTATAACGCGTTTGTAGATCATAGGCGATCGGATAAATATTTTTCATTTTCATCGATCGTCCGTAATATACACGTAACTCTCTATATCGAATCACTCTGTGTGCACTTTTGTACTCGTATTCATCCGTAATTACATACACGTATGAAGACCATCGCGTTTCCGACGGACGAGATTGAAATTATGCGAAATTAATAAATACGTTCGAGAATATTATATAATATATTAAATTTAACATTTAATATAGTTAATCGTACATCGTGTATTTATGTTCGAGCGCAACCTCCATACGAGACGTACGACGTGTAAATTCTAGTCATCGAGCGGATAAATCTGTAAAAACGCGGAAGATGAAGACGGCTCTATTGTTTGACGACATCCGTTCGTATTAAATCTTATCTGTACATTACACAAATGAGCCGACAACAAATTGCTTATTCGATTTTTAATCGGGAAACCTGGTGAATAATAATAATAATAATAATAAAAAAAAAAACAAATGGATTTCGATAAAAAATACAGGGATTCTATAATGTTTTCGGGGATATGTATACCAAATATATAACCGAAATTTAACCATAACACGTTTAGGAATCGGATAAATCTGCACACGAATTCTCTAAATATATGTAGATGTATGAAATTGATTTGTACATCGATTATATCATATTATAATATAGCCGAATTGTTAAAAAAAAAAAAAAAACGTCATTTTAGTATATAGAATAATAATACTACAAACACTAACTTATTATAATAACACTGAATATTAAACAACTCTGTTATACATTGTAATATATAATATTATATAACTTGTATGACTAGTACGACGTTGTATAATGCTATTTCGAAATTATTTCAGCCTAAAAGGCTAAAATATATAATCACGACGATTATATACAAAACACTATACATTATTATATATTAATAATATATATTGTATTGTATATATATATTAATAATAATATACGGTACATAACAAAGGTCAGATTATTATTAGTGTTAAGTTTTTAATCGCTCTTTTTTTTTTCGTGAACGTGTGGAGGTAGGACGGGAAAGGCGATGTTTGCAACGGGTTATTCGCGACACGGAACGGCTCTCGTATATAGTTTCGACTATAACACCACACATCGTATACACGCGAGTTAGGTTGGGTTAATAATTATAAATAACCGAAAAATACGCAATATTAAACGTCGTGATTATTTTTTTTCATTTTTTTTTGAAATAGACGGGGAAAACGAACGTGCAATATTTACGTGAATTAAAAAAAAAAAAAAAAAAAATTCGTTTAAAACGTAATTCAAACGATATGTGCACGGTTATTTCACACGTTTAAAACTATTGCGAAAAAAAAAAAAAAAAGTCTCTTTTTTTCTTCGCCCAACCACGAGCTCTTCGCGTCCGGCAGTTGTACGGCGGCTCCGCACACACGCGCCGCGTATCGCGTACACGTAATGCGTATTGCGTGTCCTTTACGATTGATTCGCGCAAGCTCCGTCACTTCGGCTTGTACAACACCGTTCCATATACACACGACGTACAAACCTAAAAGCCTATTTCACGTCCCTCCCGGCGACTCCACGGGATAAAACGCGCGCGCACAGTATACGACGGTGCCGGTGACACGGTAGTTTGTTACTCTCATCAATGCGGGGATCCGTATGGAAGAACGCAATAATAATAATAATAATAATAATAATAATAATAATAATAATAATAATAATAGTAATAATAATAATAAGAGTGTATAGGAGACAGTGAGACGACCCCTGCGGGCGGGCAATTTCCCGTACGACTTTCCTTCCCCTTTTCTCTCTCGTTTTATCCGGATAGGATAATTTTCGTCCCCATCGGTCTCGTCGTCCCTTGCAGCCACCGCCGCCGCCGGTCGTTTTTTCACTTTAACGTATGCGCGCGAGCGGCGGCAGCGCTCTATAGTGCGCGTGTTTTTTTTGCTTTTTTTTTTTTTTTTTTTTTACCGCGCGTTTTCCGGACGGTCGTAAAAATCGAACTCCGCCGCCGCCGCCCGTAATCGCGCGTTTAATCCCCGGGACAAAGAAAAACGGCGGACGCGACCGCTTTTGTTTTTATCGGTCTCTCGTATATAAAATACAAAAGCTGCGGCGGAGCCGACGACGGATCAATGCGGCGGCGAGGTGATGATGATGAAATGGGCGATTTCCAATACTGGAAAATTCGCCAGTATTCCAATTCGGTCGGGAAATTTTTTTCTTTTCTTTTACTTTATACACAATATCACCCCCCAATCCCGGTAATATTTTTCGAATTCGAGCACCGCGTCACGAGCGCCCGAATAAGTGGTTGGGGTAAACGAATGCGAATAACAACCACGAGGATAGATGAGTCCAAGTATGACGATTAATCGCACGACTTATGCCGAGACGGATGACGAGTAGAAATTTTCATTTTATCGCCTCTACACACACCGTTTAATAGACGCCGTCGGCCGGATAGAAAACAAAATTATTGTTTCCGCGGTACGGATGGTACGGATTACGTACGTGCACGACGATCACGACGGGGAGGAGAATGCGGAACTCTGACACCTCAGAGACGTTAAACAATCCGAATCGTTTAAATAATGTCAGTTTTTTTTTTTTTTGTAACGAGTAAAAATCGACCGCGTGTCATACACCGACTGCCGACTGTTCTTTATAACGTCATAAATATTGTTTCGTCGTCTTGGCGTCATAATCATCACTTCGTTGACACTTATGAATCGCACTAGACGTGTTGACCACCGTCGTGAGTGAGTCGTATGAACGTAAACGATATTTTATGACGATAGACCGAGAATTCAACGTTCGATTGTTTCACACGCAATGTACAGCGCCGCGCGTGAACCGCGGAGACGCGAAAATTGTTTAAAAACCAACGCGGCGGTTAAGCGGTGTGGAAGAGGCGTTTTTTTTTTTGTCCATACTATTTACACGAGCGTTTATCGTAAACGCGTATACGCACATACCGGACAGACACGACTCGTTGTATGAACGATAGTGTGCACACGTATGCCGTTCCAGAGGATTTCGCCGTTCGCGTTTTTCTACATCTCGCAATACATAGATAAACGCGAGCGTGCGTGTATTTTTTGCAAAAGAAAGCAGGAGTATTGCGCGTTTTATTTTAGTTTAAGGCCGCGGACGAAATAATAAAAAACGTACAGCGAAAATGCTGACAGACACGACGACGCGACACCATAATAAAAGTCCATAAATCCTTGCACGGACGACAATCCGACAACTGCGTATAATATAACTTTTGTTCGATTCGACGTTTTTAACATATACGAGTGCGTGTTATCTAGAATCCTGCGCAATTTAGATTTTATTTTCACGCACGGGGAAAAAAATTGCGTATTAATCGTTGATTTTCGATAAATTTCTTTCTTCGATATTCGAAAACGTGCATTTAGTTTCGTCGACTCGTTTTATTTGGATAAATGTCGTCGTGCTATTCGAGTCATAAAAGGAGTAATCTTTTGGATTTAAGAGACGGACATTTTATACGACACGGGTCCCCTACGTTATACCTGTACACAACTAAAAAAATTTTTAGTAACGATATTTCTTTTCACCCTTTTTCCATTTTTCCGCAAAACGCATTATTTTAATGAGAAATGACGATCGATACGGGTCATACATTTCTGTGCGCAACATTTTCACTAATGCTCCGATCAAATTACACTCGCGCCATTTTCCGGTAGCAAATTTCGCCGTGGCCGGTAATTTAACACGATCTTTATAATAGTTTTTAAACGCAGTGGAAAAAAAATATATACCAAATATTTTGTTAAAAACGGCAAAAACCTTATTCTGTCAAAATTCATTATTGTATACCATAATAATAATAATAATAATAATAATAATAATAATAATAATAATAATAATAATAATAATAATAATAATAATAATAATAGTAATAATAATTATAATACATCGAATCTGTTACGTTTTATAATATAATTTATAAAACAAAAATCTTAGAATAATTTATTTAAGCGACGTTCACCACAATGCCCACTGTTTGTTATCCTTTTTAAAAATGTTCTTTCGTAAATCCGTTGAAAATCAATTGAGCCAACTACAAAACTGATTTTAAGATGAAAAAAAAAAAATGAAGAAAATGACAAAATCGATTCATACAGTAGTACAATTAAAAATACGCGTTTTCAGAATCCTCATCGCCATTAGAACGACCGGAGAATAGAAAACGCGTCTATATTATTGTGTTCAAGACACACGACATGATGGAAAATTATCGTTTCCCAATAAATTACGAATTAAAGAAATTTGTTTGTTATATAGTGAGATCCAGGATATTTAAATTCATTTTTATTGTCCGCACATTTTTATCACGAATAAGACGAAATAACATTATTATAATATTGATCGCAATGGTACGTAATTAGCAATTTCATTTGTCGATCAAATCGAGCACGTTGTTTTCCCGAGAGCAACGAGTTTTCATTGTTTTCTGACCTGCAGTCGTCACTGAACGCCGCGGGAAAATTTCGTCGGATGTCTAAATAAATTTGACTACAACGAAATTAATCGTACACGTTGAATTTTTTAACACGGTAAACAGAGCTCGGCGCATTCGTTTTTACCGAACAGATTGGCCAGCCAAATAGTAAGAAGACAATAATAAAAATGGGAAAATTTAAATTAAAAAAAAAAAACGTAAATAATAAATAATAATAATAATAATAATACAATCTAGCTATACACAAATTTGATGTTCGAGATTTTTATACTTAAGTATACTCGTATCATCTATTATATATTACACGAGGCTATATAGGAATATCGATTGGGTTATACCGGTTTTAGAGATTATTTAAAATACAATTACGGTGAGCGTGTATATATATATATATATATTAGTAGAATTTACAACAAAGAAGATTAGAGACGATTTTGAAAAACTATATGAGCATGTATAATATTCTCGTCGCGACATCAATATATACGCGCTGCAATATACTTTGTCGACGACGAAATCCTTCAAGAGCCATTTATATAGGACGTACGGGATCGCGTTGGTCGACTATAATATTATATATATATATATATGGAAAAGGGATATGACGGTCATTACTGGGGTTGAACTCTTCACACGCATACATTTCAAGATCGGTTTTAAGCCATCGGCTAATGATATACGCGAGCGCGTATTCCAGTGACGGGAAACCGCGAAAATTCTCAATATAAGCCTCGCCGTTTATTTATTGGTCAATATCAGTCGGACCGTTTTTATTATTATTATTATTATTATTACTATATCGACCGCCGTTGTGTAACAATAATAATAATAATAATAATAATAATAATAATAATAATAATAATAATAATAATAATAATAATAATAATAATAATAATATATACGACGGATCGAAAGAAGTAAGAGTAGTGATAGTAGTGCGCATTAGGTGTGCGCACATCAGCTATAAGGTGTACTTACTTAAGTATATATAATAGCAATTTGTATCAATTATGGTAATGGCGGTCAGAGCACTCGCGGAAAACGGGACGATGGTTTCCAATACATTAAACTCGCGCGTTTTAATCCCTGCCACGGTGACGTAATAAAAATACACGGACGAGCTGCTGCTGCTACTGCTGATGATGATGATGCTGCGTCGTGCGGAAGAAGGACGGAATGCGTGCGAGGGAGACTAGAGCCGAAATCGGCGGTCATAGGCGTGTATGCGCGCACAGTCTCACAGCCTTTCCTTTTCCCAACGAACTTATCCGTCACCGTGATTGTTTTTTTTTTTTTTTTTTTTCAGTATTTTAATTACATATTTGAAATTTCTACAACGACAATTGTTATTAGTAAATAATCGAGAAAAAACGCGTAAAATATCGTATTTTAAACACTGCGTTTGTGTTACGTGAAATTTTTTACTCAATCGAACGACAAATAAAATTTACCAATATTGAAGATATTATTACTACTAGTGCAGCGTGTAAATGTTATCAATTGGTTGAGGCGATGAGGGGAGGAGGATGTAAAGTGTATCGTCATGGGTTTAGTCTGCCAAAATCGTCAACAAATTTAATATTACAATCATTAACCACGTTTTTTTCTTCTAAATAACCGTATTGGCCCGGGTGTACAATACTCAATCATGTCGTAGATACGGTATAGAGTCATGTAAAAAAAAAAAAAAAACTATCTCTGATCCTCTTACACGCGCGCGCAACAGAAGAAAACCGAAGAAATAAGTATTCGTTCTTAAATCGTTGGCCGTAATACTTTTTGGTTAGTAAGTCATTTTAAAATCCATTGCCTCGTCTCCCGTGCCGAGAAGACCGAAGGAGAAATGCGAGAAAGACGTGTCCGCGGCGATTGCGTCGTCGCGTCCCGTCACATCAATCGATAACGCGTTAACGCGGTGGAAAACGTGTTTTACTTCTTTTTCTTTTCATTTCGCGCAACCCCTTCAATGTGTTCAATTTTTTTCTCTAGTCGTGGATTACGTTATGCGTAAATAGAAATAAAGTTCGACAAAAAAAAAAAATAGCCGTATAGAATAGACAATATATTGTGTTATGCATTTTGTATCGACCGACGACATACAATATTGAGATACAGTGTAGACATAGACAAAACGATATATAGTTATTTACAAGGGATGTTATTGCAAGTAAAACAGAAAGTTCGGCACGTCGTAACATTTGATATATTATCGTGTATAACGGTGGATTACAAATGAGACGTAGTAGAAAAGAAGAAAAAATTCCCCCCTCTAAGCCGACGCGTTATTGAATCTGAACACACGTTATTTGATATACGTTATTATTACAACGTTATTTGATTTTGAACATTTGACTATTCTCTTCTAAACAACACTGTAAAATATTATTTGTTTTTTACGGAATAATTATATTTTTGCGGATCATTTATGCGAGTGGCTTTCGTTAAAATATGTTTAACCCGTTAACGAGAAGACAATACGTGACACGTGTACACACGATGGGATGAAAAAAATCACGGGCCTTTGTTTCAGCGTTTTCATTGCTCGTTCCAAATGGAAAACCTCGAGTGAGAATATTATACGAATTCATCGAAAACGTAAACTCTACGTAATATAAATACACTAATAAACAATATTCGTTCACGACTCCCCAATCATTACGGAATACCCGAACAACGTTGTCTCGCAAAGCTAGTTATTATTATTATTATTATTATTATTATTATTATTATTATTATTATTATTATTATTATTATTAATAATAAACAACGACATTTGGTATACGAACTCTCTCGGACTTGCATCAAATATTTTAACTCGATGTCGCGCAAATGGTCAAATCTGTCGTTTAGATAAAAAAAAATACATATATATATGAAGATGATGAAATTGAAAATATACGAACACGACAAATTAAATTTTTTAGACAAGGCGAATTTAAGATTCGGTCGGTTCAGAAAACAATCCACTCTATCCTGCAGACTCCGCGGTTTATTTATGTTCCACGTCGTCGTGAATTCTACGAGGTGTCAAACAAAACGATTTCCCATGTTAAACGTATATATGGATAAAATAAATTACGTACAATCAATCGTTAATGCTGTGTGAAAATTTTCGACCACAGGACTAAAGCGATATTGGACTGTTTATGCATTATACTCTTTATAAAATATTCGTTGTACTTCTATATATATATATATATATATATACTTAATTTAAAAAAAATACTGAATTATTTGAAATAAACAATACGCGTAGTAATAAACGTGAAATTGGACTGATCGACACGTAATTATAGACTTTGTCAGAGAAAGCTCATTAATATTCTATTATACAGGTATGTATATATTAAATGAATCATCAAACGAACGGGAATTAATTTTCAAATCGATTACAATTATAGTGGGCGACTGCGCGAAGTTTATATAATATGCATTTTAATGACGGCCAGTTCATTAAATTTTCAAACGAACGATTGATATATCTGAAAATGTAGACAACGACGGTGGTATATCTGCGAATATAATAATATAGTAGACAACACACGAATTTTCTAATACGAATTATATATTTACCGTTCAGGGTTACACGTTTATAATTTCGACGTGTTCAAATAAAACAATAATATTGTATGTCTTTCATTCATAAATATTTTTTTTTTTAAGAATTCAATTACTATTTTAAAAAAAATTATATATAACACGGAATTTTCACAATGTGTTATATAACACGTATTAAATACGTTGTTATAGCGCATTATTGCACGTACAGTTAAATTCGTCGAAAAAAAGCGTGAGCAATTTTATTCTTACAATACGAGATAAGTTCGAAAAGTAAATTACGTTTTACGATAAAAAAAAAAAGTTTTTATTAAACAAATGTGTAATGTATAAACATTACGTTATTTTTCAATACGATTTTCACTGTATTCCTTCGACAATTATTAATGTGTTTAATAAACATTCAATTCGTTCGCATTATTAATTAATTCTGATCAACGAATTCCTCATTCCCAATTTCATGTTCAAAAAAAAAAAAAAAAGAGACGATAAATCATTATTAAACGCTAGACGAAAGAATCTCCCGTTTTCTCCGAATTTCATTTCACCTTCGCGCATAAAATCATTATTAACTAAAAATAGTAGATGATCATTCAACCGTCGAATCAACTCATCAAATTTTATCCGCTTTATTCCGCAAATTCGACGACGGATATTTGTCTATTGCAGGTTTGGTGATGATGGTATTCCATTCATTCGGGAAACGGTTTACAGGCCGCAGTACATACACAATTGAATTCTTATTTAATTTATATCAATAAACGCCCATTTCGAGGTGTACGAACGAGAAAATATATAAACCCACCGCCTGCGCGAGTAGTATAATTTTTTGTAAAATAAAATTTTTCTATATATTATTACTCGTGATCATACAAAACGATTAAATTCAATTAACGGTCGATGTAAGACATCGATCAACACGTCCAAAGAGTTTATCTAATCATAATATATATATATAAATCGTTCTGTATCAACCACAGATTTACTTGTGTGAAAATGAGCCTGTCAGGTGTTGCACACCTCTGAACGGCGAACATCGAGCAACATTAATTATTTGAGAATTCGCAATAAATACAATATCATATTGTTCATCGTCCTCTCCTGTCGTTTA
The DNA here is from genome assembly GCA_032441825.1 of Chaetogeoica ovagalla. Taxonomy (NCBI): domain Eukaryota; kingdom Metazoa; phylum Arthropoda; class Insecta; order Hemiptera; family Aphididae; genus Chaetogeoica; species Chaetogeoica ovagalla. Next base: position 8,621,775 of record CM063735.1, on the reverse strand, counting down.
TGGTTATTATTGCGCGCAAGTATTTTTCAACAAAAACGCATATTTCTGGAACGTATTATAAACGTCGAGAAAGCCGCGGCGTTATGTAAACGAAGTATGTCGATGTTATATGGAATATAAAAATAATATTGGGTAAAAAAAAAAACATATTTTAATCGTAATGAAAATATATAAGCGAAACGATTTTGCGAATAAATTTCACGAAGTCGTATTACTTATAATACGTATACCGGCGGTAACAGTATAGGAATAATGCAGCAATGTATCTATACGCGTCATTGTTAATAATAATAATAATAATAATAATAATAATAATAATAATAATGACAATTGTGAATGAAAAACGATTGACGAAACGATGTATTATTATATAATAATTATTCTAGAAATTATTTTTCTTATACAATTCGATGATCGAATTGTGGGAGGGAAAATATGGTTTTTTTTTCTTTTTAATTGTACGTATAATTTATTAAACGAATAAAACGTATATATTTTTTATTTTCATTAGAAAACAATTCAGGAATATTATTAAACCGGAATTTAAACAGTAGGAAATACGCATAATAATAATTTATATTTTTATATATTGTATCGCGTGTATTTCGTTTATACCAGGTGAAAATATTCGCGCGGGGGTTACGACGAATTTTATTGTTGTTCTCGGAGCCAGATTTTATATATATATATATAGATATTACGCGCACAACACACTATATTATTATTATATTCCATGAAATCGATTATTATTATTATTATTATTATTATTATTATTATTATTATTATACGGCCGTCGTTCGTTTCGTTCGTATTTGTCACATTTTTTTAATGGTATATACGAGAGTAATAACGATTTTTTTTCTCTTTTTTTTGTTTGCCGTTCGAGGAACGACGGACGAAGAGACGTTATTATATTCGTCGGCCTGCCAATTATCGTGAGCAAGTCGCGAAATGAAAAAAAAAAATTACGCGTATATACACGGAGCTGGCGGTACTGGCGGCGCGGCGCGTGTTAAATACGAGGAAAACGGGGCGCGTAAGGGGGTCAATAAAAATAAACGAGCGGTCTATACACACGCACACCAACGCCAGTAAATATAATTTCATTTTCGCGCGTATACCGCGTTGTATTATTTTATAAATGTATCCGAGAAAAGCCGTATATAATGTAGAAAGAAGAAAAAAATCACTCTTACACTTTTTATTTATCCGTTAAAAACACGAGAGACGTCGATAGAATCGTATCCGAATTATACCATCGTAACCGTTATTCGATTTTACACGCGCGAATCTATGTGATAATTTCCCGTGTTTAAGTGCGAAGCCCAACGAGAACAACACTCAAATAGCGACATAGCTTTTATCCATTCGGCGACAGGACTAAAACACCATCCACACCAAGTTGGATTACGAAGGTGGGAAAACGAAACGAAATCGGATGATCCTATTTCCACCTACAACTACCTGGCAAAGATCCACAGCGGAACCTATGGAAAACCATTAATGGAATGAGAGCAGTGGTAGCCAGAACGAAATCAAACGTGGTAAAATGGAGATTTAAAAACGAAGGAGATGACAAGTGTGATTGTGGTGAACGCCAGACGGACGGACCAAGTGTACGTCTGTACCGATCGTTACTTATGATATGATTTATGACTGCTGTATGTACACATACCCGTTGTTTTTACTTTATTATTTATTTTATGTTTGTTTGTTTGAATAACCCTAAAATGTGAGTTATTAACAATCATAACTTGTCACGAGGAGTAGAAGACCGTTATTTGTACTCGTCGGTTTTACCCGCGCGAATCAAGGTAGGATAATTCCCAACGAATAATACGATCCGATTGAAACATTTACTGACTGTACAGTGTTTTCCTTTTTTTTCGTCATTTATATTTTGTAGTAAATATCTATATCTGTATACCATCGAATTGGAAATATCATAATAAATCCAAAAGACGATATAGGCTCGTTATAACTTACTACTCTATATTTTACGACAATACAATATTATAAAAATAGTACCTACGCGTACATTTCGTTTTCGTTTTCGTTTTTTTTTTGTTTTCTCCGAGAAAAATTCATAGAGAGATTTCAGATTATATATATATAAAAAACACTCGAAAACACAACTCTACCCGATGGGGGAGGTTTCGTAGAATTTAAAGGTTGTGTCCTGATGACAGGGTGTGGTGTGTAGTAAAAGTCAATTCGTGTCACGGGCCACTCCTTTATTGCAGCTCGTTCGTGGGTGGATACTATTTTATATATTGCATAGACGTAACAAGAAGAAAATAATAACGATGAATAATAAAAATATTTTTTTCTTTATAAAACATATAACTGAATTATGTATAGGACGCGACTTAACGGAATAAAAAAATAAATCGTTTATTTGTTATTAGTGTTTTTCGCGTTGTTTCCCCCCATTTAGAATTTTATTGGCACGATACTATTTCTTTTTCACAAGAACACATTAAAGGATCCGATGTGTAAACGTATGTGTAAAAAAAAGAAGCGAATTTAACCGAATTCAGGCGGGCACGTATGAGGTGGTCTATTCTAAAACAGCTTCAACTACCATAAGTAGGTCGTAACACACTGCACGCGCGTTTTTATACGTTTATCGGCTTCGTCGCGCTCCCTTCGATTTACCACCATTTGTACGGAAAGGAAAGAAAAAAACCAAATTAATTTACCAATAACTCTTCCACGATATACATTTTTATTATTATTATTCCTCGTGTCCACCGACATTTATCAAATGTATCAAAGCGTCTTTTCGTGATATAAACACGATGATATTAGGTAAGCAACACTCCCGCCCGTTTGTCCCGGCAACGAGAATCCGAGCAAAAAGAAAATAATAATATAAATAACGAAATAAAAGAAAGTATATATGTATGATATGTATATTCAGAAGGGCAAAATACTAATACGATTGCGCGAACATAATTTAATGTTGCCGGGATATACGCGAAAATATAATGTACTCACGTATTTTTAAGAATTTATATAAACATATCCTTCGAGCACTTAAACCGATTGAAAGTGAACGTTTACCTGAAACAAAACGAAGAAAAAAAATAAATAAAAACCGCGAATGCGTATAGTATATAGTATTATATTATATGATTTCGTTTGAATCGATATGATACGTTAAAACAGACGCAATGACAGTCGGATATCGTTGGAAAACAGAAAAAAAATACCGACGAATATTATTATATAATCGATTTATATGTATATATACCTATATCATTTTCGTATTCGGTGTGTGTGTGTGGGGGCGGGTTACACGCTTTAAAATATATAAATAAACGATTCCTTTTATTGTATATATATATATATATATATATATATATATATATAGACGTCATTTAAATAATTTATATACAGTGCGTTATATCGTATCTTTAAAGAAACGAGAGGGGAAAAAAACCATTTCGAAAACGTATATAAAAAAAAAAAAAATATGTCAATTATATTTTATAGATACAATTGTTATATTTATATAACAATAAATTTAATAAAATTAAATACAATAAATTAAATTAACGATTTCGAATCAATATCGAATGCTGTACGAATCGACGAGAAATGAGAGTGGAGGAGCACGCTCCTCTCATTTTATTTCCGTTCGATTAATTTATCAATATAATAAATGCGCACATTACACGAAATTCGATCGGGCGCGCTGCTTTACGCATTCGGTGAGGATTTACATTTTTGATGAGTCCTAATAGATGCCAAGTCGTGAATACAAATACAAATTGATTAATGTCTGCCGCGTTCACAGACGAATGCAATGAAATTTTAAATCGCGTATATTTACATTTATCAACGTTTTCCGCGTATGAAATTGTGTATAACTTTAAAATTTCGTTCCGCGAACACAGACATTTATAATAATGTGTACAATACGATTTTACGTGGAAAATATTAAGCAATAAATTATTTTTTTGCGAATTATGTAATAATATGGCGAACCCATTGGATTAAAACCAGCGAGATAAACACATAACCGGTAATGTTCGCAGTATAGATTTTTTTTTTAGTTCAGAATTACAATTTTTTTTTTTTTGTACTCGACAACGAAAAACTAATTTCTCTTTAAAAAAAAAAAAATATATATATATATTATATATCCGTAATTCGATAATTTACACGAGGTTTATCGTTTCTATAATAATATGACATACATTTTGAACAAACGTATGACGTTCGGACGAGAGTTGTGTAGTACATATTATTACGTTTCAGCACTAACACGGCAACTATGAGAGGTAACATAAACAGCGTCCGAGAAATAAAAACATCTATCGTTGTACCGATTGTATGTATTAGTTAGCAGCAGTTGAAATGCGAAACGGAGTAGATTACTCTTGTCCATTCGTGATTCGCTCGTAAAGTCGAATTTGTATAAAATTCACATTTGAATTAGATCGACACGAACGGTCGAAAGAAAACCGTCTAAAATTTGTAGAAACGTGGCGTATCGATGAAAATGTATTATGGAATTGTCTTTTAAATAAAAATCGTGTCGATAGTATTTTTTTCTTCTTAATGACGATTGGATTTTCATTGCCAAATGACGTGTCACTTTGTTCCCAGAATCTCGAGTGTCTTTTACGAATAATTACCGTTTTAGTTATTTATTTATTTTTTTTTTTTTTTTTTGTCGTATACGTGGAAACAGAAAAATCGTAACGTGTGGTAAATTATCGATGCACGCGCTGGTTTGTTATAACGTTACACGAGCACTGTAACACGAGTGTGGACGCACCAGAAAAATAGAAAACAAAAATAAACGCCTCCCCGGCGAGTTAAATTATTCTTATCAAATTTAAACGGAATCGAATGTGACGACGGGTATATATGAAATCGTATTTAGCTCACATTCTCGTACAAAAAGTTGTTTTTCTTTTTATCGACGTTCACAGTAAAAACTTATATATATATATATACCTGCCCTATAGTATTCGATTATTCATGATTCATTAAAATTACTGTTCGACCTACGCGCGCGATTTTATTCGTTGAAGTTTTCAATACAGATTGATCGAAATACAAGTTTTTGTATAGACTTTTTTTTTTTCTAACCAGAGGAGAATTCATAAAAATCGAGTCGACGTTTATGAATAACGCACGCGACAGTAAAAAAAATAAAAAAAAAAAAAGAATAAATAAGACGAATTTTCTTTCATAACTCGATATTTTTTTATAACCTAATCTGATTCTACGACAATTTTTTCCTCCCGGTTCACGCTCGTGCGTTTGACTCACATCTGAAAAGGAACTGGAATCGATTACATTTTTACAATATATATATATATATATATAAATATCCTGACATTTCCCCTTTTCTGTTCTGCACTTTAAAAGCGAGAGCAAACGAGAAAAAAAAAATTGAAAAACACTTTCTATAAAGTATATATATATATATAATAATAATATAGTTGTCACACAGTCATACACACGGTGAAATATCCGCTGCCCGTGACAGGTCCTCGGAGAGTGCGACTACCCGGGAATCGACCCCTGCAGCTCCGTGTGTATAAGCAGTCGTGAGGAAAAATGTTCCGAGTAGAGTGACCGACGAGTTTTGTCGTTTTTGAAAAACGAGAAAAGCGTAGGGTTTCGAATGTTTCTTTTTTTTTTGTTTTTGATTTAATAAAAAATAAAAAAAACCACGACGGTCCAAATACGAATGCTGCACACACACACACACACACACACACACGAAACAGTTTTCGAGTACGAAAAGATGGTAAGGGGTGTGGTATATTTCGAGACTATCACAATAACATATTATTTTAGATACGATAATACATGATACACATAGTCATCCATATAAAAAAACGTATATTTGAAATAATACATATATATATATATATATATATATATATATATACACGACTGTATAAAAATATTAGAGTATTGTATGCTCTGTGTGAGACGCATAACAGAGATCAAAAAGACGGAGAAAACGTGAAAGAAAAAAAATGGAAAGAAAGAATTCATAAAAACGAACGTTTCGTAGACGACGCGCTACTCAAAGAGTCCGGAGATTCGATTGTTCGAGAGTCAAATGGACTTATCTGAAATAGGATTGAGAACCGAGACAATGCAATTAAGAATCGTTTGACACGTGAACTGTGAAAATACAAAATTTTAAATTCGTATACTTTTGCATAAGCTGCTGGTGCGCACGTGGGGTTTATATTTTTTGTATCGATATTCCGATGGGTCGCGTCCAATAATAATAATAATTTATTTCTAACATTAACACGCTTGTTGTACTTAGCCGTAAATTGAACGCAACAATTTTTCGTCGAATCCGTGGAAATCTCTAATATACCAAACACAGATGATCATCATCCGAAAAGACGGGAAGGATATTTGATAATAATATATATATATATATATATATATATATCACAACGCGCACGCGAAAACAAAAAAACAAAATTATGAAATCAAAGATCTACTGGCGTACTACACGATAATCAGTCGTTTAAACGACAAAAAAACGTCCGGTCGAGTTAAAACTCGGCGTGGAAAACGCGCAATTAGAATTGCGTTGTGAGTACAAGCGCTGAAAATCTTTCTAAAAAGCGTACGGGGGAGGAAAAATATGAAATATATACGTCGAGACTTAAAAGTATGAGACCTAGAACAGGCTCCCGCGCGTGGAAAAAAACCATATCCCGCAACGTTGCGCAGTTGTCGTGGAAACGGTATAAAAAAAAAAGAAGATTTTTTTTCCAAAGAAAGACAGAGAGAGTGAGAGAAAGAGAGAAAGTAGAAAACGTTATACGTACATAAAAAAAACGACCTTTCGGAGCTGTTATTTTTTTCTATACAATATATTAGCGCACTTGGAAATCGTTTTTCCATAGTTCACGTTAATTATATAGTCTTACGCATATACATATAATACACACACGCACACACACACATTCCGGTAAAGCAAACTAAATAATATTTAATCGACGAGAACACCTGTTTTGCAGTGAAATTCTCCATTCTTCTCGTTCATATTTTTATATCAGCTTTATGTCCCTTCCCTCCGGGCCGGCCATCCATCCCTGAGACTATGTACCACTCCGACCGTTTGAATTTCGGTTACTTATTTTCTGCGCTTTTAATCGCTACACGCGACAGCCGTTACACGTGTGTATACGTATAAACGAAGAGATTCTCGATTGTGCCGGGGCGGGAGAATTCGCTGAAACGTTTTTCGCAATGAAATAATCGTTGAGATAAAAAAATAATCGCGCGAACATTTTTTATTTATTATTATTTTATTTTTTTTTTTTTTTGTAATACACAACAGCTAAGTCTAAGTGTATTTTACTAAATCGATTATAATATTTATTTTTTTTTTTTTTTTTACAGACGAACGGGCGCGCTACGCAGAGATCCACAGAAAACAAAAAACGTAACAACTCTCGTTTTATTCGATACACTCGTATATATTTATTTAATGATAATTACATGGAAATAGTGAACGAGAAATTTTACGGACACACGGTGTTTTGTTGTGACATGTATAATTTTTTAGAAAAACTCCTGCGCATAAAACGTTTGAAAGATTTCCTGTATATGGAAATTGTTTTTAAAAATATTTCGCGATTTGTGACACGCACTGTACATTGGTATAGTTGCGAAAAGGATTCCGTTAGGAACGCAAATGTCGAATAATTATTACGGTACACGTGTATAATCATCGGATCCAAAAGGAGACCGAATAATACGGTAAATGTTACGCAACAGACTCTCTTCCGTTCGTTTCGAAAAACGCGTTTTCGATTTATGAACTGTACCCGTGAACGAACATACCAACGTAATATATTACGAGAGACTGTTTAATTTATTTATTTTTTTTCTTTACCCTATTGCACCGAATGTACACAGCATCCCCAGCAGTTATCACCAGTGCGATTTCCACTTGGCGGCCATGCGTCCCCATTTACGCGATAATAAAACACAATCTGCGCGTGGCGGTCCACTACTTAATTCAGTATACGCATTGTGTATTTAATCCAACACGCAAACTTATTGCCGTACACACGCATTTCCGAGGCACTCTCTAATTACACTCGTATGAGAAGAGCAACGGTAGTCCGCTGCGGCCATTATCATCTCTTCCACCGAAGTCATTTGCTCCTGTAACCCGCTTTTCTTTTTTCCATCCCGAGAGCTTTATTAAACGGGTACGTAATACGTATAGGTATTGTGCCGGCGTTGAAAATAAATTATTACGAGACCGAAATTAAATAATAATAATAATAAATGATAAATGATAATAATAAATAATAAACTGCGCGGAATTTTCGGCATTCCGTTTATCACATAAATGTATATATTATTATTACTATGTACAACATATATATATATATATATATATATATATATATATAGCCGAACGAAAGCAATTTGTATTATAATAGTAAAGTATTTATATAATACATACATACGCGAGGATATTTTCATATAAACGTCGAAAAACACATTTCTGATACGCGCGTACGTAGGTGTGTGTGCCCCGTCGAAACGGCACTCATTGAGATTTAAGACGTTGTTGTATATGCTGGGGAGTTATTATTATATATATATATATTACGACGTTAATACTCGTTTATATTGTAAACAACGAGAGTTAAATTCGAAACAATAAACCGCGCCTTCTCGTCGACAGCTTGCAACAGCAACGGGTCTTTATTATTATTATTTTTTTATTATATAAATACGATAGCTGGGGCACCGTCGTTTATGAGATTGCGAAGAATTATTACGGTGTTTTAATAACGCCGTGGCCATCAGAACGACGGGAAAGCGAAAAAGAAGAAACGAAAAAGGGTACGGAGGTAAAAAAAATAAAAAATAAAAAAAACAACAGACCGTATACTACTTCAGGATATTCTCCATAATTGCTTTTTGTAAACCACACTGAAATGTAAACACCAATCCGCATATAAAATATGTAATACGGTTAATTCCGAATTATTATTCCTCGCGACCGCACAAACGCTCGCGTCCTGCCACGCCCGCCGAGGGCGCAGCGACACCGAAAGTCTCTCTTAAATCGCGTGTACTCACATTCATATATATATATATATTATAATACGAAACAACGTATCGTATAGGCAGACGCACGATGGGACTCGTAGTATAACAATTGAAATTATTTTGAAATTTCGCGGATTCCACGTGACAAGCAGAATCCAGAAAGTAAAAATCACCGCCATCGCGAACTGACGATCAGTTATTTGACACGGACAAAGAGAATTGCTTTTTGTCGACGAACGCGTGATTGTCCGTCCGCGGAGACATCGCATTCATCATCATATTGTGTATTCCGTACGCGTACAATATTCGTTATTAACAGAATTACGATTATTTTCTAAAAAATATATCCGATGAGATTTGAATTTTTTTTAATCGCATTTGCAGAGCGCGCGGCGTAAGCTTTTCCATTATAACTGACGTACTAAATCACCGTTCGAATCCGATTTCCTCCTCATCACCCCCCCCCACCCCCCACCTTATGAGTCTTGCTTATTTTCAGCAAATCACCGACACACGACGCTACGCTCGAAACACCTATTCGTTTTTATTACGTTCTTTTCCTAATTTCCATTTCTGTATTGCCGGGAGAACTCGATACATGAATTACGGGAACACGATTCATTTTTTTTTCTTCAAATTTTACCCGCGTATTTCGCGCAAACAAATAATACGTGTATAATAAAAAAATATTATATTCAAACGACGACGTGACGCCGCGCACAACACCGCCGTGTTTCTTTCTCCACACAGTCGTCGCCGCCGAAGCAGTCTCGTCACTCACTCACTCTCTCTCTCTCTCTCACACACACACACACGCAGTCTCCGATTTTGTTTGATAAGACCACAGTCACCACCCTCCGTCCCGCGGACAAACTTTTGCCGGTATCATCATCGCTCTCCCGTTCTTATTGGTACATTTTTTTTCTCCGTCGCTTTCTTTTTTTTCACTTTCAAATACGTATGTATCGCATATTTATTCGGGAAGAACTATTTTTATTCCCCGGGGGGGGGTGGACCGGAATCCGTTTGTAACTGTAATATATTATTATTTCGCGAGCCGATCGTGACCGGATTTCTGGACTCCGTCGTATACACACACACACCTTTTACTCAAATCTACCAACCCCCTCACATCCCTGTGCCTCTTCGTCCGTTCCGACGTACAAGACGATTTTTTTCCATTGCGCGTCTCTTCTCCCTTTTCGTATCCCCGGCACAGACGGGACGCAGGACAAAAACAGAAAGAAAAAAATAAATATATTAACGACATAATGTAATACGCGGGTCGGAAGAGACGATTTTATAACGCGTGCGCGGTGCGAAGGAACGCGGCGCGTTGTCTTTATTGCGGGCTAAATGGTTTCTTTTCTTCTTTCTGCCGGACCACGGGCATTACGACGGCACGACGTTCAGGACGTTTAAGATTTAGCGTACGGTATTACAGACAGATTATAAAAAATAGTAAATATTAAATGACAAATAGTTATAACTACTTAATGTGCTATTGGTATTTAATCGATAAGCAGAAACGAAAAAAAATAAATAAATAATAAGTAAACCGCGGCCAAATAATTTAAACTAAAATCGGATCCGATTGACTTTTCTCGGCGACGCGTTATTTCTGTTTTCCTCAAATGTAATATCTGTGTTTAGGCGAAACGAGTGAAAACTTTATAAATTAATTCCACTGGCCGGTGAGTACTGCATAAGAAGCGATTGGTATTTCGGTTTTCAAACCGACAATAAAGGGATTGTGTTAAACGAAAAACGAGTTTCATTTGTCGAAATTGCGAATATGAGTATGCGTTACGCGGCGTGTCACTGATACGGTATCGAAAATTTAAAAAAAAAAAAAAAAAAAAAAGTCGCTATAAAAGTTATATTACTCTTATCCGTGTCTTTTACGGTAACGAGTTGTTTGTGTAGAAGATCATTTTTGAAGTTGAAGAGAATATTTGCGCAAGACTATGTGTGTGTGTGTGCCAAGAAATACTCTCGTAGATTCGATAATATTGCGCATCGAGTCGGGTATAAACTCCTCGAAGCCTTTCAATTTGATTTTATTTTATCATCGAGCTATTTGCTCACATCGAATTCGGAAAGGAACGCGAATTATTATTTGACTTTTTTTGTCAATACACTCGTTGTTCCTGTTTTGTTTTTTTTTTTTTTTTTGTTGGTTCTTATAAACTATTGTTTGTATAAAGGCTATTCTCATAATATAAATTGTGTATAATACTATTTCATAAAAATTCCGACTATTCTTCTTTACGTATGAAATGTAAATAATAATTTATCCAAGCGAGTAATACTCGTAAAACATTTAAACTTATCGAATTGAAATATTCTTAAGCACCGCGTGCCATTGCAAGTGAATTCGCTTAGGTTTTTTAACGGTGGCGTAAAAATCCGGTCCGAGTGTGGTGGATTCATTTCGAAACATTTTTTTTTTTTTTTTGCAAACCGATCGTTTCGAAATTACCGCGAAAATGACAAAATCGTATAAAACGTGGTTATATAAAGACAGATAATGTGAACACGACGGTACGGCGGTCTTCTTATTTTTCAGCCGTTCGAACATTAAACCGTTAGAGTGGTGTGGCCTGGGAGGAGGCGGTTGAACGGTTTTTATATTTTTGGCAACGGAACGCGCGAAACCGAAACCCTCAGATTTTGTCTTTAAAAGGCTAAATAAAATACGGCCTCTTTTTTTTCTCATCTCCGCCATCACACACACAAACATTACAGAGAGTATCAATCTATATACAAACACTGCAGTTAGTTTATCGTCTTAATTGAATTCGAATCTGCGGCCAATGTTTTTGTAAAAACGAAACTACGATACGGCGGAGTCGTTCCAATGATTATTGTTATTGGTTTCGAATCCGCGCCCAGCGAAGACACTATTATATAGAGATAAGTTTAGGAAAACATATTCAACACAATCCAATACCTAACCGGCATATATATTTAATCGTAAAAATCGAAAAACGTACCAAACGCACTAATAAAAGTTTTACGCATGAAATTCTCGAAAATACATAGTACGGACGTTATTATTACGTTATTGTTTTTGCAGGCTGTACAACATGATGACGACGTACATCATGTCGTATCCGCCTAATCGAATAACGCGTGTTCTCGGTGTTCTTTTCAGACGTTCCTGAGTAGAAATATTTTTCTAAAATTCTGGACGATCAATAGTATGGGATTAAAAATGATTAAAAAAAAAAAAAAAAAACCGCAGACGTTTTATGCGATTATACGCGCGTAGCGATTGAAAACGGCGTTTTAACGATTCGAGTGGACAATAACAGCGACGAAAACGATATTATTACTCTATATAAATTCGTTGTAAAGCGCATTTGCTTTCTCTCCTCTCCCGAATTTACAATTGAATAACACGCCGTTTTCGTTCGTTGTTAACGTATTGTTGAAAATATAAAAAACGTTTCCGAGAATAATCATTAGACACGCGGAAAAAAATATACTTCGAGTCGGATTCTTTTTTTTTATATATCAACGGATAAAGAACTTTATGTACTTATGAAGACTTCAATAAAGGCATCCGATACATTTGTGATTTGTTCGAAAAGGGAGATACGTATTAAAACAGACGATATAAGTTAAAAAAAAAAAAAATAGTAGATACTTATTTATATCGAATTTACGTGTTAAAACAACGAAATAACGCTAAAAACAAAATTTACACTCGACGCGACCAGGAGGTAAGAAAACGAAACACCCCGTAAAACACATAACTATATTATTTTTTTGCACTATTATGGTTGGTCGGTGTACGAGGGATGTAGTGATCAGATTACATTTAGTCATTACTGACTCAGAAGTCTGCGCACGCCTAGGAGTGTTTATTATATGTTGTATTTATCGAGCATGTGTGGTGGTGTGCTCAGTGTATGAGCTGCAGTATAAAACATAATTTTTATTTCAATAGTCGCTATTGTCTTGCGATCGTAACAAACGAAACGATTATTTTATATTTGCATATACACACACACACACACATACTCAAACGTATTTTCATAATAATTCATACGCGGAATTCCAGGTTTACTGTAAAGTGTAAAACAACGATTACGTATAAATTCGCATGAAAAAAAAATAACACCATAAATAAGCCGTATAATATCGTTGCGTGGTTACTGAAATTGACTACAACGGTGTAAAACAGACGAGTGCGCGTGTAAAAATCACACGAAAATCGAAATATAACGTAGAACTTAATATATATATATATACATTATAGTGTTATAATATCATGGAATGTCGAACGAGCGGTCAAAATGAGTTTCGCGTTTTGCGCGCGTGAAGTGTCCCGGTGGTAAACGTATATTTTTACGCGCCCATACGACAATAACGTATACACAGGTTAGGTTATATCGTAGTCTATTTAAATACGTGGAAATAATTTACTCGCGGTATTACTCGCACATAAATACGTAACGTACAACAAGTCACGCGAAACACTCCGTAGGAATTATAAAATATTATTTTCACGCGACGAACCAACAATACGAAATTCAGTTGTTATTCGCGCGACGGTGATATGTCCTGTGCGTATAATAAAAAAATTACGACAACGTTATCAATCGACGCGAAAAGATTGTTAAAATACGTAGGCGTATGGTATATTTTTTTTAATTACGATTTTTAAACACTTTTCTCGTTTTACACGTCATGTTTATTATTATGTATATATATATATAATAGTCAATAATAATAATCGACGTTAGTTCTCCGCTCTTGAAAAAACGCACGTTTTATTAACCATTCTTGTTTAGTTAATATTTCCATAAGATTTTGTAATTTTACGAACAGGATTAAAAAAAAACCCCACAACAACGAAATCGGATGAGTTCCAAACGAATTTTTCTTGTGGGTAAAATCAAATGTTTAACGGAAAAACGTTTTTGAATCGTGTAAAAAAGAAAAAAAACGTACGGTACAAGTAATACAAGCGCGGTGTTTCGAGAGTCTCGGTATAGTTATCGTTGTGTAATGGAATCGCGCGCTGACAATGCGTCCCCCCCCCGCCCCAACTCGGTCGATTGTGTTTTACGACGACACACGCGACGGCTTTGGAAAGAAAATTCTGTCGGAGGCTGCCGGAGCGCCGGGAAGAGTATATATTTTATCCGTCATCACATCAAACCGATCATGGTGAATGCGAAGATTTTTTTGCCGTCGCTATTTATTCACAGCTGCGCACGTCTTAAAATCGTGCTTTCAATGTCGGTCCTCGACGAGTGTATCGCGTTCTAATAATGTATACATACCACACGCGCTACAGAAATTTTAAATTTTTTGGAAAAAAAAACCCCCCGATTACCACACCATCTGTATTTGGAAAATTTCATTCGTCTTTCTTTCTACGTGTACGAATTGGAATTTTCGATCGAGTTCTCCATTTGAAATAAGCGATAAGAACACAATGTTCACGTCTTTGCTAGAATCGAACGTAATAAGAAAAAAAAGAAACGAATAACGGTAATACTCGAAAATGAAAATTTTACAGCGCAAAATTTTCGTCGCGTTATCCACAACGCGGGCCTCTATCATCTGTAAGTGCACGCGTATTCTCGATATCGTATACGTGTGTATATAGCGTAGTAATAACCTGCCACGAGGCTTAGAATCCAATTCACGGAGGGCGATCGAAATCTGATTATACAAAATAGAGAACGACGACGGACGTAGTTAAGCACGTAAACTTTATAAGCAATAATATTATAGTACGTAGCGATATACCGAGTCCCATTAACGTCACCTATCTAAAACCTACCACTGTCGACCCCGCTGCTGCACTCGCGGCGGCCATCAGTTTTGGCCAATCCCTCTCACTCTCACTCTCTCTCTCTCTCTCTCTATCTTGGCGCTAAACTTTAATCAACTCGTACCCAAAGGGATATATGCGCACGTACAAAAGGATAGAATATACTATATATATATATATAAAATATAGAGGATGGAATACTATTTCTAAGAAAGAGACACGTATATAGTGATGTGTGTGTGTGTGTAGTGTTAGAGAGAAAACGATGCCTCAAAGTTTCTCCTCGTCGTCTATATACTCTTGTACAGAAGATATAGCTGTCTTCTGTATACACTATATATATATATATATACCGTGGCAGTTTGTACAACCGAATTATATAACGCTAACGATTTTCTCGATTCCTCTCGTCTTTTGAGAGTTTCAAAGGTTAAGTTGGTAACAGATAACAAATTATACGCCCCGTCGCTGTTCTGGTATACAAAACGAATATATATCTGAAGAGGTCAAACGGTTGGTTGAACTTTACCTATATAACGTAATATGTCCATCTGTATACACACACCACTCAGCTACGGGCGAATAATATACCATACCGCCAATATATATAGCGGAGGAAAATTAGTGCGGATTAATTCGGATCATTTCAATATATATATATAACGACGACGAAATACGTTTGAAACCGAACTGGCTGAAACGAACGAATCACGTGCACAGGCAGGCAAGTGAGTACGAAATATATGCCGCGTGTAGGAAACTAATGTATTTCTGGGCAGTGATGGCGCAGAAAGATCTATCGCCGCAACGCGTAATTACTCAATGACGGAGAAAATTAAGAGCAATAATACACAGTTACCGCCGCGTACCGCATTTTTCGGAGGGATTCGATGTAATCTTCATCACTTTATATAAATATATATATATATATATATACAACGGATGATCCGTCAGTGCCATCAAACCGTCAATAAATATGGTTTTTTTTTTTTATCTCTTTTTATTCAACCGAGAAAAAGACGAGAAACCGGATAGTATTGCCAAAAACCGAACGAAATCTCTTCACGGACAATACATATTTTTCACAGGTTGGCCATAGTATTTTTCTACACACGTTTATTGTTTCAAAAATGGTGATTTGTTTGAACGACGAATTGTGTTCGACATTGACGTTTTCGAAAAGGCATTTCAGGTGGAACACCGATCATGACATAAACGACCATTTTATAATATATCATCCATGACCATTATTGTTCGTGTAACGAATGTAATAATTTAATTGCTAAAGTCCGTGTCATTTACTTTTTGACTTTTAAGTTTATGCTGGAAAAAAATTCCTGCTCACGGGCCGGGTGCATTATTACCGCAACGTCCTAATTCTTATTCCCATCATACAGATATCGGAAGACGTTCGTTGAATATAACGATGACCTGGAGGTTTTCTACGTATTCCAATACGAAAACCACACGAAAAAACTGTGTATTTCCATACCGAAATCGTTCTAACAGAGTAAAAACTATAGATCCAAAGAAGGTGTATTCGCGAGGTACTTTGAGAACGATTAAAAAAAAAAAAAAAAAACCCGAAGAACAAAATCGCACTAATACTTGAAGGTAACACAATCGAATCGTATCTGTGTTCAGATCGAGCCGGAAAAGTATTCTATTTTTTTTTTTTTTTTAATGCACCCGGGCGAACAGATATATATTAATAAGACACGCGTACAATAAATCTAATACCGACCAAATTTTAGATCGAAAAACAACATGTCGCGTTTGCGATTCGCTGCGAATCGTTGCTATAATTCATGATGATTTCTCGTTCTTCAATCGTAAAGTGCGGCGAATTCACCATGCCTACCGTTGAATCAGGCAACGATGCGCTATGATGAAGACAACCGTGTTTTTTTTCACTCCCAATGGTAAATGACACGAGCTGCGCTGTATACCACAGGTATATAAACAGAAGGAAATACGTCTGTATCGGAAACGGTGTCTTGGCACAAGATTTATAAATGTGTGTGTGTACTGAGTAAATACCCCGGTAACCTTTAATACCGTTATCGCTGAACGTGCTGGCTATAGCGGTGATGGTGGTGGTGGTGATGATTTTGGAACGGTTCCAAAGCGTACCCAATGACATCAACACCGGTCGATTATTATGGCCGTGAAGCACAAATATATACGATTATAACGCGACGAAAATCCACAATCATTTGTTATATGTACTCCGGTGCGAGCAAGCGGTTGTTGATGTTTTATTTGTACATTTCACTTTCCCCCCTAGAAATCATTTGTGTGCGTCGGTTCTGCTAGAGTTAAAACTGCTAAGTGGTCCGGGAAATTTTCATCCCGCTTTAATATACGCACGAATGCGTAATTCTATAATAATTCGAATTTTGTAAACGCTCGGTGTTTACGAAAATCGGAAAAGCTTAAAATAATATATGTATATATATAACTATCGTAATCGAAAAAACATATTCTTTTTTCCTTTTCCATTTTATATTAATAAATTATACCCCGCGTATTACGGCGTTTCATTTCAAAATAACTACTGCGCTAATCTGTATAATAATTTACTGCTACACACATTAATTGACGATTTGTTGGATTGCGTTTGCAGGTGTCGCTATTGCGATCGAGTCGCACAACAGACAATAAGGTGCGGAAAATAAAAGACGCGTTATAGTATGTTTTTTTTTTTTGAGCGCCGGGGCAATTTGTCGCGAGAGTTTCCAACGTATCCGGAAATAATTCAAATTCGATATAGTATTTGTTTTCCTCGGCCATTTTCGCATCCGATATATTTTCACAATTATTGTTGCGGAAATATTTCTGCACGGCAATGGCGATTACACATGATGCTCGAGGGGGGACGAAAATGGAGTCAACTCCCTCTACCAATGAAATATCGACACCGAAAAATAATAACAAGAAAAAAAAAACTGTTTGAGAATCCATAATGTTTCTAATCTGCAAAACGTAGGGAAAGGAAGAGCACGTTCGGTGAATTCACAGTGACGCAGTAGACGATCTTTGAAGTCGCGTATAGTAATTCAACGTATTTTAATCGAACACCCGTGTATGGACAATGATATTTTAATACGAACTTGTCGCGCCTAAAAATTTCGATATTTAAAATTGTAAAACGTACATAATTCGTGCCGTAACATCGTACAATCAATTGAACGCATCGTATAAAAGCAGTGAATACACGTAATATTACTGTTAATTTTGTAGATGTGTTTTTATTTTTTTATTTCAGTATAATTCAGTTTCTCACTCGTTTGTTGTACCACATTGTCTGTTGTACTCCCCTCGTCGCTCATCATCACGTGTGTTATATTTTTTGTGCAAAATTTCTTTTTCGTTTAACGTTCGTCGTCAAAATACGCGCGTCGTTTTAAATTATTTTTTCATAATCGTTTATTAATTCATCGTAGTGCAGTTGTCGTCGTTGCGTTTTTATCGCGGCGTTTATCGAATATCCGTTATAAAATTATATGCGAACAATTGTCAAACAGTTGTGTTCGTTCGATTTATATTTTCGTTCCATAAGTGATGTACTCTTTTTGTTTTTTGTACATTGTCGTCGTGGCTGAAATATCCGTCGTAATAATTTGTTACGTTTTGCACGAATTGTGTACAGATTTATCGTCTCTGATAAACGAATATAACGTGACTGAAACTCCAGGGTCCACCTGTATCGCCTCGCAAGATATCCGCCACTGCTGCACGAACGTCTCACGCGTTCCGTCAATGCAAACCTTCCGATAATTTAACGTTCATTCCGTGTCGCGCGTGTGAATATTATTGATTCCTATAGAGTAAAACGTCGCATTTTATCGAAGAAAATCAACAAGAAAAATTCTCTATAAATACCCGAGCAATAAATTTCGTGGTAATAGAACTCTTATGACGGATAACGGAACGAAAACGGACGCCATTTGCGCACATGTTCCCCTCGCAAATACTATAGGATGGCGGTGAAAACGAGCGACGACGAGTCGGCGACGGTGTCCTTTTTTTTTGAAGAAGAAGGCACGCGGTGTACGCGTTATGTCCACCGGTGGCGAAAACTATTATTCTTTATTTTAAACCCGACAGTCGCCGCGTTCTTCGTATTTCGTTCACTTTCTAGGTTACATTTTTACGAATATACGTACACATACAATGTACATACGTTCAAATATATCGCGCACACGGTGTTTATCGCTTTTTTTCGCCCCGGAAACAGTTCCCGACGATAGTTACATCTCTCTGCGTACGCACGTTTTTACATTTTGCTCTCTTTTTACGTAATTTTCCGTCGCCTCGGCGAATGTCAACGACGTATGTGTGTGTGTGTGTGTGGCGGCGACGTGTTGACGCACAACAGAAGGCGAAAAATTAGATAATAATTTATTGCGTTACATGTGTTACAGGGCGAGCCGCCGAGGAAACGGAAAAATGTCCAATAACTCTCACAAACATTTTAGAAAAATGTTATTTTTAATTTTCGTTCTGGCGGAAAGCATAGTGGAAAATAATATGCAAGAATCTAAAATCTCGAATTAGGATTCTCTGCAACATCTCCATCCATGGGAATCAAAGCGATCTCGAATTCTCTTCTTCAACTGGAGACTCGTCTTTGCTATTTTGAAATGGCCCCACACGAATAAATCACACGCCGACAAGTTAGGTGACCGCGGGGGCCAATGCACTGAGCGACGATCAGATTATCCGAAGAGCTACCAACTTGAAAACCTTTCTCGTCTCGACAATCCGTGGTTTAAGCAAGACGGAGAATTCATACTGTCAGACCATCAATGTCAGCGTTTTGGTAATCAATTTGTCATCTCATCGTGAATAATCACGATAACCGTGATGATGACGGTAGGTGATTGTGATACAAACGAGGTCGCATGTGATCTCCACCGTATTCTCTTCGTTTGCTCATCGCTATCCTCTCCTAAACTATTATTAAATCTTCTTTCCCGTTTACGCTCTCGAGGCTCTCACATTTCCTGACATTGATTTATTTCTAAACATCCGTTCCCAATCAGTCGCATATCCCTCACGTACTGTTTTGTTCGCTGAACCCCGGATTCTTAATTTAACACATAGCATATAATTATTTTAATTGTATTTATTAATTCGTTCTGTTACAATAATATTTTACGTATATAAAGGCGAATTAAAAATGAAACATTTCAATCGATTGCTGATATTTCCAGGACACAATTATTATAACGCATTATAATATACACATAATATTAAACATTATGAATCTATATAGAGACGTTTGGCACGGAAATTAATAATAATATTATTTAAGTACCTTGGCTGTATATTATAAGGATATTCCGGAGAGTCCTGTCGTCGATCAATTTATATATATAATAAAATTCCGCGCGAAATGGCGAAAATAATTTTGACAAGTTTCGAGGACGAAAAGTTTTTATTATTATTTTTCTTTCATTTTAATATAAATATATACGTATTATATAATAATACTTGGAGAGCTTTGTGGCGAGTATTTCGCTTATTCAAAAACGTTTATGTATCGTACGCGCGCGCATTAAGCGGCCTATTATTTTCAATACACTTTTTACACTTTTTGAATATTTTTTTTATATATGCTGTAAACAACGGGGCGAAAATAAAATAAAACACATACCATGAATGTTCTGCCGGAAAAGTTTAAAAGTAACTTCATTGTATTACATATAATGTTCAGGAACCGATAATATCGAATCAAAAGTCAAAAGTATTGAGAGTGTATTTTTTCCGAACGTGAAATTAAAAGAGAATTTTCAAACTATATATTATGTGTGTTTATTGTTACCGGCAAACCGTTTAATATTTAAAGAAAAATTATATTCATAATGTACAAATAATTTAATATTTTAATTTATTTATAAATATGTATGTTATATTTAGGTGTATTGCTCAATTATTTATTGTAGCGTATTATACGAGTGACATTTCAAATCGTGTAAAATATTATTTTTTTACACGCAAACTATTTCTTTTTTTTTTTTTTTTGGTTTGATATTGTGATTTGTGTGTGCACTTAGTAAAACATTGTCCCGTTTATAATTGGGTTGCTATGTGGTCCACACAAGGCAAATGTATCCAAAGAGACATTTAATATATAGAAGATTTTAAAACGACCTAACTGTTACGTTACAATTTTCAATATTCGCCGTCGTTATATTAAACGCACTTTACGAATTACACTAAAATATAATTTATACACTTGTTTATTTGAGAAGGTTCAGTATTCTATAGAATGCCTACTTTGTCGGTAACGTATATAACTATATTTAACACCGCGCTTTTCGCAGCAACAGTGCTCAACAAATATTTATCTGCAGACGATATTGTTTATTATGTACACGTAATAATAGTTTTTTTAACGTTCGAGTGTGCATGGGATTAGGCATGGCTTTTAAAACAAATCGAATGTATTGTAAAATAATAATAACAATAATAATATAATACGAACTGACGATAAAAACTAATGTTACGACGTCGTAAAACCGACGTGTAAAATACGGTTGACCGAAAGTATATGCTATAAAGAATACTAGGCTTGGCATTTAATAGTTAGAACGTTCGAAGTTAGAAAATACTTTAATCAGTAAGTTTTGACTTCATTTATAGTTACCGGGATTCAAAACTCAATTTTTTTACACGATATATTTTTATAGGAAATGAAAAAAAACAACGCGCGAGACATTGGTTGTTACTCGATTGTAAAAATCTATAAAATCATTGACATTTCATCTAAAACAAAAAAATAAATAAATAAACGTAAGCGGCTTTTCGGATTAAAAGTTTACACAACGTCAGTATATAATTTATTGCAATTTTCTTGTTTCAGACATTTTTTTTTTTGTTTTACTCGTGGTAACAAAAACGTACGCATTCGTATTATTTTTCAAGAAGACATTTCAGCGGGGAACCTTAAAGTTTTGTACAAAATTAAAATCATATCAGCCCAACGTCTTATAGTTTAGTCAGAGCGAAAAGTCTGAATTTCAATGAAATATAATGTACGTTGTACCATCTTACCCAGTCGAGTATCTCCGAGTAAGGGTAGTGGCGTGGGGGGGGGGGGCGGACAGTCGTTTAACGAAAAAGTCCAACAACAATAAAAACGTTTGAGAACTTTAATTCTTTAAACTTCCACACAAACGTGTGGAAATTTCGAAAAAGCGTTTACACCTAACCCCTAAACGGCTTAAACAATTTAAAGTCAAGTCATCTTCAAAAGTTAGTTACACACGAAATTAATATATTTCAAGACGTTCACGCGTTCCAGAAAAGGAATGAAACGAGTAACACAGGATAACTATTATCATTGATAATATATTTTTATCAGTTCACTGCAATATAAAACGCGCTACGCTAAATTAGCGGATGCCGTTATCGTCGTTGCCGAGTAGTTGTGACGAATGTCGCTAGGATCGATAGCGTCGTTTTCTAGAGTGGGGATTAGTTTTAATTGTTTCGTATGGCGGCTAATACGTTTTGCAACGTCTATCGCGTGCAAAATTTTCTTATTGCAATTCTGTATAACGTACTATTGTTTGAGTACAGCGACACATATTTATATTATATGCGAATGGATATTATATACATTAAATTCAGTATATTTAAATGTCTGGAGATATAAATACGCCTTTTTTAAATGTCCGAACACCGTTATTTACCAAAAAAATATACATTTCTATTTAAGACAACGGCAAACGGCATTCGTGTAAGTATAAAAAGAATATATTACCAAAACTGAATATCTGTTTAGAGTCGTTTTGACCTTTCCAACGACACTTGTAAATCGTTTCGCGTATTGTTCAATGTACGAATATAAGTGTATATTAAAATTAAGTACCTAATTGGC
This sequence comes from Chaetogeoica ovagalla, assembly GCA_032441825.1. Classification (NCBI taxonomy): domain Eukaryota; kingdom Metazoa; phylum Arthropoda; class Insecta; order Hemiptera; family Aphididae; genus Chaetogeoica; species Chaetogeoica ovagalla. Next base: position 8,599,012 of record CM063735.1, on the reverse strand, counting down.
CGACACTCGACTTATCTTGACAATTTTATCGCGTCATAATTCGTAATAAAATCAATACGGAGACATAAAAACCATTTCAAACAATAACCAGATGAATGCTGTTGTTCAGTATTCGTCGGTTACTTATAGAAATCACTTTATAAAGCAGTTGTCGGCCGACGAAAACCGCGAAAGCCGGTGTGTAATCTGTTCCGGAATTCGAACAGTGCGTGATAAAACAGTGGCCAGGAGTCAAAGGCATACAATAAAATGAAACAATATTTTTCTCTTTTCCTATTGCGTCGTCATCTGTCGGGCCTTTATTGTTCTCGCCGTTTAATATTGCAGTTTGCCGTCCGTACTACATTACGAACACGTTTTCGCGTCACGCCATCGAACTACGAGCTCGCATATTAAAATACGTAATGCCGCGATGTTTCGGACGAGGATTTAACGAAATATCGTTTTTCATAAACAATTAAACACATTGACTGACCGTTCCCGCGACGCATAGCCGAATCGACTTTTACCCAATATCCAATTGGTTTTAGGTTACCAAACACGAGATTAGTACACTCTATGCCCCTATAGTCCATCCTGTCGATACGTATTGTCGCGTTGTTGTAGTTGTCACGACCGCGAAGATTATCGTCGATTAATCTGAATCACGTTCCATGTAAATCGTGATTTATAATAATAATAATAAAAAAAAAACGGGCTTTCTATTCTTCTCGCAGTATCAATTAAAATTTAATGTAATCGAGAGCCGACCGCAGTATATTTCTATACGTCGTCGAATATTCCGATATTATTTATAACGCGCCTAAATTGCGCGCAACATTTTCGGATATTGCCGGAATGTAAAACGGTAATATCTATAGAGTACGCCACGGCGGGGGGATACGCCAATATCAGTCGCCGTTCGCGCGCAGTTCTCGTCCGTCCCGACGAATACTCTTTTATTTTCGCATCACCGTTTCTTTTCATATATTATATATATACACACACACACAGACACGCACGAGTACACACAACACTCGAGGAGACCGGGTTTTTAATTAATTTTGCGCAATGCGCGCGTTAATTTATCACCGGTCCTATCCTGCGGACGGCCGGATTAATGGACGTCGATCGGGCGAGCGCACGTGTAGTTATCACATCCGCGGCGAGCTCGGAAGAAAACACTCGACCGACGCGCGCGTAACACCTCCTCAACGGCGATTTTTCTTCGCCCACTTTCCACTCGCCGCGCCGTGTCCGTTCGTCCCTTCCCGTCCCGTCTCGTCCGTATACCGCGGCCAGCACAATAAAATCGTGAAACCGCATTCCTGTGCACCCGATTTGTCTTTGTCACTGCAAGCGCACCGTCTACCACACACCCTTCCTTCCCTCCCCCACCAACAATCGCCAATCAACGGTCCTATACACCTCATGCGCACCCTGCAGGGACGACGACGCCGTCCACCGCGTAGTAATAATTGCGTTATTTCACCTGTTATTGTTTTCGATCGTCCACCACCGCGGCGGCGCATTCTTTTCAATCCTCTCGTCGCTCGCGCACCGCCGTTCCGCCTACGACGACGATATATCATTCGTCGTAACCGACCACACTCTAGTAGTGTGCGCGTGTCGTGTATTTAGAGTTTAATTCGTCAAAAAGGCTCTCTCTCTCTCTCTCTCTCTCTCGCAAAAGTATTTTCTTATCCCTCCCCCCGTCCACCACTCCAGAGACTGATTGACGACGAATTAACACGTTTTCCCAACAATACTTCCAGTGTATTCCTATTCGCAGGGTTTTAGGAAATGAAACACACACGCCTAATATTATCGTTCTAATTCGACAATTTATCGATGAAATATTAAATGAGTGCATTGATTCGACAGAGAAAGAGAAGCGCGTGTACGAACCACTCGGAAAATCGTCTACCAAAAACATGTAAATCGCACGACGCGTGATAAAAGAATACCGGATTCGATGCGAGTACCACCGTGAGGCGTTGGAATCGTTAAAGAACGCGCGACGGTATTACCGCGGGAGAAAACAATCGGATTTATCGATAAACGTTATTTGCGAACAAATAAAATAAATAAAGTATTACGTTCCGTAAACACTTGTAAGAAGCCTGGAAAAAAAAATTGTTTTTATTTCATATTGATCTTATTTAATTTCAGTGTATTTGAAGTAAGACCCCGTAGTCACGGGGGTGGGGGTGAAGGGATGGGCGTTCTCCTCTAGACCCGATCGTTGCACCCTCCCACCCCCTAGCAAAATATATACGAAAATTTGACGCCCGGGGACGAAACCCCGTCTATCCCCTCCTCCAGTTCCGTCAACGCCTCTCACCCACCACGGAAGAATTGATCTGTTTTAAATGTACACGCACACGTTTTTCAGTGTTATTGTACAGGGTCGATTAAAACGAAACGTATTGCTCGAATTATAAGAATTGAGATTAGAACCACGCGTACCAGTTAATGTATATATATATATATATTTGGTCTGTTCATTTAAAACCAGTAAAAACGTTAAACGTTGTTCCTGCGAAACCCTTTGACGCGCGTATAATAATTCCGATTTCCAAACGGTTTCGGACACGGCGACATTACTACTGCGTTATATGAACACGCGCGTGCCGGCCGGCCCCACGGGCTTGTCAATCGTCCCCGCCTAAGTGAATGCGGTGTGTATTAATTTTAAATAATACGTTCGACATTGTTCGAATACACGCATTGAAATATTATTACAGCGGAATACGCATTTTTCTAAACGTATTTTGAGTGTGTGTCGGACTTAATCTGAATTATATTACGCGAAACGCAACAATAACAATAACAATAATAATAATAATAACACGTTCTCGTTATATACGGGTATATAATTAGGTGGGTGGTGGGGGGGGGGGTATATACCGCGACGAAGTTGGTCCGGTACACGTGTATAATAATTATACGTATACGTCGCGTTGAAAGGATATATTGTATATTATTTCGTTATAATATCAAAAAGATTTTGTGTATATAGAAGGAATTCGTATTTTTATTTTTTTTTTTTTTTTTTTATTTGTTTTCACGCCAAAACAATGGTATTAACGGACAAAATGAAAACTGTATCAGTTTTGAATCGCGAACCGCCGGGTGAAATAGATCTCGTATACGATAAAACAAAACGCAGCTACGAGACGGATAATAACAATAAGGCCGTCATTAAAATCGCATAATACAAAAAAAAATGTTTAGAGAAGAGAAAAAAAAAAGTGACTGCGGCTGTCGGCTTCGGCACGAGAGTTGTAGTAGTAGTAGTAGTATGGGAGCACTGCCGCGGCCGATACGACAGAGTAGAAAGAAGAAAAAAAAAAAAAAAGAGTGAAAAACACGTTTCCTCCTTTTGTCGAAAACAATAATTACGCGCGTCGCCGCCACCGGGGAATGGATTTGCGTGTACTATTCGTTCGGGAATATTACATTTAAATTATCGTCGGTCAGGAAAGTCGTAATTCTCTCGTCGGACCGTTAACAGAGAAAAACGAGAGAAAAAAAAATACGAGACGAAACGGTTTCTTTTTGTTTCGTTCGTACCCGCGTGATGTCTCGTGTTTGTAGCGATGGGCGGCTACACGTAACATACGGACAATATCCGTCGTACGGATTTTTTTCATCAGAATCACCGGGGATACGTGACTCGCACGTACGATTAATACGAATACACGCCGTAAATAATTACAATACACGCGGCCTCCTGCTCCTATATATGGTGTTTATAATAAGACGAATGACAATTGTGGTACAGTCGAAAAAATGGATGGAACGTATAAGGGTTTTAAGGGATTTCATCTTGGAATGCGATTTGACGCGGACGCTTTTCCGTTCCGGCGAAGAGTGGTTGCGGAGATGAGAATCGACAATGACGTTATAGACAACATTAAGTTTCTATTCACTTTTCGACCGCGTATAGAGGTCGAATTAAATTTAAAAAAAAATAAATAAATACAACCAAACTACCGCATTCGGCCATTTTCACGGCACGGTAAGAGGACGTCCAAATTCAGCCGAAATTACATTCATACGACAAAAAGCAAAACGAAGATGGAAATATCAATAAAGTCGAAATAAAATTTAAATATACATATATATATATATATATAATTTTTTGTATTCTTTTAAAATATTTTTACGACCGCGCTGTTAGGTTATCTGTATTCATCTCGTTCGCGTTTCATTTTCGATAAAACAGTTGAAATTGTTTGATTCCAAAACCATTAAAAAGTGTATTGCATTTATACACTATTAACACCTTATAACTGAGTGTAATTTTCTCTCTCTCTTAGTTCCAAAAGACACGTTTGTTCGAATATGTTATTATATTAGGTTTACACGTAAGAAAAAAAATTGATCACTTACTTTAAAGAACTAAATCTTAATTTGATATGATAAATTTACCTGTAACAAAAAAAAAAAAAATAAAATTAATACAAATTTGTACATATTATATAATTGTTTATTGCATTTGTTCGTATTGCATGATAATCATTAGTGAGACCAGTCTATCGTCGTCCTTCGGACAAATCGTAAAAGATGGACGTCGTCGTGTCTTACTGTTGTTATTCTGAAATATTATAACTCTAATATTCCATTTTTTTTTTTTTATCTTTTTATATCAAATAATTTCGTATGTTGTTGTTGTCGCCAATTAACCAAGTGCCCATTAAATCGTGAGTCAGTTTCAATAATTATTGAAATATTTATTTTTCTAATATAATTTTTGTCACGTGTAAATTTATTAATTCTATTGTAAAATATTATCATAGGATCGTTTATTTTTGTTTTGCCCAATAGCATTATTCGTTACGCGAAATATTATTGTTATTTATTATATCATATTATTCCTAAACATAATTCTCTCCGCGACCTATCTTTCTTACGATTATGCAAGGATCTGATGCGATATAATATTATTATCAATTATCTGCAAAAAAAAAAAAAAAAAAAAACAATAAACAATTTAATTTTAATATAATTAACGATTTCCCAGTTCTATACGTATTATATAATATTATCTTTAAATATTTTATTTAAACTAAAACCTGCCAGAGATCAAACGAAAACGAAAATCATTCGGTCCCAGAACGACGAATACGCTCTTATATCATCATGCGGTAACACTGATACTTTCTGTGTTGGCCAAATGACGTCATTCTTTTTGTTTACATCGCGAATGATCTATTTGTTTTCATCTAATATCTGTGATAAAGCCGAATGAGATTATATATATATCCCCGAATACTTATTGCGCGTTCCGTGATGATATATTACACGATTCAGAGAAAAACAAATCGAATATATATATGTGTGTGTGTGCATTGTGTATGGTACGTTTCCGAAGGGGGAAATTTTAAAAGAACCAAAGAAAAGTTTTGGAAAGAAGGAGAAGGAAAAAAAAACGGTATTTAGCTGGCGAAATCTCGACTGAGTGAACTGTACGCAGACGTTGTCGTTGGCGTCGATCGAAAATGACAAATGGTCTCTCAGAAATCCGCTGACTCGTCGTCGTCGTCAGTCGGTCGGTCGAGGGGTTGCTGTGCACGTGCATAGCTAGCTGCGTATATGTATTTCGAATGGGAAAACTTAGTGTATTGCTGCGACGTCTCGCTCCGATCGAGGTCGGATGAACGTCGTCTCTCGTGACAGACCAATGGACGGGGAGAACAGTCGCCGTTAACCCGTTGGCCGAGATTCGGAAAACACGCGAGATTTCGTAGAGGCTATTATAACGAGCGACTGAAGAAATAGGAAATATAAAATAATAATAATAAATGCCGTTGCGATTCTACAATATCGATTTCCGATTGTATCTTTCGCCACGAAACCGTTCAAGTTTATTGATTCAATTCAAATCATAAAACTAAATAGAACGTAATTTATAATTGTGACGATAATGTTATATTATAAAAGTTCCTTGAGTATAATTCCCTCAACACCGTTCGAATAGTCGGTAGTCAAATACATTTTTACTACAGATATGCGCGATTAACGTTTATATATATATATAAAAAAAAAAGAATAATAAAAAATTTGATTTTGCGCAAACACCACCATTTTCACGCGGCTTTTGTAATTGCCGAAAGATTTACTTTCTTTTTAACGTTTCCCGGGCCCTGATAATAAATTTAATGATTTGCGGAGACAAAGGGGTTCGAGGTCATCGGAGTCCCGCCGAGACACGATCAGACGTTATATACGTCTCTCGGCGGGGTAAATAACAAAGGGCGAATGACGTTAGAACGCGAGCCGAAGGGACTCGCTAGTAACGAGGATTTTCTCCGGGAAACGGGATGGCAGGGACGGACACGCACATAAATAAATATATATTATATATAGTGTATGTGTGTATACGCACAAAGAAATAGTGTTGAACTTTTAGCAACTTCCCTGGACTATACGGGAAGAGACGAGACGGGATACAAATACAGGGCGTATATATATATAGGACTCCGTCGTGTCTAACGTTTGGATTCATCCGGGACGCGAGAACGGCGTGCGGGCAAAGTTTCTTTATAATATACGAGAAATCGGTGAATTGTTTCTGACAGTTGAATAGAAGCGTGTTGGCGTGTGTTTGTATGAAAAATAGAATAGACGCGTAACGCCGTAGTAATACGAGTGTGTATATATTTTATATACGAGTAATATATGTTGTACGCTGCACAGGCATATTCTCCTGCGATAGGCAGAGCACGCAGCTGCTGCTTGGTGGAGGAGGAGGAGGAGGAGAAGGCGAATTTTTTCGTCGTTTTTATATATATATATCAAACTCGGAGAATCGGGTACGTATTAATATTATGTATACAGATAGTAATAAACGAATAAAATAAATAATTCACGAGTCTTATGTGTGTTTAATGTCGAGGTCGGCTGTAGTAGAAAATTAAAAATTCTGTTAAAAAAAAAAATAAAAAATAAAAACTCGCGGGAGCCGTTCGAGTTGTAAATAAATGTAATATTATAATATGATATATTATAAATTGAAAAATGTATACACGTACGTAGGATAGGTACCGCAATTACATAATTTTGTATAGTATATTACACCAGGACACGGAATAATATTTAAAAATTTAAATCGTTTTATATATATATATTTTACGTAGGTATATACCTATATACACATTATTATTATTATTATTATTATTATTAGAACATATCGGGTACATTATAATCCATTACGACATGCGAGCAAGTAACAATAAATACCTATATCGTTTTTTTTTTTTTTTAACTTCCAAGTTGAAAACGATAAAACGAACGAGTTGTATAAAAATACTTTTTTCGGTTTTTCGAAAAAAAAACATTGCACAACTTATATTCGCGTGTAGACATTATGAGGCAACGACAACTCGAAATGAATTTTCGGTTTACGTTATATACACATTCCTATAGAAGCCTTTATTGCTTTTTTTTTTTTCATTTACTGTTACCGCAATTTTGAAATTTCGATTAGAATCGAATAAGTTTTATATACGACTTGGAAAATTGTTTTCGAGATTTTCTATTTACGTATGTCAAGTACGTTGTCTTTATTTTTCAACACAGAGTGACTTTAGATATTTTTCGTGATGACAATAATAAGACAGAGTTGGACTGAAAACGAAATCGTCGGACACGCCAGTAAAATATCGTTCACACTTATATTATTTGCTGTTATTACGGGCCGTAACGGTTTTTATCACACGATTTCACGTTAAAATAATAATATTAAAAAAAAAAAAAGTAATAAATAGGCGTTTAAGAAATTGTCGCGTAATATTAAAATACCGATTTTTTTTTTATTCTTTTCGTAAAAATTACTCGAGTTACAAAGGTACTGGGGGGCTAACTCGGCACGAAATCGGGAAAACGTATTTTTTCGAGATTCACGCGTGGAAAACGCGAAACGGTTGACCGAGTAAAAACGCGCGATTCGAGTTGCAATCGCTTTACCGCGAAAAGTCGAGGGGGACAACAACGAGTCACTTATAATAACAATAATAATAACATAAAACAAGATCGCTGACGGCCCCCGCCCACCGTTGTCCGCGGTTTTATCGTATTATTATAATAATACGTAGACACACACACACAACGTTTTGGGACGCGTTCCGGACGCTCGGCCCGATTAATAATAATAATAATAATAATAACAACCAGCGGCGGCGGATAAGCCGTCCTTGTCTTCGTCGTTGTTAGAGTTGTTACACGATGATTGCCGCGCAGATCATTGCGGGGAGATGACCGCGTGGATGTAATCGTTTTAAACGAATTTTTAATACGGACGCCCGACAATGTTACATTGGAAACGAAGGCCGCGGGGTGATATAATCTGCTGCTGGCGTAGGCGTGTACCAAACGCGCAAATTGTGTACACAAACGTACGTTATTATAAAACAAAAAACAAAAAACCGCGAGCGTAATGAGTTATCGATTGTTATTCGGACAGCGAGTCGTCGGAGAGAAGGTAACGACGCGGTGGCGCTTTTTCGTAAGTATTTTTGTACATTAAAACGGTCCGTATACTCGGTACGATACGCGTGAAAAAAAAAAAAACAATCGTTCCCAAATCGATCCTGTAATTAGAACAGAATTATTGTACAGGGTTAGATTAATTTATGTTATTTTAAGAGTTTCCTAAAATTTGAAATCGCATTTTTCCGTTCAAATAATCGTATTGTCGTTTCGGTTTTCTCAGTTAACGTTTCGTTAACAGTAGCGGTCCTCCCGTATAACGAATTCAAATTATTGTTTACTTTAAGTTTCCATACGAATAACTCATAACGTATAAATTAACGCGTTTTCGCGATTAAAAAAATATATACATATATTTTTTTGTTACGACGCGACTTGTTAAAGTAAATAATTCTGAATTTGGGGAAAACGGTTTGTCGAATATCTGCGATGTGTCTGCCACAGTACCACTTCTCGTCTCGAATTCAAATGCTTACTGTTGTCCCACTGAATTTAAAAAATTTAACCAGTACACTGTAACGTTCCACAAACGTTTATTCTTTTAGAATACGTGACTGTAAATTCATACACGATTGCTATTTAAAAAATCGAATACGATATATTATAAAATTATATCGGATTAAGTGGGACGGGGGTACCAAATATTAAAGTTATGAAAAATTTTCGAACAAAAATTATTTTTGTTTCCTTAGATAATGCGCAGGTGTGGCAAAAATTCAAAAAACAAAAATAATAATAATAGTACCTCGTTAATGTCCTGTGTACGTGTACTTTTTAAAAAGTACGTATATTTTTGCGGAATCTCGAAATACTTACGTACCTACTGTTATTTTAAAGAGTACGACACAATTTATAATTTTATTATTTTTTTTTCAAGTAATTTTCGTCCTGTCCACTACAATACAGTATTATATGGTCCTATGCGCACAATAAAGTAACTGAATCAACGCTAAAGGACAAGACGAAAAATGTGATTTCTCAACTCCCGAATTCCGATTTTTTTGACGTATAAGAATTTCACTTTTTTTTTTTATATATATATATATGTGTATACGCGAAATAGTAATAATTAACTCGGTACGTTTATGCGTAAAACGCGCGCGGGAGTAATAGAATTCGTTAGAGCGTAGAAATAATAACGGGTAGGTAACTGAAACAACGCGTACGTACAATTACACTTCCCTACACCGTTTCCCGTCCCTTTTTAACTGTAAATTATATATTCGAATAACATGATATTTAAATATGTTACGTAATAATTGCTCGTCCGGATATCTGTGACGTTACGTCGGACGTTTCAATCCGCGCAGACGATTCGGAATTTAAAATTGAAAACAACCCGTGTGTACAACGCGTTCGAATTAATCTATTACGCAATAAAGCAAAAATTAATTTCTTTCTTTTTTTTTTGAATACGCGTTGGGAACGCGAATCGAGTGGGCTTAGAAATGGTAACAACGTTCGACTTACGTTACGCGCGGAATCGCCGTATATCGGCAATTCTGAATTCAAAAAAACTCAAATAACAGAGAAAAAAAGTTGTAAAAATAGTTTATGACCGACGTGCATTTATTTATACGTAGAGCAAATGATTTCTATACGATAATATACAATTTTCTCTACTCTTTCGTTTAAACATATACTACACTTTGACGAACTCAAAAACCATTACAGCACACGCTTACTATCGTTTCAATACACACACGAAAAAAAAAATATATATTTTGTATACTAAACAATGTATTTGTTTTTGACGACATCATATTAAATTAATATTTACTCATATACGTATATAAGGAATAAATTATAATTCAAACGTTATATATATATATAATGTATATATATATGTGTATAATATATCTATGTATATATTAAATATACATAGATAGAAATACATTATAAATGTGTAATTTTCATTAGGAAAAAAAAAGTAGAAAAATGCACGATGTTACCGTTTTAATGAAACACACGATGTTATGATATAATTCACGCGTAAAACGAATACGACGTAGATAGAAATAAAATATAAAAATGACGGCTTATGAAATTGGCGAAGTAATAATTTAAAGGAGAAAACGTAAAAAAAAACTAACAGAAAAAAAGTCTGATTAAATAGAAATACATTATTATGAAAAATAACAAAAATGATTATTACTTTTTAGTTGCTTCATTTTATATATATATATATATATATAAAACACATAAAAAATTCATATACTGAATGTACCTACCAGCTATTTTACATCAATGAAAAATATATTTATTCCTTCGTTTCGTATATACATATATATATTTTTTTAAAGCCTACTTTATATACATGTGATTATATAAAAATCATTACCTACGTTCCCGTTCGTGTTCCACGACCGTCAAGTCAACGTGTCACGCGAGAGTTAAAGTAAAATAAAACAAAAAAAAAAAAAAAAGTTACGCGAACCGGGTGTATCTATTGCGGGAGATTTAATTCCGGCCTGACAACAGCACGACAAAATGGCCAAACCACGTATTATCTATACGTATGTACAGGTGAAACTTTCATAAAAGTCTATTAAAACACATTAGTTTAGAATTTTAGAGGTGGGTATAAAAAAGTTCGATAAACCCTGTTTTATATATATATATATATATAGTATCTTAAGAGAACATCTCTAATCTCCTCTATGAAACACAGCGAAACTTGATAGTTATCAAAAGTAAAAAAAATGTACACTATAAAATCAGCGCAGGATTACAGTAAACGATTACTCGTTAAAATAACGTACTGCGCATTTCTAGATAACACAACAAAAACTGAATAATACAAATTAAATTTTACGCAAAAAAATACATTTTTCATTTTTTTATTTATAGAAAGAAAATATCGGTTCCGCGCGCGATCAGGAACGTTCGAGTCGTTCAAAACAAACCGTCGTCAGTCATAGCGATACGCGTTTTGGTATCCTTGATCTACGATTGCACGTTGATTCCCCTCACCCCCAAATTTATTAAAAATGCTTACGAAAATCCATTCGCTTTTTAACACACATCACACGTTTCGATTAGCTCATGACCAATTATCGTTTGTGTGTACACAGCGTGTCCCCCATAAGTTTTAAGAATGTGGCTCTAAAATCGGTGCTACTAATGCAATCTTCATCAAATTTCGGAAACTAGTTAATACTTGCCCCACACAAGATTTAAAGTCCACCAGATCACATGTAGCTGTTCAGCGTCAGTTCTTGTGGTAGTATCAAAATGGTCACGGTCATATTTTTATGATGAATAAAAATAACGAACAACGTATTGCGATTAAATTTTGCTTTAAAGCCGGTAAAAGTGCGACAGAAACGTTCGATATGTAAAAATTGGCTTATAGTGAATCCGTTATGTCTCGTGCCAGAGTGCTGAGTGAGTCTCCAAGAATTCGTCGGTATCAGAAATATTGCGTTTTCAAAAATTAAGACAATGTTGGCCATTTTTTTGACACGAAAGATATCGCCCACAAAAAATGTGTTCCTCGATTGCACTACTGTGCATGCTTTATTGTACTAACAAGTGTTGGATTGCCTTTGCAAAAAAAAATTGCGCGTGTTAGACCTGAGTTGTAAAGAGATCGAACTATTCTTTCTCTTGCACGATAACGCACCAGCGCATTAATGTTCAATTTTTGGCAAAAAAAAAAATGATTCCTGTGCTCAGCCGTTCACCGTACTCGCCGGATTCGAGTCCCCCTGACTACTTCCCGTTCATCAAATTAATGATGGACGTGAAAGGAAACCAATTTGCGTCGATGGACGAGATACGAAAAGCCGTGCAACGGAGTTAAGCAGTATTTCAAAAGAGGAGCTTTCGAATGGCATTTAAAACGTTGAGAGATCGTGCCAACATGTGTATTAGTTCCAATGAAGAGTAGTTTGAATAAAAAAACTAGTGCACAATAATACGGTAAACGGTGTGCGACAGCAATTGCAAAGCACGACCCGATGACGAGTACGATCGGGATCGAATAGACAACGAAACCGACTGTCGACGACTGACGGATCCGAACCGTCAGATGTACACCGCGCGACGCAACGTTCTCACGCTCCGTTTGCCCGTATTACATTTTACCAAATTTTTTATTTTCAAGAGTTTTTTCTTTTTTTACCACGCAGTTTTTCTTTTCTTCTGTTTGTTATTATTATTTTTTTTTTTTGGTTTTTTTGTTTTTTGCCATTACCGCGTCATTGAACGAAACGATGTCCATTGCCCTCCCGCCAAGACGTCACATACGATAACAACAACCGAGTTTGAATTTTTTTCGTTTCCTTTTTTTTTCTTTCGTTGTTGTAATCCAAAAGCAAAATCGTGTTTAGGCCTCTAACACGTTTTACCGGCCCCGCACCCACTCCTTTCATCACTAACTAAAACGACACGCGCCAGCGACGACTGAATTCACCCGCGGTCACGTATAGTTCTGAATTCGATCGATACTCGTGATCTATAAATATATGAACCAGAACTGCGATTATTTACAATAATAATTAAAAACGAAAATGTCAACATTTTTTCGCGCTTATTACTTATAACGTTTAATTCGGTTTGACCAAAAAAAAAAAACACGAAACACTGAATGCGGTATGACAGATTCATCAACAGCTATATATGAACGTGCTCTGTCAATAGAACGCAAGTACGAATATTTTGATAATTTGTGCACGTACATATCCTCGCACGGGCGAAATTATTTTCGATTAAATAAGGAGGCAAACGAAACGAAATGCTATGGAAAATTGCAAACACATAAACATACATTTTCTACGTAATTCTATTTATATTCAAAAAAAAAAAAAAAGAACTAATTCGAGACAGAAACACTGATCGTTAAATTGTATTTAAAATTTCAAAGAGAATATCAAACGCGATAAATATTTCATACGTGCAATACGATGTAAAACTTTTTGTAACAATATTATTATTATTATTATAATAATACATCTCCGATACGAACGATATAACGAATTATTAATATATATATTATGCGAACCCGAAATACAGATCAAAGTATGGAAAATATAACGAGAAAATTCCATTAAATTTAGTCGACGGTGAACGTACGCGTGTCTCTCTGTTATAAACGAGTATAATTATATGTATATGTATATAAGTCTTAACGATAACAATTTTCTTATACGATGTCTTGAAACGAGCGTGTATTGTACAATAACCGTTGAGCTCAATGTTAATATGTCCCCCTTAGCCGTCAGACGAGGATTTCAAAATTGTTTCGAAAATCGTGTCTACGTGAAAGTAGTAAATATTTTATAACCAGTAGAAAAAAAAAATTAAAACATAACTATTTTCATTCTTAGCCCGGATGTGTTCGAAAAAGACAAAATAATAATAATAATAATAATGATGATGATGAAACAAAAATTAATACACGCGCACCGATTGAAAATTTGAATTGAAAACCGGATTTTAAGCGGATTATATTGTGAATTAGCGAACTCGCGTAACTAAAATAATCGCAAATGATTCGTTTACAATTACATCGTATATCAGCGCGTGAAATAAAATAAAAGAAAATTAAATTCTAACTGCACACTTATCATATTTGCTAATAGGAAACGGACTTTGTCGTCACTATCAATGCCTATTTATTTCAATATAAACGTAATAAATACTATTGAGAATTTTAATAATAACGATCAGTTAACGAGAAATATAATACAGTACGAGTAATTATTGTGTAATCTGGTAATTTCGTGAAAATTGATTAATTGTTACACGGAAAAATCGACGAATCGCGTACATTATACAACTGTGTGCTCTAAAACATCACTGTGACACGGTGGAATACACGTATATAAAATAGTGTGAATAATTGTCGAAATATTCGAAGACCGTTTCGGCATAATCGTATTAATATTGATTGTTTCAACCTAACCGCGCCCGTTTAAGAATAATATAGAAATAATTTCTAAACACATAATCGCATTAAACATAAAACAACAGGTACTATATTAAAAAAACAGTAATAAAAAACACGTATTCGCGTGCGTGTTTTGTAATAAGTGTGTTTTTTTTTTTGGATTGCGCGCACACAATATATATATAATATTTTAATAAACTCTGTAAAAATAAAATATGAATATTACCTACGTATATGAAAAAAAAACCTGTACAAACGTGCATATATAATATTCTCGTATACCCTGTTTTAAATACGATTTGTTATTATGACTTATGACGAACACCAACTAAATGAAAAAAAAAAATTGTATTTCATTTCAACCGTATAATAAATGTAACGGTTGAAGGTTAGGTTAGGTCGTGTATATTTAAACAATATAATTGATTATAACTGGAAATGTCGACAAATCATATATATATATAAGGAGGAACTTTTTTTTTTCGAAACAAAACCTTAAATGTTACCGGTGTAAAAAAAAAAAATTATATGAGGAAACTGTTAACCGGATTTCGGTAAGAAGTTAATATAGGTTATAATAAATTGATAATAATACAGTAAACCGCGCTTGGACGACACACGGTTGCAATACATTTCGGAACAAATTTCGATTGTCAAACAATCCTTACATTTCGAATGGACCAAAGACGCGTCCACGCTATACAACGAATGTTAGCGAACGCACGTGTTCGGTAACGTTTTTAATTATTGTCTACACCAGCGTTTCTGAAACTGTGGGTCGCGACCCCCTGGGAGGTCGCGAGAAGTTTTTTTTTTAGAATATTTAATTAATTTAATTTAAAATAAATAAAATAAAAAATAAATAATTTAAAATTTTTATTTATTATTATGATGGGTATTTTTTGGTACGTCGTTATCGCAAAAATATTTCAATAAGATATGACGATAAAGTCCGGTACTCGGTAACTAGTTGTCTGTAAAATGTTCGATGTTGGTGCTGTTATCAACAATAGCAGGAAACAAGCACATTCATCACATACGCCTAATTATTTTATTTATTATATTATTATTATTATTATTATAAAATAGTAAATAAGTAATAAAAAAATTTATTTTTTGAAGTTACATTTTGATTCTCTAAATGTAAAACTATGGGGGTCGCGATAGATTTTTGGAAGAAAATTTGGGTCGCGGTCCTAAAAAGATTGAGAACCACTGGTCTACACTATTCAACGAGTTCCAACGAAGGGTATTCTCCGTTCGGTTCGCACGTGTGTATTTCAAAAATAATATTTTACGAAATTGACGGGAAAATAAAATTGCGTATCGATTGTACGTCGAATCACACCGAAACGTTCGTTCGCAACAAAATCAGACCAAATTGCGGTCTACGCTATTAATAAAATTCCTTTGATGTACCGCTCTCCTAGCGAACGTGTACGAACCATTCGACAGAGTTCGACGAACGTCTACACTGCAACGAACGGTGTCCAACATGTGTGCCTTATTCGATAACGTTCGTTGTACGTAGTGTAGACGAGGCTCAAACGTCGATGCGAACGTTCGTGCGCGTTTATCCGCGGAATAATCGAAAACCCGGAACGAACGCCGCGTCCACATTTACCTGATAAAAAAAAAAGAAAATGGAATATTTTTAATTTATTAAAACGTTATATATCGTTAAACGTTTTATTTATCAATACGATACATAAAAGATTTTTTTTTTTTTTTAATTTGATTTGGATGGGTTACAGGAATTATCATATACAATTATCGAAAATCAGTCGCACTTATATGTACAACGTTTGCAGTGCGCCGATGACTGTTTTCTAGGAACAGAGAACTCAATTCAATTAACGGGTCGTTTTGAAACGAAAAGCGGGTGGAATAAGGGATGTTATCGGAGACGGTATACGTACGTATATTCATGGGATATAAGGGATTTCGCGAAAGGAGAGGTGTCTACTATTGGGATTACCAATCAACTCCCTCAAGAGACGACGATTTCCAGAAACTAGTATCGGGTCACGTGACATTCTTCCCTACTTTATAATATGCGTATATGAGACGTTTTCGTATCCCGCCAGGAGATATCGAAAATGGATTGTCTGATCGACGTTATACATTATATATATATATATATATATGGTAAACGCGATGCGGTAAAAAAAAAAAAATAATAATAATAATAATAATATTATTATTATTATATTGTACGTATATGTCTGTGTACGAATGTGTGTGTGTGTAAAACAGAAAAGAAATGGCTTTTTGACACGACTCGGCGGCGGCGTAGAGGAGATTAATTCGGGTTTCCGTATAATATATACACGGGCGATAGCACGACGGAAAACGCATTATATTTAACGCGACATAGAAGGGAAATAGTTTTATTAATAATGAAAACGTCTCGTCCGGAATTACAGTTTGCGTTCCGGAACGTACGCACGTCACATTATACACCGTACATTACATAAGACTCTAGTAGGCATTTCCATATTTGTTTTTACACGAAACGGAAAAAATCACCGAGTAAGAAACAATAACGTAAAACAAAGCTACGCAAATTATTTCAATTTGTCGTTTAAAATATATTTTTTAACAATCCGCCCCATATTTCTTCGTTATTTCAACTAACCCCCATTTAAACAAAATATTTAATTAAAAATTTGTTTTTTTTTTTTTTTTTTTAAATCGTTAAATACGTAATTCACGAAACTGTATTAATAAATTACACGGATAAGGAAGAGGCGTGGTCATGTTTATTTCAAATCCGTAGAAGTACGGTCTCGCTTACTCCACATTTTAGCCTTGTGGTAAATTTATTCCAGTGAAATTTCGGATTTCCATACCGAGTACTCGAAATAAAAAATATTCCACTATTTTAGGTCACGGATATAAGATTATGGAAAATGTTTATTGAGTCAAATCACTGCGATATGAAGCGGGAGGAAAATAGTTTAAAGACAAATCGAAGACGAGGTTTATAAAACAATGAGCTAGTTGCCGTACTTTAATTAAAACGCCTAAAATGTCAACGGGCGAAATCAATCTTCGGCCGAAGGGTTATGTCTGAAAATTTGAACATCGACGATTTAGTACATAATAAATACGATTTGATATTATAAAAATAAGAGTTAATTACAACCAATTGTAAATGTATTATACGGATTTTATACATATAAAAAAAAAAAATCTTGAATGGCATACATATGACGACGCCATTGATGATGTATATGCCATATATGATCTCATATTGCGTACCACCATTTTTTTTTTTTTTTTTTTTGTATTATTGAATTACGCGGATAATTAATTTTTATTACGGATTCGTACAATATTAACATAAAGCTAATGGAGACCAACAACTATTCTTAATTATAATATAACACTCTACAAATGCGCTATTTTTACGTCGCATTTATCGTCTAAATTACTATTAATAAAGTGTGTTCGCGTTTTTTTTTTCTACTAAAAGAACGCCGTCACATATGATTTATTTGTTAGAAATTGCGCTTGCGTTAACGTTGCGATGCCAAGCTAACAGATTTCTGAAGAAAAAAAACTTTTATAATGCGCTATACATTTTCGTTTTTTAAGTACGCGTGTACAGTTTTTGTTCTGAATAATAAATGCGATAGTTGCCGTTATGTTTGTTGAACTGACCCAATTTTCGTAGTCTACACTCGTCTGTTCTAAAGAGCGACAACATTTTTTTCTCTTTTTTCTCTTTTTGTGTTTATATAATGTGTGTATATATATATATATATATATTATAAATGTATATGAACACTCGAACCACGGGGTGGTTTAAATATATGCAGTTAGCAGACTTGGAGGCGTGGTGTGTAAATTTCGGTACCATGAAATCTAGACGATTACTTCCGACGCCCTCTCAAGCGTTATATACACGTATTTTTTAATGACGAATACGAGGTGAGAGAGAGAGAGTGACGGGTGAGATGGCCCATTGAAAATCGAGCGTGTGCTGAATCGTTAAAAACAAGGTAGTTTTTCTATACAGAAGGCAGGGGGTCGTAGCGTGTCGCTCGTTAAAAAAAATGTCAACGAGTCTGCACACACAAACAAATGCCATTTTCCATTCGTATTATTTTTAATTTCTATTTTCTGATATAATAACGACATTTGACTTTTTTATTTATTATAATTATTACAAACGAAATAAGTCAGTGCGAATACGTTTTACGAGTAAAAAATGCCGAAAAATTATCGACCGGACACAAATATAGTACTCGCATCACTTGCAAAACTTGTATAAAAGTATTTGTACAAATAACGTGCGAAGGTATTCGAGTTGCGAACAAATCATTATATATAACGTCATGACGATACTCGTATGTTTTACAGATAAATACATTATAAAATACTACTACATTATTACGTTTCGTACGAATAACGAGTATTTACCGTAAATAACGCGTGTGCGAGATGCGAACTCCGCGTAGTATCCGTGATGAATAAAACAATCTAAATAGTATAATATTATAAAAATCCCCGGAATCGCGTTCCGGTTTTACGGAGATTATGATATACACAATTCCATACGCATAATACGTTTTAAAGTAAAGAGAGTGGCGTTGTAAAAAGTTAACGTTTTATATTATACTGTGCTAATGTGTTAACGTTTTTAATCGTATAATATACTCATAATAAACGATATTTGTTAAAAATGATTATACGGACGATATGCAATAATAATTAAGTACATCCGAATAAAAATCGACGCGAACACATTATCAAGTAAATAAGTGTTACATAAATAGGTCCTCCTTCTACAATGATCTGTAGACAAACAGCGTCATAATTTAGACTCTACACAACTTGTTGAAGGGAAGCGGGAACTGTAGGTGCCGGAAAAAACGGACAGGAACCTTGTGAAAGGGATTTAAGGGGGTTGGCGAGGGCCAAATCTATGTATTTGCTCACGGTGAAACACTTTAGACGTTATCGTTAAAAATGGGTTCACCGAAGCCGTTGTATACGATATTCAACAATATGTACGTCGAACGAAATACGCGAATTCATACACGTTCGTGTCGTATGAAATAATATTAATAATTTTTTTTTTTTTTTTTTTATGAAAATTGGTAAAACGATATATAAAACATTTCAATTAGGACTCAATACCGAAATGAAAAACTGTTGGTTTGCGATGGAATACCGATAACAATAATTCCTAATACCGAGAAAACAAATCGAAATCACGGTGTACTTCGCGTGTGTCTCGGTGGAAGGCATTCGCGTTGCAGACGTTGTAATTATAATACAGCGTATATCACATCGATTATTTATAGTTAAAAAAAAAAAGGAGGGAACCCGTGCCAATTTAATTTCAATTTGTTGTTTTCGAAGAGAAATTGAACCAGGGACGCGATCATTGTCTCAGACGAACGGAAAACTGCTTACGGTTTACAGTCTAAGTTAATTACCGGGGCTACGCGCGCAAAACGATAAATCAACTTAATCGAATTTACCGTATTCGGAATACGTAATTTATATTATTGAAAAATTTTCAGGCCGTATCGGCAGACGGTAGGAACGTACAAGAGGGAAAACACCGAGAAACACTGGGCAGACGAGTATTATTTTCTCCCTTTGTTTCGGCACACGACGAAACGTATTGAAAAACGGACGTATTTCTTTCCTACTTCGGTCTATATTAAGGCGATGCGATGAGAACATTCTGAAAACGGATTTGAATTCGCCGTGATTTTTTTATTATCGACTGTAGGCGATTTCGTTTATGATTATCATATTTTTCGACTAATTTTGGAAAACTTAATGAAAAAAAAATGTCGATTTGAAAAGTAGAGACGAATTAAATCCGAAATTTTCACGTTTTGCCAATGCGCCACGAGACAAATGTATAGGTACGTTGTGGAAGTGGGAGACGTCAGTTATAACGACGAGTGACATTCGAAAAACATTTCATTATTCGAAGCGAAGCGTCTTACAACGCGGGTTTCGTGACGAGGAATGAACTGAGAAAAAACGTCAAGCGCCTTCTCCATATCCAGCAGTTCTATCGGTTCACTTTCAAATAAATACGACGTCCGTCTATTATTTCATTTATGCGCGTATTTTAAATTAATTAACATTTTGGACGTACGCTGGTATATCGTTTTCAGTTGTCGATTTCAATCGTATTCACTACTGACGTGGTCAAGTGATGATGAAATTATAAAGTGCTGCACAATACATCAATATCCCTTACTACTGTTTAATACCGCAGTGTATTATTTCGTCAATAGAATAAAATTCGACGGTTTTTTTTTTTTTTTTATACAACGTCATATTTTTAACCGTTCACTCGTTAATTATTATTATTATTATTATTATTGGTACAGGAATTCTTAAAAAGATTCGTTCCTTTCGTACGCTCATGGACATGTTCGTTTTCTCTTTTTTTTCTTCTTATATACCGCGCAACAAGTACTACGGATATACATTTCGTCTTGCTCGTTTTTCGTGTAGCATCGTTATACCGCTGCACGGCACCGGTCTTCTATAACTTTACAGCTGCCTTTTCAATAACGAAGCCTTTGCGGCCGCTACAAAAACCTTCCGCGTTTCTCCGTCTAACAGGGCGTCCTATTTCCAATTTGTTGTCTAGTCCATAATTGCCCGTCTTTCACTCTGTCCTTTTTTTTTTAACGATTCTCTTGGTCCCTTACCGTTCGGTTTCCTAGTTAATTGTTGATTATAATTTTTTTCCGCGTTCTTCACTCGCTTTGCGCGCGCATTACGTTATTGAATTCTCTAGATTTTTACATATAACTAGTAGTAATTTATCGCATCTAACCCCCGGTTCTTTGTTCTCCGATTATCTCTCTCTCTGTATCACAATCGATATAGGCGGTTCACATGTTATCCTCAATATCTCGAAACGCGTAAAACAATTTTCGTTCGATTCTCATCGTTAGCGGCTAACTGGGCACGCGGTTACGAAATAATAATAATAATAATAAGAAGAAGAAGAAGAAGAAGAAGAAGAAGAAGAAGAAAAACGATCGGACGAGCGAACGGAGAGGGAATAAAAGTCGAAACGGGACGGGACAAAAGAAAACGTCCTGCGGGTGCGCGATCGCGGGAGCGATGGCGTGACTTTTCGCTGCCGTGCTAAAGACTCGCAGGAATGTAATAAAACACGGTGGCGGCGACCTGCTGACGGTGGCCGGCGCAGAGGGACCGGGAAAGGGCCGGTGGAGCGTCGGTCAACCCCGAATTTAATGACACCTCCTGTTTCCGCACAATACACCTACTTGCATTATTCGCACGGTATGTACGCGTGCGTGCTCGTGTGTATATGTGTGTGTGCGCGCGCGCTGGCTGGCTGACGGGTCAATACGAATATTGTCCTTTAACCGACAACCGTCACGTAAAATAATAAACGGCGCACCGTACTCGTCGGCCCTGTAGAACGCCAAAAACCAATTTCGCGTGCCCCCGCACCAATTCTTATAATAATAATAATAATAATAATAATAATAATAATAATAATAATAATAATAATAATAATAATAATAATAATAATAATAATAATAATAATAATACGGTGGAAAATTTCTCTGACCTAGCGTGCCAAAAATGTATTTCGAGCAAAAAATTTCTCGCGTACACGTCGTTTGAATACGTTTATTCGTACGAAAATAACCAAACGGTGGGGAGGGGAAGGGGGTAAGGGTAAATTGTAAAAAAAAAAAAAACGTAATATCGTTCGAGTAGTACTCATACGAATTGCTCGACGAGATTTTTTTTCTACAGTTACGTACACACACACGTGTTGATGATGTCGATTTGTTTACGCATTAGGTTCGTCCGATTTAAATACAATGCGGCGATCAGTATAGTAGCTTTCAAACTATATCACGCCTAATCGATATGTACGACGAGGAGACACGTAGAGATTGATGAAACAGACGTTTTTTTTTTTTTTTTTGAGAATTTTACTTCGACCGGGCGCACGCAGCGCAACGACCGTTTATTTCCGATTATAGTAAATTATACGAAACAAAAAAGTACATACGCGACGAGATCGTGATACGTATTGTGTAAGTTCAGTCGCGCGTTTCTTATTCCTCAGACGTCACGATCTCATCCGTCGTAAATTTCAAACGAATAATAACAATTATTTTTTTAGAATTTCGGAAAAACAAAAAAAATTACCGAATACTACGACGCGTGGCATTTGCGTATAACCGGATCCACACGATTCCAACACGTCTCATCCGAATACTTGGAATACAAATCGTCTTAAAGACAAACTAATCGACGACGTCGTTGTCAATAATCCGTAGATGTTATTAGTGCTGAGAGTTCTATAACGCGCACCGTAATATTAGCGAATAATTCGTGTTATTTATCGAATTCGCGGTACATATTTATTTTTTATTGGCAAAAAGAATTTTGGCATTGCGCGCGCACGCATGCCACCGCGTCAGGCCACTGTGGGAAATTGCCGAAATTATTTTCTCACTTGGCCGCGTACACGAGTTTACGGAAATTGGGTGACATTGCCCGGGCATTTCTTTTACACAATGACCAATATACCGTATATTTATTTATATATTTATTTATTAAACGATATTTTTTTTGGCAAAAACGTGGAATTCTTCTCGTAGTCTCGACATTATTTATAGACGTACCTAATTTTCTTATTCCCCCCCACTTGCATTTATTTTCGTTTAAAGAATAAAAAATACGAATACACTGCGCGTTCGTATATTCACACAAATCGTATATTATAAATACGTATCGATTCAACCGCTGTATAAGCAATGCGTCATACACGCGCATACATATAATCGATATATTTCACACGAAACTAAGAGTGAGAGCGTATCAAGCACAAAACACAGTCATTCGTAACTCCGAACGATTCCATATCGTACGCCAATTTTTTCGGAAAAACGCGAAAACTCGGCTTTTCCGTTCAATACGATTTCATATAAAGAGTATATTATAATATAAAAACGATAAATAATATGTTTTTTTTTTCACACGTTTTGAACGTGAGCCAAAAATAATAATAATAAAAAGAAAGCGTCGAAAAACTACGCTTACGCACGAAAATTCGGTAGAAGTTTTTTTTTTTTTTTATACATATATATATATACTATCGAATTTTTTTCTGTTTTTAATTCGTCTTTAATTCCGACACTGCGAATTCCGACTCGCACCACGGTACTGCAGGTTAGCGCGAAAAGTTTGCTGCTACGACCACCGCTCGCTCTCTTATTATAATACACTCTGTATCGGTTATGGTCGGTCGAATACGTACAAAACGCGAATGGTACCATCGCGTGAACTTGGATTCCACCGCACACCGCAACACCGGCACACAAAACTTCGAAACGGTTAACGACTAAAGTTCACTTATTCCCCTCGTTCCGTACGGGGCTTTTAACATCCAAGCAGCATTAGTCGAATTTGAATAAACCCCGCACCACCACACACACACACACGCCCGCCGATCGCCTGTTTAATTCCGATTCAGTGTATTCGAATTCCGTTTCACATGCATACATAAATATATATATATATGTAACATATGACAAAACGGAATTCAACGATTTCACTAGTCGAAACTTTCTTTCTCCCCACAAAATCCTAATGTTTTTTTTTTTATATATCATCAGAAACGTTCGTGATTATAATATACATATTTTAATCTTGATTTTTCGTTAAGATTTTCGTCTAAGAAAGCGAAAAACCGCGCTCGATCGGAACCCGTGGAAATGTCAAAGGGAATATTTTACGGAAATCTCAAAAAAAAAAAAACGGCCCGAATTTTATGATCGGTAATTTACAGCGTGTTTACGGCGATAATTGTTCTCAAAAATAAATGAAATATCTTCTTCTTTTTTTTTTTTCGTCTCCGACACGCCGTGTTTTATTTCGGAAAAGTGAAAAATTGTCGAGCGATGAATTGTTTATATATCATTACATTTTTTAACGTGTATGTATAGAGATTTGATGTATAAATTATATATATATATAAAAAAAAAAAAACGTGTTCGGTTCTAGGAAGGAAAGAAACGAAAGATTTCGATTGTCTGAGAGAACTCCGAAAGAATAATGAAAAACGAACGTTGCGTTTTCTCGATATATGGGATTGCATTCCTAGACAATCCCGAAAAATAAAAAAACCAGGTATCTATTCGCGGATATTACCTATCTATAGTTTTAACTGAAAAAAATTAATTCAGAAGTCAAATAGCGGAAGATTCCGTCAAGACTTGCTTTTTCAATACAAACTTTCTTTTGAAAGTCTTTTTAACGATAAAAAAAATCATCGAATAAATCACAAGTGTAGCCTTTTCATACTTACACGAATATAATACGGTGTGTTCACATTTTTCTTCACACATTCGGACAATATTCTACGTAGGCTTATCGAAAATTGGATATTATACGTACAAAGCTACTGATTATGATACGCAAATACTTATCCGAAATTTGGATTTATTAATTATTTGTTTTGTATTTTTCGAAAAAGTACCGAGGCAAGACAAAAACACACACACACACACACACATATATTACTTACTATACGATACATAGGACTCGATTGTAGAGACCTACAATTGACATTTTTCGAAAAAAAAAAACACAGGCGATTTCGATTTTTTACTTCAATACCTAATTGAAGATAATATTTTTGAAAAAATTAATTACCTATCATGATTTAAAATCTGACGTTTTCCGAGTTCTCGATAATTACAGTAGTTATATTAAATTAAACAATTTATTAAAAAATAATAATGATAATACTAATTACAACAGTATCAATAATAATTCATTTAATGTGTTGTACAAGACACGAATGTTATGTGAGGGGTTTATTCAGTGACAGAACCCTCAAAGAGTCAAAGTAACAAGTTGCGATTTTCAAGGATGGAGAAGTAAGAGCGCAGGGTCATTTGTTGTGACAAACGAGTTTATATTTAATTGTAATGTAATAACTACATAATATATATATATAAGTTTATTTGTAATATATATCTTAATTATCCACTGAACTTGTTTTGAATCAAAAAAAAAAAAAAAAAATGACAATCTCCCTCTTAATTAAATCTATTGAGTCTGGTATATATATATATATATTATTAATGTACACTAATTTTGTATGCGTTATATAAGTTACTGGACAAATTCATTATCAAATGTGTATCGCGTAACTGCGTTAGCGCAGTAATAAATTATATATTATGTACTTCTCGGGGCGGCCGATAGCGAAATCACAAGTAAGTTTGATTTGACCAATTAAATAATATAATCTCCATTAAGTGAATTAAGCAAGGAGAACGCCTTGAACGAAAAAGCGGCGGGGGCTTTTCAATAATATAACTTTGTAACGAACGAACCGAGTGGAAATAAACATCTGCGACAGGGAAACACGCGAGTTGGCACGAAAATGTTTAGAAAAAAAAAAAAAATAAATAAATAAACAAATAAACGAGGGAAAAAAAACATCATTTTCGTTTTTGCATCCCGGGGATTTTCATCAACAACTGTTAACAAATCAAATCAGGTCACACGCGACGCACGCAGATATAGAAACATTACATACTCGTTTAAAAATATATATTATATTATATATATATATATTTATACGTTTCCGTTCTATTCAACTATATATCAAATATACAATACGTATACCGCTGCGGTACGGTATATTATGACGAAAGAATAAATATATATATATATTTTTTTTTTTTTTTGTTAAGAGCCTCGGGATTCCTTTTCTTTTTTATTTTTATCTTTCGTTTTGATTTTACTTCGCTTACAAGCCCGTTGTCCAATGGATTATTTGTTCCTTTTTTCTTTTCTCATAAAAAAAATACAAAAAATACAAAACAAACAAATACTCTCCCGTTCTATAATATAATATTCTCGACGAACGAGACGCTTTTTACTTAATTATTATTCACCGCATGTGCCCCGCTCAGTCTTATACATATATAATATCGTCTGCCTTTCTATCCCGTCCCGCTTTTAAAACACGGATTTCGGACACTGGAATTGAACGTATCACATCACTGCTGATTACAGTTTAAATCAGAAATACGTTGCATTTTTTCTCATTTCTTCGTACCGTTTTAGACGAAAATTCGAAAAACATATTTTCCACTATTAAAAAGAATAACGACAATCTGTAACGCTTTTACGAACAAACAAATTGGAACGAAATTCATTAATCATTGTACAAGACACGAATATTATGTGAGGAGCGAGGGGGTTATTCAGTGACGGAACCCTTAAAGAGTCTAAGTAACAAGTTGCGATTTTCAAGGATGGAAGTAAGAGCGCAGGGTCATTTGTTGTGACAAACGAGTTTTTGGAGTGGAATTTTTTAGAGTTTTTGAAAGAAGTGAAGTTTTTTTTTTTTTTTTTACTAATTCTGTGTTTGAGGTCTTTATGAAGTAAGTGGTTCGACACGTACTAGGGAGCAGATGTATTATAATATGGAATGAGAACGTTTTGAAAATCCAGAGTTTTCGGATATGACATGATTTGGCATAATTCTATGATTGTATCCTGTACAGTTATAGTATTTGGAAGAGTATTCAAATATGAAAAAAGCATTTATACAAAAGATACGCCTTTGCGACGGGAGGACGGAGGTGTCAGGCTCATAAAATATTCATTCCACTCCTGAAATCGCCATAAATAGAATCGGAAATTACGTTATTTTTGTACCAATTAACACAAAAACAATCACCATTTAGCGTGACAACTTGACGAGAATCCAACTACTTAAGTTGAATCAAAGAGTGAATTGTCAAAAAAATATCATTTGCTTTTTCTTCTGAATTATTGTAGAAATCGATTGTTGATGTTTCAATGAAAACTATAATAATTTTTATATGTTCGAGAATTTTTTCTTGTATATTAGAGGAGAATAATAATACGTTCGATCGAAAATCGAGCCTAGAAAAAATACAGATTAATTTAGAATTAAACGTTACTCTTCTGAGCGGTTGAATTTTTGTGAAGCTTTTAAAATTATTGTACCGTGTTGAATAAACCCATCAAATTCCTCAGAATTATTGACACGCGCATTATAATAATCGCATTTATTTCTCCCACGACGACCAAACACGCACACACATCCGGAAAATTGCCTAACCAATGCTCCCTAGAGAAAACTCCGGTCCCCTAAAAACTGCGGAAGAATCGAATGTAAAATATCATCCCATATTCTATATGGAAAGAGGAATTTCATTCGAAATAAAACACCATAACTATATATAAATAACGACGTGCGGAGATTATTATTTTACGAACAATTATCGTTTCCATATTAAATATTGCATATAATACGGTTTTATTATCATATTTACGTTACGAAACAATTGTATACACACAACAGTGTATTTAAGTTGAACAGATGCAATATTTGTATACATAATATTGTCTCATCGTCTGTGTTAATTAAAATCTCATTCCTAAATAATACACAACCTATTCGCGAAGAAAATTGTACCAATTACGTTTTACCTCCCCGTTAGTGCACACCGTTTTTGTATATTTCCGAAAAAATCTCAGAATAAAGAATATAAATCGACGCATCATCTCGCAAACGTTCCAAATCTCATCAAGGCGTTTTTATTTTTTGTTCATTTAAATCCATGTTATTGTTTTCGATGGGAAAAAAATAAATAAAAACGCGTAAACGCTACTACGACAATGACGTGTACCACCAAACTCTCTATTTTGTGTGTTCGATCTGTTGCGCAGTGCCTTTTATGTAAATGCTATATCGATATTTATTATCGTCGTATTTTTTTCTTTGTAACGAACAAAAAGAAAACGTCATATAATAATAACGAAAGTTTCGGCCATTGTTTCAACACGGAAAACATTTGGAACTTGGAATTAATATTTTAAGCGCGTTGTAGTAGACGAGAAAAATTCGGAAATTGACGACGAGAAGAGTATAAAAATTGGTATTGTTTTTTTATGCAAAATCATTTTTGTTTTGTTTTGTATTTCGCGCAATTATATTATTAACGAACAGCGTTTTAATTAAAATGCAGGGGCGGGATGAGAAATAATAAATATTATAATCTACCTTTTTTTTTTTTTTTTTTATCCAAAAGAGCTGAGAAAACATTCAAAATTAATTTCTCGAAACAATTTAGATTTCTTAAGAAACGAACATTTGGTGTTGACTTTTCTGACACGAAATATTTCCTCACATTCATTTTCTTTGTATATTCCTCTGTATCACAGGAGGCACGAGAAGATGAAGAAGAAGAAGCAAAGTCCAAGAGGTGGCGATAAACTTGCAATTTGTTACCAAATTGAAGCAAAACCAATTTATTCTCGACCATATTTTTTTTGATTTTCTCCAGTTTTAACCTAAAACAATGGCGGGGGCTCTGCGTGTAAACAATGCGTCCTCAAATAATCTTGTAATTTGCTTTAATTATAATAAAAATAATATTATGGGGAAAAATGTATAAAATTAATATGATATATAATATAATAGGCATATTGAATTTTTCGTTTATTTTATTTTTTCATTAAAATGTCCACAAAAACGGCGCTAAATTTAGAAGCGTGCAGGGAAAGTACTGCAAACGTATTTCTCCACCCACATGATCACGTGGCCACGTGGTTAGCACTCGGCGATTGTTATACTGTTTGAACGCTATGGCAACGACATCAATCGACCATCCGTATTAATATAAATTTAGTCACCCTATACAACAACGGTCTATTTGTATATTACATATATTATATTATATAAGCTTTATGAAAATTCATAATGTAAAAATGTAAATTTCGATTGAATTAAAAATAAGACAGTTTTCCTTGAAATTTAGTCTGTTACATGAAAAAATGGTTCATAACTAATCGGTTGATAAGATTTTAGAGAAAAAAAGTCATTTTATGGGTTAAAACATGTGGTCAAGATTAAATCTTTCACATTAATAATTTTTCTATTTTTTTTTTTTTTTATCATTTTGATTACATACGCGTGCTACTATATGATGTAACTACGCGGAAAAATTAATCGGTCTCGTTTAAACGAAGAAAGCGACGCATCCCGTCGCGCCGTATTTGAATGCTTATTGTGCAAAATAAAAAAAATAAATAAATGTTTACTGCACGTGTAATTATTTATATGAATAAATAAAACCGAACGACGTTTAATCGATAGTCTTTTTCGTTTCTTTAAAAATAAATACAGAAAACGAAACGGAACTGTGTGGTCGCAGAATGCGCGCGCGCCTAAACACTGCAATTATTGTTATCTAAAGATTATTTTAAATCTCATATTCTATGGATGGAAAATAAATAGCTGTTATTATTATAAAATGTGTCTTGCTTGCGTAGACCGAATAGCGGGGGTTTTTATGCTACAAAGGCAAACGACCGATGGAAAGTATATATTAAGAGAGAAAAGTATACGTTTGAAAAAAAGAATCAAATTTTTTAATACAAAAAAAAAACACTCAGAGAAAAGGACGAGAGGTAAATTTTTGGCTCGTTCACTCAACCCTTTCTTCCGCTCTCGTGGAAGGGATGCGAATGGACCTTTTGAAGATCCCGTATACTTTATACTACACGCGTATATATACGTACGTCGAGTGCTCGACAAACACACGACATGGCTATGACGATGATGGTGGTGATGATTATGATGATGATGATGAAGGGCGATTACAAATGGGATAACCGATCGATATTAATATATTATGAAACGAACGAAGAAGGGCGAAAGTACGAAATGTAAATAATAAGTAAATATAAACAAGATATTTATATATAGCAGAGTATTTTTTCTTTCATTGCGGGCATTGAAAAGAATTTTTCTTAAATACTTTTTAATAGAAAATTCCCTAGACATATTTTTTCATAACATTACTGTACACACGTTATTAAATTACAAACTTTTGATTTACGCTCGCTGCATCCTCCAATTACAGTTGAAAAATTCTTATAGTTTTCTTTTTCTTTTTTTTTTTTTTTTACGGAAATTTACGCGTATTGATTTAAATAAAATCCTAATTACATTTCCCGAATGATGTTGCACAAGCATATTTTAATTTATAACATAAACATTTAAGATAATATATAATAAACATTTAAGTAACAATATTATTTCATCAACGGAACGTTGAAAACGAAAAAAAAACGAAAAAGCCACATATTCGTTTGCTTGTTTTAGTGTTCTATATAATATAATAAGACATATAGTGTGGGAAAAAAAATTAATATTGCCTTATTATTGATAGTAAAAAGTTTTCGTTTATATTTATTTTTATGGGATATAATTTTTAAAATGGTCTTTAAAGAATGGTCCATAAACGATTTCATAACGAATGTACATAAAACACCGAAATAAAATTTGATTGAAAGCTTGGCGGGCAGTTTCGAGATCGTAACAACAAAAATCACGCTGTATACACATTGTGCAGGTTCAACAATTTTTTTTTGAAATGTACGTATTTCATTTTTATTTTATTTTTTTCAACACACTATATACTGACCTCGGTACAGCTGTGTATCATTTTTTTATCGATATTGAAATATAAACGTACTTTTAATACATTACATATGTATACTGCTTAACGTATAGGATAAATATTTGCGGTTAGCTGCAGTGTACACCACATACCTGAAACAAAATAAAAAAAGAAAACTTAACACGATATAACAACGTGTAATACAAATTTATTTTATACATATACGCATTCTGAAAATTATATATATATATATATATATATATATATATATATATTATCAAACATTTTGATAAAACACATATAAATTTAAACATTAAACATAAGAGTAATATATTATTTTATCGACATATTTTTCTTACTAAATTATATTATTTATGGTCACGTCGGTTCCTCGAGCATAGGTGTACATTTTTATTTGTATTATTCCGTGTTTTTTTTTTTTTGTTTTTTACATATAAGTTTCCATATTATATTATACGCATTATTTTTATAACTTTTATTAGTAAATCATTTTATAACCGTACAACAACATAGAAACAAAAGCGAAAGAAAATAATTACATAACTCTTTTTTTCCACGCTCAAATAAAATGTTTCATCTATAATTATAATAATTATTATTGTGAACAAATTATTTCTACTACCATAATAATAATTAACGTAATTTCTATTCGAAATATGTTTTAATCGTATACCCCTTTGGGTTTGGCATAGGTACAAGTTTTACTTTTATCTAACCGTCGGGAAAATGTTAATTCATTTTAGCACATTTATTATAATATATTTATATACGCATTGTATCCGAATATTATTAAAATAATGTGATTTGCATAAAATGTTTAAACTCAAACGCAAAAGTACAAAGTACACACACAGTGTATACAGTATAGTTTTTCTCTTTTTCATATATATATTAAAAAAGAGAGAGAGAGAGAGAGTTATTAAGTTTAACTTATATAAATTTTAATTAAATTAATTAATACACGCCCAAAATGTTCCATTTAGGTTAAACAAAAAAGGTTGTACGTAAAAAGGAACGAACTCTTTAGATTTCTACGTTGAAAATTCGTTTGCTGAGATAATTAAGTGCCAACATTATTATAAGAATCATAATAGGGATTACGGGCAATTTGTTCATTTTTCACAAAATTGTATTAAATTCAACTGCTAAGTTTAAAAAACGAAATTACAATAGAATGTAAAAAAATAAAACGACACATTATGAAATACAAAACGACGGTATTATTATTATATTATTCACCGCCCACGCAGATATCATATTTTAAAACATGAAATGGTTCGAGTCTTGAGTGTAAATAATTTTGAGTGCCGTAGCGTCCGGTCTCTCCTGTGTAAAGTAATTTAATTGCGGTCATTGTATACAATATCGTATTGAATTTTCGAAATACCAAAAATGACCACCCACGTGCAGTTCTCACGGGAAGGAGATATGATTGAGACGAAAAGTATTTTTCAGTGTTTTTCTACGGGTGTTTCCTGATTTTTTTTTCTTTTTAGAAAAAAAAACTAGAAATTAATATTCGTAATTAATAAAAATACATTTTTTTTTCAATTTACAACAGACATGGCTTTTAGTCGAAACCGGTAGTAAATAAACAAATTTCATACGATCCTATATATATATATATATATATATATATATATATTTATTTATTTTTTGTAATACTGACGTGTTTATGTTCTAAAAGATTTTACAATAATAGAATTTCGTATTTGTTTTCAATCCGTTCTAAAACATAATGTAAATACTTAATTTTTAGAATACGAGCGATGCGAAACAAATTACTTGTATAACGATGAGATTTTTTTGTTTTTTTGAAACGATGATAAAATTATGACTCTGACAAATGTTTCAGTTCGTGCGAATTCTAATTATTTACGAATGGCACGAAAACGTGCATGCCAAATCGCATGATATTATCCCCTTATAGTACTACTATTTGGATTGATTTTACTGGTGATGCAGCTCAAACGGGCTTGTCATTGAACACCCCTAAATGTGTTTTATATGTCGTTCGATCGATACAGAAGCAGTATGTGTGTGCGGCTCAACATAAAAAAAAAAAAAGAACACAGGTGGTGCCGCCTCCCTCGTTCATTCTGTTAATAAAGTCCGAGATCATCTCGGCTTAGTCTGGCGACTCACGAAAACAGATGAGTTATCGAGAAGAGTATTCGTGTTTTATGTTTTATCAAACGTACACTCTTGTCGCGCGCGATGAATTTTAACGAATACAAATCGATTATACGTACAACGGGGACATTTGAAATTTCGTCCGTATTTTCACACGTTACCCGTTAAATATGTGTACGAGCACTTTGCAGGAGAAAAAAAAAGAGTGTACGTACGCGCATTATGAACGATTCCGCCGCGTACGAGCAAACGGCGACTAAAGGTTAGACTCGTCGCGCGACGAGGAGAACGGCAGTCCGCCGTCGCCGAGAAAAATCCGCTACGATAAATTCGCTGTTCTCCGATTGATATAAATGGGTGTAGTGCCGCCACGCCATTTATCTCGCGGGAAACTTATTCGGGAACGGGAAAAGCGAGAAGAAGGAAGAAAAAAAAATGCGAAATTGTGACGGAGCGAACAAAAGTTACCTTTTACGCTGAAAAAGCTCGGCAAACGAAACTCACGACCATAGTCCAATAAAAAAAAAGAAAAAAAACCGTCGACAAAAAACTCGAACAGTTATAAAACGTTACGTTGCGTAATTACATCGACGGTTTATAGGAAATTTCGTCGTTTATAATATATTTCCTATTATATACGGTAAATGTACTCGGACGATTTTTTTTTTTTTTTATATATATATATAACTTTCACTCCTCGTACACCTGACTGCTGTGTGTAAATATATCGCTGGTTTTCACGAAATACGACGGTAAAAAAATATAAAATGAAATTTAACAAAAAAAACAACTCGGCGTACTCGTCGTCGAACAATAACGATTCGGTTGTTTTGCGTATACACATAAAATACCGGTGTGTATAAATAGAAACGTGAAAAAAAAATTAAGCTCTATTGTTTTTATAATTTTTAATATGTAAATATATATATATATATATATTATAAGTCCTGTGTAATATTCTGAATACGAGTATACAATTTTTTTTTTTGTTTGTTTTTATTTTTGTAATGCCGCGCCCAATTTTTTTTCGGCAACATAACCTAGAACGATATAATTATATGCGTATAGCGTTTTGTTTGGACGACGACAACGTAACGGCCGACTAATTTATTGCGACTGTCCGATAGAAAACTACAACGGCGGTGACGTGCGTGTAATACAACCACACATATACACGTATAATGTGCGAATATAATATTATTTGCTTGTGAAAATAATACGTAATTTCGTAATGATATATTTAAATAAAATGAGAGCCGCTTACCTAACCTGCAATCGGAGTGAGGTTTTATATATAGATATATAAAAATTACGTATTTTCTGACACTTGAAACGATAATGTGAAAAAAAGTAAGTGCGCATCACTTGCGCACTATGTTTCATATGACGCAAAATAAAATGTCGTGACAAGAAAAAAAGTCTTCTATTTGTTTATTTTCGATCGTTAGGTTTTTGACGAAGACAGAATCGATTTAAAATTTTTACTCTAAAAATTTTAGTCGCTCCATTATCGGTCCTCCGTTGTACTGAATGACACATGGTATACAGAGCGAAACACACGGAACGGTATGCATACCGAACACGCCGTGTTCACTACGAAATAATATACGGCGTATGTGACGTGCCGATCATTGCAGCACACTGCATTATGGGACGCGTGTAGCCGATAGACGACCTATTCTCTCGGCGAACAGATTATAAGCTGCTAATGGCTTACACACACACACACACACGTAGTATAAGTTCATAGGTATATAAATAATTCTAATTATAAGTGCGCGAAAAACAAAAGAAAAAAACCGGAAAAGTTAAATGTTGGACATTTTTTTTTTAAAAAAAGAAATAATAAATCCTTAGGGTTTTTAAAAAAATATATCAAGAAGAATTCTTCGAAAAATGATGATCCAAATAGTTCTTTTACTCATAAATTCCAATTGTAATAAGTCCGATTTCTGATTGCGCCGATAGATTTTAAATTTTACAATCGCGGACCATTATTAATTAATTTCAAAACTGCTCCTTCGTGTGATTCAGCTAAATTTTTAGATTTTAAATGTCAAAATCTTCCCACACACACACAGGGCAACAAAGTTCGCGTTTGCCCGCCGGTACTACACTGAGCGGTCCGTTGGTTGCGGACCGCTATTTATACGTGTTTTTCTGCGTGGCCCTCATTCTTTTTTGTGCCGTAGCGCTATCTGTTGACTACTTTTGATTCCGGTTTTATTGCGGTTTACTGTCGCGCTATGTACACGCGGGTGTTTGGTTTGACGCTGACCGAGCGATTTAATCGTACGCGCGTTTATTATATTTATTATTATTAATAATATTATGTCGCGTATTTCAATGGAATTAAATTAACGTAACGATTCGTACACTTCTTTACACGTTTACTCGTTTGTTTTACAATTTTTTTTTTGTGATATAATAAGATAGATTTTAAATGTCGAGACGCACGTACACGCAGGTTTTAAAGAAACAACATTGATTTTTTTGAAGAAAACCGCATGGGTATATGGGAATTATGCATAATTTTTTTCTTCTTTTTTTTTTAGTTTATTTAAAATGAAGTGAAATACGCCTAGAACAATGTACACAACTAAGTATCGCTATTCAAGTGATTTTTAAGGATTGAAATTAATTTAATTATCCTATATAATTTTTACGAAATCGGTACTATTATTTCGTTTTTTTTTTTTGCAGTATTTAATACAATTTTATGAAACGTCTTATATTTTTAAAAAAAAAATATCTACGCATAAAAAAAAAGATTATTTTTTTCTATAAAATTCTAGAACAATAAAAACATTTTATTCGTACGATTTTAAATACATATAAAACCGGTATCAAGTTATGAGCGTACACTACAAATATTAAAATAAATAATAATAATAATAATAATAATAATAATAATAATAATAATAATAATAATAATAATAATAATAATAATAATAATAATAATGATAATAATGATGATAATAATAATAATAATAATAACATAAAAATATAATATAGCGTATAGTATACGTGTATAGTAGTGATTTAATCTCGCGCGATGTGTACAAAATAGTTTCGGTTTTATCGAGAAAAAAGGGGAACCCTCGCCCCCTCTACCCTACGTTTAGACAGAGAGAGAGAGAGAGGAAAAAAAACATAGACGACGCGGGGAGGGCATTGCATTTATCGTCCTCGTATACACACACACACACACACATATAGTTGGTCTTTTATCTGATGTATTGTATTGTACCTTATACGGGGGGGGGGGGAAATAGAAAAAAAATTGTGGGAGAGAAGAAAAGCGAGTGGATTGGGGAGGAGGGGACCTTTGTCACAAACTCGGAAGCCATTCGCGAAGCGAGAGACACCGGCCGTTCCAGAATTTATCGCAAACCATTAGACCCGGGAGAGATAAGGGAACGGTCGCGCCGCGCAACAAAGGCGAGCTGCTGCAGCGACGGCGAGAGCGAATTATTTCTTTTTCTTTGTCGTCGTCGCCCAGTTGAACGGCCGAAACGTTCGCCGCGCGGCAACGCACAAATGCCACACGACACTATCGCCCCTGCGATGGCTATTCTCTAACTCCGCGGCGCCCCACACGACTATATACGTGTGAACGACTACGCGCGGCCGGCAGCGGACAACAGCGCGTTTTTCCTAACATTTTCAAATAGGTAGACGTCGCGAGTCGTATCCTTTGAAACGAAATACACTATATTCATATTATAATATAATATTACGTATCCAACAGACAGTCACATATAATCCCGATTAAAACACAAGGGCCGCGTGTTTTTCTCCACAACACGTAATCGTTCGTTTTTCGTTTGGACGTTAAAAAAAAAAAAAAAAAACAACGGTCGTACGCATATGTGTATAAAAAGCGTGAAAAAAAAGTGCGCTTTGGGTTTTAAATTAATATACCGCCCCACGAGAACGGTTATTGTAAATCATAAACCACTAAAAATAATGTAAAACGATTTTGGATAAAATCAACTGCTCGACGATACGCACAGACATTGTCGTATAGATCATATAGTGTTGAGATAATGTTCAAAATCGGTGTTGTATATTGCAAATTTTCAAACGTTTATTTTTATTACTTTTAACAATTCGTTAAGAAATGTCGCTCATTCGGACGATTCGAACCCATAAAATTGTTTTTTTTTTTTTTAAAAAGCATTTACTCTTTTTTGAACACGTACCCGAAGCTTGTATTATATTACACATTTCACTAGCGAGCCTCCACTCCTACGATTCCAACAACGATTAGAAACGTGTGCGGTGCGGCGCAATGGTAAAACGAAATATCGAAAATTCCGATCGGATTGAAAAAAAATCACAAATCAATGTGTCGAACGTGCGCCGCGTCCAGAGGAAAAAATAATAACCACAATTCCTGAAAATATGCTAGTTATTTAAACATGTTTGAATTTCCACAGTGGAAAATGAGCGCGAGAAGTAAATAAATAACAAAACATGTTTTATTTAAACTCGATAGTTAAATGAAAAACGAGGTGTAAGTAAACAGAATTACAAATGTAATAATACCACGAATTGTGTCAATAACAACACGAGTACAGTCACCACGAGTTTGATGATCACTATACATCTCGAGCACTCCGAAATTTATTTTTAAAAAGTAAAAACTCTACCTATCTCCACTTACAATCACCATCGAACGTAAACAGATTACACCGTACGGGCTCGTATAATATCTAAAATAACTTTTCTAACAATAAGTAAATATATTACAACAGCAGTACGACGTATTATTGATTTTGCATACATACGCGCAAACGCGGATAAATATTTGTCTCGTTCGAAGTGAATATTAATAATGTGGACGAAACGGAATAAAAATATATATTACGTCAGGCGAGGTAGCAGGCGGTGTACACAGATACGCATACACAAACGCGTGTATTTTTAAGGATTCAAGACGTGTAACAGGACTTGAAAAATAATATTCTATTACGCAACTCTGTGTATGAACGCTACTCGTATATATGTATATTATACAGCATCGCAGTACACGACGATAAACACACAAGCAACTTACGAATATGTTATAATATCAGATATATATATATATATATGTATACATACGTTATTTTATGTAACAAATTGAAAATCTTCTTACAAATATATATATAATATTATATATAGTATACACGACTGATTTATTTAACCGAATGCGAAAAAAAAAAATCTCGTAACAAACTGAAAATGCGAAAGAGGCGATGTGAGAGGAAGAGATTTTTGCCATTTATCTAAACACGCAGCGATACACGTGAAATTCGACGTATTGATATACATTACATTTACATATCTAATATACCTACCTACGTCTTATGCGCGTACTCGTATATATTTTATGTAGTCTTGTTTTGCTGAAATGGAAACTTTTCGCAAGTAAACATCATTATATTATTATATTAGACCATATATTAGACATTATATTACATTATTATATTATTACACCATTGTGACGAATTCGGTTTCGATTTCGAATTGCAACGTTCTCCTCGGAGAATTCTTTCGACAATCAGAGTAATCATTGATATTATATGCAATGCATTAACGTTTTAAACACGACTATAAAAATACTATTATATTCATCGATTGAGTACTTCAAATCAAAAGTTTTTTTTTCCATTCAAAGCGAATGAACGTCAAATTGTGCACAGTAATAATATTATAAGGTCTACATCCCCACGTGGGGATATGCGAAGTAATGGACCACAACCCAAAGTGTCACAAAAATAAGATTGAGGACTTTTGAAAATAAAATATGGTTAAGAATACGAAGAATATGGCGAAGACAGGTCAGTGGCGTAGGAAATTCGACCGAGAACACGAAGAGGAATTGAAAAAATGGCGTCGATCAATAGTGTTCATTAAAAACCAGAGAATACAAGGGCTGGAGCATGTAATGAGGATGCAGCAATTAGGTCAGTGTAAGGAACAGTCCTGGAAGACCAGGGAGTACTACTGAAATGGAATGATTGTGTAGTGTAGGTTCGAGAAAAGCAGAGTGACCAGGTGATGGCGTCGTAAACTCTACTTGGACAGTAGTAAATAGAGGCTGAGGGAAGAAGAAGAATAGAATGCACGGGACGTATTATAATGTTGTAAATAAATATACGAGTATAAATATTTGACGAAATTATTAAATAACATATTATATCATAGACGACTATAACGTTATATAATGTATTGTGCTGCAGGCAAACCGCTAATTTGTGAATCGACGACAGAAACGTATCGAAGTGAAACGATTGCCGTGTACATGCCTCCGTATACGAGATATAACCGCGACAAACGAAAAAAAAAAAACGTGAAAAACATTAATTCGCCAAATGAAAAGCGCGGTATTTCAAACTCAAACGATGTGAAATTAAACGTTTACGTCGTGCGGTGTAAAGCTTTACACGACGACGATAACTACCGCGTTAATGTACGAGAATAACTATTTCCTCGTATCGTTTATATAATTATCAACGTTTATTTAACATATGAATACATGTAAAATGTAAAAAATAACCTTATATATATATATTAGTGCGAATGTAATACGTATAAAGATTAAATACGGTTTAACGAGTTAAAAAAAGGTGTGCGTATCTGACGTATAATAAAATCGTAGAATTTCAATCTAGTAAAATAACCTTA
This sequence comes from Chaetogeoica ovagalla, assembly GCA_032441825.1. Classification (NCBI taxonomy): domain Eukaryota; kingdom Metazoa; phylum Arthropoda; class Insecta; order Hemiptera; family Aphididae; genus Chaetogeoica; species Chaetogeoica ovagalla. Next base: position 8,559,313 of record CM063735.1, on the reverse strand, counting down.
TATACGTATATATTAGTGCGAATGTAATACGTATAAAGATTAAATACGGTTTAACGAGTTAAAAAAAGGTGTGCGTATCTGACGTATAATAAAATCGTAGAATTTCAATCTAAAACATTACTCTACAATTAGTACTTGTAACGCGAGTTAATAATAATAGAAATAATAAACATTATAAATACGAAACGCGGTGTTTCCCCCCCCCCTCCTCACTGTATTCCCGTTGCTTACGAAATAATAAATAAATAAAAGGCTCTGCGCAAAAACGACATTTTTAATAACGATCCGACAACCGCGTATACATTCGCCGTTATTATTAATGATTAATTGAAACGTATGCGTATTCACAAACGTCAACGTGTTACTACTACCACTGTGGTACGTTGTATAATACGTTCGGCGGAATAATAAACGAGAGAGCACTTTATTATGACGAAGAGTGGTGAAAAAGAAATGGTACCTCTTTCAAATGGTACTAGCGCGTAATATATTAATCGTCGGAGTATTCCGCGACGGGAGGGGAACAAAAACTATACGGCTATATAATAAAAACAAACCACTTCGAATTATTATATTACAGTGGAATAATCGATACGGAACGAAAAAAATAAATAAATACGTATACTGATAAATGTGGCTGATGTTTTTTTTACACGTGCGCCGACGTTCGAATTTTCCAAATGCGCGTGCTATCACCGCCGATTCGGAAACGATCAATTCACAATGAAAGAGGTAAAAAATCGGTTGAAAGAGTCGGCGGGAGAAAACTGTCTCGGACTCGTTTTTACCGGTCGTCTTTGGACGACGGAAAGCGGCAAGAGCTGGACGAGCGACGCGGCCGAACAATGGGAAAACAGATGTTGCCCGCCGCCGTCGAGTCGTGTCTACGACGAGCGTATGATTTTACGCCGCGTCCCACACGTTTTTTTACACTATACGGCATCGACCGCATCCATTACGCATATATATTATAAACGGCAGAGAATAATAAAAGAAAAAAAATATACTCATGTATTATACTTAATAATAATAATAATAATAATAATAAAAAAAAATCTAATTTGATCATTCTCCGTCGCAAACCGGTCGAGGTCCCGGTCCCGGGTGAAAATCGAAATTATATTTTCATAATATACGTATACCCGAAGATGTGCACGTACAGAAAGCGCTGGCATTATTCTAACGAATTTTTCGGACTGCGCAATTATACGGACTTACCGTGGGGACGGATGATACGAAAGGGAAGGAGTTCCAAATCGTCTGGGACGGGGATTCGATAATCCGTGTATAACGATGAAAGGCAAGGTTGAGCCATATTTAATAGAATTTGTGCGTGCAAGACAAAGAAAGAAAATTCCCACTTCCAAACTTCTTAAGGTAAAATAAAAATGTATTATCGTCGCCCGTCAAGTCGAATCTAAACATCCATACACTTAGCCTAACGGTTCACATTTTAATCGATACGTATTTACACAATTCCATTTGAAAAATTCGCCGTAATGTTAAGTGAAAAGTGGAAACGAATGTACGTATACGTTACAAATGGTTTTAAGTTTGCATTTCATTAACGCTCGCCAAACGATGTGGAAAGACTGCACAGTGTACAAACATTAAGTAAGTATTTTTCTTTTATGTAAAAATATATGGATCGGCGAATCGTTATATATATATATATATATATATATATATATATATATATATATATATATATTTATATAAATTAATAATTTTAATCGGCTACTTATCGAAAAAGAAAAAAACACATTTTTAACCACAACCGCGTTTCAGTTTAATTCCCGAATCTGTAAAGGTGCTTGACGAATCTAACCCAGCCCACGCCGGTTCTTTTGTATCTATTCTAGAATATATCACTGGAAAACAAATCATTTAATGTATTTTAATACGTGAAGCAGATTTCCCAATATTTTTAACGTGTTCATATAATGAATTTTAAATTATGGAATATTATGTTACGTTTAGAAAAGATTTTGTGATATTACTAATATTGAAATATAAAAATTCTAAAAAAAAAACCCAACAAGTTCTTAATTTATTACATAAATAAATAATTTAATTTATATTTATATTCATATTTTATACTTATCTAAAAAAAAAAGCATGTTGATAATTTGTATTTTATGCCGTACGCACCACCTAATAATAATTTACTTATTTATTTCTACGCTTTTGTTTTTAATTGGTACATACAAATCATTCAATAGAAATACAAATACATTTGACAAGCACATAAACCGGCAATTATAATTTATACCTATTTATTATTTTTTTAACCTTTGACTTGAGATAAAAAACACTGATCGCTTAATTGTCTTTGGAACTTTAAAATTAATATCAAAAATAAAAACTCTTGTACACGTTTTATACGCGTATGTACTCGTATTCCTGACATTCACTCTACATAATATATATATATATATATATATATTTATGAGCATATATATATATATATGCTCATAAATGTTATTGTATTAATACGAACGTGATATTACAGTAATGAATTGTAATAGTTAATTACAAAGTGAGATCAATTAAACGCATTACGTTATTGAAACGCTTTGTGTATTAGTCATAAAATACTGATATAAAATATTATAAACTGCACCATGTCGTAATCGTTTTGTCGGGATGAACACAATATATATATATATGTAAATATTGATAATAATCTGAAATAATAATAATAATATTAAACATGATAATGATATTATATATAATATGTTTTATCGACTACGACGAAAGAAATGCCGATTGTTTTTTACGTACACACGTATTGTTTTACGACGTCGATGCAGTAAAAAGAAGCAAAACAATAAAATATGTCTAACAGTGCGTGATTTAGCTCGAACACTTGAACGCGTTAAAAAAAAATTATGAAATTCTTAGAGTATTCCGATTTTATCTGCACGTATGCGTATGTATGTATAAATAATCGAGTTAATGTACGAAATAATTCATAGATGACCTTTGTATAAAAAAAAAACGGGGAAATGGAAAAGTTAAAAAAAAAAATGCTGTTAAATGAAAAATAAAAAAATAGAAAAACCGAAACGAATTAACCACACATAAGAGGAAAAATTAACCTTAATTGCGTTATAAATAAAACATAATTAATTAATCTGTCAATTATTATTTTTTAAGATTGTATTTTTTGAACCGCATGATTGTATCCTGTTTTAAACTCCGTGAATTACAATTGTTCGCAATAGTAATTGTACTGTATGGAATTTATAAAACGCGAATTATTTCGGAAATAAACGTATGTAAATCGTTTGGAATTCGTAATGAGTATTCACGCGTATAGTGCAATTTTGTGTGTGTGTGTGTGTGTGTTCACGTTTTAAAAAACAAAATCGAATCAAATACTGAAAAATTACGAAAATTTGCTCGGTTCTGAAAATGACGGTTTTTTTTTTTTAAATATATTTGATACGTTTTATGGTTGGGAGTCATTGTGAAAATTTTACCGACACCGGGAATGTTACAGCAATGATGTCATGAACGTAACCGTTGCTATTTTGACATTCCTGTATGTCGACTGAATTCTCAATGGCCACCCCACAAGACAGCATATCCGTGGTACCGGAGTTTTCGATTTTTTTTTCTCTATTTTAACGTGATAATACCGCGTATGTTAAAACATCGGCATAGACACGAAAAGCCATTAGGTATGAAAAACCTGAGCGGCAATAAAACAAATATTTATATTAATGACGACGGACGAATATATTATTATAATATATTATATAACTGTAAAATTCTGAACAACGAGCATAAAAAAAAAAAAACATACGGACTTCGAGATAGGAAGGAGAAAAGAATAAAACGTATACACGACGACGTACACATAATTATTATTATTATTATTATTATTATTATTATTATACGCGGAGTCATCGCCGCATTGAGACAAACGCGCGCCCGGCGTAACACGGTAGCCAGTCTTCGAGATTTCCTGTTCGGAATAATATAATAGTAATAATAATTTATGTGGTTGCACCATGTACATACACATACTTTTCGACTATGCATACACTTATTAATAACACCGGTTTTTTATTATTATTATTATTATTATGATTTTATTTATATGTAAGTATCCCGCGCGCGACCGAGTCGAAATTACAAACGTTTCGGTAATTTGTCGACGAGTATATTTTGTGTGTGTGTGTGTACACGCGTATAATAATATATTATCAAATATGCCTCCCTTTACTTTCTATTCGTTATAATAATAATAATTACTGTTCCGAATGAAGAGAATATCGAAAATCCATATAGTCGTGGACTGCGGATGTGTACAAAATTTATAGTAATAGCCGTTGCGCACCTGTAAATTTCTCGTACATGTATATATATTTTTTCATGGCTACAATAAAACAGTGTAACCAACAATACTGTTCTACACGTTTACGTGTATTATATACGAATTAAACTCGATAAAAAAAACCATTTCAACCGTGCACAAACTGAATTAAAAAAATTATATTTTATATATTATTACATAATAATGCCATTTATTAACAATTCAATTCGCTACGTGTACGCAATATTCCTTCGCCGTTTTTAAATTTTTTTTGAACTCTTCGTCTTCATAATATTCATGATTTTCAATACGCCATTTCGTTTGTTTTTATTTTTTTACTCCGCTTATTTTGTGTTTTATACTCAATACTTGAGACGATTATTTTTTGTCGAAACCGGCAGTAAACAAACAAATGTGTGCTTCTAGTTAAAACAGCTCATTCTGATTATAACATAAACAAGTCGAGGCTATTTTTTTATCTCATCATATTGGCAATATTGTTATACACAATATTAAAAAAACACACCTCTACAACAGGAAAACCGCGTCAAATATAAGTCGTGACAGTCACAATTATATAAGAGGAGTATATTATTGAAAAAAAGTCCGAATAATAATCAATTTTGCAGCAAAAATTAGAGTAATTCAGTTATGGATATTATATGGTTTTGTGAAAATTTTAATCAGACGTTCAGTACTATTATAATATTTTCCAATTATGAACGTGTTAGAGCCGAAGAGAACATAATAACGTCATCGTCATACCACCAACTCTAGCGGTAGTCGGTATGCGGACAATGTTTTCGAAAATTATATTATAAAACTTTTATCGCTAAAGTGTTCTCCGTGTACCGCGCGGTAGCAAAAAATAAATATAAAAAAATTACCTATATATTATATATTATTATTCATATACATAATATTTATAAATTGTGGGCAGTTCAAGTCGAAGAAATTCGTTATTCAAATTGACACGTTATAACAACGACGACGACGACGACGAGAGTGGTGTGTCCTTGGAATGAAAATAGTATTTTTTTTGTAATTTTTTAAAATGTCATCGTGTTTGACAGTGTCAGCGTTTATTTTTATATTTAAATATGCAACATTTTTTTTAACGCTCTTATGAATAACGTAAAAGTATGAAATTCGTGTTTAAAATAAAAGATTAATACAAATTTTATTCATACTTATATCAATTTTTTTTTTGTCTTGTACGTTAAACAACTATTACACTGATTAACGCGAGTATATCATATATATGGTCTAAAAAAATCTGTATGAGATAATATTCAGACAAAATAAAACCGGCTGATGGGTCAAGAAACATTTCTGAACGTTATTTTGTGGTGCAAGGTGGCATCTCATTGGTTAGACACAAAATCGACTCACGTACGGTTAAATAAAATACTCGAAAAATAATTATAAATATTGTTTTAATTTTTATACAAGTGCATGTGAATAAAATAAAATCAGAATAATTTATAAACGTTTAGAACCTCAGTCGATATTTATTGATTTATTTACGTTAATAACAACACGCCAATTAACTTTGTTTTTTTTTCATATATATCTTTTAAAGTAACACTTTAATTTTACATTTCGTATAACATATAAATACTTTTTAATATTTCTTAGTATTTTCATAAATGATGGAAAATTTAACAATTGGCATATTCGCTGTATAATACGACAATAATCTCAAAAATATATTGAATTTTTATACCTCGTACGACGTATGTATTTATAAAATTTTACAAAATTCTGGATCGGGTCTCAAAATTAGCGCAGTCTGCCATTAATACGGGACCTGGACGAGAAGAAAACTCTGATAAAAAAAGAGACGTGCAGCTGAACGACGACTATTCAGAGGAATTAGAATATCATGGACGTGTGCCGGGCACACAATTATTTGTTACGTGACACAATAAATTATTAAATAATGTAATAAACACGTATATAAATTGGGGAAAAAAACCTGTTCCGAGGTAAGTTGAAGAAAAAAGGATAGTGGTGTCCCCCACGGATCTGTCTGATTTAAATCTGTTGGAAAATTAAAAAGTTAAACGTTTGAATCGTGACTGGTTAGGTTCAGTATAATAATACGCGTATGTACAAAACGACAGGTTTACATGGCGAAAGCGCCGGTAGCGACCACGATGAGATGGAATGGCGGAAGACCGAGGAAATTGATTTGTTTCGACTCAGAAAATTGAATTCCGAACGATTGACGTTTAATCATTCGCGTTTCTTATACAAGTATATGAGCATGGGTCGTCGTGATGAAATCAGCCGTCGTTCACATATTTCCTAATCGATTTTTTTTTTCCATCAACCGGCGTGTAAAAATGCGATTTTCTGAATCTCATAACCAAGCAAATTATCATATTATCCAAAAGACCGATCTCATCGCGTTTTCTCGCATCACCGTAATTATTTATATATATATATATATATATATGTTAGTAATAATATATAATACCACGACGTTAGTATTACTTTGGTTTAAAAAAAAAATATATATATATATTTGATTTTTCTCGAGCGAACTTCACGTCGTGTAAACACTTCCCTTTTTGAATCTAATCGTAGATATATATAAACAATATAGGTAATTTTTTTTTTTCTGTTTCTTTTAACCCGAAAACCATTCCCGTATAAACACGCGCGATGTGTATAAACGAACGAAAAATCCTTCGACGCCCAAACCTTTCAATAATACGCGCGCAGTAGTGCAAGAGAGCGGAATTGTGAAGGCGATTTCAATCGTGACTCGAGTGAGGCTCGTCGAATGTACGTAAACGGCGCGCGAACCGGTTCGAAACGAGGTCAAAACAACGGCAATTCGCACGCGAGCGTTTGCACAAAACATTTCCATATTCTATCATTATTGTCATACTACACGCATCGTCGTCGTATTATGTGTATTTGTACGGAGTGAATTCTTCTTTTTTTTTTTTCGTCGCCATTAAAATTACCCGTTGAATCAAATATATTATATATATATATATATATATATATATATATATATATATATGATTTACGTCGTTTTCTTTTTAATAACAATAAAAAAACATCCACTTCAGGAGCTCAGAAGCTCCACAGGGAAATGCGAAGAAGGTCGCGACGACTGTATACACATAATATACAGAACTCGAGGAAAACAGAAACGCATGTCTTTATATTTTTATGTGTTTATTGTTTTTATTTACTCGAAAATAATTATAATACTACATCCGTATTTCGACGTAAGCAAATTTTTATTATACGAGTACCAATTTTTAGATTTTGGAACGACTCCTTGTACGATTATCCAAAACTATATATATTTAGTACCCAACGGTATTTCACTTGTATATAATATTATTATTTTATCGTCAAATGGAAATGTATTTAGAATTGGGTAAGTAGGCGTATCTCTCATTTACAATCGAAGTTCCCGTGTGGGGCACGCACACCGGCCGTCGGACAAAGTGTACATTTTTTATTTTTTTCCAATACTATGAACGAATGACGCGCGTAAAGCACAGGACGCAGTTTTTAAGACATAAGACAATTGTTCCGAGGAAAAAAAAAACCGACGATAAGTCCAAAATCGCCGACTACATATATTTTACAAAAACAAAATCAATCTTTCGAAATAATAAATGAGTGCGCTCCTCTGGCTATAAAGTTCGTGCAAAACAACGATAAACCGGAATCTAAACGAATTATAACGTGTACATATATATGGTTAGACGTTTGATAACATTCGGGTTTTCGCCCCCTTTTATACGTTTGAAATTGTTTTTTTTTCCGCTAACAAATAGCGAGGCGTATAGCCGTATTTGCTAACAACACGGTGTGTGTGTGTGCGTGTATATAGGATGAATTATTGCGGACGGGGGCGCGAGTGGAGAGGAGCTCCATGAAACGAGCTTAACCCTCGTAAATTCGGTCACAATCCCGGCTTAGTGTCAAGAGATCTGCTCAAAGACCATGAGAGTCGTCCGACGCGTACCGCCACCGCATAGATGATGTATACGGTCGTTCAAATCGTGTTTATCTAATAATCGTACATTTCGAATAATTAAATGGGCAAATTATATTAATGGACGGACAAGGTTGAGGTGAACAAAAACATAATATAAAAAAAAGACTTTTTTTTTTAATTAATTAATATTATTATTTTTTTTTTTTTTTTTGTTGATACTTACGGCATTATTATTGTGATGATGTGTGATAGATATTTTCGTTGCGCGGAATAATAATAATTTATTATTATTATTATTATTATTATTATTATTATTATTATAATGTTCATTGGCACTATTGTACTGCAGCATTTCTCGATCGTTAATCACCGAGATTGAATTGTATGTATTATATACACAAAATATCGAACACCAAATCGAACTGGAGGACGCGTAAATATTGTATAACGACGTGACGCTGATGATGACGCTATCATTACGGTAAAAGTTAATACGTATATTCCAAAACTTACGAGGTGGTTTTGAAAAATCATAACTTGTACTGCGGCTGCGCAGTGTATTAACGAAAGTGTTGAACTCTTGACGCCGAATAAGTTGAGAAAATCGCCTGTAAATGCCGAAAATATCACGAATAACGCCTTATTATTTTATAAACGTTAAAGATTCCGCGTACGAAACGCGTATACGGATGGAGTATACGCCGCGCCGGAGGAGAGAAAAATCGAACAGATCGACGGCAATGACACTCAAAGAGTAAAATACTAATAAAAACGCGTTTTCGACGTGGGGTAAAAATATAATGTATAAAATCGCGCGTAATTGCCGCTTTCGAGTACAGTGACGAGATGATACTCGTCACTGCGTGTAGCCAATATTCCGTGTTCCCTGCAACCTAACAAGTCCTGAAAGGGATTATACGGAAACTTTTTATATGTTATTTTATTTTTTCCACACATAGTCGATATACGCAATATATTATAAATATGCACCAGATATAGTGCCGATAAGACACGTATATTATAACGATTCCCCCTGCCGACGAGACCCGGCCGCGGCAGTATACCTAACCGCAAACTCCGCCGTTACCGCGGAAAAGAGTGACTCGTGATGTAAAGACCAATGTGTATAATAATAATAATAATAATAATAATAATAATAATAATACAAGACGCGTTTTATATTTACACGTGCGTTATAATATATTGCGTATATGTATATACGAGTATGAACCCGAGTGATGATAATACACGTACACAAAAGAAGTGATTTATGTGCTCAGCACAAAGTGTCGTCGACAAATTTAACAAAAAACGTTATTATTACACGCGGTGGTGGTGGTCGTCGTCGTACGCGCACACCGCCGACCATAACGCGACGTAATAATTCAACGCGGAGACAACGAAAATCCTTTTTTTTTTCCTCTCCTACTATTTCCCCGAACGTAATCGTAATCGGAGAGATATTTAAATGTTCGTCCGTCACTGACGTGCGTTCACGAAAAAGAACGAAAAAAAAAAAAACGGACTTCGGGGCTCGTACGTACACGACAGCTGTTGCTCTGTCTCTCCGGTTCGTGATTCCGCGATGAAAATATCAAAAAGCAAAAAAAAAACAAAAAAAAAAATAAAAAACTGCGCGAATTTAAAAATGGGTATTTTCAATTTTTATTTTTCGCATTATTACTTACACAGGTATTGTCGGCGTTAGGTAAAAATAACCGTCTACATACGACGCGGTACGGCGCACGGTTTAGAAGCGTTCGTTGTTTTAACGGCAACGGAAAAAAGCATTTTAAATAACGTTCACTTCAAATTAAATACTTCACTCATAGATCGCCTATCCCAGAGACATTACCATATAAATTACTCGTCGTTTATATAATTACCGTGTATAAAACGACGGTATAATATTAAGATTGAATAACTAATGTACAATTTTTCAATCAATCGCAGAGTGGTTGAAGGATATTTTTGTTGTTGTTTTTTTTCTTTTAACGGGTATAATAAATAAATATATATATATATCGTGGATGGAATTAGGTTTAAGAACCAAGTGGTGTTTACATATGCGATAAATAGAATATAATAATATATGGTCGTTGTATCAGTGGGATGCTACGAGCAACATATACCGGGTCGTCCATGTGATTGTGTATCATAATTAGTCATTATACAAAAAAAAAAGAAAAAAAAAATCGAAACGTAAAACGAACTATAATGATATAGAAAAAAATAGTTCGCGGCGTCAAATATTTAAATAGATCAAATAATAAACCAAACGATTTCGCGACGCGCGATAATGTTCGACGGATCAATAATAATAATTGGTGATGGGAGTGAGGTGACAATCTTCCTCGATTGCACAAATTTCAACGTTATAAGTGTAGCGTCGAATTTTTTTTTTTTTTTTTTTGCTTTTTCCGGATCATGCGGATGTTCATGTCCGCGTCTCCTTGTCCTCGGCCAGTCGTCCTCTCCGTCCCTTATTCCAAGCAGCGTGGGGGTCTTCTCCTCTGACCCCGTCAAGTCAATGCACACCGCTGTTAGCGATTAGGTTACACAGCGAATATTCGGAACGAACATGCGTAAAAACCGCGTATTGTCGTCACAATATTGGAACGCGGTGAGACGAGAAGCCTCGCCCTTTCAGCCGTTGTCTCGTGTAGCGGCCGACAAGCAAACGGCCGGCGGGCGAAATGCTTTTAGGTCGAAATCGTTTTCGAAAAGGGATGATGCGGGTGAGAAGGACGGTGCGTGTGCATTACGTCTGTTTTTCGACGAGTCGTCGGCACAGCGCGGACGTACGACAGCCGGCAGCTCTCCCCGCCGCAGTGCGCGTTTATCCGATTTGACTTGTCGTCCGTCCGTCCGTCCCACTCTCAAACCAACCCCGACGACAACGGGTGATGAATGAGGTCTTCGCACTCAGTTCGCGCGCGAGAAGCGAAATTATCTCGTTCGTAACATGTCGACGGTGGAAAATTCGCAGCCATTGTCAAATATATATATATATATATGTGTAACGTGTAAGTCGGATATACACTACAAGCGACGACGCTGTACGTATACGTATAACGATATATTTTTATAGAAATAGAGTGAAGAGAGCGCGCGCGCGCGCGCGTAAAGCCTCTTTCAATAAGTTCTTTTTTTTTTTTCTTCTTCTTTATAGCGCATTTCTCGCGCGCGAAAATTCACCCGTTTCTCTGAGAATCACGCGCGCGCACAAACGTTCTCCTAAAAAAAAAAACAGCGCCTAACCCTAACCGCTTCGACCGACCCCGGCCGTAAATTATTTCGAGCGTAGCGAAGAGCCCACCGACGTAACACGTCGCGCGCGCAGCCGCGTCACAGCCGCCGTTTTATTAAAAGCGCCGATAAACTACCGGAACACGTGCGTATTATATACCGTGCAGTAGAAGCGGCGACGGTTGATGAGAAAGAGGAACAGGAGCGAAAGAAACCGACGACGACGGGATAAACATTTTTATACGCGCAACGCCGACGAACCACAACGGGCCCGCGTTTCATAATGGCGTTTTCGACGCCAAATCGGGGGGGACGGACAAATGTTTTTGAACACACGCCGTCGTACATATTATTATTGTCACGCACCTCCGTAGTACGTTGTCGCGGGGATAATTATGCCAAATTCGGCCGTACTACGATTCCCGTAAACCGCGCGCGCGGCTTTATTATTAACTTTCGTGCCCTGCGTTCGGTGTCTTGCTGTTGTCGTTGTTATTATTATTATTATATTCTGCCTGCTGCTGCTGCTGCTGCTGCTGCTGTTACTACAGCCGGCAAATACTCGCTATACCACCGCCGCCGATATATTATATCGTAGCGGCGCGGCGAACGTGTATATAAATGGCGTCGCCGACGACGAGTGTGTGTTTAAAACGCAACCGTGGCGAGTGGGAACCGCGTCGTAAATAATAATAATAATTTATAGGCGTTGCGCGGCGCGGCGATAAAAGCGGTGCAGGCGAATAAAAAGTTTCGCCGTCGCCTTTAAGTGCGTAGTAAAAACGAAAAATCGTCAAAAAAGGTTTACACGCTAAATTGTTCCGAGCGCGTATCAATACTACGACGGTATTATTGTGAGACATTCGAAAACCTTTAGTTATTTTACGTTGGAGCGTCGGTAATACTTTTTCTACCATAATATACCACCAGTATATTTACATTATATGAAACTTTTCCCGAAATAAAAAAATAAAAAATCGAGAAAATAATCGTTTTATTGGATTGTAATAGTAAACAAAAAATAAACTATGAAAAACCGATTGAAAATCTTATATTACATCTCGTATACATTGAATACGACGTTGCAAGTCCAATCATTATCACTGCCATTATTATACACGTTGGGAAGCCGAAAATCATCAAATAGACCGCCAGTTGTCAGAAAACGTTTTTTATTATTATTAAAAAAGAAGCGTAAAGTGTGTCCGTATACTTTTCGTACTATATTCGAATAAATATATTTTTAAATACATTTCTGGGGAAAAAAAACTCGCATACGAATTCTACATACGTTTTCGTTCTATATATTATCCTGCAAATACGTATTCCGAATACGTTTCAAATGAATTCTGTAAAATACAGTCGATATTTCATAATGGTTATGATATCACCGTGTAATTGAAAACTGTGTCGAATCGAACATTTTTTAATCCAAACACATATATTAAAAAAAAAGGTAATTTTTTGTGACTTCTTTTTTACTCGAGCCATGGAGACATTATCTGTATTTATTCTATCACACGTCGAACCAAGCGCGTCCATCTGTCATAACGTACATGGATGACAATTATAAATAGTAAAAAAAAAAAACTTAAAAACTAAAAACGTACGGAATAAGATTATTCTCCATAACCTAACCTAACCCGCAAACATTCTGCACTATTCTCTTTTCCCGACAAATTTAATATTTTAACAAATAACAATTATTTATTATTAGTTTTTCCATTTACTGTTTATTTGTCACACTAACATAACACCTATATCTGATTGATCGACTTACGACGTATGACGTAATCGACAAAGTACCTCATGTTGTACGTCATGTAGTATTATCATTAGAGAACTTAATTTATAATTCATAACTAAAAAAAAAAAAAAAATTGACAATATTTTATCGAGGGGCTGACATGTCATCCTCTTGTACCCCTTGAGTCGAACGAATGTTATTGTCTTTACACGAACAACCAAAACGCTCTAAAACGCTAATCGATTTTCGCGGTATAATTTGTATTATTTTTGCTTCTTCTGTTGGCTTCAATTATTCTCCAAGAGTTTTCGCAGCCATCACCAAATCATTCCACTTCTCTCGGTCTCGCACTATATCTTTCCATTTCCGCACTTCCGAGTTTTCCAGATCTTTTTTCACTACGACAAACTACCTCTTCCGATGCCGACCTCTTCGATGGTCTCTTTCTTTCCGACTTCCAGTCCGGTACACTAACCCAACTGCTGCATTCTCACTACGTTACATTACAACAACATGTCACAGTTATTATTATATTCTCTGGTTATCATTGAACCCGTTCACTATCGCCATTTTCAATTGCTCTTGGAGTTCTCGATCGAACCCCATACGCCGCCTTTTATCCGTCCTCGCGCATTCATTACCAGCCCACGATTTCTTCCTCATATTTTATTTCAAAAATTCTTTCGTCTTCTCGAGAGATATATAGATGGAGTGAAAGAGAGAGAGAGAGAGTGTAAGAGAATAAGGGAGGAATTTAAACTACTTAATCGTAAATTTTTTAAAGAACAACAAATCCCAATGATATTTACATACTTATATGGTATATATAAATATATAAGGACATTATTTTTTTTCTCGCAGCATGTCGTCTGGTACGAGCGTGATGAAATCGAGAGTAGATATATAAAATCTTAACAATAATATCGCGTAGATCCGTAGAGCAACAATATACGTCAATACGTAACATACGAGATGAAACACGTTGCAATCGTGATGTTGTCGGTTTTGAAAACCGGTCCGAGAACTCGCGCGTAGATATAAAAATAAAAACGCTCTCGAACGCAACGGCAATATAGTGTGGACGCTACGGCCATCTCTCATCTATGCGCACGACACTGCGGTTTCTTTGTGCCGAAACGAATGGTCTCGCAAATTGTGTAGATACTGTACGCGTAGACTGTTTAAATACCGCCGTAATCTAATAGTTATTTTTATTCGATCGAAAATTAAATTAAATTATTTGTTTTTCATTTCATTATATAACGCAATAAATAGTGACGATGCTGAGATTAAAATTGACTGCATATGATTATATAAATTATTATTGTTACGTGATAATATTTAATAATGTAGGAAATAATAAATCTTAAACGGCCGCTATAAAAAAAAAAACAAAAACAAATAATTTTGTGACATTCAACTGTACCAAAAGTTTTTCAACCAATAGACGCAATAATAAAATAATGGATTTTTTTTTTGTGTGTTTTCTTAATTTATATAATTTGTATAGGGAATTTTAATACTATAGTCCAATGATAAACATCAATACAATATATTAACGTTAAAACGAGATGGTTTCTTATTTTTCCAGTCTAAACTGGTTTACAAAATAATTCAATTGAATTTTATATTATAGGTTCCAGAATTGCAATAGAGCGTATTGAATTTACTATGGGGAGGGAATGTAAAATGATTTATTATGTTTCTAAACGATTTCGTGTAACAAGTTTGAAATATTATTTCTAAACAATTCTTAATCGCGAAATCGTTACTCGAAACTAACCCGAATATTAAATATATAATAATAATAATAATAATAATAATAATAATAATAATAATAATAATAATAATAATAATAATAATAATGATAATAATAATAATAATAGAAAAACAAGTTCGTATAAAAATTGATTATGAGGATGCGTTGTTCGTGGTGAGGCTTTTACAAATGTAAACGAGTATCAGTAACCTCTAGCCTAGGCAATGCTTTAGCTGGTCCTGAGATACTTTGACACCAGGCCAGACTGCATGCTATTCTCTAATGTATTTCGGACGAACGTTTAGGCATACGGTTAATACCCAAATCGGATTCGGTCGGTACTCGGTGGTATCCAGTTATATGCACAGTACATAACGTATACGTTGTATTACATCACACTTTCCATTTTCGTATTACACGTTTTCATTATTAATTTGCAGTGCGCACAATTTTTTCAGGCCCCGTGCTGGACACTAAATGGAAACATACGCGCGAACGCTTCGCACGAGCCCGATCGCGTCGTGCCGAACATAATAATATAATAAAAACCAACACAAAGACCAACAGCACACTTACGCAACAAGACACACGCACACTCCCGTTCGCGCTCACACGCACACGTACACGACGTGACGATCGAAGGCGCACGGAGTTGCGATCGTTGAACTCCGATGTGCCAAAATCGTATACACCATAATCGCTTTTTTCTTGAACACATCGACACACATCGCTTTTTCCTACGCACGCACGCACGCACATATCTAAAACGTCGATATAACACAATAAAAAAATATATCGAATAATATATGAAAGACGGCGTGTGAAATAAATAAATACGAACGGAAAACCGAGAAAAATAATTTTTTTTTCTTTTTAATGTCTTTTGGAACTATTCTACGATTGTTTAAAAATTAAATAATAACAACGACTACGTTATATGAGTAGTACGCGTTATACCGCGATATTTTATGTATATATTAAGCTTTGAAAATAACAAATAGCTAATAATCCATACGTATAAGTCGAGCACGTCCGTAATTATTTATTAAAAAAAAAATATATATTCATATATAAAAATATTTATATATATATATATACTTTAACGGTCGTTCATTTCAACAGGCGTTCTACGTATAAGTATAAAACGCGTGCGTGCGTGCGTGTTATGAAATTGAATTTATAATAATCGATTGTGAATATATTATTTATTTATTAACGAAAATACGTGGGCACGGTCAAACTTAAATATATATAGTAAAAAAAAAAAAAAAAAAATGAAAATTTCACGTGTTGGTAATAACGACATAAAGCATCGAAATCCCTTAAACCAAGTCATGGGAAACAAATTACAAGTAAAAAATTGTAATTTCGTCGCACAAATCTATTTTATATATATATATATATATATATACGTATGTGATATTTAATTATGCGAATAAAGACTGTCAATCGTGTCCAAAATCGAAACGAGGTAATTGATTGGATGAGAAACGCTCGACAAAATTTATCTGAAATTATACTCCACAATGGAGAATAATATATTTATGCGATTGTGTTTATAAATATTAAGAAGTATTTGATTAAAATCAAACGGTAAAAGTGCTTCTAAAAATAATTATTATTGAAATAATCGAATAAGAAAAATACATTTATATATATATATATATATATTTATTGAGTAACACTGGCATAAACGAGTGTAGAATCGTGATGGTAGAAGAGCTATATGTGCAGTGCCCACATGGTGTATAATTTATAATAATAATAATAATAAAAAAAACAAAATACGAATCTGTATTTTTCCTGATAGACGTACAGGCACAATTATACATTTCTCGCCATCGTCATATTATATTGTATTTCTCTCGATATATGGTACGCAGCACTTATTATAATAACACGGCCAGAGTCAGTCCGCTGCAGTTGTAAATATACACATAATAATAATAATAATAATAATATTGTAATATATCGTTACTGTTATATGCAAACGCGTTTTACATCGCTTGTTTTACCACCGCGGTCAATGACGATTGACGAGATTCGTATTATACACTATCAGCCACAAGATCCTGCAGAGATTGTTTTCTCGTGTGATATCGTCCGAGGCTATTCTCGCGCAATAGACTACACACACACACACACACGCCTATTAATATAATACAACACACTTTACATTAAACATACGTACACGGACAACGAAGTCGTCAAAAACCCATTTAAACCGTTTCCCGGGGCTCTATACAACAATAAGAGTCGATGTGGTATACGCACAAGAAGCCCGTGTACACCTAAGTCGTGTAATATATATGATCAGTCGTTTAAATTACATGTATATATATATTATTTTAGTTATTAAAAAGAAAAATTAAATAAATGCAATTTGAATAACTTACGTATTGCAAATGTGTGTGTGTGTGTGTGTACGTGAGTGTATATATTTATATATACGAGTAGAATAGTGTTTATCGATTGGTTTGAACGCGTGTTATATAAACTAACCTGAAACAAAACAAAACAAACGTATTGTATAAGTATAATATATTCGAATCGTTAAAACAAAATCGAATACAATTTAACCCGCGAATGGTGGTTATTTTTTTAATTGCATTTACGTACGCCGTTGTTTTGTGATATAAAGCGATACGAAGTATGATTATTACTAAAAGAATAATATTAATAACTGGCGTTCACATTATATTATAATAGTAAGTCTTAAATATTATTATCATATAGACAGATTAATAATATGAATTGTAGCAAGACGTATTATTTACTAATATTATATATATATATATACGAGTATAATATTATGTGCGTGGCGTTCAAAATAAAACGATATCCTTTTATACGTTATAACAAAATAATAAAATTTCATACTGTTTATCATATTACGGTGGCTTTGCTATCCGAGTAAATAATCCAGCGAAACGCGCACTCTCTCTCATACACACGAATACTCCGGGGCACGACGGCACCCAGCTCGTCGTTATTACACCTAACCTGCCTAGATAAATCGAGTGCACCGATCGATACTTTACGTAGTGCGGATAATAACGAAGCAAAAAAAAAAAAAAAAACCATAGGACAGGATATTCATCGAACGGTATCCTCCCGACGACGGGTCGGGCAATATAATCTAATAACTAGGCCCGATATTGGATAATACGCTTTTGAATGGTTTTATCGATCCGGCGAAAAAACAGTGACGACGCGATCATCGAAATCGATCGGTATAACGAATTTCATATGACCTTGGGGGTTTTAGCGATACATTTTGGGATTATCGACGTTTTGTACATTACTGTTGAAAAGGCTTTTTTAAACGAATCAAACAAACAATACTTGCGTTTCACTTAAGAATTTTATAATGAAACAACGAAATTTCATAAACAATAACAATTGTTCGCGATTTCAAGAACCGTACGCTTTCAATGTTTTTACCACTCGGGTATTAGATCAAATATTTATGGAATTCGGAAAACAATTTTTTCTTTTTTCAAGAATATTCTAAATGCACGCCCTGGTTATTTTTTAATGAATATTTAATCGGTTTTAAAGAGGCGTATTATTTATACAACGTCGTCGTGGCGAGAGAAACAAAAGTGGATTAAAAAAAAAAAAAAATAATAAATAATAATAATAATAATGCGATTTTTACCACCGACCGATATAATTAAACGCGGAAATCCAGAAACTATTATACCGCGTCAATTGAATCCGGTTATTTTTTTTTCACCATCAACCGTAATTTATTGTCTGCGCGAAGAGAGAGAGAGAGAGAGAGAGAATATATACTAATAAAAAAAAAAAAAAGAATCAGAAAGGTATTGTGCACGTTGCTGAAAGGAAGAAGAAGAAGAAGAAGAAGAAGAAATAATCCGTGACTGGTCATTCACGGCTGTGGCGGCGGCTCGGTCGTGACGTCCCTCCCACCCATAGCCAGTCGTCTTACATACGTATTATTATTATTATTATTATTATTATTATGTGTGTGTGTGTGTGAAGCACGGGGAAACAACAACAACAACAACAACACGAATATGCTTTGGAATGGCACGCACGCACGCGTTATCTTTACATCGGCTATTCATCTCGAGATTTAGTAGTTGTTAGTGGGATCCGCGCACGATTGAACCTGCTTGCGAGAAGCTTCATCGCCTCATCATGAAATACATTTCACAATACGCGGACGACGCAAAGTGTATTTGAGGGCCGGCGATAGACAGCGTGAAAAGCTGGGTGACGGCAATTGTCAAACTCACGGGCGACCGGAATTTCAAAACACTTTACATAGTATTTCAAACTCCAACGAAATATCTGTTGCAGATCACGTTCATTGACGGGAGTAAATGATTATAAATTTTAATTATGAGTCAGTTATCGTATGCTTTCCTGTCCAATATTCTCGGTCTCGATGAAACGAATGGTTCACTTAGTTCGCAGGGTTTAACGAACACGACGAATAAACGGTTATTGTAATATTAAAGAAGCTGTTCGACGCGATAATTGGACCTCACAGTGTCATTTGTTTTTTCGACATATACCTTTGAATGTTTACGCTAGTGCCAACGTGCCTTTTTAGCCATACAATATTGGTTCAACCGTGTCATTTTTATTTTATGCACATTAAAGCAATCTCTGCATTCGTAAACCTATTTACTGTAATTATAACGTGCCGCTGCAACGCATTTTACATCCGCTGTTTCATTTGCCATTGTAGTTTGTCGCATCTTCTATAAAGACTATTTTCTTCGCGCGTTCAGCTTCAGTCTTCACCATCGGTTCATCGTCATTATCGTCATAATCACGGATGACGTAAATCGGTTATATTTCGTATTAAATACCGTCAGACAAACCAGATGAGAAATTGTATACCATCAACGAGACAGATGTTAGAAGATGTTTCAGATTCTGCGCAGAAGGAGAATTCAGCAGAAAGGCAATTCTGACGTATTCAGACAACAACAAGCCTACGAGAAAAATATCATAAGATTACGTTTTCAAGAAGAAGGGAAAACTCAGTCAATCCTGAATGGATTTGTCTGCAAAATTAATAAGGCTAATAATAATATTTACCTATTTTAATTATAATAAAATTACGAATTATATTTATTTACCACGTGTATAAATTTTTTTTTTATTCTTAGGCCAACTTATTGATGAATTCGTTCGGTTAATGTAGTCAAAGAATTCATCAAAGTCCCAAATTGAGTGTCCAATAAACGGCGATCATTCTATTACCAAGAATACAAAAGGATATGTTTATACGTACACGCAAATGCATAATATATAGAACATTTAGCGACCAACCGTATAACTGGCGTATACCAACATATTCCAAGTAAATATAAAAAAAAATACTATTCACACTCGCATATTGCAGCAGTTACGAATATAAAATTGGTTTTTAAGTGTAGGCTTTTACGTATTTCAATGTTTTCAACACGCAAACACGTGCGCATTTTTGTAAAAAAAAATTCGAGGAAAAAAACGATATATATATATATATATATATCATGTCCGATTCAATTCAAACAGAAGTCTGCAACCATTCTTATTTGTCGATTATTACCTTAGTTATTTTATTCATTAATTTTTTTTTTACTTATTATTAATAATATAATATTATTGTTGACGATTTATGATATTCTCAAGGCGGTTGGATTTTTTTATTTTTCAATTCGACTATACACTACCTACACGCGATTACTGCAACCGTATACGATATGCTGTAGATTTGAAATGCACGAAAAATAAATATATACAATACGCGGCAGCAAGCAAATAAAAACATTTTTTTTTTTTTTAATATCTTTTCATTCCATATTCATATATAAAACCTACCTACGCCGAACAGTATAACAATTATTTCAATTCGTTAAAAAAAAAAAACTCATCTACATAATATATAAAGTATAAATACCGGACGAATAAACCGATTGATGATGCGGAGGGTGTGCAATGAACAAAGTAACAGAATATTTAATACACAAAGTATTTA
Organism: Chaetogeoica ovagalla; assembly: GCA_032441825.1. NCBI lineage: Eukaryota > Metazoa > Arthropoda > Insecta > Hemiptera > Aphididae > Chaetogeoica > Chaetogeoica ovagalla. Next base: position 8,538,257 of record CM063735.1, on the reverse strand, counting down.
ATGGTATGTATTTTTTTTTTTTTATAGAATGTCGACTAAAATTAACAAAAAAACACATATTATATTTTAATACGTATAGAATTAGTGTCCCGAACGATTGACTAAATATAAAATAACGAGTAAAATATAAATGAACGTGATAAAAAATATAGCGCTGTAAAGTGAGGCGGACACCATACGAGCATATACTATATATATATATTATATATATTTAAAAAAATAATAATAATGTAATCGTAGTTACATACCCGCGGGTCTTCACTGTACTACATAATAATATTATTATCTAGTTAGAAGACAAACACAGCAACACTTTTACATTTACGTTTTTCCATTCTTTTTTTTTCTTTTTTTTTTTGTCACGAACTACCTATTTAGCGATTAAAATAATAAATATAGTCGTTTATATTATATTGTATATAAGTGTCACAAAACGTATCACACACGATGCGACAATATTTTTTCGGAAATAATCGCCGTTTTTAATAACTGCCGGTTATTTATCACGATTCAACTTCTGTAAAATACGAGTACATTTCACATCGCGGGTTCATAATATCGTCGTCGACCGTCGCGCATAATGTCCAGTGCGAAAACTTGGAAATTATAACGAAAAAAACATAATCGAATAATTTGAATAACTACTACTCCTCTACAGCTTTACGTTACAGCATATATAATTTGTAATTACAATAACGTATAATAATTGTATACACAATAAGATAACACACACGCACTTTAATATATGGGCATAATTTATTTCAGCCGATGTTTTCGAACTTGACATTTCATACTACCACCCTACTTGTGTAATACTGTTACTTTATAGTTTTTCATTATTATCGTATATATATAATAATAATTACAGTGTTACTGTCTATATAATTCTCGTACACACGCGTATTATGTGATTATACGTAAGTACTTGATTTTCGTTCATTTACTTTTCAATATACGTTTTTAATATCGTCGTTTGATCATGCGTATCCGCGTTTTATCGATGACACCACAGATACAGATGATATATTATACGAACAGTGAGGAATTCTTATAAAAAATAATTAATATCCAACTATCCCTAAATGACATAACGATGGAACATGGGAATCATTGCACATGCTCGTCCGGTAAAAACGGAAATAACTTTATATTAGGCGATAACGCGATTCTAGCGCACGACAATATTAAGTACGATTTAAAAAATACATATACATATATTTAAATATAAATTATATATGCTCGGCCGAATAAAAACTGCGAGTTGTCATTTATTATATTATTATAATATACTTTAAATCCCATTCGAATGATATAAACGTTCGCAAAAAACGATATTTCTAACGTATGCTCGTATAGTAAACAAAATTCGCTCATCCGAAGTCGGATCTCGGGACGGCTAAAATATCACACTACGATTATATGTAAATTACAAATACGCAATATTATATTATATTGTGTAATATATGCGCACAATGTATAATAGCGCGCTCATATAATATTTTTAATTAACTCGTAAAAACTCGTATTATTTAAAATAAATATGTATAGTGTATTATGTGTATATTATAACGTAATCCCGTTAAAAACACTACGTATTGATGGACATTTTCTATATACCGCGCTCGGGTGTATGACGGCGACGACAGGGTGGTAGTCAAGGAATATATACTACACGTATATACGAGGCGGTGGTACCATCATTAGCGAGATGAAATTTTTATTATTATTATTATTATTATTGTTATTCAACAACCCTTCTTTTCTTTTCTAAACCAGATGTGACGTGCACGTTGAACATATATATGTACATTAAAATATAATACAACGAACGTTTGTAAATGTAAATGGAATACTAATTAAAGAAATGAGAAATCTAAAAGATTCTTTGTTTCAAATAATAATAATAATAATAATCATAATATTACGTGTGTATTAAAATCATACTGCAGCAGTGCAAAGCACATTGACTTTTGTTTTTTTTTTTTCATTTTTTAAAAAAAATACATGCGTATTATAATACATGTGTTATGGAATATCGATTTTAGTCAATAGGCAGGACTTGCGCTAGACGACAAATGTATATACATAGGTGAAATTAAAGTTTGCCATCCTCTCGTTTTGTAATCCCATATACCTTTCCCTGAGCCGTTATTCCCGAGACAATCTACAAACGCTTACCTAACCTAATAAAACACTGCAGTATATTATAACTCGCTAAAATTATTTATTCATTTATTCTTTTGTTCACGCTTAAATAGGCTTTTAATTACACATACATTTTATAAAAATATAATTTTCGTCGCAAATTTTTTTATACGAATTTACGACCATTCTAAGACCAATAACGGTTGGTATGGAAGTCTCGTCTGTTCAGAGGTATACAAAACCTTCACAATTGATCACCACATAATTTTCATAAAACGATCGAAAATAATTATTTTCCATTCAAATATGTACTTATATTATGCAATATTTGAATTTGCCCATTGCCTATAAATTATATACATTATATAAATATAAAATACAGACTTATTAGTTATTACCTACATAATCTTGTTTTATAGACGGCTTATTTCCGTTATATAATCAAACACTAACTAGACGTAAACGATCGAACAAACGGTTTAACTCGACTAATGTATATTATCAGGAAACGAACCACTTCGCTTATAGACGTAACCACAGCTTAAAAATGAATAAAAGTAACCGTTTTCGTTCTGATAACGACGCGTGAAACAATTTTCTTTGTTCGTACGATAAAACACGATATAAACACCAAAGCGTAAAAATGAATTACTAAATAAAAATATCGAAACGAGCAAATTTAAATATAAACGATCCAAGCACTGCACATAAACACAAGGAGAAAATATGCCAACAATATTGTTCGCATTTGCCTGCTGTGGCACAACTGAGCGGGGTCCACTGGTTGCGGACCACAATATTTATACGCTGCGTGGCAATTTCTACACCAATATTAATTAATTGTCCATTTTCAGATTCTAGTGTTTGTTGTTGATAAGGAATTAGTAACGACTAATTTTTATTTTTTAATATCAAAGATATCAAACACTCTTTGAGCCATTATTGAATTAATTAATTAATTCACACAATAAACATAAATAATATTGTTTAGCGCTTACTTACGTTATAAAACACATTTAAATATTTTTTTTTTTTTTGTATTCATACAAATGTTTAATTGTTTTTTCTTATAAAATAAGATATAATAGCAATAATTAATTTAAAAACTTTTAAAATTTAATAATTTTACTTATGAAGTATGTATAGTCCTCTATTTTTAGGGAGGCTAAGTTTATTATAATTAATTTTTGAGGGGACTAAGTCCTTCTAAGGCCCCCGCTCCGATTTTCGCCCAATGTTTATAAACGTATTTTTCAGTAATAATAATAATAATAATAATATATTATACGCCATTGTTATTTATACGCTTCAATTTCGCGATCGCTTTCCGAAAAAAACCCGAGTGGATCGTTTGTTTTTAATTTAATTTTTTATTATTTTTATTGCCCACGAGGGGATGACTGAAATAATACATTTTAATGATTTACTGTTTCCCATGCTCGCGCGAGATGTTCGATGACAACATTTTATCGCGCGCTCGTATGTAACTATAGCCGGGAGGGAGCCGTCTGCAATTGTGATGCGAGTTTATGTGATGACGACGAAACGACACGAGCGGAGGAGATATGGAAACGCGGGGCCACGTACGCGAAAACGAATATTTTTTTATTTTTTTTTTTGTTCATTTCGACGAGGACTATTATAATATAGAAATTTTAATATTATACACACTCGAATAGTGTGTTAAAATAATATAAACGACGTGTCATATATTATTATTTTACCTATTATTCCTGTTGCAGTTGTTATCATTATACATTTCATGGATGATGGCGCGTAAAAAATGATTTCAACTAGGTTTAAAAAACGCACGGCCATCGCCCTTTTTTCTGGTTTTTTTTTTCGTTCACCATTTTTCATTGCCGTCGAAATAAAGATCTGTATAACTTGTTTTGCGAGAGAAACTCTTACAGCGACGAATAAATATATCATTCGCGCGCGGTGACGTATAGGCGTAATAATAATTACGATGGGAGGTGAGACCCGCTTAACCGAGTTATTTCGATAAAGATTTTAGACTTTTGTTATTATTATAAATTTCAAAACAATTATAAATCATTGTATTCGATAAAACTATTCTCATCGGAGCTTCCGTTTAATATTATTATTTATTATTTATTATTATTATTATTATTATATACAGTGCGTGTATATAGTACATAATTTACGATTAACCTTACCAGTATATCATTTATACATAATTTCGTACGATACACCTAGGCGGATGAAAATGTGCAAAAATTGTTTTCGTTCATATAATTAAAAGTCACGCGTGTTTGGTGAATATTACACGTTTTTATAATAATTAATTTCAAAATTACGAAGAAATAAAAATTATCGATTTCAACGAAATCGCGTTGTCGTTTTTATATAATTTTTCGGTGATCTACGAGTTGTTGATGTTTTTTTTATGTGCTTTTGAGAAAATCGAAAAATGACCTGCGTTTAAAGTATCGACTGGATGCGATTTTCTACCGGAAACCGCGCGCATAACTGTAAAGATCGGAGCACTCCTCTTCCGGTAGAAATTGTGAATACGTATATTACATAAACATCGTTGTGAAGTCAATACATTGCTCGCTCCGCTCAGACTCCAATATAATGACGGAAGACGAGTTTTCATAACATTTTTGAGCTCCCGTGGCCTGTATCGTCCACATTTTAACGCGACGCCATACAATATATTATATTATATATTATTATATAATATTATTAATTAAATATAATAATATTAATATTATTATATTTGAAATGAATATACGGTGGCGGCGACGGTGGAGAATACGGGCATCGAAAATACGCGTATTGCCTTGTGACGGTGGACGGGTTTCTTATGTAATCGTCACAGGCACGCCCGTTTCCTGGACACGGTGAATACTGTTCGCTCGCTGGGTTTGTATTCGTATTTTCTCTTCCTCAACCATGCGCGTTTACGATCGCGAGAGAGCCGGGACTTTTCGGATTTCCGAACGACAAAACCCACCGTATTCTTATACAGATTTTTTTCCCCTTTTTTTTTTTTTCTGAAAAAATTAACGCTTCTAGAGCTGCAGTGATTTTCAACGGGAACCGCGGACTCGTTTTGGTTGATTGGACGGTGGACGGGGGAGGAGGCGGTGAGCGCATTTTCGCATCGGGAACCCCGCACGGTCCGCGGTCTAATAATAAACATTGAAATATATATAAAATAAATATATATATATATCAAAATGTATAATTAAATATACAATAAAAGCCAAAGAGTATTAAATAAAATAAAATAAAAGAAGGTTGTTCATTGAATTATTTTATTACAATAATATTTTTTTATTTCTATCTTTTTGATCATTTATTTTTTTTTTCTCTCTCAATCAGTTTCACTTATTGTAATTTTCTGTTGTTGTATTTTTTAATATTTTACCTGATGATCACTATTAGTCGAAACCGGTAGTAATAAAATAGCATATACAACAACCTTCTTTTATTTTATTTTATATAATACTCATTGGCTTTCTTGAATATTTAAATATACATTTTAATATATATATATATATATATATGTGTGTGTGTGTGTGTGTATTTATTTATTTTATGTATATTTTTTATTTATTATCACGAGTATTAACTTATAATTTTTGATTTCTATCTTTTTGATTATTTATTTTCACTACTTTTTTATTTATTTTTACAAATCCCTTTGATTTTTATTGTTAATTTTCTAAATTCCTCTTTTTGTTTTTACTACTTTAATAATAAATATTGAAACATTTGTCCATTAAAGACATTCGGGAAAAAACGATCGAGCTTTCATCCACAACCAAACGTTATAAGCATTGAAGGACAGTGCAGGTGATCGACTCCGAGCTAAATCTATCCTCTAACACCCAACCCTCGCCTATGCCCCCGCAGGACCGTGTGAGCGGGATGACTACTATATGTGGGGAAAGCGTTCGCGGTGTCCCAGGAAAAACGCTATGGGGAAAAGTGAATTTTAACACAAGCGTTTGAATGTCGGACAGGTCAATAATATACACCACACTCGTTTGTAATATTTAGACGGTGGAGAAAAGTCTCAGCAACGGAGACTGACCGCGAGACGTGAAAATATTATTATCAACGAATCTGCTGTGTACTGTGGAGAAATATAGGTGTATACGCATACGCGTTATTGCGTATAAAATACGCAGGCGATAAAGCGCCCGCTAAATGCATAACCGGCGGCCGCAGAATTATGTTTGGCAATACGTCAACAAACGGTTTAAGGATTGTTATCGTATTATTATAATACATATATATCAGTTAGGCAAGTTACCAAGTTTTGCAGGACCATCGCCGCGGAGCTATATTTATCAACCGAACAAAACAAAGCACTATAACTTGATATGGTATAATATACATATGAATGTACGAAAGAATAAAATCATTTAATATTATTATCAATAATAAGTATATATATATATATATATATATATATATAATATATATTCACTTTGAAAAATAACCAAAATTCGTAAGTATATGTGTGTAATATACGCCTTGAATAAACCGAGCATTCCGCTGAATATTCGCAGTTATTCTGGTTCGCAAAAACTGAATAAAATCCGCACTTTGAAAAACTGTTAATACTGCCCCTTCCCCGTTATTGGTTTATTTTAAGCGATTTATTTTATTTAGATCGACACACACAACAACTCCAGAGCAGCTCAAAAATCTTTAATTCTACAATCATATATATATATATATGTACACACACTGCACACGCGTGAGTCGCGCACATATTTTAATTTACACGAAAAACAAATTTTCAATTACATATCTTTTACTTCTGTCGATTCGTCGGAACAATAAATAATACACACGACAGTATATTATTAAGTGTATGTATCGTAATAAATACTGCAATTTTCACTCGAGATAACTCTCATTTTCGTATTCTGTTTACATTAAACCAATCAGTTCACATAAAATTATTTTTTGATCGTAAAATTATATATATATATATATATATATATATTGTATATTATACATACATACACACGTCACACAAATAATTTCATTAAAAAAACATATTATATAAACTGTATATCGATGTTCATCTGAAAAATATGATTTATTATTATCGATCCGATAATAATAATAACAATAACAATAATACTGTTAAAAAATATTACCGGATATACACACGCGTATATTATTTATATAACCGCGGACACCGCGAAAAACAGCCGCAGTTTCCAATCAGTTTTCGATAATAAACTTTTGCGCGAGGCGAAACTTGTCGGAAAAGTGCCAAATCACGAGACACAGTGAGAGCGAGTATTATAATATACTGCTGGAGACTGCGCTGCAGCTGTGGGTAATATTGAAGTTTTATTAAAAATCGCTGGGCCCCGTCGAAGGAACTCAAAAACTTGGCAACAGTGAGTTTTATATATATATATATATTAGGTTTTCACCGTATATACCGTCAATTTTAACATATTATTTTTATTAGAGCAATCGGCCAAACCGCGACTCTATACATACGTCATCTGTCATCGGGGAAACAAAATTAAAGTACAAACCAGCAAATATGTACATGGACACACGCACGCTCACAGGAAATTCTATCGATTATTTCATTTATTGAATTGAAACAAATTTGTTAAATAAAAATTAGTCGTTCTATCGCCAACCTATTTGCGGCAATTCCATCCGTTTGAAACGAAACGCGTTTGTTTGGAGACGATAATAAAAATTACAATATTCAAACTCGTTCTTCCGAACTCTTGGGCCCGGGCCCTCTCCACTGCCTCGCGGAACGCCCATGAAAATGTAAACGACACTACACATACGATACAAAAAAAAATAATAAAAATTGGGGTGCGCGACACACGAGCGGAAGAACAGCGGCGGGTGCAATATCAATAATACACGGAAACGGAAACGTCGCGAGGAAAGAAAAAACGCGAGGATAAGAGCGGTGGAAAAGCGTAAAAAAAAAAAAGAAAAGAAACGGAGGAGGAGGAGGAGAACTCTAATTACTTTTTCTATCTATCTGGTGTCACTGTAAATAAAGATAAAAAAAAAAAAAAGAACCTCGGTCGCAAAAACCCAAAAACATATAAACAGAATAAAACACGCCGAGGTAGACGACGCGCGCGACAGATAACGCCGAAAATTTATTACGGTTCACAAACAAAATGACTGCAACGACGGACGCACCATCCGCCCTTCCACAAGACGGCGGCGAGTGGAGTTTGAGTAAGTTGATGTGGGACGGGGTCGAGGACGTTATATATATATGTATTATACAGGGACGACAAATACGTATAATCCTTTGGAGCGAAGACGACTCAACTTTGGAAATAATTAGTGTCTCATTATGTTAAAACGAACGCGTTAATATATATTTATATCAGCTACAGCAAAATTTATATTATGTATAAATAGAGCTACGACGACGGTAAACGCGTTGGCGTTTTAAAACTCGTTTTATTTTTTTATCTATTTATTTTTTTTTTTTTTGCCTCTTTCCGGTAAAACGATTTTCCATTAGATTCGGCGTAGAGTCGGTATTTAATTTATATCCGGCGGCGGCCAGACAACGAGAATAGCGGCGAAACGCAGTTTCTTTATTTCCGCGTCCAGTAAATGCGCGCGAACCGGGGCGGCCGCCGTTAGGATGGACACGGTGGCGGCGGCGGCGGCAATCGGTGGTACCCAAACGCCGGACTTCGCACTTTTTTAAATTTCATTCCGGCGTAATTGTTTTCGAATTATATTTGTGTCGTATAACGTTTTGTCTCTCTCTTATAACACTTAAAATGTCTCATTAGATTTCGTTAAAAGTTCGACATTTAATTTTAATATAAACGAAAATTGTTCACCCGTAATATTACGCGTTTATTATTGTAATAATAGGGAACAGGATTTACGTGTAAATAAGTATTAATATTATTATTATTATTATTATTATATAATATTTTAAATCGGACGAGTAATAACATGCGCGATTTAAATCGTATCTATTGAAATAACCCTGGTTTTTATTATAAAAAAAATAATGGGTATTTTAGCGATCAAATAACCAGGATAAAAATACCTCTCGAATCATAAGAACGACATCGTGCACGATAATAATAATAATAATATATTAAATAATTATCGACTCGAAACCACACGCACGAACGAGTGCCTAAGTAGGTATATAAAGTTTAAACATAATCTTACCACACGCGCGTGTATGTATTTACGCTTCATATTATTATGTATCCCAAAGCGAAAAAACTTTTCCGTTTTATAAATATCGTTCGCTCTTATACGCCAAGTTTTCTTTTTATTCCCTTTGTAATATCGATGATGTAAATTCTATATAATAATATAAAAACGTACACTCGAGTTTTGTCGGCGGTTTCCTGTACGGCTATATACACAAACCATACATTATCCGGCCATGAAGTATACATTTAATTTTTCACGTCTCTCTTTATGTGTAATAAGAGAAAAGCGTTCGGCCTATATAATTACGAAATTTCGCGTACACAATTTATAAATAGCGTATACAATAATAATAATCATCATATAGAACGCTATAGAACTTCAACAGTCGTGACCAAATCCGATTTCTCGATAATTTCGACTATTCGCTCGAGATATTTGAAGTCATCGCGTACTCTGCGAATCCATTTATTATAGTAAATACGTTTTTTTTTTTTATACTAGAAAACGAATATTTTCAACGTTATGCGTCCAAATGATAATACATTTAACTACACGCACTATCGCGCGACACTTCATTAACTTTTTATTAATGTAGTTCGAGTAACGTACGGCTGACATCGCGTTAATTCATTAACCGTATTTCATAAAATAATAATAATTGCGCTATAAATAATCGAAAATTGAGGGAAAAATTTTTTTCTTAATAATATAATACATGAATTGGTTACATATTTGGTGAACGTTTCAAGTTCCTATGGCAATTAGTTTCGAAATTACGAGGAAATAACAATAATCGATTTCGAAAAAAATCGTGTTTTTATCGGTTTTTTTTTCTTTAATGTAAATTTTAGGCGCTTTTGAGAAAATCGATGAATGACCTTTGTAAAGTAACAATTAGACGCGATTTCCTACCGGAAACGTACAGTTGACTACAAAAGATTGGAGTGCTCCTTCCGATCGAATTTTTGGGTACAGGCATAAAAAAAAAATCGCATCATTCTAAAACCAATACATTTTCCGCTTTGTTTAGAATCTAATATATTATTATTATTATTATTATTATTATTATTATATACGATGTGCTGAACGCGTCAGAAGAAATCGTAAACCGTGCGTAGATGATAACGCGCGCGCCGGTCTCGTCTCGTTACGTTCATATATTTTATATTTTCTTTCTTCGCGGTTTTTCCGCTCTCCTTTTCCGGTCTCGAATTTCCGATTCCACGACGCCGTTTCCCCACGAGACGATGTGCTGCTGCCGCTGCAGGAAAACGCCGCGGCGGCGGTGGCGTCTGTTGACGATTTCGAGAGCGAGAGAAAAAAATAAAAGTCATCCGGCGAACAGACCTTATCACGACATTCGTCGAATTCGCCGCCTACCCTCGTCTTTACACGCACACGCATTGTGTCTGTCGAGCCATTTTTTATCTCCTACTCTCACGCAACGTGAATCAAGATCGGCGGTGGCGTCAAAAACGAAATAAGCAACCGTAGGCTACGACCGAAGACCGACAACACACACGCGTATATTATAATATTGCTGCAGCTCAATGGCGTATAGCCGGAAATCAATCAGTTGGGAGTGGAGAGAGAGGACTGTTAAACAAATGATTTACTAGTGTATCAAACTTACGACACGTCATTTCGACAAGACGAGAAATATAACGAATATAATATTTTTTTTTTTTAACTTCGAAACGCTGATAATTTCCGAGCCCTAATAATAATAATACTATAGTGTAGAACAGTCGAACGGTACAGCGTTACTCCATATAGTTGGAAATATCTGATCGCGGGATTAGGTTAGGTATGATTCGTTCATGATTCACTGTGTAAAAACAGTAAACGAGTAAACGACGTGCGAGAGAAGTTACCACCCGGGTGTAATATGAGCAAGGGGCGTTATTTTGTTATTTATCGTCCGTCCCATTACACTATCGGTATCCGCGTGAAGCGAAGACGAAACGAGAATCGTACATTTCGATACAGCGACTTTTCGTTGAGCGTCACCGCGTCGTTTGTGTGTTCACCAGTTTCGGCGGCATTACATTCGTTTATTTCCACATGCGATATAGTGAAATACAATTAGAATTTCTCAGTTGAATAGAAAATAGTCCGTCTTATACGCTATATATTTGTAGCGGACCAGGGAAAGGGGAAACGGATAGTGAGGCTAATAAATCGACTATTCGATCTCGTCGCTTCTCGGGGGTGAGTTCGACTTAAAAAGTGCCTTTCGGACGTTTCCGTCGGTGGTCGTTGTCGAGAGGCGGACCCCGGTTCTTGCACTGAAGGGTCCTAAACGTCGTCGTTGGAATCTAGCTTCAACTGGTCGGTATGATGGATGAACTCTAGCCGGGCAGTGAAGACGACGTAGTCGGAACGGAGACTCTCGGCCGGTTCGCCGTAAACATTGTGGTTTTTGATTACAACGGACGGCTGGTCCGGCGGAATGGCACTGTCGGAGCTGTGGCTCTGGCTGGTTCGTGACTCCGTCAGCGTTACTGGATCGTCGTTGTTGTCTGTGGTATTTTCAATAACCTCAGGCTGGTCTTGACGTGAGTGCTCACAAGTGTTATTATTATTATTTCAGAACTAAAATATTTGACTGTAAAACAATATAAAAATTCGTTCGAGACATGACGGATCTAATAGTAAGTGCAAAACAGTAAACAATAAAATATTATTAGCTTATTATTACTATAAAAAAATATATCAAGTTGACGCTAAACTCCCCCCCCCTCATCTTGGCTACGCCACATCTGCAGCAATACCATCGCGCATGTATATATATTCGTATATTTCGTTTAGCCGACATTTTTTTCCACGCAAATAAAATAACTATGCGACGTAAAACATAAATGTATATATATATTTACTCTCTAACACATATAAACCTTGCAGTGTATCCGTATATACGTATAATGTGCGTATACGACTAAACTGCTGTGGGGCATGGGGCAGTGTAAGGAAAAAAAATCCTTAAAATAAAAAGGGAAAAAGGCACTTTTTCTCGTGTGTGTGTGTGTGTGTGTATATATAAACTTTATGTATTATTCTGTATAATATCGGAGGCGGTAAACGTTTTTAAGAGAAAAAGAAAAACGTTATTAAACGTGGAATAAAAAATGGAAAAACGAGATCGAAAAATAAACCGCCTAACCGCCAAAGAATAACGGAAACGGAATAAATTATATATTTTGCGTGTGTGTGTATATATATATATATATATATATAAACGTTTAAGAAATAAACATAAATATTTTCTTACGCAATAATAATAGATGATGTATGCACAACAAAAACCTAACGATAATTTTCAAGATTAGACATATATTAAAGGCGCGTTATTTACTTTTGTATATAATAACAATAATAATAATAATAATAATAATATTCTCTGTGAAACATAACCGCGGTTATTGTTTGTTTTATACCAGCTCTAGCGTCAGGATCACGGAGCACACGTGATGAACTTAATCATTTTGACGCATTTATTATATAAAACACGTTCGACGGGTTAAAAAAGACAATCCATAATAATATTAATATAATTGTATGTTCTGCGATTGATATTTTTATAATAAGATGGATGGCGGTTATTTTATTTCGACTCGAAAGAAAAAGTCATTTTCTAGAACTAAAAATAGTTCTACTGAACGTATACTGCATGTGGTACACAATTTTATTGTGATAAACTTTTAAACGCATTTCACGCGATCTAAACGGTTTATTATAGGCACTTAACTGTATATGTAAACAGCAACTTAATTCCGTTACACCGATAAGTCGTATATATTTTTTATAATAGATTTTTTTATTACGATTTTTTTTTTTTTTTAATTGGTCTACAATAACATTTAAAAACGAAAATCTTAAACACTCGTATATATATATATACGTTTATATTTAAAACAAATAGTTTGCCATTCCCGTCCAAATAATATACCTATAAATATTTGAGTTTCTTTTTTTCGTCTTCTTTTACCGCGGCAAATTTCTTTGATTTTCCAAAAAAAATATCGTAAAATTTCGTTTTTAATCGTTCGTTACATTGACCTGATTATAGTGAGAAAAATAAATATCGCACGTCCCGTTTGTAGTAGGTAAATATATATATATACACGCAAACACCTACGTTTTGACCCTGTTGATTTGTCATTATGACCAGATGGCGCAATACATACGAAGCACGCGCACAAACTACGCACTGTACGTATTTAAATACACGTACAGTGCATGTGTACCGTACAGGGACGCTCGTGATAATCATACGAGCGGGCGCGACAAGGTGAACCGATTTGAAAGTCACGTGTTTTATTTTCTCAACGGCGATTTTCGTTCGTTTAAATAATATTCGCGTTCATATGTGTACAGGGCCGGATTTAGTAAAGTGGGCGCCTTGGGCCCACCTTAAAAGTATATATTATATTTCGATAACATATATATTTAATATATTATTATAAGTGAATTTAATTCAATAATATATTAACATTTACCGCAAAACAATATTTTACTAGAAATTTTGGTTTAAAAATATTTATATTAAAATACCAAAATAATAATAATAATAATAATAAAAAATGTGGTACAATAAAAGTAGGTTTTTTTTTTAATTTTATTCAATTTGTGATTTAAATTTATTTTGCAAATAAAATATTGTGTTTTATACTTGGATGCAAAAAAATCCCATTAAGTGGAGGCCCTCATTTTGTGGAGGCCCGGGGCCCCCCCTAAATCCAGCCCTGTATGTGTATATATATATATTATTTCTCCTCCGAATAACGTTAAACCATATTATACCCATATAGTGTAACAGTTCAAAACGATTTCGTAGCACCGGTGCGAAATAATAGTCAACTCATTCTACAAACACGTAACACACTTAAAAAAATTACTTTAAAAAAAAAATCCCTTTAAAACGAGAGTTTGTTATTTTATTTTTTGTTCAAATGAAGAAGACAAACAATTTAATTGAAATATATATATTTTTTTTTTTTTTGTACCACTAGCTAAAACCGTTCACCTATGCAAAAAATACATTGTTCAAATTAAAAACGCAATGTGCGCTATATATACATATTATATGCTAAAATAAAATATAATTACTTATGTAATTATATTACACGTGTTTAAGTTTATTTGTTATTAATAATAATAATAACAATAGTGAAACGTAATATCTACCCATGAAACATTCAACAAAGTCATAATAATTGGTACAGAACCACGTACAATTGTTAGATTTACACTTATATTTTAAAGAGATATCGTGTTTCTTAAATAAAGGAAAAACGTATGCGACTATACAAAATAATATATATATATATATATATATATGTAAACTCGTAATAATTAGGAAATAAAAAATGTATTTTAATTATATTATATTATAATGGTATTGCAATTGACGTAAAAGCAAACGAAAAGAAAAAAAAATTTGTCTAACGATAAGAAAAATTAAATACGTGGTTTCTTTTTAAAATTACATTCGCGTGTGTTCGTGTTTTGCGCCTATAAAAACGACGACAAAAACGTCGCGCGATTCGTTTACACACCACTTTCTCCTATACGCGTATTATGCGCGGCAACGGAGTTCCGTGATAAAAATGCAAAGTAAAAATCAATACGAATACTTTTCTACACCATGTAATTTTTACATTCATTTAAAATGCCTATACGTTCGCTATATAGAATACAACACGCGAATTTATCGTGCTATTATAAATCGTTTTCAGAAAAACACGATATAACGACGATATATTTTATCGCATCATGAATTCATAATAATTTATTGCCACACTGCGGAATATACCTATTTCGGTGCAAACCTACTTCGACGAGATGAGCGCGCGCGCGCACACACACATAATTTTTGACAATTGTTTCGGGTTAAATGGATCAGCTCGACTTTTGACAACAACACATCGTCGTCCGGTATGTAACGTCGTGACGGTAATAAAAAAAAATGAACGCGTAAAAAAAAAAAAAATTAGAAACGTTTAAAAAGCGCTGCTGTAAATTAAAACGTAAACGCCCATTCCACCACAAAAAAAAAAAAAAAATGTACGTGTCACGCCAGTCGGTGGAATAATATCGTAATGTTTTTGAATAAACACGTCGTCGAATAAAAACGATTTTAACTAATAACTATTGAAGTAGACGGAATCCGTCGTATTAAAAATTTGAAAAATTCGTAAATCGTTTTCTTCTTCTACCGATGTCAAAGTAATATTTTAACGTCCAAGTGAACATGTTAATAACTCTCAATTATTTCCAACGACGGCGCGGGGGTAACGTGTTATAATATATTCAATCCCCCCTCCCTCATACACGTAAGTCACACACACACACACACGAAATGAAACAAAATCCTACGACCGCGGGACGTGCGCGTTTGTTAGTGATTTCGCGATACTCTCTAAAAAAAAAAAAAAAAGAATAAGAAATATTGTATTTGTTATACGACGATTGATAATATCAGAACCTACGCCGGCGCAGTCGATCGTGTGCCGTGCAAAAAAAAAAAAAAACGATATATCCGCGCGAAGAAAACCGTAATAGAATTGAAATAAGTAATTTCGATAAAAACGCTCCCCCCCAGTAATCGCCCAACAGTTGCACGGGCGAGAAGAGGTGCGCTGCGGCTGCTTTTGTGCGATACACATCTGCGGAACAGCGTACAATGAAAACGTACACGAGGCTCCAGGATTGGTCGGAGGGCCGTAAATGTCGTCGTAATTTGCGAATACGCGCCGCACGCACGCCGACACGTGCGCGCGCACATGGCCTTTAAACGCTGCAGAGGGGTTGCGCTCGCGCGAACACATAACGCGCCGCCGCCGACACGAACGTTGAACGAGTGTATGCGCGCGCGTTAACCGACTCCTTTGTCTCTCGTCCAAACGCACAAACGCGGGTCGCCGCGACGGCATTCGTCGAATCTCGTCGAGTGACACTACGACGATGTTTCTTCTTAATTTTCCTCCCTACATACGAAAAAAATATATTATTATTATTATTTTATTTTATCGCGTACCGCACCACACCCACACGTCGTCGTCAAGCGCTCTGCGTTTATTGTCCGCCACGGTCGCGCGAATTGACGTATTACGGTAGAAGAAAAAAATCTAATAAATAAATTACGTTTTAAAGTTGGACAAATCATGCGCGGCCGTTCGTCGCGAGATATAATATGGGTTTGTTCGTTTTCAGAACGTTTGAAAATAAATGTATGCCTGTAGAATTATCGAGGACGGTTCGGTTAGGTGCTGCTGACGAATCTAACGTGCACCGTGACGTGACTGGTGGTCGGTTGAACGTGTGAAAAATGTGTTGCCGATGATCGCACTTCGATTACGATCTGACTTAGTCTTCCTAAGGAGGGGGTATAGAATTATTTATATTGTAATAGCCACCATCATCAGTCACATTATGATGCAATAACGAGTGGCTATACCGCTGTACGACTGACATAACACATATAGAAAGCAATTGTTTAAGTCGAAATTCGCAAAGATTTTCTAACGGAAAACCGCAGTAATATATATATAAATGTCCAAAAGAAAAAACGTGAATCCCTCGAAATACGCCGATATATTCTACTATATTTGTAAACAGGATGACTTTTATTTTTAAACAAACGATAATTAAAATATAGTGTCCCTAAAGAAAAAAGCACGCATCGTTACAATACATAGAAGAATCGAAAAATTTAAGATAAACTCGTATTATACATAAATATTAATTCTGCGGAAAATATGCGAACACTATTAAAAGATAAAAACAACAGTTGGGTATTTAATTAGAAAATATGCAAGTGTTTATATAAATAGCGTTTGGATGAAGTCTTAATATATTAGGCAACGATAAATAAACGCAAAGTACAACAAACGTACAGGTCATACGATTTTCGACGACGAAAAAAAAAGTCACCCGCGAACACGGTAAACGAACAAATACAATTTTTTTTTTTTACAAACAATTATAATGGAACATTATTCTCTAATCTCCGAAATACGTTTTGATTAATATACCTATGCAAACTAAATTGTTTCTACAATTCGATCACAACGTTCACCTCCGGCAACATACACACACACGTATATTGTCAATATAATATATACGATTATATCAAAATCTAAAATCATTCCGTATAGCGATATAAAATTGTAAAATGTCTATAAAAAAAGAAAAGACACGGATATGAGCGCCCCCGTCTATTCGTTTTTATCGTCTATGGTTTGTTATTTTCAACACGAAATTTTCAATCTTTGCGAGTATTTATTGATTTTTTTTGTTATTTTTGTTTTTTTTGTATTTGCAAACACAAACAATGACCAACACGTTGGTATATTTATTTACGAGACGTGCGCAATGTTATAATGACGGCGAAACCGATGGCGGAGAAAAACGTAGGCGCAAACGGTTTTCATTACGCATAATAATTGTACGCGCGTATGCAACGACGAGCGAGGGACAAAACGACGATATTAAATTGAACGGCCAGAACACACGATGTGATTGGTGGAGTAGTTTTTTTTAAAAATCGTACGTTAAATAATTTACGTAAATACAGCGGAATCGTACAATTACGTATTTAAATAAGAGCCGACGCGAGACGGCGAAATTCAAATTATTATTTCGATAATAATCCACCATCCGTCATTTAATATAACATCGTCAAGTCGTTCGGGTACTGGACTGGACAATATTCTGCGGACACGGAGCGATGTCGGCCGTATTGTCGTCACATTTTTCCGTCGTCGCGAAATCGTGCGCGAGGAGTCGAACAATCGTTCGGACGCGATACCCGCCGTCTTACGATACGAAAATTCGATTAGAAATTCATGTTAATCAAATAATAATATACCGCGAACTCGAAACGTGTATTTAATTGAAATCATATTTTAAAATATGACTACTACCACAGTCGTTGTAGTGCACAACGTTGCACACTGCCGGCGAAATGACCTTCGGTATACGTATAAACATTTGTTCGTATATTATTTCCATATGACGCGGCAGGACATAACACAACAAATATCGTACGCAATACATTCGGCGATTCGGATGATTCAATAAAGTCTCGAGGTTATCACTTTTATTATTTCCGAGTTTTATATATATATATATATATATATATATATATATATTAAAATATTTACGTAATAAACGATTAAATTAACGCTGTTAAAAAAAAAAAAACGCATAACATAGTTTATACGTGTATTTTGTAAAATTATACAATACGTATAAATATAGAAATTTATGTTATCTTTGAAATTTCGAGTCAACATATCATTTTAATATATATATATATATATATATTAAAAAAAAACACCTGTAATATAATAATATGATATTGTGTGTGCATTATATACATATTGGAGTTTTATATTGAAGTTCAGTTTTCAAGATGTTTTATGTGTACGTAATAAAAACTAGGTGATTAATTATTTTTATTATTTTTTTTCTTCAATAATAGTGTCCGATGATAATCGAAAAGTGTTCAAAATTCTCGACAGTAACTTTTTACTAAAAACTAAATTCACTTTTTTTTTTCTTGATTTTAGAAACATCAATATTACATACTTTATACGCGTTTGAATTTCTATATTTTTTCCCACAGTCTCACCAACATCACGTTACAATTTTAACAGTAAACACACAGTGTACAACATATACGACGTTTGACTATTATAACGACACACACGTATTATATTTATTTACACCGAAATAATGATATTCACGAATCGCGTATTTCACGGATGTTGCGTTTTATAAGCATAATAATTCGTATCATTTTTTTTTTTCTATTAAGTAATATGTATTACACGTTACACATACAGTTACACGACCGTTCGGTATACGTATATATTATTATTATTATTATTATATTTGTGTTAATGTATACGCGCGCGACGTCGTCCGGCGACAAGGTGAAAGTTAGCTGCAAATTTTATGTTATATTATAACGCCGGTCGAGCAAGCAGTCGATCTTCTGTGATACGACAACACGAATGTCTCCGAAAACTCAAATATACAAATTCATCATTGTACTAACGAAATGTGAGTAAAACTTTACTTACCGCTGTTATTAGACGGAAGACAATGGCTCAAAAAAAAAAAAAAAATTACGTTTAAATACGCGTTTTATACAATCAGTAGAAACGTGCAAAATTTACATACACATATGGGATAAATCGCTTTTATACATTTTCACACGGGATCGAAAGTTTTATTTCATTTCGCACTATAAACAACGAATAAAACCCGATATAATGGACTTCGGGTTTTTAAAATTTTAATAGTATAAAAGTAGTAGGTAATATTTCACAATAATAATAATAATAATAATAATATTAATAATTCGGAGTCAAAGTCTAGTGAAAAACAAACATGTGGTTTAAAATTATTCTAAAGCAATAATAATTAGATACAAACAACAGATATTAAAACGCGTATACCTACGGAGGACTAAAGGTACACATTCGACTATAAGGGCTTTAAAATGTCCGCACTATACGACGTACACCACGGAAAGTAAAACGTACAGTACGAAATTGCTAAGTGTGTCGGGGATGGTGCGTCTTGCAGTTTCATTCGAAAAACTGGAGTCGATCGAATTTCCATTATTAAATTGATCCAAAACGATTGATCGATGATCAGAAAAATAACAATTGTCGTTATTGTTCTTAATGTTTATAGTTTATCGTTGATTCCTGTCCTATATTACTCGTGTTTTCGTAAAACGATTTAATTCGCGAGAATCGATTTACTCAAAGTCGAAGAGTGCGGTACGAAAAACTAAAAAAAAAAAAAAACATTAGGCCTTACTCTCCCACCGACCCACAAATTTGAGATTCCTAATCGAAAAATACATCGGCCCGAGACTCGGTTGTGCCCGAAATCGAATAATAATAATAATACGCGATGAGTGCCATCAGTTGTCGCGGTAAACCGACCGTTACGGACAAGGTGTCTTTCGATACCTTATATTAGAGCGACGGACGTGCAGACTGCAAGAGAGACACTCGTCGAGCGCAGTAACCGATACGCACCGCGACGACTACACCACGACGACGACGACGACGACGGGAGATTTTGCAGCGGACCGGCAACGTTGCTCCGCCGACCGAGCTGGACAGGATCGTGATTTCCCCCGCGCCGAACACACGGGGCTCGGCGGTCCGGCGGACGGACACGATCCGACAACATCGTCGTCGTAGGCAAAAGATGAGTCGAACGCGCGTTGTACGCGCACCATACCCGGCGGAATGAGGACTCCTCGCATTACGACGACGCAGTAACGCGTTTTGCTTCATTGCACGAACGCGTTTCGGACGTACGCACACACCGTAATATATTATTATTATTATTATTATACGCGCGAGTAGTAATTTACACATTAATTTTTCTTTTTTTTTTTTTTTGTCAAAACTTCTCACTCCTCGGTGCTACTCTCGATAAAATTACACGCTGTTTGTCATTCGCGTACACACGCTTTTCCTTCATCGGCAATCTCTGATTTCAAACGCATTTCCATAGATATCTCGTTTTTTCGGGGGGGTGGGAGTAAGGGATCCGTGATTATATTTTATACTCGAAAGAGGCTCATGACTAAGAAAAAGTTAAGAACCAATGCGTAACAGTTATTAGACGAACGATAATATTAAACGCGTAACGAAACACGCACAGCTCCACACTGTTGGCCATCGCACTAAATATTACGTGTTTCGAAAAACTTGCGTATCGTCTTCATAGCTAAAAACAGGTCCACACATCGAAAAACATCCGTATTTTTGTTTTTTTCCCGCCCGAATTCTTGAAGTGTATTGTATTTAAACACACCCAACAAATATGTTGGCGATACACACCGACGGAACTTTAACACGTACGAAAACATTAAATATTAATTGTTAATAATAATAATAATACGCACGCAAATATTTTTTTCTCCCTTTTTTTTGTTATATATTGTTACACAATATATAACAATTCATTAATTACATAAGATATTATATTGACATATTTGAGTGGGGTTGGCCTTGATGGTGGAATTCGCGGTTGGAAATCAATATTTTGATTTCGCCAATGGCAAATCTTATGTTTAGAATATTGGCCGGTATTATTGCCTTCCGAGTTTTTATTATTTTCTTAAATTTAAATACATTAAATATGTTAATTTGGTTTTTCATTTTCTAGTAGTAGTCTTCATCTCGATTTTGTGAAATGCACTAATATTCCTATTTTATTTTGTTTATTATTATTAACTTTTAACTTATCCAGAGACCGTATATATATAGGTATATACACATATATTAATATATCATAATATACATGTATAATATCATTAGATATTAAGCTTTTCAAAAAATGTTATAATTACACCGTTGTTTGTTACTGTTTTCAATTTTTATCTCAGTGGTGTTGTATAATGGAAATAACATATTATAATATGAGTGTTAATTTCTTCTCTCATCGTTCAAATTCGTCGATTTACACAACTGCTTACTTTCAAAAATTGTAATACTTCCCTTGATTTCCTAAACTATGTGTTCTTTGTTTATTGACGAATCGTCAATTTGATAATTAATTTACATTTTTCTCATTATATATATTTTATAAAATATATATATACATATATTCCATTATATGTATATATATACAATTTTACAATCGTTAATAACTGTTAATGTTTACACACACACACATATATACCTATACTACGAATTAATATGTATAATTGTAATATCAGCTAAAATATAATATAGCGATACCATTTTATGAATGAATAGCAAAAGTACAAAAGAAAAAAAATATTGTAGTAGGTAGATTAAAATTTCAAAGATTTACATATAATAACTTAAGTGGTGTCCCATTAAATTCACAATAACGTTAGAAAATAAAATGCGACACAATCGATTTAATATATATAGAAAAAAATATATATATTACACACAGTGCTCGGGTCGGGTGACCTTAAATGTTTGGTCAACAAAAACAATACATGTTTAGCATGTGAAAAAAAATATACGATGAAAAAATAAAAAGAAGAAGAATAATGTATGGAACAGAACTCCAGCAATGAATATATATTTTTAAGTTTTTTTTTAAAGAAATCTTTAACGTGTCTACCAATAAAATGTGACGTGGCCTGAGGACAAATTAGCGTTTTTAATGTATCCAGGAAAGGGTTTCAGATTTGTATTGATTTTATTTTAGCCGGAGATAAAACTTGGAATTATTCAATGATGAATTTTTTTTTAGATACCTCTAATTAAATAGTTATCGATATTCTTTAGTACTTACAAATAGACGATTCTCATTATTATTATTATTTTTATTATTATTATTATTATTATTATTATTAACCATTAAGTGACTATTACAGAGTTCAACGGACTCCTCGGCAGTGTATTGCGAACTGTCTTCGTGTTATTCTACCATGTGTGTATTTATTATTTTTAGAATATGTGTCAATTTATGAGCAAGCCATTCCACATTATTAGTATATGTATACTATACGTAAGTAGTAATTACTTAACAATAGGTGTGCGCGGGTATTCTGATAATTTTCATATTTTAATTAATATTTCACCGATTATAATACTTGTGATTAAACTTAATAGGAAAATGTGTCTGGATTTTATGTAGTGTAAAATAATAAACATAGTAATGGGACAACAATAGTACGCACATTATACTAAAATAAAAACAAAAAAATTATTACGTGAGAAATGTAAGTAAAAACAAATAGAGTCGTTTTGACTTAATTTTTATAGAGAGATATATCAGAGGTAGACTTGATCACGTAAATTAATTGACCGCCTTGAAAAACATACAATACTTATATCAATTAAATGTACATTTATTCTAACGCCTGGTAAATTAAATTTTTATAAAACACGAAGATGGAGAAATAGTATACGTTATAGTAATATATGTGTACGATATGTACATATATAAGATATCACAGAGAAATCCATAAATTTATGAGCGTCGACTTTAATAAATTAAAATTAATACGATATTAATTGGTAGCTCCTAACGGCAAGACGAGTACCGGCTATTTGATAAACACTTGAAATCGCTCAAATGTTCCAAAAAAAGGAAGAAATTTAATGGAAAACATCAATTTATAAAAAGTCTTATTGGTTATTACTTGTATTTCACAACAAACATTTAAATTTTTTTATATGTTTCAACATTGGATAATTTTTTTTAAAAAAACTAGAAATCTTTCTATAATAAAGTATAAAATATTAAACACAAAATCAATATGAAAAGAAGTAACAGAAAAAAATAAACACATAAAATGTATTACAATGTTAATCTTGTTCTTATGGGATAGAAGTCAAATACTTTAAACTCTTCAATAACGTTATTAAAATCAACTGATTTGATCACTTCTCGTTTAATAACAAATAACAATTAAAGTCCACTCTTATTAATTATTATATTATTTATATCTGTATATTTGTAAATAATTTAACTATAATTTAAGGCTATGGAAGCCGGGGTTAAGAGATCAATAATAATAATAATAATAATAATAATAATAATAATAATAATAATAATAATAATAATAATAATAATAATAATAATAATAATAATAATAATAATAATAATAATAATAACAATAATAATAACAAAATCATACAATGTAGGCTCGTTCAACAGAAATTTCTATTTATTATAACTTTGCGATAAATTAGCATTATTAATATTTGAAAAAAAAAATGTAAGTACATAATATGTATGTATATAATTTAAAAAATTTAAAAAGAATCGATTCGTAACAATTCGTATACAACACAACGTATATTTATTTGTTATAAATATATATAATATATATATTCATATTTAAGTATATACCAGTTTTCTCTAACACGGTGGCTTATATACACATACGTGCACACATTATTTATAACAGTGTAAAAAAAATATTTAAAAGAAAAAAACTAAAGTGTTCCGCGAAGAAATTAAAAAAAAAAAAAACAGAATGCAAATATTATACGAACTTCCGAGCCGTGATCACATTATTATACTGAACTTATAATACGAATAGCCCCTGTATTACAATAATTAGTAATACACTACGCGTGCGGTAATGTCAGTCAGTCGACGGGCGACGGTTGTATAAAAAAAAATGTACGTAAAAAAGAAAAATAAATCCACCCGGGCGAACCAACTTTTGTTCAAACGAGTCAAACGATTACAGTAATGAACGTTACTCCTTACCATATCAACCTTTATGATACGACTTATTATCGTACCCTATATTCGATTGTTAATATTTCCAAAACATTGTTTGTCATTTATTATAATTATTATTATTATTATCATTATTATTATTATTATTATTTATTTCTAGTAATGGCTCACGAAAAATATTGATTTTTTCAACACACCGATTTCTATTAATAATATATTACTGTATAGTAATAAATGATCTTTCATCTCACGAGTGTGCGTGTGCGAAATATATGTTTGTGTGGTGACACTATAGCGTATAAATTTATACAAACGTGTTGGGCGCAAACGAGTAATAATTTTACAATAACACACGCATATCCCGCAATAGAAATAAGGTGGATTGCGCATTAACCCAATTTCTTTTTCTTTTAACAAATCACGCGAGCATGATGAGTCGAAACCGTAAATTCAAATACATATATTTTATAGAATCCAGTTTCTAACGAGAACCCATGTCGAATTTTTTCGCTATCGTTAATATAACAATTACCACTGTATTTTTATTATTCATTTAACACTAATTCCTACGGTCTACGCACATGCGTATATTTCCGGAATTGTGTTACGGCAGAGTCACCTGGAATTACTGTACCGTTGTCTTCCCTATTCCTCTACTCTTCAACATTCGAAAACCGAGTCGCTGGTTGCTGCGTGCACCAGTCTTTGAATATTCATATCGTACACGATTATTATAAATATAATAACGCGAACGTTATATTATTATATGCTAATTTCACGACTAATGCTTAGGGACCGGGGATCGTGTAAATAAACGCGCGACAGCGAACGTGCAGTAGTACGTATAAAACACGAGAAACGTCCGTCGCGTCGTTGGATCGGTCGGGTTAGGTGCGGACGACGGACGGACACAAATACGAAAAAGCGCGCATACGTACGCGGGCGCGGGACAAACGATTTCATGTGGGGTGGTATTTTCTTTTTTCTACAATAAAATACGTTTTAATTTTTTGTTTCTACTTATTTTTTTATAAAAAAACAAAAATAAAACGTATATACGACGTACAGTATATTACATTCGATTTAATAATGATATTAGACATACTCGCACGCAGTGACATAATAGTGTGAATTTGACAGTGTCAAGTTTCGCCTTCTCGTCTATTTATGCTATCAAAACTAATCCATTTGTTTTACAAAATTTAAATACTCTGTTACATTCACATATCGCATCAATAAATAAATACTATTTTAAAATTTTTCAATATTGTTATTATTATTATTATGTATGATACGATTTTTACGTATAACACACTATTTTCCGGTAGTAAATCGTGTCTAGTTGGTACTATAGAATTGTCATTTTTCGATGTTTTTTAATACTTTATTTTATTAGTAGTCAGAAATAGTTAAAAAAAAAATTACATATAAACGATAAAAACGCAATTTCTTCAAAATCCATTATCGTTATTTCTTTGTTATTTTGAAACTATTATAGTCAAAGAAACTCGAAATTTTTACAAAATACGTATACAACTTTCAACCGTATTAACGAGAAAAATGTTTCAAAACATCTCTTTTAATTTTAAGTGTTAATAAAAATTATAGATTTTGTGGTATTCAATTCATAAAGAATAGGTAATTCTTGGTTTTAAGGCTTAAAAATTTAAAACAGTGTCAGACATTTATTACTTCAATTATCGTGAAAACCGGTAAGTCACAATTTCTTTTTATTACACTGAAACTCCACTCAGTATCGTTTTACCGAACGCAATGATTTTTAATTGTTTTCAAATTTATAGTTAATAAGAAAACTCTAAAATCTTTATCGAAATTCTGAATAATTCACTTAATCGAAATCCACAATACACCGCAACTCGCTACCATTTTACACTTTATAGTCACAATAACAATACGACATGAATTAAAAAACAAAATACAAAATATTTTTATGTGTAAATTGTCTTTACCATTCCCTTCCCGAGTCCAGAGACACTGGTTGTACGGTTCGACTATCGTTAAAAAAATTAAAATTATTACGTACACACTAACTGCATGCGCAGTACTTTTCAATTTTTCGTTTTTTCTTTTCTTCTTTTTTTGTAATTTATTCATTCATTCGTATGTTCAATTCATCGAATTGAAAAATAATAACATAATATTTTTAATTTTGATGGAAACGAGGAAAACGTTTTTTACGAGTACTTATAAGCTGCGGATCGGTTACCACGTGGTAGTATTATTTTGTCCACAAAGTATTCTATTCAAAATAATAAAGAAAACCGAAAACTCGCGCGTAATTATATTAAAACATCGCAATTCGAAAGCGTATTTTTATTTTTATTTTTTTTTGTTTAATTTCCAGTAATTTTTTGTTTTTCAAATAAATTATTAACAAAACAAAAAACATCATCGGTTTACATATACAATATACGGTTACAAAAAATTTTTTGACAGTCTAATTTCCGACGTTACATATTATACAAAAAAAAAATAAAAGAAATACACATAAATATATTTAAAACCTATATGTCTCCAAAAAATATAAAAGAAAATTTGTTTGTGGATTCGCGCGCGCGCATGGAAAAATTTTATTTGCACACACACACACACACATTGCAATTTGCGAGTATCAAATTTTGAACGTTTTTGTTTTTCCATCGTTATTAAATTTTATGTCTACAAAAACGTGAATTTTTATAAATGTACACACGCCGCCGATTCGTGTACGCGATCGAATATATTTATTATTTATATATATATATTTATTATTTATATATATATATATATATATATATATTGGTTGAACGGCGGCGTTCGCGTGCTACGGACGAATGAGATATAGAGCGACAGGAAGAGTGGCGATAGAGAGGAGTTAGAGGATAAATGAGGCGACAAAGGCGACGGATCGGTGCTCGAAAACGCTGTGCGCACACGATTCCCCCTCCCCGGTCGTCGATTCCGCCGTCCGCCGCAGGTGTAAAATATATAAATGGGCACGGTGACGGGGCGGAAAGTGAGAGAGAGAGGAGAGAAGTACCGCCGCGGCTTAAACGAAAAATAAGAGAAACGAACGGTGTATATAAGTACGCGAATGTCGATTTAGTGAGAGATCCGATTGGCGAGCTCGAGTACGTATTGTACGTATACACACACACACATATTATATACGAGCAGTCCCGTTAATAATCCCGTGTTAAAATTGTTTTAATTGGATTCAATATAAATGCCGTACAAGGTCGACGCGAACGAACGACGTGCGACGAAGCCCAATGAAGTTTTTCACCTACACGCGGAGTTGTGTACTACTCGTACGTGTGCGAAGAAAAAAAAAAAATTCAATAATATTTCCCTATTCTTCCCCCGGCTTCTATAACTCTCCAAGTGTTTTCGCCATAAAATTCCGCTTTTTTTTTTCCGATCCTGCGGATCTTTCCGTTTCCGCACTGCCGCCGGGCGTTCAGATCACATCAATCCGCCCTCTTCCGAAGTCGACCGGCCCGTGGCGTTTTTCCTTCCGACATCCATTACCCCACCACTACGCTAACGCAATTGTTACATATAAACGGTTTAATCAACCCCCATTGACTGTCGACGTTCTCAGTCCCTCCTGGAGTTCTCTATCGATGGACATCCTACGCCATTGGCCTGTCTTTACGTCCATAATCAGCTCGCATATTCGTTTCCATATTTTCTACTCAAAAGTCTTCAATCTACTTTCTGTGACACTCATGGTCGTCCTCCACATACTCACATCCGTATATACATTAGTTGTAGATAGGCCTTATCATTATTTCTGTGTAAAACCTTACTTTTGTTCGTTTTGACAAAAACACTTTTTCATTTGAAGAACTCAATCAATGCGAAGAAAACTCTTTCGACTTTTATCACTCTTGTTCCTATATCACACGTAATCAATTCATTTTTGTAACTCGACATCAGGCCAAGGCAATAAAACTCTTCGACTTTCTCATAGGGTCACGTATAGTGTTTCCACATCATCTGACACCGTTTCACGATGTTTATTAGTTTCTATTCGTTTTCTCTGTATTAAATCGTAATCATATTTGTCTTGCTGTTCATTCATTTCCTGCAATTGCTCTCGCTATATTTTCTAGAGAATCCCTTAACATATTGAGGTCGTCTGCATATCCCAGTATTTGTATGTGCAAACGTTGATTTACGTTTGTCCCTTTGGCCCCGCCGTCTTGTGATGTTCTTAAGACAATGCATTTAGACACGTTTAGATACTACATTAACACTATATTAAAATCGAAAACATTTAACGAGGAATTAAAACCCCCTCCACTACCGTTTTCGGTCCAAAACAATAAACGCTACAAAAACCTCTAGCACAATCTCACCGTGAAATATTCTATTTTTGTTTTATTTTATCAGTATATATATATAATATTATATGTATGTACTAAATATCAAACAAATTTGCTCTTTGCTAAAAGTCCGTTAATGCCGGTCATTTATGCACTCTCGCCGAGTACGAGTACACAAAAAGGGACTATATATATATATAGTATACTGCCCTCTGCTCTGCCACATTATTATTAATTCATTGAGCTTTCACAAAACCACTGCGCCGCCCTCTGCAGTCTCGAGCGCACGCGCCAGCCAATACACGAAAAAACTATCTTCCTCTGTCGCCTGCACAGTCTTCCCATTATATATTTATATATATACACACACAAAAAGGGATGCTAAAAGGATTATTCGCGAACCGACGTGTATAGGTATTTAATATTATATATAGATACGAAGGGGCGGAAAGGGTTTCGCGTTTACACAATGAACAGGATGAGTCTCAACGGCCTCGCTAGAGATTATTTCGGAAAATTTTGCCGCGCTGGAAATTTGCATCGGTTAAAAGGGGCGTCGATCGTGACATTGAATGCGTTTAGAATTGTCCTCGTTCGAGGGGAAAAACAAGAGAGAGAGAGAGAGAAAATTAAATTGATTAACGGTGTAAATTGTTTAAATAAAATTACACACGAGTACGTTATTTGATTATTATAATACGTAAAAATTATAATAATAATAATAATAGTCTTTATTAAAATGTATAGAGAACATTATGTTATAAAATATACAAAATTATGTTTGTAAACGACCGCGCATTAGTTTAAAATGATAATAGAACATATTATATATGTTCCATATGTACATACGGAAAAGGTAGGTCTGTGTTTTTGATACACGTATAATATATTCTTTATACATATTATACAACGGACATACGTATATACTATATATATATACACACACATAAATAAAGAACTTATTACGTAATCCAATATTTAGACGTTTGAGTTCACCGTTGAAATTCATTAATAACAACGCATGGCTCAAAACTTGCGTGCTCCTATTATTCATTTATAATATAATGAAATATTTTTATTTTATTTTGTCGTAAGATATTCGATCTTCATTCTCGATTCGAATTAATACTATACCATACAATTTTCGATATGTATTATTATATAACAATATCAATTATCAATGTAACATTTGTATAAAAACGTGTTTTCAA
The DNA here is from genome assembly GCA_032441825.1 of Chaetogeoica ovagalla. Taxonomy (NCBI): domain Eukaryota; kingdom Metazoa; phylum Arthropoda; class Insecta; order Hemiptera; family Aphididae; genus Chaetogeoica; species Chaetogeoica ovagalla. The sequence goes on along the minus strand of CM063735.1, from coordinate 8,508,169 downwards.
ACGTTATGTTACACTATCCGTTATAAAGTAATCGAATCGCTAAATTAATATGTAAGCGATTCATAATATCGATCCCAAATGGTTTTTCGATAACAGAAATAATACAAATACCACGCGTCGAACATAAAAAATGAATATTAAAAAAAAAAAAAAAAATTATTATTCGAATTCAAAATTTACACAATGTTACGAGAAATTATATCGAACACCCATTATAGAATGACATTTTTCATAAAAAAATTTTTTTTTAAAAATCTCGCTTGCAAAACACACGTCTATAAATAACATAAGCGTGTCGCAATGCTTTTCTCGAATAGTTTTAGTGCTTAAACATTCCGATTTAAATGTATATAATTTTATATTGTTATACGATTAAATTGTACCAAAACACGAATTTTCTATCGTAAATTGTTTTAAATATATTTTTTTATATTTATATATACGTAATTAAAATGGTATATACTTTAGTGCTCTATTTTTCATTGAAATTCATATACATATGTTACGATTCCATACACTATTATAAACACGTAAGAACGCAATTAAAAATAATATAAAAGTCACAAATTGTATCAAGGTATTGGCGTTTATATTTGAAATTTTGACAAATTACGAAATCACGTATGATAGACGACGATTAATAAGCTGTATAAAATCTACGGCAACTATTTTTATTCTTATACATATATATATACTTTTATCAACGTAGTATAACGATAAATAGTTTGTCGGTTATTACGTATACACAGACTAATAATGTAATTCGACCTCGTCTACACTCGATAAAGACATAATAAGCGCCGAGGTTAGTATAGTAGAGTGTTTTAATGTAAATTTCCGGAATGTTCAGTCCGGCTTTTCTATCCAGATTATATACGTATATCGCTATCACTAGATAATTCACACATAATATGTAAAAGTTATATTATTATTATTCGGAAAGGATTTCGAATTTGGTAAAACGAAAACATAATCGTCGTATTATACAACGATATAATAATTAAATGGATCGCAAGATTTCGTATAATACAACTGGAACAAAATGACTGCTAGCAATGATGGCTTCAGTCCAAACAGTTTACAAAACGCATCGATCGGTACCTATACCTGCAACGTAACTGTAACCGCCGACTATACCGATTCACCTTCACCGCGGCCACTTATACCGCGCGCGCCAACTATATTTTACAATCAACGCTCACGTGATGTATACATACAAAAACACGAACTGCTGTAGACGCATAAAATAATAATAAAAATGAAATTATGTTCGTCGGTAAACGCATAAATGAAAACGGCCGAATGAATGATTTGGCTAATTTTTTATTTTTTTTTTTTTTAATATTCGTAATAGCGGAAATAAGATTTAGGGGAAGAAAAATTGAAAAAGTTCCCTGGAAAATTGAAAATTCTGGAATGTTTTGTCGGCAACGGCTAATCTCAGGAAATACTCGTCATGCGATTTATTTTGATCTGTAAAGTGATTTACGCAGTAGATTATAGGGCATAGTTTGAAAAATATCCATCTGGTGGTGAATGAGTGTTGAACTCAGGAGTATATTTCACACGAGGAAAATTTCGATTACCGTGGTCACAATGTAGCGAACACTCAATTATTAACAATGAATGTAGTTTCCACTGTAGTCTACATCTGTTTTCATGTCGTTCAATGGCTCCACTGTACACGGACAATTTTATAATATCTTTCGTAAATAAAAATAATCATATTTGTGTAGATAATTTGTTCGCAGACGCAATCGATACAATTGAATCGAACTGACACAATTCAATTGTATTGCGATGCCATCAATGGCTCGCCAAGATTTTTTTTCTAGGTAGAGCCAACAAATAACGTATTAACGTCGGGCCACGCGAAAATGGATTTTCAGCTCCGCTAGAAAAAAATCAGTTAATATGAACTAATTACATCATTTTTAATAACCGCAATTATTTTTTGAACTTACGAAGTATGACCGAACTATTATGTATAAGGTCAGATTAGTGGTAAGCCATTTCAGATACGGACATGGCTCTATCTGACCCATTCCTGGCGCCATCATTGAGAATGTCATTAATACGACGGAGCAATTTATAGGTAGGTCAGTATAAGAACTAATCGTGTGACAATGAATTTAAACATTCGTGTAAGAAGACAAATACATGTAGCATTGAGAATACTCATCGACCTTCCCATCGAAACCAACCGATCCGTGGAACAAATATGTATGAATATATTTTGTACCAGATGCATAACAGAACACAAAAATAATAAAACATTATATGCACGAAATCATAATTGAACGATTAAAAAAAATGTATTGAAATTTGGACAAGACAACGTCGCAATTTCCAATTGAAAGTCGGATCGGCAATAATAATAAAATGTTGTGAAATATCAACCAACCACGCATTTGTCATGGCACCGAGCTTGCGGTGAAAATACTAATGAACACCGTCATCGAAGCGAAAATTCTTAAGGGAAAATAAAAAGGAAAAGACGTTTTGATAGCACGCATCTCGATTTCATTTGTAATAATAAATGAAGATGTACTTCTAATATCCGACATTAAGATCACATATAGTATGCCAAATTAACAACCTTATTTTAAAATCGGTAAGTTAAAATTATTTTAACTCGTCTAACTAATTAGATCACTTTAACTGGATTTGAAGTTATACACTATAAAGTGTAGCTACATGTAGATAATGGAATGACGATAAATTAAAAAAAATAATGTTTTGGAATGAAATTTTACATTTTGGAATAGTTATCCAATATTAGGCTCATCTTTCCAACCTACATCACCAATATCATAATATAGTTTAAAAATAAGAATTTTAAACGAAAGTAATATCGAAAAATTTAACCCAACACAATCGTAACACTACTCATAATATTGTTTAAAATAATGTACAACTACTCGCAGTGATGTTATTTCGCGGTAATAATAATAATAATAATAATAATAGTTATAATAATTACAGTTAATTTCTAATTATTATAATTATCGCACGAAAAATTACACGTTTTCATTATTAAAGTTACACCTATAGTATATTTATAAATAATATAGCATCGCATACATAGCTAATTATAATGAAATAATATTTTTATTCATGAATGATAAATAATTAATAAACAATACAGCAGACCTGTAATTTACAACCCAAGTGGATATACGGCAATTTTTGATAAATTACACGCGTGCGTGGGGAGTTTACAATCTAATGATATTGCTACGATATACGTCAAATAATTTATATAATAATTTTCAGAAAAAAAAAATCGTTCTTACATCATATATAATATGCAAATGAAAATATAGTTCAAGGACTGCAAAATCAATCTTAAAAATGTAATTTAAATATTTGGTTTGACTGTACTGCACGTTGAACATTTTTATTGTACTCAGATCAACAGTTATTTTATAATTTATATTGATTTTGAGATACGAATTCACATAAAATTGAAAATACCGAGAAACAATGATATAATTCTTCTTATTCCATATAAGGAATTTAAATTGCGTAAAATTGACAAATTAAACTTATAAATTTGAATAGATTTTTTTTTCTTTAAAAAAAGAAAACAAAAGTATTATTCGAATGCGGACAATTTCGTGTAATTTCGAGATAAAATCTGATTAATAAATTTATTAAATAAACTCATTAATTTAACGCAAATACCAAACTATGTAACATGCGTAACGGTAATAAATATTTCAATTGAAATACGCACGTATTTGCATTGCTTGTTACGTCGAAACATTGAAATTTCTCTGCGAATGGTTATTTTTTATATAAATTATAAAAATATCTCGGTTAAAAAGCGGTTGCAATAAAGCTTCGCGAATCTCCGGAGAGCTAATATTTCCTTTCCCTTTAAACGTGCGCGCATAAAATGCCATTATAAATACAAACACGGCCCAAAGCAATTTGCTGTGCAGTACTGTGTACTAAATGACAAATTAAAAACTAATAATACACAGTATTGTAAAGAACAAAAGATAGATTATAAGTACATATATACAACCAGAACAAAGAGATTAAACGTTTAATTATTATTTCGTATATAATTGTACGCCGAAAACAATAAATTAGAATAAAAACTACATATTATCGTTTTAAATTTCGAGCTATAACTTTACGCATTGAACACATTTGTGCGGAAATCGACTGTAAGAATTCTGAATCGGTATACATTTATTTCGCGATATTCTGAATTGAAATTGAAATTTTTTTTTTTTACCATAGATTTTTCGCATATGTTGCGTAATTATTTTTATAAACACATTTTCTAACAGTTTTTTTTTTTTTTTTATAACGTATTTTTGACATACATATTAAATATTTCGAATAACTCGACTTGGCGAGAAAAAAACTTAAATTCTGCAACGTTTAACGATCGATTCCATACGATTATTTTTATTATATCGTACACTTCGATTGTTCACGCGCGCACGCGTAAGAGCTTAAACGGCGAACGTTCATATGCATTTCGCGACACACGTGTTTATGGAATTAACACTGTCTGCGACGAATAACCGATTGTTCCTAACCGCTTGAGCCGCCGGGGAAATCGGCAAAAATCTATCATAAATATTATATTATACACGTTAATTTTTTTTTACATCGTAATAATAATAATATAAAAAAAATCAATTTCGATTTTGGTGTAGAAACTAAATTTTCACTGTTTTTTTTTTTCACTATTCTAAAACGGTTAATTTTTTTTTTTTTTTTGATAACTACGAGTACATACTCATTCGGATATTTTGCCCATATACCGTATTATTTAATTGCGTATTTTCAACGTTTTAAATGTGCGCGCTACAGCCGGGCTCGTTTGCGGCGATTGCGCGCGTCGTACGTGCACACTGTTATAATCGCCGATGACCACAAGGCAATATTTGCATATATCAACGATAATACTTGAGAGACGCATATAATACACACAAACTGCTGCACCGTGTGTGTGTGTGTATGTAATATTACATGTAGGTCACGTTTTCTACAAGACTGATAAAAGGATTTTTTTTTTTATCAACGAGCGTGAAACCGAATAAATAATAATAAATAAAACAAAAACACTCGTCGTATATTATTAATATTATTATTATTATTATTATTATTATTATTATTATTATTATTATTATTATTATTATTATTATTATTATTATTATTATTATTATTATTATTGTATGTAGTGCGATCGATACCAAACAGAACGATGCGTTTTATGTGCGCTTGAGGAAGGTCAAGGTCTAAACGTGTTGTATGGGAAGGAGAAACGCACTACTAACATATTAAATCCTATAACGAAGGCTGCCGCTAACTATAATACACCTGTAATTTCGTCATACTAATTGTACGTATAATAATACACGAATCGCCTATATACTAGTAAGTACACACATTCGCGGACGGTATTTACGATTATACATATATATATAAGTATATAAATATATTTTTATTTATATTTGCAAACATGTTCATCTTGAGGAAGTGTTAAGGAAATACATTCGAAGCGCACTCTGAACACTAAACAGAAATTAATTTTTTTATTATATAGGTTATAAAGTATAACCTATTAATCAGCGATTATTCCAAGAGTTTTTCTTTCTATTGCTCAAAAGCTAAATATATAACATTGAGATTTATTCGAATCATAATATCCGCACTACCCTAAAAAAAAAAAAAACGTCGTATAAAAACCACGTGTTTGTTTTTTAATCTTTTAATTTTACATCTTATTCTACTTATTCTCCTATTGATTCCTGAAACGTATTGCGTACGATACGTGGCGTAAGACCACGACGGACTTCTTTTTTTTTTTTTTTTTTTTTGTTAAAAATCGAAATTAAAATGGAAAATAAAAATTTTATATAATAACTATAATACGTAATTATAAAATATACATAACATTAAATGTTATATCTACTTTTTAATTTTTAAACACACTACGTGCATTCTTGTGGGGTGCCCAAATTCACGGGGAGCTAACTGGCCATTTGACATTTGCAATTTGGGTCCTACTGCCCGTTTGAATTAGTCCTATAATTACATCAGATGTCAAACACGCGGTATTTATTTCTATTTTGACATTTTCTCGTACATGGTATATACATATAGGTTAGGTTATGTTAGATAAAATGTAAAAACATAATATTATCAATAATCGTAATGAGTGTCGGCCATTATTTCAAAATCGTGTTTTAAAAAATACTATTTATATGCATAATTAAATATAACACATATACCAAATGTATTTGCATTCATATTTTATATTTTATACTGTATATTATAATACAGTAAACGTAATATGTACACACGACGTTGGGTAATAATAATAATACGAAAGTTGCAATACTCAATTGAATGTACCAAATAAATCGTAAAAATTATATTTGTATTGCTTTAATTCGTTGTAAGACAACAATACACAAATGTTGTTGCCTTAAAACAATTACATTTTATGTAGCCGATTTTGATGTGTTCAAAAAAGTTGACGGAATTATCAACACTAAACCGTAAAATACAGTACTCACTCTTTACCAAATTGTCATGTCTCATAAACATAATTAAAGAATATTTGAAATATATCGTTTGTATTGTAAATATAAACAGAAGAAAAATATTCTATTCTCTAAATCTTTGGATTTCGCATTCGAAATGATATTTGTTTTAAACGCGAATAAAAACCTTTACGAAATAAGAAATAAAAAATATCTTTGAAAATACTGTTCATTAAACGTTACCATATATTACAGTAGACGCACAATTTACAAAGAATGTAGCAGCTGGCTCATTAAAACAGCTGTTCACGCCATTAGAATAGACTACTAGTCGTCGAATTAAAATGGAAACAATATAATATGTATACGATAATGTTTAGAATCAGATAAATAATACTAATAAAAAAACAAAATCTATACACATTAAAATAGTGTAATACAGTCGAGGTATTGCTCAGTGCATTGTTGGGTGCCTAACATACGTAAAAATATGTTTTAAAAAAAAAACTAAAAAATTGAATGTTATGTAAAACAAACTCATAATTACCAGAACAATTTGTTTGACGGGTATGAAGGCGGGCTAAGGGCAGCGAGCCGTGGATGTTGTGGACGTCACGAATTACAATTAAATGGAGTTATAGAATTTTGTCATTACTATAAATTTGAAAGCGATAATGAATCAGAGATCAAATGAATAAAATGATTCTAAATTGAGTTCCAATGTAATATTTGTCTATAATTAATAATGTATGTTGAAAAGAATCGCTATTTGCCGTGTTCAAAGACCATTGAGTAAATATCGAAAAATAACCTCCATTTAGTATATCACTCCAGCAAAATTTACTGCCGGAAAATGGGAGTAGAGTTTAACAATCATTGAAGTACTCCTACTAATTGAAAAGTTGTACACAGAAGAAAATAAAAATAATAGGTAAACATTATTGTAAAACCAATGAGCCTCAACACTCAGAATCTAGAATTCCTCCCCAAAATTATAATATAAAATATCAAAATAAATTTTCTGTTATCACAAAATAATAATAATATTGATTGGTTTGCATGTTTTTATATGGTAAGCATCGATTTATGACAAAGTAATGGCATTGGTGATGGGGAGTGCCAACATCGATACACGAAGATTCGTATACATACAAAAATTGTCCGGCGACTTGGTTAATTTAAAATACAATAATATTATCAAAATCAGATTATACTAGCTTAACGAGTATAACGAGCTTATTTTCAGCTATTTACATATCTATATATTATTTCAATATGAAAACAAATTGTATAGTAAAACAATATTTTTTAATTTTCTCCACTCCCTAAACCATACTCGTTTATTTCGTTTTGAAAAATCATGTACTACATAAAATATTATAAAAAAAATAAAAAATTTTGTCAGTCAATTTATGACACGAGTTTCGGTCCAAAACACTATACAAAACTAACATCGACTACAAGACCACTAATTATTATTATTATTGACATATATAAACACCCCTTACTGGCCACCAGACAATCGGGAATATGTACGACGGTGTGCCCTTTAAAATCACGAGACTTAATGCGCCCACAAAATAAATTAGGACTAAACTTATAGATTTTGTAGAAATGTTGATTTTGATAACTTTCTCAATTACAATCGGATAAAGTTCAATAACACAATATTATTGAAAAAATGTTTCTTTCTTTTCAAGAGTATATAACATATAATAATTTTATATTATATATTTTATATACATACATATGTATTTCAAAAAATTTGTTCTTCAGGCCGAGAAATAAATCTATCGTATTCGCTATAAATTTTAATAACATTCAAATACTAAGTTTTTATTTTATTATTATAAAATCAAATCTGTAATTTTATTTCAAAACATTTTTTATATACGAGTACATCAATTTTGCATTTATTCATTAATTTTTTTTTTTTTGTATGAGATAGTTATACCAATTAAGATTCTTAATCGGTAATATATAGACATTTAGAATGAAAAAACATTTTTTTCTAAACGGCTAATAGGCTTCATCAACCGCTCTATAGAAGCAGCCAGTACGAGCCTGCACACATATATTCTGTAGGGTGTTAGTTAGGACTAAACTTTTTGTATGTGCGATAAACTTCGCGACGTTGTTCGGGAAAAATAATCGATTTCTTCAACAAAAAAAAAAAAAAAAAACATTTTCTGGACAATCCACCGTATTCCCGCGAGCGTGGCACGACGCTCGGCCGTCATAATTACTCTCTGTGCACAACCATTCGATCGCGGGATTATAAAAATGTATATAATACCATGTCGTTTTATGGACGCTATAAAATTAATACCCTCAGCGAGAATACATGCGGGGAACGGTCTCGAATTTTTCCGGAATTTACTGACGCCAACAAAATGAAACTCGAAAAATTAATTCTCTCGCTTAGTGTTTGCAGAGCCGTCAAAAAAAAAAAAAAAAGCTCAACGACCACGCCCGGATATATCGTATGCATAGACATACGATATATATATATATATATTTTTTTTTTAATTTTTCATGAAATATTTACTTTTAACTATCTACATGACGTTAAAAAATAGTTTAATAAATGATAAAAAAAATTGTATAATAGAAAAATGTCAAATAATTGATTCAAAGAAAAAAAATTAAAATGTACGATAATTATGTAGTATATATATATATATATATATATATATACACATGAGCATGATAATTTTATAAACATTTTAATACGGGAAATATAAAAACGTATTATATACACACGCCTTAGAACTAAATTTTAATCAAAAAAAATTAATTATTATATTCAATCGTAATAATCGTGTATCACGGTCCATGGCTAAATAACCCTGACAAATATAAAATCATTGAACGACCAACGAAAAGGCTACCCCAGGGTTCCAACTTCACCGTAGGGAATGTGTGACCCTAAACAGGGGCTCAGGACCGGCGATGATGAAAACACTGGGAATGTGTTACATACGCGGAGCCTTTGAGACACTGTGACTGCGCACGCGTTACTCAAACAGCCGAGCACATTATTAAAGAATTAGAAAAAAGTCCGGCCGTATGGATGTTTGAAAATAAACTGCCAATGTGTTTGGATTGATATCGAAACAAACACGGGCCCGTCCATAGACGAATTCCAAAACGTATCACGAAATATATTTTCAATCGGAAATCATTTAAAACATCGGTTTTTTCTTTCGTCGATGGTGAGGGGGGGGGGAGGGAATAAATAAAACGTACCTAATTATTACGACGTAATTTGTCGGGAAATTCGTGGGCACGTTTGAGAAACCGTGGAACACCGAAATTTCGCCACCGGGAGCGCCACTGCGGAGTCGCTAGTTTCGTGAAACGTACTGTAGTTCAATTAAAAGTAACTCCGGCGCGAGGAAACGTATTGTATTTAAAACGTTGTAGTTATTTCTAGATGTTTGATTACTACATTGTTAAAAATACTATTGAAATACGGACGAGGTGTGTGCAGTAAGAACAAATAAAATGAATGTTTTAAATATTCGATATCTTTTTACAGAAATCGTCTAACGAAAGTCATATAATTGATCATTTTCCCAAAAAGTATT